>CP139506.1:250933756-251593749 GCA_021014915.2 Artemisia tridentata subsp. tridentata | reverse complement strand
AGCTGAAGAGTTTATGCGTGCTATTTACGCGCATTTCTTTTCGTCATTTGATACGTTATCGTTGAATCTTTCTACTTCAATTTCAAGGACGAAATTTTTCTTTTTAGAGGGGAAGAGTTGTAAAACCCTAAATTTTGAACCATCATTTTATGTACTATTTGAAATTTAACCTAAGTTGATATATAATTAAATGGTTATTTAGACTATGGGTTATACATTAAAATTCTATAATAATAATAATAATAACTAATCTAAATTATCTATAACCTAAAGTGTCATAAAAACTAAAATTCTATTCTATATTAACTTATACTAAACGACTCCTATAACTATCCTAGTCATGTTAAACGTTTTTACTTTTGTTTCCAAGATCATGAATCAATTTTCCTTTAGCCTATTTTGTTGTGACGTGTGAATATTGAGGATATGAAGATACACCAAATAACCTATTCATATTAGAAGATACATATTTCCTTTTTGTTCTATATCAAATCACACGGTTTACCAAATCACACAAAGATCCGATCTTATCAATGTGACTATACACGCTTTATGCCTATATAATGAATATGACGACAAGTTGATATACACCCTACATACGCTGCACAATCCCATATCTCGTCCATGATCAAGATAGAGCTATGGTTCATCTGTTACAGATTTGGAGATTCGACAAGCATCATTCGAATGTAAGAAGTTGTGTTTAGTTTCGTAGCATGTTGGGTGGTCGTGTGCGGTCGGTTTCGAGTTCCGTTTTCGTTCTTGTCAATCAGCCTGGAGGTTCGATCATATGTCTCGCTCTACCTTCGTGTTCGTGTCCTTGTTTTGGGTTCGACTTTGAACGCAACTTATACTCTTTTTGGTTTGGAGGTAATTATTCGTGAACCATTTTATATAATAACCATATCTACAGATACGTATATATGACACTTTTGAATAAGTCAAAACATGTTATGATGAAGATGAGTTGTTAGGATAACATACGTAGCCTATTTGTGGAATGAGAACTATACATACATACATGTCCTAAATATATAACACATTCATAGACTTTAAATTGAATGAAAGAACTGATATACTAAATATTCGAATGGGTGTATGTTGCATGAAATCATGTACGGCATATAAAGATTTTGTATGGAGATTTTGCTATAATTAATATGATAATATATGCCATTAGAATAAGAGTTTAACGTGATGAAACCTTCAGCCTACGTGAAACGCATGCATGGGTTTCGTATATATATCGACCATGTCTTGGTGTATTGTGTGTGTTTTGATGTCGCTTTTATTCTAAAACCTATATACACACATGCATGCAAAATCAGAGTAAAAAGGATAAGGTTTGGGCTTGTTCTTGTCTCGTCAGGGTGTTTTTGTCAAGAAGGTTATCTCGCTAAGTTGGGGAAGAAGGGTGTCTCGGTGTTAAGTTATGCCGTTGGTTTCGAGAAAATGTATACCGTGAGGGGGGTTTTGGGCTGGTATTCTGGTCATAGGGGATTGAAATGGACTTGGGGGTTTTGGTGTTATGATTTCATGTGTGAGTTTTAATAGCTAAACTAGAACTAATAAAATATGAACCTGGGTTTGTTATAAAATATGAGCATACAATTATGTGATTGGGTTAGAAACCTTGCACGCAGTGGACTTCCCTATATGAAATAAAATATTATCAGATGTTTGTTATAATCCGTAATATAAGGTGGATCAAATGTGCAAGCACGGCGTTTAGAGGTCATTCAATATTCTTGTTCGTGTACGTGTTTGTTTATTTTGGTCTCGGCATGAATAAGTCATACGTCTCTGTATGAATAAGTCATACCGAGGGTGTGTTTTGTTTTGGTAATCCGAATATGTTTCCTTTAGCCCGAGTTCGTTAAGAGTTGTTAATATGATTCGAGTTCCCTTTTTGATTCACTAATTCGGTAAAATAAGCATTAAAACCTAGATGGCACTTTAAGCCCTAAACTTTGGAAATTGTCATACTAACCCCTAGACTTTGCTAAATTGACATATAAGACCCTAAACTATGATATTTGTCAAACTAAGCCTTTAACTTAACCTATTATCATTTGTAAACCCTAAGTTTGGCTAATTAATGAATATTACCCTAAAGTTACTAAATATGGAAAGTTGCAAAAAATAGAAAGAAATCCTAATGTGTAATCTGGATAAATATAAATACTTAAGAATCTGTTATGACATTAAATGAACTATTAATTCAGGAAGACCATTGGAAGAAGGAGTAGCTTGTGTTATTTTGGTCATTTCCTTCATTTTCAGTGCTGCTAACGTACAGATATTCTATCCCTTATCAGTAGGGATTTCTCATGACTCTTTGTTCCTTAACTTTGCTTATGATGCGTTTGATATGATCCTTGATATGATTCACAATTATATGATTCAGTTTGCTATCCATTTTGTTTTGATGTTCATTATGCTATCTCCTTGATATGAGATTCTGTTCAGATGATATGCTTTTCTGATTATACTATGATTACTACGTTATGATTATGGATAGCCTTGCTTTGTTTATCTGTTCTGTTGCCCGTGCTAACTAGCCATGGAGGTACCATGGCTATGTCATTGATGCACCAATGGCATGACACTTTCTGTGGAGGTGTGATTGATCCACGGCATTCCCTTCTGTTCTGATATATATATATATATATATATATATATATATATATATATATATATATATATATATATATATATATATATATATATATATACTAGTTTTCGAAGCCCGCCCGATGGGCGGGCATGACTTGTAATTTTACGTTTAATTTAATCATGTACGTATATTAGTGATCTTTTATAGTTATTTTTAATGTATTCACCCGACTTGTGGACATGACTTGTTTTTTTAATTTAATGTTGTAAGGATATTAGTGATATTTTAGTGTTAATTTTTATGTATTTGTTGTTAGAACACACCACAACTGTTTTTAATTATAAATTAAAACTTGCCGTATCCGAAGATTATCGTTGGCATATTTTACTATAGCGAAAGAAGAGCGGTAAAAAAATGGTTGGAAAGTGTACATGTTGAAAGAAATGGTTGTACATAAAAACTTTTAGATTTAATTGCCTTCACTTGTAGGATGTCGACAGCGGCTATTTACATATGTCTATTTATTTTTGCTTCAGTAGTGTGATGATATTAAAATTCATCTACATCAATAATCAAATCTTGTGAACCTATCGATATGTACATACAAATCGTATATAATTTCAAAAAGGAAAGGTATAGTTGACATCTTCGACAAACTTGTTCCAGATGCTAAGAAAGATTTATAAACTACAATAAAACAAAGCACACTGATTAACATGTAATGTTTTTCAAAAAACTGGAATGTACTTGTGAACATTTTATCAATTCTCTCAACATAAATAATTAAATATAAGTGATAGCTTAACGGAACCACTTATAATAATAATATGTGTTTACTACCTGATAAAGCAAAAAGGATATTACTATATCATAGACATACCTGCAATCTAAAGATATGTGTCAAGCTTTCTTCAATATGCATTGTGATGACTGTTGTTCTGCATCGGGACAGATTATGCGACCTCGTCATATGCATCTCACTAATTATACGACCTCGTCATATAGATCTCATTAGGAAACATGCATTAAACTATTGCTACAGTTCGTTCCTATTTCATATTTTCCCATTTTCTCGTCTATGATAAAGTAAAATTAGCCCACTCGATATGTAGGTGAAATAGAGATGCAATCCATTATGCCCGTACTTCAAACGGGAAGTATTTTCTTTTAAAACCGGAAAGTATATAATTAGTTAACATCTTCAACAAACGTAGGTTTCGAAATATTAGTTTACCTCTGCTGCATGCACAAACCAATGAACTGGAGAGCGTACGGCTGCATGCACAGACTATAGAGCTCTTACAATCAGGTCTGCTGTAAATAGATGCACAAAGATGTCGTTTAGTGTTTGAGAGTTCTTCCAGAACCTAAGTGATATGCTAAAATTTTCGATTTAAAAGTATAGTCAATAACCAGTTACTTCGAAAGAATCAAGAGCGAAGATGGAACAGAGTCATTAAGAGATAAATATTGACGATTTTGATGCTGATTGGCAGAGAGCCTAAAGTGTGTGCATGGAATTGGAAAAAGCCACAATTAATGTCATCATCTTTATACTCGTTATCAGCCATATCTCCAAACTCGTCAGTATCATCTGAACTATCACACACATGTGAAACTTTATAAGGTAAAGTGAATGTTAACGTCGATCCATGTTGAGATTTTAGCTTATTTAATGGGCTTTAAAGCTTACTAAATAAAACCTTGATAAGCTCATAAGGTCAATTTATGGCTTATAAGGTTATCCATTTAAGCTTATGAACATATATAATCTATAAGCTCAAGTGGATAAACTAATAAGCCATAAGATGAGCTTATGAGCTTATCCAATTCTCAAAGCTAATGAGCCCATCAAATAAGCTAAGACAAACCTCCATTAGATACCCCTAATGCCACAAACTCGTGTTTCAACCACATTCATGACAAAATGTTCTAAGCTTCATTTCTTTGGTGTACTCTACAACATAATCATGAAAATAAATAATAGCCCTTACATACCTCGATTGAAGGTGAGTTAAGATCGAGCCTTAGATTAAGATCTAAAGAAGAACTCGATCAGAAGCCACAGTTTGCACAGCCTAAGTTCTCTATTACCCTCACTGAAAATGCGCAAATGCAAGATTGCACATAAGCTCTTATCGAATATTTCATCAACTTACACACCTTGTTTTTTGTTTTATCAAGTATTTATTTTGGACTACTTTTCTCTTGTTCTTGTAAGTTTTGGCAGCTGTTAGATTGAGCTACCACAGACACAAAAACGACAATAAAATAATAATACTAAAAAAGATGATAACAAAGTCAAGTATGTGCCATGTTTGTAAAAAGTTTTACCCTGGTTATCTCAGCTCATTTTCTTGAGTGTTTTATTTTAGTAGCTATTTTGAATTTCAACCTGGTAATAGTAGTCGATGATCCTCCAACGGTTTCACAGTCATCTCTGTTAGTGGGCCCATCTATCGATTTAACAATAGAGTGTGAAGAAACAGCGATCATATTATTGTATCAAAAAAATAAAAAGAAGCAATAGCTGTTAACAAACTATATTTTCAAACTGATGATGCATACAAAACAGAATCATAATTGTAATAAAAGGTTTATAGATTACGTCATAGTGCTAATGTTCTTTAAAATATTTAACACTTGGATTTTTTTATTGGTGAGAGTGTTTAGCAAATTCTTAGATTGCTTGAAGCAATGACTTATAATAATGACTAATCATGTTTATCATTTTATCAATTTGCATGAATTGTAAAAGTTTTAATCAGTTACGAGGATTGGACAAAATACTTCTTTTCAAAGTTGGATTAGCCTGATCCAAGCTGTAGCCTAGTCTCATATTCTCAATTTTTGTCAGAACATCTATGATGTTGAAATGAGGGAAGGTTGCCAAGCACATTTTGGTTCACATTCAATCAAAGTGAGAGTAGCTACTTTATAACTGTTGAGAAATATTGATTGTTTTCAGGAGCTTATCTAAAATCGAAGCAATATTGTAATAAAAGGCTAATGATAGAGCACCAACTACATATTTTTATAAATTGTAACCTGTGTTCTTGATTCTTCTTGTGTGTAGCATTACACTAGAATTAAAGTCGAATAGCTAATTAATGTGCCAAATATAAACTGCAATAATTATTTCAGTAATTCATTAATGAACCCTTACCCTGAAACTTTGGCTTTGATAACATAAATATCCTCAAAGATAAAATCTCTTCAAGACCAACTCAACAAAATCAGTCATATCTAATTCAGTTATTAAATAAACCACATTCAAAGACATTTGAAAAAAGATAAGATACATATGAGATTGACACTTCTATCGTATTTTTTAATTAAATGTATGTGCTATACTTTAATTAAGTTATGAATGGTACATGTATTTTATTCGATTTAAAATACAAGCCAAAATGGGTCAGCTCCAAAGCCTAATGATTTGTAGGTGTATAATTTCTTAAATAAATAAAAATGTTAAAACCAAGAAAAAACAGATAATGAAGTTTATAAGTATTAACCTTGAGCCCAACTTTTACAGCGAAATTGAGGTCGGCTGCATCTTATACCTGTATCAACAGTTTATCCATACGCTTCTAGCTAGAAACAACACAACGCAACATAAACATGCTAACAGCTTCTCCATATTCAAACCTCCTATTTAAAACAGCGACCAAACCTTCATATGGAAATAGCTATGGGTTTGACATAAACAGAATTTTAATGAACCAAATATTAGGCTATTGGATTTTGAGTTATCAGTTTCCAAGTATTTGGGTATAGTTTTATAAACATATAATCGTTTCAGAAAATAGGAACGCACCCAAACACAACCTCTGTCAGCATGTTTTCATAATTCTCATTACTAACTCCAAATATTAGATCATACTTAAGAGCAGAAATATTAAAATGGTCTGAATTTAATCAACATAATGCCAAGATTGACGGTGTATTAAATTTCCCAAAAGTAAGCAACAGTGAAATGAGATATCCAACACAGAAAATAATAGTTTTACACCTTTATGGTACATGGCATCCTATTAAACCATTAAAAGAGAAGGTTATTAATTTTATACTAAATTTTATATTCTATAAGGAATAAAAGCCTAAAAGGATAAACAAAAACACCTGTTTTGTGATGAGCCCTTCTTGATAAGAACATTGGTACCTGCTTATCTCAATAAGCTAAAAATTAAGTAATCCAAGACACACATAAGTCCGCAGATGGTTCCACATGCCTTGTCCAATGAAAAAGTGTGGTTCATGATAAAACTTTGATGGAAAGGGAGACAACACATACCAAAAGGTTCCACCGATCATATTTTTCTCCTATTATTTGCAACAGATTTCCGCGGTGCAGAAGACCAGCGTCTATTGTTGTCTTTATCTCAGATGTCCTGCCAGATACCTAGAAGTGTCAATTTGAATGATCATTATCATGAGACCCAAACACATTAGCACCAAACTCTTGATCATTAACCAAATTGTTGTGAGAAAATGAAGGGAGAACATGGTACCTGTAAGTAGTGGACCATGTACTAATTAATGGGTTGATCCGGTTATGTTTTATCTTAAAGGGTGAAACAGGTAATAGAAAACATAATATGGATAAAAGTTACACAATTTATATAAACGAAACCAAATTTTAACTCCAGTCACATATAGCAAGTGTGTATAAAACCTTAAATAATATGGAATGTCGTCAAAAGAAACATTACCTTTACGTCCATCAATAATTCCTGCAAGAATATCTTCCTTTAACATTGCAGATCTTACCAACGATCCTGGTGCTGATGCAGTCGATGAATCCCTGGCCTGCTCATTGGTTTACGATGCCTTTAATGATAATATACTTACCATGCCTCTTTCCCTGTTGTTAAATATCAACAACAATTCCATACCGATGATCCTGGAGCTGATGCAGTTAATGAATCCCTGTCATGCTCCATGGTTTATGATGCATTTAATGATAATATACTTACCATGACTCTTTCCCTGTTGTTAAATATCAACAAAAATTCCATAATTCAATTAATCAAAAACAATTGCATTGACTTGATCTTTATCAACATTTGCCTGAACGGCTATACTTGCAACATGAAATTCAGATAAAAAGGAACTTTACATGAAATTTAGGGCTGCTGCCAAATGCAAATGCTGATTGACCAAACACCGGACTAAATGAGGAGCTCCAGTAGCTACAGTGACTTAAACACCAAAAGTAGGAGTAGGCATCAAAGAGCCCAACACTGGAGTACTCGAGGCGCCAAATGCAGGTGTCCTTGAAGTACCAAATGCTAGGGTAGTCGGTTATCCAATAAACTGAACACAGACCTCACGAATGTGAAGAGCTTCTCGCACGTCTCTTCTATTCGCCCAAACATAGGAAAGCACATAATTTTCATCCTGCAATAAGTATAGTAGAAAACAATAATAAAAAATATGCATAAATATGAGAGTGGTTAATTGATTAGTAATTACATGAGAACCATTGCAAGTGGAAGAGAGGGTCTAAATGACAACATTCTGTCTGAAATTGAGGTAAGAGATCGATTGAAGTGTTGTCAAGAGCTTTTAAGCCTCTCTTGTAGGGATCAGACTTCAAGGAATTTAAAGTGTCAATTACTGCATAAAGACAAGTTTTCATGTAAAGGTGCACCATTTTACAGAAAAAGCGCCAATTAGAGGTGGCAATTATGACTAATTTACATATAAAGGGTACCAAGTGAATTCAGAAATAGAACTACCAATGGTAATAACTATCTGTAAAATATACTAACCACTTTGATAGGAATTAGGGGATGGTGAACCAGATTGAGTTGAGAAAGATGGAGAAAATGGTAGCCCGGTGTTGTCTTGAAGATATGAAGCTCGTCCGTTCAGAGATTACTGCACCAAAAAGTATCGGTTTATTATGAATAAAAACCAGCACATATCCGAAGATTATGAAATCGTGGTACATTTACCTCTTTAAATCGAATTATGTTTGGATTTCGAAGGGATCTATGATTTATAATTTCCCTGGAAACATTCTCATCAATCTAAAACAAATATATACACACCCTTATTATAATTGAATTGAGTGTATGCAATCAAATGTAAAAAGAGGTTGTTTGGGATTGCTTAACATTACACAATGCAAAAATTATTGTTTGGGTTCACTTTTGATCTACTGTTAGTTATTTGTATAATAAAAAAGAAAAAGTCTTGGCTGATTAACTCATTAACCCGGACCAACATAATTCAACCCAAATCTTTTCATTTCTATTACCCGATCGGTCAACATCCTTCCTGAAGGGATCACCGACTACATGGTTTACAGCACGTGCCTTTGCTTTCTCTATGAAATCATAAATTAGCAAACTCTATCAACTCAATCTCAAAATCTAGTTCAGCATCCTTTGGAAAGCTATCTGGAACAGAGACTGGACAGTCATCCTCTCCGTAATGCAATTCAGGCTTCATTTTTAACTGAAACATAGAGCACCACAACATGTGTTAAAGATTTACAGAAACTTAGATTGACAATTAGAGCTTCAAGTGCTTAATAAGCTATCACCACTAAAAGGTAAGTAGCAATCAGATCAGGTTCCAGCACAGTCGGTATATTAAGCATATCTTACAAACGGTTACTTTAGTATTACTTCATATACACATTACACTTAAATTTTATGAATGTGGAGGAGTGGGGCATTTTTCTCATTACTGTCCCAATGTTCAAACGGACGAATGCTGCTGAGGGAGTGCAGAATAAACAAAAAAAAACTTACCACTGCAACTTCACCCTTCAACATTGTTGGAAGTCCTTCTATCAGCCCTAATATCATCTTGCTGATACCCATGACCTGCCTTATTGGGGTTCCTTTGCCTATAAAACAACATTGCTGAAGTATACGGCCACCAAAAATAACATTGCTGAAGTATACGGCCACCAAAAATAAAATAAGTTAACAACTCAAGTAGCTTGTATAAAACTTACCACCTTGAGGACTATGATCCTTCACAATCACTATAACCACCAAGCACTTCTAGTGTAATCTTTACCACGTCTACCTATAAGAGCCACAATCTCTCCCCCTAAGCAGCAGCAGGCAAAACATCAATTAAATCGGCCATTGCAATTCTCAACTCCGGTTTAACTAAAATAAACTTTTCATTACAGCTAATAACTTTGTTGGAAATACATACATGTGACACAGATAGAATTTGACTTCCAGTATCATTGCATCTGTAGAAGGTATATTTTTAATCTCAGGAATAATATTATCAGAAACAAACAATTACAAACCAAAATACTGGTGCCTGGAATCATAATAAAAAATTGTAACTAACACAGGGATTGAAAAGATTATACATACCGAATGATCTTGTCCATTTAAATCAGCCATTGTTAAAACCCTAAAAAGGTTTTGGAAGAAAGAGAGATATAATATGTATTACGTAATATGAATGACATGTCTGTAGGGTTGACGTATTACGCTAATATTAGGGTTATGGAAAAAAAATTAAACAATGTAGACTTCCTATATAGATTTCGGCATACACAATCTTAACAAAAAAAAGTGGTGTTTCAGTGGTTAAGATACCACATAAGACCTGCAAGGTCTTGAGTTCGAACCTGTGTATATGTTTTTTTTAAAACCAAATAACACACGAATTTTAGGAAAACAAAATAAATTATAAAAATTGCTTTAATCTGAATTTTAATTGACTAAAATAATTCTTATGTGGCACAGTTTATGATTATGTGGCATTTAAATGATTATGTGGCATTGAGGTGGCATTTATGTGGCATTATCTACGTGTAACGCCTCCTGTTATATATAATGTAGAGATATATATATATATATATATATATATATATATATATATATATATATATATATATATATATATATATATATATATATGATTATTGCGCACATGGCCATTCTGTTATATGTATGTATAGTCTGGTACTTGCATATGTATTCTATTTTACAGGGAGCGTATGGATGCATCCTAGGTATTTGTCTATTTGGATATGGTTTAACTTAGTGATTGGTAGTGCGTGTCATGCACCCCATTTCACTTCTGGTACTTGAGAGGTCTCCCCTCCTTGAACACTTATGATATGGCAGGATTATGTGACTAAGCATGTGGCCTACTTTCTGAGCTCGTGAGCATTTCTATTTGATACTATGATTATGATTATCTGTTTGACTTCTTTGACTTCATTGATCTCCTTATGGTTCATTATACGTTGCTCCTTTGATTATATGATTCTTTGTTCAGCATATCCATTTTGATTACGTTGATATATTCATTTGATTTAGTTATTTGTTTCGTTATATCTGTTCACTGGGCTTTTTAAGCTACCGCGTTTCTTTTCCATGCGGTAGGTAATAAGAGGGATGTTGGGCTATGATGGGCTGAGAGTAGGAACTATTGAGTGGACTGACCTTACCTAGTTCCTAGCATTCTGGACTTAGTTTGGAGAACATTTATTTTGGATATTTCGTTTCTTTTGGACATGTTGGATTATGTATCTTCCTTTTGAAGTCATTTGGATTATATGACTTGGTACTTTATTTAATAAGACTTCCGCTTGCGTTTATATGCTTTGTATGACACCATAATGTGATATTTTGACCGTTGTCGGGTTGAGGTGTTACATTCACCCTATAAGCAACACCCAGCTCATTCGTTAGTAAAACAACATTCATTTTTTGCTCAGCGTAAAACGACCGTGCTATTATAGGTACTCCATTGACCACACTTTCTAGTGTTGAGTTCCGCCTATAATGCGTCAAGAACTCGATCTCCATTAGGGCTGTAAATGAACTAGACACACACGGATAGAGGCTTGTTCGTGTTTGTTCGTTTAAGTTTAGTCGAACAAATGAATGTACATGAACGCTTAAACGAACAAAATTTCTAGTTCATGTTCGGTCGTTAAGAAAAAAAAAGGTTGTTCAGCTTCATTTATATTTGTTCATTAAGGTGTTAAACGAACATAATTGAACGTATAAAGCAAGCCCAGAATATTTAGGATGCTATGACGTTTCTTTTTTTTGAGTTCGTTTGTCTAAGCTTGCCTATCTTACAAAGAGCATATAATATAAATATATGATATTTGGGCATAAACAAATAAATATACATAAATGAATATAAACAAACGTTAACAAAGTGTTCAGGAATGTAATTAAACATTTTAGTAAGGATAGACTTTTAGTAATCCCTTTGTTACCCACAAAACAACATATCTTCATAATCGTTCTTAACGACATCAAGAGCCAAAGCATCAAGTCATCAACAATAGTTTCCCAATCATCCAAACACCCATCATCTTCTTCCGTCATACCTGAATAAAAACATCAACCACTATTGCTATTACTCCCCGCAAACTCCCCAAAAAGACCCTAATGATAACCGAATGATTCTTCGCCAAACTGCTACTCATATTACTAGCCGGCTACAAAATCCCCAAAAAGACCCTAATGGCATTCTTCGCCCATTCTCCTGTTTGTTGTACTGATACAATATCCCAAAAATGTTCGGTACTATCGATCGGCCTCACTATCCAGTCTTGACTAAATTCCCCTTTCAACAATAGATAACCACATTTTTAATCGTTCTGTTTAACTATCATAATAATCATTTAGTAAACTGCATACCGGCTTATTTTGGATTGAACTTTGATGTAAATGTAAACCTAGAAGACTCTCATATATATGCACTTGGTAGTAGTTATATGAGTCTACAAATACACTTAAGGCCTAAATCTCAACCTTCTTGTAAAAAAATAGTACTCCCTCCGTCCCAAAATAAGTGTTCAGTTTGACTTTTCTGAGTCAAACTGGTTCCAACAAACATTTTTTTTTTTTTTTTTTGTTTTTTTTTTGTATTATATAATACTTAATGAAAATTATACCAATAAAAAATACACTTAAAATCCAATCTATTCATATATTTTGCATCAAGTACTATATATTACTTGCAAAAATAGATAAGGTCAAAGTTGAACCAGTTTGACTCTGAAAAGTCAAACTGAACACTTATTTTGGGACGGAGGTAGTAACAGTTTAGCTACTACAACAAAATGTATAAAAAAAATAACAAAATCGATTCGGCTAAGTGTTCAATTTGACTTTTCAACTTTAACTTTAAATATTTGTGTGTGTTATACTTGATGACAATTATATCAATAAAAATACATCTAAAACTCAATTCATTCATATATTTTGCATCAAGTATTAAAAATAAATAAATAAATAAATAAAAATAAAAAAAAATATATAAATAGATATAAAATAAAATAAAATAAAGTTGAAAAAAAAAATCTTCAAAAAGTCAAATTGTTCACTTATTTTGAGACGGAGGTAATAGCATTGAAGATGGTTTCGGTTGATAAGTGGTTTTTTAGGGGGTGCTTGGTGATTGGTATAAGGCCTAATCAATGGGAAAAGAAATGAAATATGGTGCTTGCTTGGCTCTAATGCAATGACCCTTACCCAATAGTGGGTAATGGGCTATTACCCAATAACTTGGGAGGAATAGTTTCCTTACCCTTTCCCTTTTCCCTTTCCTTAGAATTCTCTTTGGATTTCCCTTTGCCATTACCTATTTTGAACCAAGCGCACCCTTAGTGTCAATTGTTTTTGGTTTCAAGATGTTTTCCTTTTCCTTAGCATTCCCTTTGGATTTCCCTTTGCCATTACCTATTTGGAACCAAGCGCACCTTTAGTGTCAGTTGTTTTTGGTTTCAACATGCATTGGGGTGTGCAAATTTGTGCTTTGTGCAAATTTGTGTTTTTTAGTGTGGTGGTGTACAAATGGCAGGTGTGTAGGGGGTTGCGGTGTTTTAAACGGGTGAAAGGTGACAGATCTATGGTTATGGGCGGTATCTCCAGCGCACACTATTATTTTAAACAAAGCGCACTTGGTTACATCCTGTTAGCTTTTCTATTTTGTGAATCTGGCGTCTTACACGTGAATTGGACTAGAAATGTAGCTAGCTAGACACGTAGGGACTTTAGTTGTAAACGTGTAATATTTATGTTATCTTTGGCCTATAAATACCCCTCAAGTCTCCACATGAAGGGTGTGAGTGTGTAACCATTGTTCATTAATAATACATCTTTTGTTTTCACCTCTTTACTTTCTCTCTCTAAAAACTATCATGGATTTCATATACTTTGATCAACCTATACCTCCCGAACCACATAAATCTTACATATTATCAGTCCTACAATTGACATCAAAGCTTGGTTGTGTTACTTTGTTGATTTTTTGTGGTTCGTACAGTGTTTGAAGCTGTTTTACCAACTTTTTTGTGAATCTGAAATTTTTTTCCGACTATTGTGGTTTAACAGTTTTCATACAAGTTTTTTGTATCCATATGGTCCTAAACAGTCACGCGCTTTCTTATACAGCTTCATAAAACAGCTTCTTATGCTTCTTTTTAGTCCAAGTTAACAGTTCTTATGTTTACTTATCTATACATCTATGACTTGGTTCCATACCGTAAAAAAAGTGGTCATAAACGTGGTCTGAAAGGTGGTCAAAATTTATGGTCAGAAAATGTGGCCGAAAAAGACGTCGGAACAGATGGTCAACAAGTCAAAACCCTTAAGTTTTGAATTTCTTGTAAAGAAATTTTCGAACAAGCCTTAAACCCTAAATTTTTGAACAAGCTTTTCGAACAAGCTTTTCGAACAAGGTTTTCGAGAAAGCTTCATACCAGTTTTCAAGTATCTTGTAAAGATATTTTGAACAAGTCTCAAATTTTCGAACAAGCTCTTCGAGCAAGACTTTTCGAACAAGCTTTTCGAGCAAGCCTCTTGACAAGTTTTCGAGCAAGTTGCTCGAAAAGTGACCACAAAGAAAAAGATGAAGAAGAAGTTGACCATGACCACAAACCAATAATATCATAAACTTAGTTGACCTCGGTTATGTCCATCATCGGTCCAAGAAGAAAACAGAAAACAAAAAAAGGAGGAGCTAATACTGTCATCTAAACCCAACAGTCAACAATCAAACCCTCATTATAATATAATCCTAACCTTCACACATATCAAACAACATCAGAAACTAAGTCTTATCCCATCTCCAATCGAACACAAGACTCGAAGTATAACAAGACACGATTATAATACAAGATCTCAGAAATCGTTCCACTTTGTCTCTAATCTTTTATAGATTATTTTAGTGGAACTTATATCATCATAGATCCATGTTGAAGCCTTAGCCTCTTTCTTAATATCCGAAACTCACAAGAATATAAAAATAACAATTTGTGTTATTTTCTTTCTTTGTCTCGTTCAATTAAAAGAACAACAAAACTACAACATATTACCTACCTAAGACCATGTTATAATGGTCTTGAGGCCGTTTCCATTGAAGCTACGCCGCGACAACTCAAGCAAGAAAGGATGAAGGAGATTGATTTGTAGTTGATTGTTGATTGTTATGACGAACTGAGATGGTGATTGGAGAAGATGAGAGTGTGTTACGTATGAAATGGAGAGATGGGAGAGAATGAGAGTGGGGGCGGACTAAAAAGATTGTGTGATTTAGGGTTATCACAAGTGTGTTTGGGTTAAAGCTTATACCGGTTGTTTCATTTTGGGTTTTGGATCGGGCTTTTGTCATTTAACCGGGCCTACACGATTTTGATTGGTCTGATGAGTATTAAATTGAAATGGGCTGAAATTGATGGACTGTGCTTACTATTTGGACTATCAAAATCTGTATCTCAATTTGATTTTGTTTGATACACAAAAGTTTGATATTATTTGGTCAAGTGAGGTATTTTTGGATATATAAACTTTCACGGGGATACATATTTCACGGCTTGAATTGTTCTTAATTTAACAAAATGACTACGGGGTTTTTGTACGGTATTACTTATTTGAGCTTGAAGTGACGTTTCATGGGTGCGTGTACTTATTATCTCAAAGTCTAGGGGTTGGTTGGATGCAAGACTTTTGGAGATCCTTGTTTGAGCATTTATAGAATAGTGATTACGACTTGGACATCTAGCTATGTGTGTGATCTATAAACACATAAGTTGGTTCTTAATGCTCACAGTAGCTATCACTTTAAGGAGTTACGTTGTAGTTCTCAGTGTCACATAAGTTTGTGGATTGTTCAAGAGGCGGATATACAGTAAAGGATGGATGGTTGGGTATTTGCCACTACCTATATTGTAAGGAGTGACATTGTTGTGTTCACTATAGGTTCTTAATCACACATTAGTACAAGCTTAAGTTACAAGTCTGGGGAATTTTACTTCATTCTCAAGTTTGTCATATCGGGTTGTCTCCATACGTGGTCATTTACTATTAGCCAGTGGAAGTGAAAAGAGGTTTGATAAAAGGTTGATCTGAGGAGAATTGTAGAGAGAGTAGTTATCGACATCCACTCATGGGGTATTGATTTGCATGTTGCTCTCAGTTGATATGTTTATGTACACATATGTATGATGAGTCCGAGAGATCGTCATTATCCTGGAAGGAGAAATGTGTACATCGGGGCTTTTATTGAAAAACTGGAAGCATTCTAAGTGAGTTGAAGATGTCGATATGATGCTCCCCAAACAAACCAGTGAAGAAGTTACAGATTATCAGTCTATGATCCATTTCCCGCTGTGCATGACAAGATAAGAGACTGAAGACAATTTTGGCAGAATTCAGAGACACTTCTTCTACAAGCATCAAGGTTATATCAAACGGGTTGTCAGTTTGGGAGGGAGCAAGTAAATTAAAGGGCTTACTAATTGGGAGGGAGTAATAACCCAATTAGATTAGTACGTGGTTCGTCTGCAAGTAAAGAAAGATTGCTGAGGATATTTATGAAGATAAAGAGCTAAGAAGTCTTTCTTAGCATTACTATGTTTACTTTGATTGTTTTAGTTTACTTGTAGGGATCATTGTAACCATTCACGTGTGACGCCATCTTGGAGGGAGATTGTTAGCTTTGCTATTTTGTGAATCTGGCGTCTTACACGTTAATTGAACTAGAAACATAGCTAGCTAGACACGTAGGGACTTTAGTTGTAAACGTGTAATAGGTATGTTATGTTTGGCCTATAAATACCCCTCAAGTCTCCACATAAGGGGTGTGAGTGTGTAACAATTGTTCATTAATAATTCATCTTTTGTTTACACATCATCCTCTCTTTACTTTTTCTCTCTAAAACCTATCATGGATTTCATATACTTTGATCAACCTAGACCTCCCGTACCAAATAAATCTTACATATTATCGGTCCTACACATTCAATGTATTTGTGCGCTTGGATTTGTCTTTTTGTGAAGCGTACCTGGTCGTATCCAATGTATTTGATCGCTTGGATTTGTCTTTTGAGGATAGTATAAACATAGTGCTCGTTCATCCAACGTGTCTTTCATCCTATGGAAGCGCCATTTGTTAGACCATTTTCGTAAATTTTATTTGCGCATCCATTTTGCTAAAATAGTATCATAGATGGTTCATTTAAAAAAATCTCTTTAAAAACCATTAGATAATACTGAAACCATTATAGAGATATATCATTAAAGTTAAATATAAAGGTTTCAAGATCATTGAACTGATGAAAATGATTGTCAATTTGTGATGTGTAAAAGGTGATTAGGTTGGCCAACAAAGAGGGAATTTGATAGATAATAAAGGGTAAATTAGTCATCACAAAAAGTTTAGTGGTGTATGGCAAAAATAAGTGGTGTAGAAATCAACACCCGCTATTTGAAATTAGGGGAAATTAATTTTTTAACCCGGTCGCTAAAAGTGTTGAATTTTTGAGGACTCAAATTAGTGACTTTACGGTTTTAGCCTTAGCGACCGGCGACTTTTATGAAAAAACTTGAGAAGGTGACATGTGGCACAAAAAAATTGGCGCCCAATCATTAAAGCTGTACTTTGTGTCATAGCCCACTATGTGTACTTTTTAAGCGACTTTTTTACAGCGACTTTTCATACATTAAGCGACCTTCTATTTTGTATTTTTCAGCCAAAAAGTCAAACTTCAAAATTTTTTATTTTATTCTTTTTGCCCCTTCCCAATGTTGAGCGACTTTTTTTACTTTGAGCGACCGACGGCTTGCACTTTTAGCTACTTTTTTTACCTGCCAGTCTGCCACCTTTTTGTACTCGTGTCATAAATTTTGTACTTTTCAACTTTTTATTTTTATTTTTAACTTTTTTGTATTTTTAACATTTTTGTATTATTTTTTAAATACTTTTTAAAATACTTTATAAACAAATTTTTATTTCAAAATCTTAAGCGACTTAAAAAAAATTTAAGCAACTTTTTTGTAAAACACATTCTCTTCTCTTTTTATAATCAATTAATACACACACATTTAAAAATCTTATTTTCTTCATCAAAAATACTCATAAAACCAAGATCCACTCAAATCTCACACTCTTCTTTTCTAAAAACATAAAAACCCGGAAAACTATTTCTTTTTAAGAAAGGTTGATAGCGTTTAATTGATGGTTGCTAAGAATTTTTGAAATATACGCAAGCTCAACAATAAGGGATGTAATGCATCGATAATACTAATTACCATCCAAAGAAGATACATGATCGAAAGTGGCTCGATCAATGATTATATTATTGATTAGCATATTATAATTAACTTCTTTGATAAGAGATTTATATGGGGTGCTAACTAAGATTAAGACTCAGGTGCCGCAGATTTGTATCTCAAAGATTATGCTTATCATTTTAATATTTTTAGAAAAGAAGAGTGTGAGATTTGAGTGGATCTGAGTTTTTATGAGGATTTTTGATGAAGAAGATAAGATTTGTAAATGTGTGTGTATTAATTAATTATAAAAAGAGAAGAAATGGTGTTTTAAAAAAAAGTCGCTTAAAAAAAATATAGTCGTTTAAATTTTTTTTAAGTCGCTCAAGATTTTGAAATAAAAATATATTTATAAAGTATTTTAAAAAGTATTTAAAAAATAATACAAAAAGATTAAAAATACAAAAAGGTTAAAAGTAAAAAAGTTGAAAAGTACAAAATTAATGACAAAAGGACAAAAAGGTGGCAGGTAAAAAAAGTCGCTAAAAGTACAAGCCGTCAGTCGCTCAAAGTAAAAAAAGTCGCTAAACATTGGGAATGGGCAAAAATAATAAAATAAAGATTTTCGAAGTTTGACTTTTTGGTTGGAAAAAGAAAAAATAGAAGGTCGCTTAATGTATGAAAAGTCGCTGTAAAAAAGTCACTTAAAAAGTACACATAGTGGGCTATGACACATGTACAACTTTAATGATTGGGCGCCAATTTTTTTGTGCCACATGTTAACTTCTCAATTTTTTTCATAAAAGTCGCCGGTCACTTGCGCTTTGAAATTATGTTTTGGGTCCTCAAAAATCTAACACTTTTAGCTACTGGCCCAAAATTATTTGCCCCTTGAAATTATGTTGCGGACAAGGTTGGTTCGTTGATGTTGCTATTAAGCTCATTTAATTTGATTATGTATCAGATAGAAGACATCACAACAACTTAAATTCTGTATTTAATGGCTTTCTGTATTAATTTAGGTGTTGAACGACTCACACTCCATATTAGATTAGATAGAAAACTAATCATTCTATACATTACATCCAGAATAATGTTATATCTCTTTAAAAATATTTTTAATTATCTTCTTAATTTCATTTGTCAGGAGCTCACAAATAAGATAGTCATTTCATGAATATACTGAATTTGTTAATGAGAAAAAAGAAACTTTAATAAAATTAGAGTTACCATATTCAAATCGCATATCAATGAAGAGAAACGTAATCTTTCATCCGATGGGCACAATTAGACAATTTGCAGTGATATTTACAGGTCATTATTTACTTCACACGCAGAAATTAATTGGGTTTTTACTTTTATGCCCCTCAAAATTATTCTTGGATTTTATGCATGCAATTTTTATGGTATCTCGATCAGATCAACAAATTTTACTGTTAACATCACTGCCGGACGTCCCTTGTTTGAGTCTCCATCAGAAGATCATACTTTTGCACGACCGCTACTCGATATACACCCATTTTAAGTGTCATATGTTAATGGATTTATAGAATGTTAAATGAATTATCCATAAACCTTACTCTTTATATATTGCATAACCAGTTTATGTGTATATGGTGATACTTCTCCATGAATCTTTGTGTCAACTGTTTACTCAACAGCACTTTCGGACCTGACTACTAACGCTTACCGAGTATATGATTTGCATTGTTTACAAAAGAACTACTCCCTCTGTCTCAAAATAAGTGTCTAGTTTGACTTTTCAGAGTCAAACTCGTTCAACTTTGACCTTAAATATTATTTTTTTGTGTTATATAATACTTGATGAAAAATTATACCAATGAAAAATACACTTAAAAACCAATCCATTCATATATTTTGCATCAAGTATTATATAACATTCGCAAAAATAAATAAAGTCAAAGTTGAACCAGTTTGACTCTGAAAATTCAAACAAGACACTTATTTTAGGACGAAGGTAGTAAATATTAGTAGCACATTTCTATTATCATAATGAAACTATCACCTATTTATAAGGCCATTGAACAAATGACTAACACGTAGATAAAGTAGATTCTAGTAGGCTTATTGGTTGGTTTATGCTTGTTTTGGCTTAATTGGGCTTAATATATATAACATGGAATTAATGTTTTCATTGTGACGTTATAAGAAAAGAAGCAATATTGTTCCATTCTGGCAGTTATCCAATATAACGGTAATTGAAGAGTTGCAATGGTTCGTTGGTGACTTTTCATGAGTATATAAATGGGACTTTTGATCTCTGGAGGAAGACATCGGAAAACATCGAAAAACCTCATTAATCTCCATCATGA
This sequence comes from Artemisia tridentata subsp. tridentata, assembly GCA_021014915.2. NCBI lineage: Eukaryota > Viridiplantae > Streptophyta > Magnoliopsida > Asterales > Asteraceae > Artemisia > Artemisia tridentata. Next base: position 251,573,293 of record CP139506.1, on the reverse strand, counting down.
AACCATATCAAATTCGCTAGTTTCAAGTTTTTATACTTGAAATGATTGTTGTATCCTCTAAACACTTGTACCAGTTAGGGCGAAATTTTGTTTCAGGTCATCACATTCGCATGCCTCAATCACATTGCTATATTATTTGATACTAGTGAAAATTATTATCTAACAGTCTTAAAAAAAATTTAAGTTGGATCAGAAGATACTGAAATCTCATGTTTGAAAACCTGAAAAGTTTAAAGGGTCTGATTTTCGCCGTTGGTAACAAAAAATGTTGTTTTACTTGACAACGTTGCATGTGTCAAATGCCCTTACGGATTCTGAACCAATACATTCGTACGTGGAAGGACAAAATATTCCCACTGAGGCATAAGTGTCAGACTATGAAAAGGCCGTCTCACTTTGGAATCATAATGAATATAATTTGAGAAATTATCTTCTTAGTGTTGTGGATGATTTCCTATATGATATTTATTAACTCTAATTTTCTTGTTGGTTCTATTATTGAAAAATTACCCCATCCTGGAAATTTTTTAAGTTATATCTTAAATATTTAACTGATGATATGTATTTTGAGCAACTTGTTCTCAAATTCGTGTTGAAAAAGATAACATGATGAATTAAAAGGCTTCTGCAAATTCAATAGAACCAAATGCAAGCCTGGTTCAAGAAAGCTCTTCTAAATCCAAGTCCAACCACAGAAACAAAGGAAAAAATAGTGGTGGTTTCGGGAAGAATTCTTCCAATGTTGGAAGAAGGATTACACCCAACAAAAAAACAACGACTTAAAGAAAGTGTATCATTGTTGGGTCTTTGGGAAACCTGAGCATAAAGCTAAGGATTGTCGCCATAAGAAAGAACATAGAGGCGGAAATCCAACCAAGCAAATAATGTGGAATCATCCAAAGAATTTGCTGGAGTAATTGAAGCCTTCGTGGCTACAAATATGTGTGACTGGTGGGTTGATACTGGTGCCACAAAGCTCATATGCAATTCAAGAAGGATGTATGTATCATACCAAGATATGGATGAACATGGAATGGAACTTCTTCAAAGATTGAAGAAAAATGAAGGTGATATTAAAGCTAACTTCTAGAAAGGATCTTGTACTCTCAAACGTATTGCATGAACCAAACATCACCAAGACTATGATTTTTTAGGTCCTATTCGTCGGAATAAGGTGTAGAAAACTAGAAGGGTGGGTTGAATAGTTTTACCGATTAAAATTTATTTTTAAAACTTATAGATCAGCTTATGTCAATCTAGTTTTGACGTGTTGGATATTGATAGTGGTAAAACATATAAAACTAAACTACAGGAGAGAGATAGAGAGACACAACCATAACACAAGTATTTATAGTGGTTCGGCTACAAGGTCACCTTCCTTGCCCTACTCCACTCCCCGAGTCTCCTACTCGAGAGTTCGTAAACACTTCACAACACAAACTCCTTTCACTTGGAGGAGAAGCCTTCACAACGTCGCTTACACTTTATCCGGTACAAAGCTAGATACCGGGCTTTTCCACGAGGTAAAGCCAAACCTTCGTCGCCTACACTTTATCCGGTACAAGGCTAGATACCGGGTCCTTAGCACGGCGGACCAAACCAACACAACTAGTACAACAAGACTAAAGGATTCAACGTCCTTTTACACCTAACGACTCAACATATCTACAACACCCTTTTGAGAAGAAGAAAGAACAAGATGCACTTCTGTGATCTTGGAGGAGAAGAATCCTAGCAACTCATATCACGAGCTTGCAAGTCTTCGAGAGGTCGTGATCTCGCCTTTTTAGAAGGAACCTAGAGAATCACAAAGAAAGACTACATAGAAAGATCCTTGGATCTGTGGTTAGAGAGTTTAGAACATAGAAAGAAAGTATATCTAAAAGGGTGAGGAGCAAGAGAGAAATGACTCACTATTTATAGGCAAACTGTCCACTGTTCACCCGGATCCGACCAGTGTAATCCAAGGGATCCGGCTATCTGGTATCAATAGTTTGGATTTTGGGTTACATTTCCGGGTTTTGGGTTATGGGTTATGATCCATGGATAGATGATGTCATGCCTGATGTCAAAAGACATCTTTGGGTCATGGGTCATGGACTTTGAGTTATGGGTTATGGACTTTGGGTCATGGGTCATGGGTTTTACCCATTTTAGATGTCATGCATGATGTCATGCAATGGGTCATGGGTTATGGGTCAAGCTCCATGGGTTATGATTTATGGGCTTGGTTTTTGGGTCATGGATAGTCCAAGTCTTTCCTAGTTAATTTACAAGTAACTTGTATTTTATAAAATGTAAGTAACTTAGTTTATTTAAGTGTTTTTATAAAATGGTTTTGGTTTTTTTTAAACTTGTTTAACTAAATATGTTTAAGGTTTATTTGTTTAATGAAATGAGTTAATAAACTTTTGGCTCAAAGCGTTACGTATTTTATCTATCTCGTTAAAATGATTTTACGTTTGTTATCGACAAAACATTGGATGATCGTAAAATATAAATAAACGTTTTTAAGGTTTATTTGTATTAACATAGGGATTAAACTTGTATTTGAATTATACAAATTTGTAATCACCGAGGGTGGTGTGTATGTTGAAAATGGTTACCTTTGTCTTCAAATTAAGTGTTATAACTGATGACAATGTTATTAATAATAGGGAGAATTACATACATATCCTTCTTTTGCCTCAAAATTACATATATATCCAACATAACTAAAAAATTACGTATATATCCAATCTAAAACTTAAAATTACATATACATCCAACCTAACTTAAAAATTACATATATATCCAATCTAAAACTTAAAATTATAATATATGTCCAAATACCCAATTTATATATAATTAAAACATTAAAATACATATTAAATATCATTTGATTTTAAAATTACCATTATACCCTTGTTTCTCTTTTCATTATAATCAAACATAGGGGTGTTAGTCAGGTCGGGTTTGGGTCAATTCGGGTCGGGTCAATTCGGATTAAGGTTAAAAACACATATCCGAACCTAGGTTAGTCGGGTTCGGGTCAATTCGGGTTTAGGCTACAAAAACATACTCGAACTCGACTATATATAGAACCCGGGTTAGTCAGGTTCGGGTCTATTCGGATTGGGTTTAATTCAGGTTGAGGCTAAGAAAACATACCCAAACCCGACTCTATTTAGAACCCGAGTTAGTCAGGTTCAGGTCTATTCGAGTCGGGCCAATTCATGATTAGACTAAAAAAACATACTCGAACCCGACTGACCGACTCTATTTAGAACCCAGGTTAGTCGGGTTCGGGTCTATTCAGGTCGGGTTCTAAATAAAGTTGGGTTCGGGTAAGTTTTTTCAGCCTCGACCCGAATTGACCCAAACCCGACCACCCTGACCCGACTAACACCCCTATGTATGATTATAATAAAAAGAGAAATAAGGGTATAATGGTCATTTTAAAATCAAATTATATTTAATATGTATTTTAAAGTTTTAATTATATATGGATTGGGTATTTGGACATATATGATAATTTTAAGTTTTAGATTCGATATATATTTAATTTTTAAATTAGTTCGGATATATATATATATATATATATATATATATATATATATTATATATATATATATATATATATATATATATATATATATATATATATATATATATATATATATATATTAATTTTAAGTTTTAGATTGAATATATATGTAATTTTTAAGTTAGGTTAGATATATATGTAATATTGAAGTAAAAGAGGGATATATATATGTAATTCTCCTATAATAATAATAACCCTGGAAGTAGTGTAAGTGTAGTGTGTAACACCTTAAAATTGGTTTTTTAAGTATTTAATTAGGAGGGTGCTATTGTGATTATTTGACTATGGTATTTAAGTATCGGAAGACTCATGATTGGTTAGACAAACCAAATAGTCAAATTATAAGTCAAAATATTATGTAAATGATTATAGAAAGTTAATGTGTCACAATTATGAAGAAATAGTACTTTAGGGACCAAATATGTCAAATGGCTAAACTAATAACTAATTTATATCAAGATAACTCTGAAGATTTTCTCAAACCTTCCAAAATATTACCCCTTCCGTCTCAAAATTATAGTAATGAGATAGAAATCACAAAGTTTAATAAAAATTGGACCACTATAAATCTCAACCACTCAAAGAGAATATTCTCCTAATATATTCTCTAGTTTTTACTTAGAAAGTAAACTGCAAAATGCATCCCTGTGGTTTACACCTTTTGGCACATTACATCCCTGTCAGAAACTATTGGCAATATACATCCCACGTTAGGCAAACGTTTGCCACATTACATCCCTGAGGACTAATGACGCAAATATTTTTTCGTTAAGTGCTAACGGGAGTCTAACGGAGGGTTATTTTGGTCTTTTTACCTATAAGAGAGATGTATTTTGCAGATAACTTTTCCTAGAGGGATGTATTTTACAAATAACTTTTATACTTTAGTTTTTTTTTAATTATTATTATTATTATTATTATTATTATTATTATTATTATTATTATTATTATTATTATTATTATTATTATTATTATTTTACGCTGTCTTACATTTTCAACCATTTTTATCTGTGCTCGTCCCTTTTTTTACATTTTTATCCGTTTTTTACGTTCTAGTCCGTTTTTCTCTTTTTCGTACGTTTTTTTTACGTTTTTGTCTGTATTTTTTTACCTTTTTTTTCCGTATTTTTTTTACGTTTTAGTCTATTTCTATACTTTTCTTACGTTTCGTCCGTTTTTCTTACTTTTTTTTCCGTTTTCGTTTATTATTCTTACATTTTTTCCGTTTTCATACGTTTTTGTCTGTATTTATACGTTTTCGCCCGTTTTCATTTCTTTTAATACGTTTTTGATGAGTGTCTAAATACTCATAATTTTTGTCTTATCTGAACTGCCAAAACATTCAAAAACACTCAGAAATGCATCAAAATACTGAAAATATCCCAGGGATTGTGTTTTATATGTTTCAAATGCAAAATGTTTAAAAACAGTTGAAAAACGAACAAAGTTTGCAAAATTGGCAGTTTCAGTCCCTCAAGTTTCAAAACTTGTCAAAATTAGTCCCTAAGCATTTGTTTTGTAAGAAAAGTCACCAAAGGTCCTTTTTAAATCATAAATTATCATATTTAGTCCTTTGGTAAAAAGTTTGAATAAATTACAAGTTTGGTCCCAGCACTTTCAGAATTTGCAAAAATGATCCCTGGGAAATATTATTTTTTGGAAACATCATGTATGGTCCCTGGATTATTGAAACATGGCAGGAATTACTCTTGGTGTATTTTGGAAGATGTGCAAGTGTGGTCCTCCAAATTTCAGAATGTACAAGTTTGGTCCTTGTGATTTAGCTACTATAACCAACCGGACCCAAAATAAATAAACAAACCAAACCCATCCTTAACATTAACCCAACCCATCCCACTTATCCCAACCCAACATCCCAAGCCCAATGTATAACCCGATCCACCCCTTTCTTAGCTAAACCTTGGTCAGACTTCGGTCAAACAAATCCCTTCCCTCCCACAATTAAATAAAACACTTTCACCTTCCCCCACTCACACCTGCAAACTCAGACCACCCCCTCACCTCCAGCTCACTAATCTTGTCCTTGTTATCTAATCCCTCCACCAAACTCCAAAATGCATTAAATGCCTCTTCTAGGTTTTCAAGCTATCAGAAAAGTGGTTTATCAGTTTTGGCGCCAAAAAGGGATTCGAAGGCTAAGATCATTTTGACTCATCCAATGGTCAAGATTGTTGGTGGGATTTATTCAGAAGCACGTGGGGAGTACAAAGAGTCTATAAAGAAAGAGATTGAGGCAGTCTTAGAAAATATCTAGTGTAACTTAGTTTTAATTTAGTCGAATAGTAATTTTTATCATTTCTGTTGTATTTTCAAGCTTTCCAGTATTTGTTTAAGTTATTTCAGTGTATTGTACGACTTTTCAAGTGATCAATTTAAGCATTCCAGTTTCATTTTCAGTTTGTGCAAATTTTTACTCAAAAATCTCATGTTGGCTTAAAGTAGTTTGTAGTTGATGTTATGGACTGAAGTAGGACATATAAGCTCCCAGAAAGCTTGTAAAAGCTTTTAGTAACTTTAAAATTCAGAGTAAGTTAAAAAATCAAAAATACCAAAAAATTACAAAAAAATCAGTGAAGATGATGAAGAAGGCTGGAGCATGGTAGATTTTGGATAGCCATGGGTTAGTGGTTCTGTGGAGAACCTATAGGAGTGTTCTTGGATCCTTGTTCTTGGTTTTTAGCTGGAATGCATTTTGTAAGCTTAATCTCTTAAATATTGCATTTTACTGTATCAATAGTTTATTGATTGAATCTTTGTGTTTTCTAGTCTCTGTGGTGATTGTTAAGTGATATTAAGCTTTAAATAGGTAGCTTGTTCTTTGGATTTGCTTGTTGCTAAGAAACTACATTTGTGCAGTCAATATAGCATTTGGTCCATTTCTGTGTTTTATGCTTAGATCATTGTTGTTTTATGCTTCCTTGATCTTGTGTAATGATGTTATGAGTTCTGAAATCAGTGTTGTAGTTTAATTCTCTGAGTTGCTTTGGAAATCACAAAATCAGTTAAGTTAAGGGGTGTTTGGATCTTACTGATTCAGTGGTGTTGCTGAGTGTTTGTGTTGTTATTGGTTGTTGTTACATGTTACTTTAGTCAAGAACAACTCAGAGGAACCATAAAAACCTGTGCTTGTTGGATAAATAGTCAAAATCATCTTTGATCCCATTCACTGATTCACTGTTAAGAGTTTAAGTTCCATGATCATGATTTTGTGTTCATAAGTTATTAACATTGCTCAATCTAGTCTTAATACACCTTAATACATCATAATCAGTTAGTATAATAAGATCAAAGTTCACCAAAGTCAACCCTTGTGTTTTTCTGAAAAAGTCAAAAATTCAGGTTTAAACTTGTTCTGAGCATCTGATCTAGGGTCTAATTAGGGTTCAATTGATTAGTTTGTGATGGGGCTTTTAGGTTTTTAGAGTACTCAGTAGCATAGAGAAGCTTTTGCCCCCCTAAGATTGCATCTCAGTAGCTTATTAGACTGCTTAATTTGCCTTGCAAGTTTGCCTTTTTCTGCATTTTCTGTTTCAACTTTGCAACTGATTAGGTGTCCATTTGCTTAACCTGTGGAATAATCTGTTTGTATTAAGTTGATTTGTGCTTATTTAAGTTGGTTTAGCCTGTTCTGAGCATTTGGTTGAGTTTTGAGCTGTTTAGCTTATTTTTGGGCTTATTCCAAACTGCTTATCTGCCCAAATCTGCTTATTTGGCTTAGTCAACTTTTCATTTTATTTTTCCTAGCTTTTTAATAATATTTTAGATTTATCTGTAAATTTTCATAATTTTCTGAATAGTTTTGATATTTTTAATCTTTTTAATTAGTTTAAAATAGTATTTAAATCATAATAAATAGAATAATAATCAGAAAAATATAATTTTAATTTTCATAATTTTCTTTTGTCATTTTTAATCTAGGAAAAATATAATTACATTTTTAGTCCTTAAGAAAATCAAAAATAGAAATATAGTGATAGCTTCTATTTAATAGAATTTATCTTTTTAAATTTTAATTAAGTAAATTTCAATTTTATAATTTTCTTAGCTTCTATTTACTTGATAATATTTTTAGAAAAAGTTTTAGATTTTTCTTGGCTCATTTAGTATTTTTTATAATTTAAATTAGTTTAATTAGTTATTAAATAATTAATAATTAGAAATAATTAAATAAAAAGTGTAAAAAAATATATAATTTAAGTTTTAAAATAAGTTTTTAGTAATTTTACATTTTTAGGTTTTAAATTTCATAAATTTTACTTTTTAGTCCTTTTTAGATTTTTTCGTTGCGCGTTTTTAGGTTAATTAATTCGCGTTTAATTTTATTGTGCATATCTGTTTTAAATTTGTTATTTAGAATTGTTAAAAAAGCAAAATCAAAAGCAATCTAAATCATCAATCACTCTAATCCAAAGCTTCCCACAATAGCCCATTCACATCTCGTTGAGAAACGATCCGGGTAATCACTTACCTGGTTTCACACTACACACAAACGTGAGTTTGTACAAGTATCCTTTTTCACAAAAGGGTGATTTGTATTTATTCACGCGTATCCGTCGTTGCACAATATTTATATATACTTCACCACGGATCAGTTTTCGTCCGTTTTTCTTTAGTTTTTGTCCGTTTTTATCTGTTTTTGTCCATTTTTCTTATATTTTTGTCCGTTTTATCCGTTTTGGTTCATTTTTCTTACATTTTTTTTCCGTTTTCCTAAGTTTTATCCCTTTTCTTTCCCATTTTTTTTGTTCGAATTTTTAAAAAAATTTTGAATTTTTTTTTTGTCAAATTTTTTTGTCAAAAAAGTTCAAAATTTTTGTCAAATTTTTTTTGAGAAATTTGGACAAAAAAATTTAAAAAAAAAGTTCAAAATTTTTCTCAAATTTTTTTGACAAATTCGGACAAAAAAATTTAAAAAAAAAAAGTTCAAAATTTTTGTCAAAGTTTTTTTGACAAATTCGGACAAAAAAATTAAAAAAAAAAATGTTCAAAATTTTTGTCAATTTTTTTGACAAATTCGGACAAAAAAAATATAAAATAAAAAAGTTCAAAATTTTTTTGACAAATTCGGAAAAAAAAAAAAAAAAAAAAAAAAAAAAAAAAGAATTTTGAACTTTTTTTATTTTTTTTATTTTTTTATTTATTTTTTAAAAATTCGAATAAAAAAAAGTCGGAAAAAAAACGGATAAAACTTAGGAAAACGGAAAAAAACGTAAGAAAAAAATGAACCAAAACGGAAAAAACGAAAAAAAATATAAGAAAACGGACAAAAACTAAAGAAAAACGGAAGAAAACGTTTTAAAAAAGAATGAAAACGGGCGAAAAACGTATAAAAACGGACAAAAACGTATGAAAACGGAAAAAAATGTAAGAATAACGGACGAAAACGGAAAAGAACGTAAGAAAAACAAACGAAACGTAAGAAAAGTATAGAAATAGACTAAAACGTAAAAAATACGAAAAAAAACGTAAAAAATACAGACAAAAACGTTAAAAAAATGTACGAAAAAGTAGAAAAACGGACTAGAATGTAAAAAACGGATAATTATATAAAAAAAAGGGACGAGCACAGATAAAAATGGTTGAAAACGTAAGACAGCGTAAAATAATAATAATAATAATAATAATAATAATAATAATAATAATAATAATAATAATAATAATAATAAAACTAAAGTATAAAAGTTATTTGTAAAATACATCCATCTGGGAAAAGTTATCTGCAAAATACATCCCTCTTATAGGTAAAAAGACCAAAATAACCTTCCGTTAGACTCCCGTTAGCACTTAACGAAAAAATATTTGCGTCGTTAGTCCTCAGGGATGTAATGTGGCAAACGTTTGCCTAACGGGGGATGTATATTGCTAATAGTTTCTGACAGGGATGTAATGTGCCAAAAGCTGTAAACCACAGGGATGTATTTTGCAGTTTACTCTCTAGTTTTTACTTAAAAAGGAAAGTGAACAATTATTTTGAGACATTCTAAAAAGGAAGTGTGGACTATAATTTTGAGACGGATGGAGTATAGTTTATAATGAAGTAGGAACAATAATAAAAAGGATGTACGTACAGGTTGCATTGCAATGGAAAATGCATGAGTTGAGTCTTCTTGCATTTCATTATCACCATTTAATGGCATCACAAACACTTGAAGTTAACAAACTAAAACTGCCCACATATCACACAACACATTTACAACTCCATGGTCCCTATTGCAACGCCGTGACCTCTAATGCCCTTTTTTCCTTGTCGACCTACTACCCTTATCCAGTCCTCAACACATACATTATTAATTAACATACTAATAGTTCTTTACTTTTAGGTAGTAATGTAAAACTCACGAGTCGAATTTCATGATTCACGTACATGGCTAGTGATGTATGTGCCAAATAAGGTATCCACATGCACACGAATAAGCTTTTAAATGCTCAAATGCTTTTTCTAGCTAGGTAATAAGATAGATAAACCCTTTTCACAACTAAAATAACTAATGTTGAGGGTCAAGATGGATAGCCAGCTACCCATGTACCATAACCTCCTAACTTCATGTTCTGAGCGCTGCAAGGGTACACACCCCAGTCATTTTGGATTCATGAAGTAATGCTCTTATATTCGTTAAGTCGGTTATTATATCTACGAGTTTCATGGTTGTCTTACCATAAAAGTCCATCACTATGCATTGGATCGTATGTCAAAAGGGAAAATGTCACAAAAGCCCAACATATATTGATCAAATTGTTGGAAAAACCACCCTAATTTTATTTTTATTTATTATTATTATTATTTTTTTGGGTTAATTAAGCCATTCATTTGTGTTTTAATTGTTGAAAAAAATCCTTTCGACGAATTTGACTTATTTTTTAAGCTAACATGGACTGGTTATGCTGTGGCAAACTAATTTGAGATTGTTTTATGTATTTGCCCAACTAAGCTTCTTTATCATTAAACTTGTTAAATAAACAATATCGACATATTCAATTCATTTCAACCAAAAAAATCAGTTAAACGTGTCAAAAGGGTTTTTTCAACAATTAAAAAATAATTGAATGACCCAATATATGTTTACACAATATATGTTTTAGAATGACTTTTTCATGAATTTAACAAAAATATGTTGGGTTTTTGTGACATTTGCCCTAAGTCAAAACATGTTGGTTGTAAACTTGTAATCGTTGTATGTGCGGCATGTTATCATTACAGAAAACTTAAAATTGTACAGAACGATCAAAGTGTTGACCATGTGTACAACCCAGTTATACCGTTGTAAACTGATCTAGTATGTAGTAAATTGTGGTTGGATTAACTGCCAAAATCAACAAGGTAGTTTGAGATTTAAAAGAAGTGGGGTAAATTACACTGTTAGTTCCCAAGGTTCTATGAGATTTCATGTTTAGTCCAAAAATAAAAGAAATTAGTGTAGTCAGGGTTCTAAAAGGCACGTTATGGCGACGCTAAGGTGCAGCTAAAGCGCGAGGCGTGACTTCCAAGTTACGGAATAGACTAAGGCGTCGGCTCTAGGCGTGGCGTGAGATGAGGCGTGAAAAGGCGCGATAAGGCGCGAGGCGTGACGTCTTTTTTGAATTTATATTCGATGAAAAATCTTTTTTTGATTGTTTCTTGACTTAATTCTTTATGTATAACACTTTATAAACTCGATACATATGAAATATGATATAATATATAAATTTATAAATATTTTCATATTTTGTGCCGCTTTAAGTCACGCCTTAGAAACATTATGGCTTCGCCATGGCTTCTAAGGCGTGAGGTTTGACCATGCTGCCAGGTCACGACGTCACGCCTCACGCTATTTATAATCTTGACTACAGTCCTCCCCAACCAATGAAATGTTGCACGCCGCAAGTCCAATTTTATAACGACCGTTACTTAGTATCGTTATCTCATGTCACGTGCGATCCACATGAGGGTAAGATAGTCTTTTCTCTTTTTGTGTCCTTTAATTCTCTATGTTTATTCTGTTAGCCTAGCCCGTATTGTATTTATTGTAATGGGCTTAGCCCATAATCTAGAATAGTCAGTAGTATGGCTATATATGTTCCATGTAATGTATCTTTGCAGAATCAATCAAAATCACAATATTCAGTACCATAATCAAATACAATCATTACCGAATATATGTTGACATGGTATCAGCAGCCTATTCAACCGATCCTCCTAACCCAAACACAAACTGCCGCCCACTAATTCAATTCGGCAGCCTCCCTATCGACCAAAAATCAGTCGCCATTTTTTATTTTCCTTCTTCATAGTGTTGATGATTTGTGCTAAGGTCACAAATCCACACAAATGTTCTTGTGGTATTCGTGCTAGGTCACGAATCAGTTGTGGTTATTCGTGCTAGGTCACGGATCTTTATCTTGTTGCTGTTATTCTTTTTCTACGATTGGTTCTAATTTGGCTGCCAATTGGGAGCAGCACACGACATATAATTTATCCCTTTAGTCCATTCACACTACATATAATTTATTTTATTTGGTTCCCTTTGGAGCTAAGGCCATACAAAGAAAATAAAAAGATTGGGTATTTTGGTGGCTGTGTTGACACAAGCAGTAGAAGACAACATATATATTTAATCCTCATTCAATTGAGAATAAATATATATAATACTAAGTGTGGGATACATTCTTAAGGACGCACAGGAACAAGAGGTGTTTGGTTCGACAGTATGACAGGAGACAACACTATTAGCCCATTACCTTATGTTAATCCACCACCTGGATTTGGTTACCAGCCGATTTTCCAACCTGGTCAAATCCAATACATCAGACCCAGGTATCCAACCATAGGTTCGGCACAACAGGCTACTTCTGGACCCATAGCTGTTCCTACAGGGTCGGTGGGACCCACTTTGCCTCATGTTTTTACTGCCGGGACACTTCATGCTCCCGCGACTGGCGCATGGAACATGGACACAGGTGCGAGCTCACACCTTAATGCATCTGTTAATAGTCTTAGTAACATTTTTAATACTTACATGTATCCATCTGTATCGGTTGGTGACGGGCATAACATTCCGGTCACCAATACGGGTCGTAGCATTTTGCCTACTCCTTCTCGACCCCTGTACTTAAATAACGTCCTTATTACCCCTCATATTGTCAAAAATCTTATATCTGTCCGTCAATTTGTCTGTGACAATAATTGCACTGTTGAATTTGATCCTTTTGGGTTTTCCGTCAAGGATTTCATGACACGTCGGGTGCTTCTCCGATGTGACAGCACGGGCGACCTATACCCTGTCACGGCCTCGTGTCCTATTCCTCAAGCTCTACTTGTAAGTCAACATACATTGCATCAGCGCCTTGGACATCCAGGGAGCGAAGTGCTACGCCGTCTCGTCTCAAATAATTTTATATCTTGTAATAAGGAGAAGCCGCCTGTGCTTTGTCATGCTTGCCAGCTTGGCAAACACGTTCGACTTCCATTTGTCAGTTCCGATACTATTGTTAATGCATGTTTTGATGTTATTCATTCTGATGTATGGACTTCACCAATTTCGAGTCTCTCGGGTTTTAAATATTACATTTTGTTTTTGGATCACTATTCTCATTTTGTTTGGGTCTACCCGTTGATAAACAAATCTGATGTATTATCAAAATTTGTTCTATTTCGCAAGTACATTCACACTCAATTTAAGTGTGAAATCAAATCGTTTCAGTGTGACCATGGCGGTGAATTTGATAACCGCACCCTTCATAAACTTTTTGCCGACAATGGCATTCAGTTTCGTTTCTCATGCCCCAAGACATCTCAACAAAATGGGAAGTCAGAACGGATGATTCGCATCATCAACAACCTCATTCGAACCCTACTTTTCCAGGCCAACCTTCCACCAACCTTTTGGGTTGAAGCTTTAAACATGGCTGTCCATTTAATCAACTTCTTACCTTCCACAGCTATTGCCAACTAAATCCCGTATACCCGCCTGTTTGGCCAAAACCCGGATTATAGCCTTATACGCACATTTGGCTGCTTATGTTACCCCCACTTATATCCTAATCACAAACTTGAACCACGCGCCACACCCTCCATCTACTTGGGACAAGCTTCAAATCATCGTGGGTATCGTTGCCTCGACTTAAACACCAATAAAATAATCATTTCTCGTCATGTAACTTTTGATGAAACTGTTTTTCCATATGGCACCCCTAAACCAACATCGGCACCCAAATACAATTTCTTGGATGACTCACCGGATATAAATCCTCCATTCATTCCATCCGCCCCCGTTGTGCAACCCATTGTGCCTCAACCCACAAACGAGCCAACAACACCAATTCCCACCAGTCCTAATACATCCCAACATCACGTAACCCATGACCCATTACCATCCCCATCACCACCCGCCGCCCAACAACAGACACCAAATACATCACCACCCGCGCACCAACACCAACATATTATTCGCTATGCGTGATGAATACACTGCACTTATTAAGAATGGAACTTGGACTCTTGTGCCTAGACCCACGGACACCAACATTATTCGCTCTATGTGGCTTTTTCGCCACAAGTATTTGGCTGATGGCACTCTTAGTCGCTACAAGGCTCGTCTTGTGGCCAACGGTAGTAATCAATTGGAGGGGGTTGATGTGGATGAGACGTTTAGTCCGGTGGTTAAACCGGGCACTATTCGGACTGTACTAAGTTTAGCTACTTCTCGACATTGGCCGATTCACCAGCTTGATGTCAAGAATGCTTTCTTACATGGAGATTTGAACGAGACTGTTTATATGCATCAGCCTCCGGGATTTTGAGACTCTGTGCACCCTGATTATGTGTGTTTATTGAAGCGGTCTCTGTATGGGCTCAAGGAGGCCCTAGAGCATGGTTTCAGCGATTTTCATCTTATATCACTCGGGTTGGATTTTCACATAGTCGCTGCGTGATGCGTGGTTTTGCGACCTTACAACAGGTTTTACCTCTCAAGGGATCTTGAGAAGTTTGCAATCCCCACCAGGCAGTGTACCTGACCGATGTAGTATAGTGAAGTGGCAAGTACCGGGGGATTGATCGTTCTCTAGGGGAATAGTGTCGTTAGGATTGAAAAACTACTCTAATAGTTCTAAGTGTGAGGGAAGATTCTTTTGTATTTTTATATTTTTATGAAAGCAAGTAAAATCTCGGGTTTGAAGGAGTGGGCGGAATTAGTTGCTAGTCAACTAACCCAAATAACTACAATTGCAAATAAAATAAAATAACTGAAAATAAAAAGGTTGTGGAACTTATATGGAGAGAAATGTGTTTACTTAGATTTCCTTACTCCCTAACTATCTTTTATCGGTTAATTAGTGTGTATTAATTGTGTGGATGACGGGTATATTCCTTAATACCAATCGTGGGGTGGCGTACGTACTTCCCCAACTCTACAAGCTCCTACTTCACTCCTATGTCGAGCAGGCTAAGAAGCTCCTAACATGGGATCACTAGAATTCGCTCATGCATTAAATACAACCATAAAAACCTTAGTACGCATTGGTTCATGTTTCTTAAGACGTTCAAGCAAGTTACCGTATAGGAGGTTAACCAGTTCTCTTAAGCCTAACATCGATAAACAATCATCCAATACAATTAATAACACACCAACAACCAATAATCAATAGTTAGGTTTCATTAGATCTAAGTAAACACAAGATAAATCTAGCCTAGCATGTTAAATAAAAGACAAGAACAAGATATAATCAAACAACACATAGACATATTGAATGATTAATTGATTACTTATCTTCAATTGAACATGGGAGATCCAAGGGTATAAAACCCTTAAAAATGGCAGAAAAATCGTCTTAGGGTTTCTCCTCACAAAGTTGCACACTAATGACTAAAAATTATGAAAATATATATAGGAAATCAGATCTGACGGCGTCACGTTATAGAGCTGACGCCGTCACCTCGCCGCGGTTAGGGTTTCTTGATGGCCTTCTTGACGCCGTCCCCTTTTAATCCTCCAAAATCCTCTCTGGCGCGTCAAGGGTTGACGGCGTCACACTGGGGCTTGACGCCGTCACAGGTACTATTCCATCAAATTTAGAGACTTTGTCGTTTTCTTCACTTTTATGCTCCAAAAACGTCCAAAATGCTTCCTTTTCCAAATTTCATCTCCAAAGTACCTAAAATGACAAAAGGAACGATTTTGGGCAATATTTGATCAAATAAATACGATTTAGGGCTTAAATGACCCCTAAAAGCGGTACACTTTTCGCTTCATCAAATACCCTTACACTTGAGATTTGTTTGTCCTCAAGCAAATGCGCTTTTATTCTAATCAAAATACAAGTTATGGGTCATTTAACGCTAATATAAAAGTAATTACAACAAATAGTCATTCCACTTTAATCATAATAAGCTCGGAGATTACAGACTAGCACCTCACAAGTAGTGTTTAGATACTCACATCTCTCAGGTGTCATAAAAGTATATCTCATAAATGAAAATGAATAATATCTCTCACTACCTGTCATAGCAAATAGATTACCATAGGCTTGGGAAAGGATCAAAAACCTCCTCCACTAGGCGTAAGCACCTAAGATAAACTATCAAAGAGGGCTTTTAAACGGGTTATAACGTTAGGTGTAGGGATATGATAAACACGGTTTTGTTGGATAAAGGATATTTTACTGGCGGCGAGTTAAAGATCTTGATTAATTACATGTACAATATGGCGTTGCTAAGCCAAGACTAGACTCGACTTAAACTAAAAAAATAACAAAAAGATAAAATAAACATAAAATGAAACGGGATGGTAGTTCGTATGTTTTTTTCTACTTTTTTTTTTTTTTTTTTTTTTTTTTTTTTTGACATACACTCTTGCCCTACCATCCAAAATAATACATCGCAGGGGGGTTGTATCCCCCTTACACTTGAACTTTTACCTAACTTTACAATTAACTATTCTAATGACTCGAATTAAGATAATCGAAACACTTGGAGTACTTTTTTAAAATATTTAGCACATATGGGGGTAATAATGTTGTTCTTCCCCATTACTCCATTATACTAGTACTTTACCCATGAGTCCCAATCGTCCCAAAACAATATGTACAAGGATATGACTCGACTTATAAAAACACGTTTTTGAAACCGAAAATTTCCAATCTCTTTTTACTAACTTTGAGAAGTAGCAAATTTTTCAAAAGAGATCAAGAAATCTTAAGTTCTAAAAACTCTCCGATTTTCCTTTTATTCTATTTTTGTATTTTTCTTTATTACTTAGGTGACGGCTTTGTTGACAATCATTATCTAACGATCACTTTTAGGATCACGAAGCAGGAAACACGACTCATAAAGAAGTGACCATACGGATAAAATTCGTCGTTCCTGATTTTTCACGAGTTCCCAAACTAAGCTTAAAAACGAAATCATTGTCATTTACAAGTTAGATTGCCAACACTACCCAGAAAAGCTAATTGTGGACTCCTTGTTCCCAAATTCCTATTTTCCTCTATTTATTTTATTTTTGGCGAGAAATGAATTCCTTCAAATTCTCATTTCGATAAGTTTTAAGCCGATAAAGATATCTTAGTTTAGACGCTAAGTAGTTTCCAAACATTCCCTCGAAAACCGTTGCATACAAAAATGAGGTCCACATCAAGGTCTCTGATTTAACACGATTTGAGGATATCCCTTTTATTTGCGACCGAAACAACTCATCTACGAGTCCAGAGACAGAAGCCTTTATTAGGATACCCCCGGAGTCGAAGTTTGGCATTTTTAATCATTATTAAGCACATTAACGTATTTAGTCCTTGGCCCTTTATAATAATCACAACATCGGTTGCGAACCGGCAAGATGTGATAGTCTATTATGACCTTGGAATTTTTCCTCTGCCTTTATTAGAAGTCTACAACATCGGCTGCGAACCGGCAAGATGTAGAAAACTTTTTATGGCTTTGGATTATTATTATACATTATCATATTCATTAATTATTTGTGTTGCCAAACCCCAAGTCCTACGGCTTTTATAACAATCCCAACATCGGTTGCGAGCCGGCAAGATGGAATAGTCTATTACACCGTAACACTGACAGTACCTTGATGTGTACCCAACTTTCATAAGCAAGAATTCTCTAAGGAAGAAATAGAAACTAATTATAGCCAAAACCAAAAATACCTTTAATTATTCCTAGATTTCTATTTTTGAGTGAAACAAGCTTATGGGAACAAAAAGCCACAAGTAACTTCGATGAGCTTTAAAGAGATCCAACTACTCCACGTTTAGCAATCTAACTTATAAACAACTCTATCATTTCTCGTTCTTCGCAAATTTAAAATCTTAAATAATAAGATCCGCGAATGCTTAGCCAAATAATCAAGCCATGCATATATAAAGTCAAATACGGGAACTTGCAAACTCTTAAAAAGAATTCGCGTTTTATAGCTCCTTGTGTAAAAGACTAGCACGAGCTTATAGTTTATAAATGGTTAAGGGGACAAGCTAGGGCTCAACACGCCCGATCAAGTCAGAATTTTATTCCTACTCTCACCAGCGGAAAGTCAACAAAAATGTCAAAATTTATTATATATATATATTTTTTTTTTTGCACAAAATTTTAAATTTTTCTCATTTTTTTGAGGAAAAACGGGGTTGCATGAGAAAACGGCAAAAATGCAAGGCAAAAATCAAATCGCAAGATTACCCCCCCCCCCCCCGACTAAAGCGAGACATTGTCCTCAATGTCTTAAAGGTAAGGGTTCTCCTACATAAATCTAAGGCCGTTTATTAATTATGCCAAAAGATAGATGTAAAACGATAAGATTTTAGGATATCGGATAAGCAACGAATGATGAAACTCGAGTGGAGAGAAGCAAACTACGAGCACGAGAGTCTTCATCAATCGGGCAAACCTGGACACATCACAGAAAACCACGAAACACAAGATATGGAAGAGGAAGCCCTCCTCACTCACTTTATTAGAAAATAGATAAGAAGATAGAAGGATATGCATGGGGTGCCTCCCACGAAGCGCTTGTTTTTGTTAACCGAGTCACATGAGCTTGACTCGACCCCGAATTTAATTGTCCTTGGGGGAGCATGTGGAAGAGATAATCTCCATCGGACTTTCGTTCAAGATGTTTGGATAAACATTGATACATACGAAAGTTCCACTCCGATGAGACACCCGCGGCTCTAGATAGAAAAGAAAATGCCGGGGTCAAAGATGGTGTCTTCACTCCCGAAGGAGTGAAATAAAGGAGAAATCACATCATATGTGAAGAAGGGGAGAAAGATCATGATCAAAATGGAAATCCATTCTTCATCATTTAAGCTCATAAAATCCTCGGGCGGGAGGGTCGGAATGATAACACCGTCAAGCAAACTCTTATCATAGAGTACATCTCCCCCCGGGTCATGATCTTCCTTAAAAACATAGTAATCATACTCCGGAGGAGGTATGATATGAGTGAGTTCACCGGCGAACTCCTCATGAAGAGATTCAATTATACGAGGAGGATCTGTGAGTCCCGGTTCCGTCACGGTCTCATAAAGATTAGAATCAATAGAGTCCTCGTCCTCAACGTTCTCTAACACCCCATCAAAAAGAGGATTAACGGCACAAAAAGTGTAGTCGTCATTGTATTCAAAAAGGGGGTTAGAGAAAATTCCGGAAGTAACCTCGGAAACGTCGAGAGAATCTCCACAAAATTGTGAATCACATTCACCGTCAAATATTTCCTCAGACTCACTCGGGATTGGGACGAGGTTCTCAACATTGTCTGATTCCGTTGCCGGAATAGTGTCGAGATGCTCGTCCCCCATTTTTAGAGAGTCCTCGGGTTCTTTGGTAGGAAAGACGGGTGCTATTTGAGGGAAGTTTAACGGAACAAATCTCTCCTCGTCATCATCGGAATCATCGTCATAGTAAATTAAGCTCTCTCGAAATTTAGCTGCTCTTTCCTCGGCAAGTAATTCTTCCATGGACTTCCCGGGAGTATTAAGACTAGCCGCTTGCTCTCGATATCGAACCACAAGTTTTTCAATTTCGCGCATTCCAACTTGATTTGGATAATTGACGGGATTTTGTGGGGGTTGGTAATTGTCAAAACCGTGAGTATTATAGCAAGGATTAGGTTCATAGTGATTTTGACCCCACGATTGACATTGATAATCATTATGAGGTCCCCCACAATTTGTACAAGAAAAGTTCGGCGTATCATTGAAATACGGTTCTTGCTCATAAAAGTTTTGAGGAGGGTGAGTGAAATTGTTTTGAGGATAATCGGAAATGTTCGGATTAAAATCATAAGTGTATGAATTTTCGGCTTCCGAAGCACAAAACGAACAAAATCCATTGATCAAATTACTACCACACCTTTCGCAAGTACACCGTTGACAACAAAAATCACCTAACGGATCTCCACACCCATTGCAATAACGTTGATTAAACGAAGATAAATTGGGCTGTGGCGGGCAGTCGGAAAAATTTGAGGAGTCGGTGAACGAATTCGGATTTGGATCATAACATGAATTACTTGAACCACAAAATAAACAACTTCCGTCCCGAATATCATTACCACACCGTTCGCACGTACACCACCGACATGGTGAACCGAAGAGCGGCTCTCCACAACCGACGCAGGGGATAAACGATTCCATCAGAATTAAAAATATAGAGGATTAAGAAGATAAGAATTAAACATTTAAGAGGATTAAAGAAGAATATTTTTGGGTTTTTAAGTTTAAAAACATAGAAAATAACAAAAGAAAAATGGAAAATAATTTTGAAGAGAAAATCTTTTTGGATTTTTAATTAAGGAAAAATTAGAATTATTATCTTTTTGGTGATCGATCGATCAATCGCACTCGTTTCTTTCAAAACTACGCGCAGCGTGGCGGGAGAGAAGAATGGATCTCTCTTCGGTCTGCAATTTAATGTCAAGACCTCCTTAAACCCCGTGTATAGGTTGTAGTAAAGAAATAATCTGAGAAACGTTTAACTTCACGATCTCTTTTGTTGTTTATTCGGAATGGTTTACAACGCCCTCTCGAGAGCGAGGATATTTATTATTGGTGAAAACACTTTAGGAAAAGTGTTTTTTAATTATTTTCTTTTTGTATTTTTATTTTTATATAAAAACGATAACTTCCGAGGAAGGGTCTTCAAAACACGAATCGATAAACGGAATCACGCACTCACTTCAACCTTCCCCGGCAGCGGCGCCAAAAACTGATTTGTGTCAATTATAGTTCAAGGAATTACACAAGAAATATGCAAGACCCGAGTCGTTTGTCCCGACGAAGATTGAATGGAATATGTGATTCGGGATCGTGATTCGTGAAGTGAATGTGAAAAAGTGAGTGATTGATTTGGATTACACTACGAATATTAAAATAACAAATAACAATAACTAACTAAGCTAAGGATACAACTAAGCTAAGCATGCGATCCTAAAAACGAAAACCGGAATTAAAAACGTTACGCTACGAATTTTAAAAACGCGAATAAAAGTGATTTTCTAAAATTTAAACCCTAAAAATGAAAATTAATTTTTTCTATATTAAAAATGATAAAAGAAAATTTTTGGAAAAAGAAAAATATTTTTTTAACTTTTTATGAATTTTTTATGAATTAAAAACTAAATAAAACAATTTAAATGATTTAAAAATATTAAAACTAATTGGAAAAATCTGAAAATTTCTGAGTAATTTTAATTTTTAATAAGAAATATAAGAAAAATAAAATCAGCACTCAGTTCAGCTTAAATAAGCTGAACAGTTGAAATAAGCACTTGGAAATAAGCTAAAAATAAGCAAACAAAAGCCAAAAATTCTCAAAAGCTCAGGACTAGTTCTACAAACTACTGGAAACTAGAATTAACTTTAAAACAACAGACAAGCACTCAGAATATTCCAAATAAGCAATTAATGCAGTTGCACATTTAAGGCAAAACAGTGGCTGAAAGGCAGATTTGCAGCTGATTAATAAGCTCAGTAGAAGCAATTAAGGGAAATCCAAAAGTAAAAACTAAAAGCTCATAGATCAGACTACTAAATTCCCAAAAATGCACAAATTTAGATCACTCTTGCTACCTTAAATCAACCCTAGATCAGATGTAATTATCAATCCAAAACTGTGCAGCAGATAAGCAGTTTCCAAGGTGAAATATGCAGACCAAGAAATAAGCCAGAGAATAAGCTAGAAAGTTAAATCTAAACCTAGAACCTAGAAGCCAGTATTACTAAGTATAAGTAAACAAAATATCAAATACTAAGAGCATGAAAATAAGCAGAAAATTAGCACGCAATCATCTGAGAATGGTGACAAAAATGCAGGTCTGCAATTTCAGGTCTGATGCAGCAGGAATGAATAGAGCACTTAAAACCTAGAAACCTTACTCAAATGATGCCAAAGCTTTCAGTCTTACTTAAAACATTGATATGCACCAAACTTAAAATGAACTGATGAGTGCCAATGTGAGGCCACAAATAAGCTCAGATGATCCTAAGCTTATTGAGGCAAATTATGCTTCTACTATAAACCTACTGATGCAGAACTCTTTAATACCCTCAATTCAATTTAACCACTAATGAAAACAACTAACTAACCAGTAAATGAGCTTGATCAAACTATGAAAACATGGCAAATGAACAGTACTTCTTAGATTAAACACCTACTGACCTATGAATTAACTCAGATCCAAACAACCTTATTGAAATCTGTTATGGCAAAATTAAACTAGTGAACTTCAAACAAACCTAACATTCTACTGATCTCTTTACTGATATAATAACTAATAAACAAATCTAAATAACAAATAAGCACTGTAACAGATTTAAGCAGTTTATATTAGAATTGTCTTAAACGAGAACTTTGAACAAAAACTGATTGAGCTTATTTTAACCAGTAAACTTCTATCAATATTACTTCAACAAGATCAAACAAGCTTTAAAAAAAAGAAGAACAGTATCAGAATTCATACCATAAGCAGGAGCACAGTAAATTGACCAAAGTTGACTTGAATTAAAACTGAAATTTAGTACAAAACTCGAAATGAAAATACAATAAGCATAACAATCTACCTAAACTACCCTATTCCTAAACCTAAATCTAACCACTCACTAGCTAACATCCCTTTGTGCGAATGAGGAGGGCTATTTATAGCCCTCAGCAGAACCTTATGGGGCCTCCTCAGCATCAATCCTGGCCCTTCAATAACCCCTTGCTCTCCACGCCTCATTTTAGCCGTTAGATCAAAGATATGAGGTGTTCCCTCCAATCAGCATGTCCCACGTGTCCCTGGCAGTTGTCAGACCTTCTAGATAGTCTAATGATTGGGTAATTATTGATGGGGTGAGGTAATTGAGGGTACGGTAAATCTAGGGTTCATATGGTGAAATTGGGGATAAGGGAAAATGGTGCGTGTGTGTTTATTTTTATTTTTATTTGACTGTGTGTGATAAGGATTGACCGGGTTTTTGGTATGGGTTTCGGGTTTATTTTTCGGGTTGGTCGGTTTATTTAAGAAAGGTTGGGCGGGGTAAGAGAATGGGTTGTGGTTTAGATGGATTTGGGCTGTGGGTTATTTTAAGGTGGGTTTGTGAATGGATTGGACTTTTTAAATCCGGACACAAGGTGTAGCAAATTTAGGATTTGTGTATGAGTGAAATAATAAGGACCATTTTTGTAACTTTTGATTTTTTAAGGACTGATCTTGCCATTCTTGTAAACTTAATCCAAGGGCTTAATTTGACTTTTGATGAAACTTTGAGGATTGACTTTGACTTTTAGCATCCCGGCATCGGCTAAAAATAACACTTCCATATCTCGTGCTCGGTTTCCCGGTCTTTGCTTGATTTTTGTCCTTTTCTTCGATATCCGTGCCTGCACATGTAAAAACACAAAAACATAATATATTTGGCATTTAGGTCGGGTTTTTGGTCGTTTTGGGTCCGGTTTTGGTCAAGAAAAGGTATGTGTTTAAGCACATACCAACTTAGCAACCATGTAATCAATTAGATAATTAACTTGGGGTTTAAACAAATGTTGTCACAATAATGCACTAAAAATGAGTGCATACAAGGTAGGCTAAGGCGATTTGGGTGTACATTTAAGTGGGGTGTAAACAAATTCTTACTTTAAGTAAAATGCTTAAAGTTAGAAACGAAAAGATAGGCTCTGAGGGGTGTACTAGGGGTATCGTGTACTAAAAATGAGTACAACGCAAAGGGTGTGGGAGAATTACTTGACCAATGTAGCCAATGTAATTATAACAAAAACACAGGTGTAAAACAATGGGTTAATCCTAATGCCTCTTATCATGTAGTAAATCTAACTACACGAATGTAGTCTCACTTGTGGCCTCGGAATGGTCCTAACGCAAGTTCTAGAATCTAAGTGCTACCGGTACACACATCATAGCATAAATGCTTTTCCTACCAATTCTAGGGGCGAACCTCACATATTTGGGGGTGGAAAATTTTTTAGTAGTACGGTTTTGTGCTAGTCATATAACTCCTATCCGTGAGACGCTCATTAAGACCAAAGTTTCACTCCTATATGTTGTAAAAAATTTTAAATTTGGCACTAAAATTTCCCTAACAAGTATTTATCTCAGTTTTATTACACATCTACCATCAAACAAACAAAAATCAAGTGCAATTGTATTCTCTAAGGTATCATCATTTACCCCCCCCCCCTTACACTTAAGCTGAACATTGTCCCCAATGTTCATTCAAATGATGTAAAAGTAAATAAGGTAAAAGAATGAAAACAAATACTCTCCTGATTCGTTCGATGTGGATAATCCGGTAACATGGTTAAATCCTCCTCCAAGAAAATGAACGTTGAAAGCTTCCCTTCCGAAATATAAATCATCTTCTTGTCCAATATAACCTGTTAAACCTGAGAAAACAAACACAAAAAAAAAAAAAAACCAAAGCATCAACCTGAACAAAGAAAACTCACAACTAGATGTAATTCCAGACTTAGAAATAAAAACAAAACGATTAAGGATATAATGCTTGTAGAATGATAATTTGCAGATTTCCTGGAGTTTATAAAACTAAAGATTTAACAAAAACTTTATGACTCCGGTAGAAAAACAAAACTTGCAAAATTTCCAGAATTTTACACTTGACGCCGTCAGGTGTTAACCTTGACGCCGTCAGAAGTGACCTGCAGAAATTTTATGGTTAGTTTCCGGAAAATTTCTGGAAAAACTTATGCCTCACTTCCGGGAAATCCTGCAAAATATTCATTATGACTCGATACAAGCATTTGACTCTAACAATTACTAGTATGCATGCTCATTTAATATTGTTGTGATTCATGTTCAATCTTGTTCTTGTAAACAAATTTGGATTCCCTTACACTTATCTTTTGCAAAATACCTTTATATGTAGTTAAGACGAAGTTAAAAACAAAATAAAGCATTTTCACAATTTACTTTGAAACATGAGCACAAACAATAACAATTAAACTTGCATACGAAAACAAATAAAATCAAACAAACAAACAAATAAACACACAAAGCAAATAAAGCTTGGGTTGCCTCCCAAGAAGCGCTTGTTTTTGTTCGAGTCACGAGCCTGACTCTACCCTTATTTAACGGAAATAGGGGAGTTTTTCCCTACACTTAGGATTAAGTGCGGGTGGAAGTAGTGATACACACCCTTAGGGTGGAAATATGCCACGTGAGGTGAAGGGGGTGAGTGAATGGCTTCCTTCATCCTAAAACTACCCGGATAATATTGGTTTATGGGTGGGTCGGTTCCTCTTTTGTCTCCTAGATGTAAATCTAAGGATGAAAAGTTGTGTAAAGGTTGAGGTTCCGGCTCATCAAAAATAGGAAATCCCCTAGAACTAAGAGTAAGGTTGTGATCAATATAAGCATTCAAACCTATATCCTCTAGTTGTGTTTGGTTCAAAGGTTCTACCTCCATCGGGATTCCTAAAGTCTCTTCTACTTCTTCCGGGTAAGTCACGGGCGGTGTGTGTGCCTCAAATGATGGTAGGACTTGTGAGGTACTTAGCGGGCTTATGTTACTAACCTCATCATTCCTTGTGTCAAGATTGTTGGGAATTAAATATTCTGAAGGTACTGCTCGTACATCAAAGTACTGCTCGTACATCAAAGTACTGCTCGTACATCAAAGTACTGCTAGTTCATGATCAAAGTACTGCTACTACATCAAAGTACTGCTGATCAGTGACTCATAGGATAAGATCGAAAAGATATTTATTGTATTTTGGTCAAACATATACGGTAGATAATATCTTACTCCATGTGCTTAGTTAACAAGTTGTATACATAGATACATGTTGTATCTTATGTACTGACACCAATATGCATAAGTTAAACAAGTAAGTCGGTCAAGACTTTTAGCAAATTTGTAAAGATCTCTTGCAACTATAAAAGAGATCTTAGACTTGGATTTTAAAACAGATCGACACACATGCATAACATAGACTCATAACTGTTAAGACATAGAACAAACACAAATCACAAGTTGTAACATAAGATTCAAGGTTTTGTAACCCTAGTGAAAAACTCAAGATCACTCGTATTATTTGGAATAATATTGAATCGTTTAGTGAAATACTTTCTTTGTTCATTGTCAAG
Source organism: Artemisia tridentata subsp. tridentata (assembly GCA_021014915.2). NCBI lineage: Eukaryota > Viridiplantae > Streptophyta > Magnoliopsida > Asterales > Asteraceae > Artemisia > Artemisia tridentata. The sequence continues at coordinate 251,547,106 of CP139506.1, read as the reverse complement.
TAACAAATATAATTCTTCCATTTCCATAACATACATAACCTTCTAAGTGTGGTTAAGTAAATTCCGCGTGCTTAATCATATTAAGTCAATATATCTTATACACAAAGACACAAGGTTTAACCACCTTAACCGTGTATCAAACAGAAGAGGACCTCCACAGTTGGTATCAGAGCAACAACTCAATATGTTGAATATTGAAAGTACTGCTGAGACAGAGCAAGGTACTGTTAGTACTTCTCAAGGTACTGGTAGTTCATTTGAAGGAACTGTTAGTTCAGTTGAAGGTCCTGCTGGTCCTTCACACTCAAAAGATGCAGAATTCCAAGAAGATGAAGTGGATTTGACTAATCTTTCATCATCTCATCATGTTCCTACTACACCACACACAAGAATTCACAAAGTTCATTCCCTAGATAATGTGATAGGAGATATACAATCTGGTGTGAAGACAAGAAGACAATTGGTCTCTTCAGACCAACAAGGGATTCTTGATGCCCTTTATGCTTCAAAACAACATGAACTTTCAAACTCATGTTTATTTGTATGTTTTCTCTCTCAAAAGGAACCAAAGAATATTCTTACAGCCCTAGATGATTCAAGCTGGGTAGAGGCTATGCAAGAAGAGCTTCTTCAGTTCAAGATTCAAAAGGTTTGGGTGCTAGCTGATTTACCTACAGGTGAGAAGCTAATTGGCACTAGATGGGTTTTTAAGAACAAAAGGGATGACAGAGGAATTGTGATCAAGAATAAGGCTAGACTAGTAGCACAAGGGTACACACAAGAAGAAGGAATAGATTATGATGAAGTTTATGCTCCAGTAGCAAGGATTGAGGCAATTAGGCTGTTTCTAGCTTATGCTTCATTTTTAGGCTTCACAGTCTACCAAATGGATGTCAAAAGCGCATTTTTATATGGTGAAATTGAAAGAGAGGTGTATGTTTCACAACCTCCTGGCTTCATTGATCCATTACATCCAAACAAAGTGTACAGAGTAGTGAAAGCTCTCTATGGCCTTCATCAGGCACCAAGAGCTTGGTATGCAACACTTGCTTCCTACTTATTAGAAAATGGATTTCAAAGAGGAAAGATTGATCAGACACTTTTCATCAAACAGCACAAGAAGGATCTTCTGTTAGTGCAGGTGTATGTGGATGACATTATCTTTGGATCTACAAGGAAGGAAATGTGTTTAGAATTTGAGAAGCTTATGAAAGATAAGTTTCAGATGAGTTCTATGGGAGAACTTACATTCTTTTTGGGTTTGCAAGTTAAGCAATCATCTGAAGGCATATTTATTAGTCAAGACAAATATGTTGCAGAGATACTTAGAAAATTTCAATTTGCTGATTCAAAAATAGCAAGCACACCAATGGACTCAGAGAAGCACCTTCTGAAAGATGAAGATGGAGAAAATGTAGATGTACACAATTACAGATCTATGATAGGCTCTTTGATGTATCTTACATCATCTAGACCTGATATCATGTTTTCTGTTTGTGTCTGTGCAAGATTTCAAGTTACTCCAAAGGTTTCTCATTTAACTGCAGTCAAAAGAATTTTTAGATATCTTAAAGGTCAACCAAGGTTGGGTATATGGTATTCTAGAGAATCTCCTTTTGATTTGGTAGCATATTCGGATAGTGATTATGCTGGTGCTAGCTTAGACAGAAAGTCAACAACTGGAGGATGTCAATTCCTTGGGTGTAGACTTGTCTCATGGCAGTGTAAGAAGCAAACAAGTGTGGCAAATTCAACAACTGAAGCTGAATATATAGCTGCTGCAAGTTGCTCTAGTCAAGTTCTATGGCTTCAAAACCAACTTCTTGATTATGGGTACAATTTCTTAAACACTGTTATTTATATTGATAATAGTAGTACAATTTGTATTATTAAAAATCCGGTACAACACTCTAAAACAAAACACATTGAAATTAGGCATCACTTTATAAGAGATTGCAATGAGAAAAGATTAATTCAAGTTCTTAAAATTGCTTCAGAGCATAATTTTGCAGATCTGTTAACTAAAGCTTTTGATGTTTCAAGGTTTCAGTACTTAATAGCAAGTATTGGAATGCTTAATCTTTAAATTTTCAATATGATGTGTTTTTGTACATAAATTTTTAAAAGTACTGCTGGATTTATAAGGTACTGCTATATCAAAATTTGAATTGTGTTATTCATACAGTTGGTTTTATGACTATTCTAATACAAGACAAGTACTTTGTACATTGTTCTTTTGGTTTTAGACTAACTATTTCAGGTATGAATATGTGAACACAAAGGATATCTCAAGTGAAATGGGAACAGCAGAATTCTTATCAAATTGCTGACCATAGTAGATTTATGATGGACTGAGTTTAGGAATTAAACCTCCTTAAAACTTCTTTCTTGAAATCTAGTTATGATATTTCACATTGAATTGATGACTTAGTTGATCAGATAGTAACTGATACAACTCAATTTCTATCATTTTATACTTTCAAGTATAATGAGTTAGTCTAAGGACATCTGATAGAAATAACAGCTAGTAAAAGTGAATCTAACACTTGTGTTGGAGGTAACAATTACTATGAGCTGGAAACCCTGTCAAGAAAATCTTTTGAATAGATTTATCTTTTCACAGGCAGTTAGTGATAACTGAAATACATTGGTTCTCACACAACCAGAGGTTATTTTTAAACCGAAATTTTGATTAGGTGTCTGTTACACACTTGATTTCTTCAAAATGGTTGGAAGTAGTATGATTTTTCAATTCTCAAAATCATGAACATACTACTAAGTTAAATGATTTCTTAAAAGTATTTTCAAGGATTCAGAAAAACCATTCATTTATGGACTATGAATCAAAATGTTCACTGATTCACCTCTCATAGGAGTTAACACACCTAGAAGTGATGAGGACAGCAACTTAAACTCTTAAGGAATTGATGGCTTCATGTACAATATTGTCTGAAAATAAGTTCAAACTGATAGATCAGGTGATATGAAGAGAAGTTCTTTAGTACATAGTGAGATCTTCCAAACAAGGGGAGGAAACAAATATTATTTGCTTCAGGGGAGGAAATAATTGCCCAGAAAAGGAAGAATAATCCAATATATGGAAGGAGAAGACAAGAGCATACAAGATAATGATGTAGAGGTTGAAAATGATTAGAACAGATCAAATATCTAGAAGGGATGAAGCATTCCTAAAGGAGAAAGTTCTATCTAGATCAAACGAAGGAAAGATTCAATTTCAGTTCATTATGTTTGTTTATCACTTGCAAAGGCATGCTGATAGATGATTTCACTTGTTGAAATCATTGCCTCTTACAATTCCTCCATCCAAGGAAATTGCACCATCTTTTGGTACAATGTTTTGATATTGCTGAAGTCAAAGAAGAACAAAGCAGATGAGTTCAGAATAGAAGAATAGTTCAGATTCATGAAGTGTTTGAAAGATCTTCACAAGTCCTCATTTAATTCAGAAAACATGTTTGAATTAATTCACATGTTTAGGGGAGGATTGTTGGGAATTAAATATTCTGAAGGTACTGCTCGTACATCAAAGTACTGCTCGTACATCAAAGTACTGCTAGTTCATGATCAAAGTACTGCTACTACATCAAAGTACTGCTGATCAGTGACTCATAGGATAAGATCGAAAAGATATTTATTGTATTTTGGTCAAACATATACGGTAGATAATATCTTACTCCATGTGCTTAGTTAACAAGTTGTATACATAGATACATGTTGTATCTTATGTACTGACACCAATATGCATAAGTTAAACAAGTAAGTCGGTCAAGACTTTTAGCAAATTTGTAAAGATCTCTTGCAACTATAAAAGAGATCTTAGACTTGGATTTTAAAACAGATAGACACACATGCATAACATAGACTCATAACTGTTAAGACATAGAACAAACACAAATCACAAGTTGTAACATAAGATTCAAGGTTTTGTAACCCTAGTGAAAAACTCAAGATCACTCGTATTATTTGGAATAATATTGAATCGTTTAGTGAAATACTTTCTTTGTTCATTGTCAAGTAACAAATATAATTCTTCCATTTCCATAACATACATAACCTTCTAAGTGTGGTTAAGTAAATTCCGCGTGCTTAATCATATTAAGTCAATATATCTTATACACAAAGACACAAGGTTTAACCACCTTAACCGTGTATCAAACAGAAGAGGACCTCCACAGTTGGTGTCTATCTGTATTAGAAGAAACAAAATGGAAGCTCATGATGTTCAAACAAATGTTGCTGCAAAGTTGCCCATAATCAAACCCAATGAGTTTGAGTTATGGAGGATGAGAATTGAGCAATATTTCATGGTCCAAGATTATACTCTTTGGGATATAATTATATATGGTGATTCCTTTTCACCAAGCTACTCAGAGGTTGTTCTAGAAGGTAAAACAAGTAGAAAAAGAAATACTGGACCAGTGTCAAATGAAGAGAAGATACTGAAGAGAAATGATCAGAAAGCAAGAAATTTGCTGCTTATGACCATTCCTGGTGAACAGATGCTATCATTCAACAAGTATCTTGATGAACAAACTCTTATAGAACTACAAACAAGCCCAGAGGTAACCAAAGGAATTGGAACAACCTCAAGTCTAACCAATTAGGTGATGACTTTGCATTTTACAATAAAGCTTATCACCTATATCCTCATCATGTGTTTTAGTAGAATCTAACCCTAACATTTTCCCTAGTATCTCAAGTGCTTCTCTAGGCAGCTCAACTTCTATATCCGAATCATAAGGATCATCCTCAATATTCTGACTGCTATATTCAAATTGCCTAAAAGATTCATCATGTGTTTCTTGAGATTCATCGTCATCGATCATAAAACCTAGGTCTTTTTTATCAATGTGATCATGCTCGGCTAGATCCTCCATCACATCAAGATCACCTAAGTGTTCACCCTGTATTATGGTAGTGCCTAACCATGACATGCAGCTAGGTGGCTCAACTCTAACCGTCTCAGAATCTTGGTTTGACTCTAAGTCCATGTTCTTAGAAACTAGATCTTTTTGCTCATACAAATCCACTAATTCGTTCCACTTATGGGTCATGGTTAGGAAGCTTTCCTTAAAATTCATCCAAAGGGTCTTACTAAAAGGAATTGATCCTGATAATGATCGTCTAATAGAAATCACACATGCATAGAATTCATTAAACCCATCTAACTTTACCCCCAACTCCTCTTGGAAATCACTAAGAGCACACAAAAATTCATTGGAATGATAGGAAGCAAATCTATTAGTGAAATATAGTTGTTCCTCTATTGTCAATGATCTAAATGGAGTTTCATCCGCCATAGTGACAAATGAAAATGGTTTTACAAACAAAGGGCACAAAGAAAAAGATAGACTACAAGAAAGCTAATAAAAAGAAAATAAAAATCTCACTAAGATAGGAATCTAATGAGTAGACCTAATAAAAAGAAATTTCAACCTAAACAATAACTATTCCCCGGGCAGCGGCGCCAAAAACTTGATGCGTGGTTTTGCGACCTTACAACAGGTTTTACCTCTCAAGGGATCTTGAGAAGTTTGCAATCCCCACCAGGCAGTGTACCTGACCGATGTAGTATAGTGAAGTGGCAAGTACCGGGGGATTGATCGTTCTCTAGGGGAATAGTGTCGTTAGGATTGAAAAACTACTCTAATAGGTCTAAGGGTGAGGGAAGATTCTTTTTGTATTTTTATATTTTTATGAAAGCAAGTAAAATCTCGGGTTTGAAGGAGTGGGCGGAATTAGTTGCTAGTCAACTAACCCAAATAACTACAATTGCAAATAAAATAAAATAACTGAAAATAAAAGGTTGTGGAACTTATATGGAGAGAAATGTGTTTACTTAGATTTCCTTACTCCCTAACTATCTTTTACCGGTTGATTAGTGTGTATTAATTGTGTGGATGACGGGTGTATTCCTTAATACCAATCGTGGGGTGGCGTACGTACTTCCCCAACTCTACAAGCTCCTACTTCACTCCTATGTCGAGCCGGCTAAGAAGCTCCTAACATGGGATCACTAGAATTCGCTCATGCATTAAATACAACCATAAAAACCTTAGTATGCATTGGTTCATGTTTCTTAAGACGTTCAAGCAAGTTACCGTATAGGAGGTTAGCCCGTTTTCTTAAGCCTAACATCGATAAACAATCATCCAATACAATTAATAACACACCAACAACCAATAATCAATAGTTAGGTTTCATTAGATCTAAGCAAACACAAGATAAATCTAGCCTAGCATGTTAAATAAAAGACAAGAACAAGATATAATCAAACAACACATAGACATATTGAATGATTAATTGATTATTTATCTTCAATTGAACATGGGAGATCCAAGGGTATAAAACCCTTAAAAATGGCAGAAAAATCGTCTTAGGGTTTCTCCTCACAAAGTTGCACACTAATGACTAAAAATTATGAAAATATATATAGGAAATCAGATCTGACGGCGTCACGTTATAGAGCTGACGCCGTCACCTCGCCGCGGTTAGGGTTTCTTGATGGCCTTCTTGACGCCGTCCCCTTTTAATCCTCCAAAATCCTCTCTGGCGCGTCAAGGGTTGACGGCGTCACACTGGGGCTTGACGCCGTCACAGGTACTATTCCAGCAGATTTAGAGACTTTGTTGTTTTCTTCACTTTTATGCTCCAAAAACGTCCAAAATGCTTCCTTTTCCAAATTTCATCTCCAAAGTACCTAAAATGACGAAAGGAACGATTTTGGGCAATATTTGATCAAATAAATACGATTTAGGGCTTAAATGACCCCCTAAAAGCGGTACACTTTTCGCTTCATCACTGCGACTCTTCATTATTTATATACAGACAAGGGATAGATACTGCCTATCTATTATTATATGTGGACGATATTGTTCTCACAGCTTCTTCTGATAGTTTGTTACAGCGGGTTATTAGTTCCTTACATCAGGAGTTTGCTATGACTGATTTAGGTCCACTTAATTACTTTTTGGGTATCTCTGTTTCTCGTGATTCTACTGGGTTGTTTTTATCTCAGAAGCAATATGCACTTGAGGTTTTGGAGAGAGCTCATATGGTTAATTGTAATCCCAGTCGGACTCCTGTTGACACTGAGTCCAAACTGGGGGATGATGGTGATCCAGTCTCTGACCCTACATTATATCGGAGTCTTGCAGGTTCTCTTCAATATCTCACATTCACTCGCCCAGATATATCATATGCAGTTCAGCAGGTCTGCCTTCATATGCATGATCCTCGAGAGCCTCATCTATCAGCTCTTAAACGGATTTTGCGGTATGTCCGGGGTACATTACACTATGGGTTACAGTTGTTTGCTTCTTCTACTTCATCCTTAGTAGCATATTCTGATGCGGATTGGGCTGGTTGCCCCACTACTAGGAGATCCACTTCCGGCTACTATGTTTTCCTTGGCAACAATCTTTTATCTTGGTCATCTAAGAGACATCAAACTCTATCTCGTTCTAGTGCCGAAGCAGAATACCGTGGGGTTGCAAATGATGTTGCTGAAACTTGTTGGTTACGAAATTTACTTCGTGAGCTTCACACACTTTTATCTTCCGCTACGCTAGTCTACTGTGACAATGTTAGTGCAGTCTACTTGTCATGTAATCCGGTTCAGCATCAACGAACAAAGCACATAGAGATTGATATTCATTTTGTTCGTGACTTGGTTGCCACTGGTCAGGTTCGGGTTCTCCATGTTCCCTCACGTTACCAATATGCAGATATTTTCACGAAAGGCTTACCGTCGGCACTGTTTGAAGAATTTCGCTCCAGTCTCAGCGTCCGGTGTCCTCCCGCTGCGACTGCGGGGGAGTGTTATCCTAGCCCGTATTGTATTTATTGTAATGGGCTTAGCCCATAATCTAGAATAGTCGGTAGTATGGCTATATATGTTCCATGTAATGTATCTTTGCAGAATCAATCAAAATCACAATATTCAGTACCATAATCAAATACAATCATTACCGAATATATGTTGACATATTCTTTCTTTGTACTTCCCTTTATTTACAGATTCCGATTTTCCACACACACTTTGACTTCATTTCCATTTTTCCTTTTCTTTGTACTTTTTCATTATTTGTGCGGAAAACAAGTTGTAATTCGCACATCTTGGACTAATCAAAATCCTGAACGCAGGTTCTATTATTGTCCAGAACAGGTATTAGGGTTTTAATTTTCATTTACTTTATGTCAAAACATTCGAATATTAATTACATGTTCTTTTGTTTGCATGGATCAAATTGAAGATTCATTAGGTAGCATGATCCACCAATGTGTGCAACATTAGTTGATATCATTCCCGGTCTATTAACGTTAAGAAATTATTTGGAAACAACACTTGAAGCCACAAGACTTGAGTCAATTAAAATGAAGAAATATATGATCTTAAGCTACTTTTTTTTTTTTTTTTTTTTTTTTTGGTATTTTAACAAGTTAATCAAGTTAGGTTGGTAACTTGTTATAAGTGGGGAAGATTTTAAGATGACGGGGTTTGAGTTTTTTTGGTAAAACAAGATGTAGTTGATGACCATATATGGTGTAATTATATGTGGTAATGAAATCTTAGTTCTTCAATGCTGCAATTTATTCGGTGATGATTTTCTAGGTTTTTTTTGCCGTAATGAAAGTTTTTTAGCTTGTTGACTTGTTTTTGGTAAAAACTCGTAGTTGGCCATTTGGTCAGTGTGTTAAGGTGTTTTTTTTTTTTTTTTTTTTTTTTTTTTTTTTTTTCATAATAAACTGGTAACCTAAGGTTTTTGAATACTAAAATGCAAGTTCACTGTAACTAGTTGAAACAAATAAAATGAGCTAAACATTAAATTGATAAGCATATTCACTTAAACTGAAAAGTGCCATGAATTGCATACCATCATTGCAACAAGTTGCAATGACTTGAAAATTGCAATTAGCTTGCATAGATTACCTAAGTTTTTTTTTTTTTTTTTTTTTTTTTTTTTTTTTTTTTTGGAACGGCGAATTTATTCAACACAAACAACACTAGCAAGGAGCTAGGATTACACGGAAATAAGACTAGGGTTTTTAAACCATTCTACCCAACTAAACGACTTTTTACATCTATACCTACACCAATAATAAGATCTAGTGACTACATCATCGAAAATGGACGCCTTTGGGGGAGCCTTGTTCTCAAAAAGAAGATTATTACGATATGTCCACAAGAACCACCACATCGCATAAAATGTGCCAATCAGCATCTCCTTTAGCTTGTATGTAAACCGCAATGAAAGAATCCAATCTGCCCAATCCACGTAAGAGTTAATATCAGTGTATGGAATATCCCACCAGTTTGCAATTTTTCTTGCGAGATCTCTAGCCAAGCTACAGCCAAAGAATAAATGACTGGAGGATTCGACCCCACTGTTACATATTGGACATGAAATGGATTCAATATCAATTCCTCTACGTGAGATGTTTAGTCTTGTTGGGAGCGCATCAATCTTGACTTTCCAAGCTATCACATTCACCTTAATAGGAACACATTTGATCCAACGAGTCCCACTGTCCACGGTCTCAAGCCGATTCTCATCTATAAGTTTCCGAATAGAAGCCACTGAAAACTCCCCCGAACTATCCAAAGACCACACCCACCTATCTGCGCACGGAACTAGATGGGCTGTTTTCACCACTTCAGCCATCGCATTATATTGTTCCAATTCAACTCCATTTCTAGCCTTACGCCTAAAAGACACATCCAAACTCGAGCCATGTAGTTTAGAGCTGACCGAAACAGCTTTGTCGGATTCAAGAACATACGCTCTAGGATATTTCTCCTTGAGGACAGCCCCACCTATCCAGTTATCATCCCAGAAAGCTATGGACTCACCGTTACCCAACTTCAACCTAAGAAACTCAAAAACATCGATGCCTTGTTTTTTCAAAACATTTAACTCGTGCACTATATCCCTCCAACAAGAGCGATGACCAGACTTAAAAGTCTTACCCAAATTCCCATCATCACCATGAACAGCTTTAATAACTCTCGCCCATAAGGAAGACTTTTGAGAAAGAAATCTCCAAACCCATTTAATCATTAAGCCTCTATTTAATGCATAAAGACTTGACACGCCTAGCCCCCCCCCCCCCTTCGTTTTAGACGCCAAAACACTATTCCACTTCACCCAAGTAGCTTTGTTACTTCTTAAGTCGTGACCATTAAAAAAATGGCAACGTATAGATTCAAGCTTATGAAGAACAGACAAAGGGGCTCTAAAAATGGACATATGAAATATAGGTAACGATCCTAAAACAGATTTGAGGAGGGTTAACCTACCTCCAATAGATAAGGTTTTCATCTTCCATCTAGAGAGCCGAGTATTCACCTTGTCAATCACCTCATCCCAAGCTCGAACTCTCCCCATATTACTTCCCACTTTAGTGCCTAGATATGAGAAGGGGGTAGTAAGAATAAGGCAGCCAAGTTTAGAAGCTGCAAGTTTAACCTCCTCATCCTTCACATTCACTCCCATAATCTTACTTTTACACATGTTGATTCGAAGACCCGATGCTCGATAGAAACATTCCAACATATGAATAAGAGTAGTAATATTAGTATCGCACCATTGTCCCACAAACACCGCATCATCCGCATAAAACATGTGAGAAAGATTCAACGAAGGACTTAAGTTAATTCCTTTAAACATTCCAGCATCTACGACACGTTGAAATGATAAATGAAAACTCTCCATGACAAGAATGAATAAGAATGGGGATAACGGATCACCTTGTTTAAGCCCCTTGAAGAATTGGAATTCCTCGGTAGGACTTCCATTAATAATAATAGACCCTCTCGACGACTTAAGACATCTTAAAATCCAATCACACCACTTATCACCAAAACCAAACTTCTTCAAGATATCGTCTAAATAATCCCATCGAACCGAGTCATAGGCTTTTTCAAAATCAACCTTGAAAAGTAAAGACTTTTTCTTCTTTACTTTACACCATTGTAGAACCTCATTTAGAATGAACGGACCATCTAATATTTGCCTCCCCGCTATAAAAGCTGATTGAACCTCGTGCACAATATCACCCAAAACACCAACAAGACGGTTCGCCATGATTTTCGCAATGATCTTATAGATACTGCCGATAAGAGTTATCGGTCTAAAATTACTAACCAAATTAGCGTCCTGTGTTTTCGGAATAAGGGCTATAAAAGAAGAATTACAACCTTTAGGAATGTCACCATGATTAAAAAAATACTTTACTGCTTCAAAAACATCTCTTTCAATGGTTGTCCAAAAATGTCGAAAGAAACCAAATGTGAACCCATCCGGACCCGGTGACTTGTCCGTGCCACAATCCCATACCGCCTCCTTAAGTTCCTCTATAGTCACCTCTCGTTCCAGGTCCAACTGCTGCTCACTCGTAATCGTCTTCGGGTAAGTCACATCGATACGTGCTCGACTACATGTAGGTCTATCAAAACGGTTCTTGAAGTGTTCGAAGAATTCATGTTTCACTTGGTCCGGCTTTTCAGTCCATACACCTTCGACCATTATACCACGAATATTTAATTGGCTACGCTTTTTATTCAATATCCCATGAAAAAACTTTGAGTTCTCGTCCCCTTCTATGGCCCATTTAATCTTAACTTTTTGAACCGTATCCATTGCTTGAATTTTCTCAAGATGCTGCAATGAATTAATAATCTCCATTCTTTTACGCACAATCCTATCACAGCCTTTCCCACTATTAATCTCCTCATCCACAGCGTGTAATTGAGCTTTGTAGTTACTGATCTCACTTGTATAATTTTGTCTATGGCAATTGGTCCATTCTCGAATTTTCCTTTTGAGATACCTCAACTTTCTCATCATACTAGACAATGCATTATATTCATCACCAGGTGCTTCCTTCCAAGTTTCTATAACAAATTTATTAAACCCTTCTAATTCTATCCAATGATGAAAGAACCGAAAAGGAACCGGCCCATAATCAAACTTAGTTTCTCGAAGTAGAATAGGAGAATGATCAGAAAGGTATCTATCCAAAATAGATGCACTAATATTAGGGCGAGTACTCAAAAGGTTTTCTGAAACAAAAAACCTATCGAGTTTACTCATCTTTGTTGCCGATTTATGACACCACGTATACGAGCAGCCACCTAAAGGAACCTCCTCTAGACCCGCGTTAACAATGAAAGAATTAAAGACATCTGCACCTTGAACGTTGAAGACTGAGCCAAACCTATCCGATTTACGCCTCACCTCATTGAAGTCACCCATAACCACCACCTCGCCATCCCACTGCCTAATGACATGGACTAAATAATCCCATAAAAGACGTTTATCTCTCAAGTCATGAGGAGCATAAACTGCCACAATAAGAAGATTAACCCCAGTCTTCAACCAAACACCACGAATTAAAACAAAATAATCCGAAATAGTTTTATTGCTACAACGAAAAGAATGTGGATCCCAAACGCAAAGAATCCCTCCCGAATTACCGACAGAGTCGCTATGAGCATACTCAAACGCTAAATTACCCCAACAAGCCTTCACGCACCATAGCCCCATATTCTCCATTTTAGTTTCTTGAATCGCCAAAAAATTCACTTTGTTCTTAACACACAACTCCTTAACCCAATCTTTTTTAGCCTTTTGGGCAAGGCCTTGGATATTCAATGATAAGAAATTCATCGATCCACCATCGACGCTCCTTGTGATTCGATAATCTCTGTTAAATTATTAACACACCCGTCTATATTATACCCCATTGTTCGACCCACTTTAACCAATTCCTCCATCAAACACAAAATAGACCCACCAGTGCGCGGTACCTCTGATTTTTTGAAGTGTCCTGAACAACCCGAATCAGCATCATACTTGGATCCCTTGTTCGTACTATTATCATCTTGTTCAGGTTGAGCCTCCTTAACATGACAACTTCCCAACCCCTCATTAGTACCATTATTATCTTTCTCCTCTCGTGTGCAAGAATCAGTTGTATTCGCATGAGTATTATCTTTGGGGGTGAATCCTGGAGGGAATTTTAGGCTATTTTCAGAAGGGTTTTCATGAACAAGCGGATCATTATTTCTATTGAGAATAGAATAAATGCCGAAAGGGTCTTCTGATGTCTTCTCATTCTGTCCCGATGATTCTTCAAACCCTGTCTCAGGTACCTCAGCCACCTCGCTGTCCTCCCCATTGCTATCCGTTTCATGCATATTAATGTCATTGTCCTTAATTTCATCATCTGATTGATCCTCATCATCGTTTTCATCAAAGAAATCCGGCACCCACCCAGGGACTTCTTTGGCCCGAACCCAATGTGTCTTTCCCCTAAAAATAACTTTAAAATTCTCAAAAATATTCTCCTCCAATTTCGTACGCAAACACAGCCTTTTCGAATGAAAGTATGCCTCGTCCTGATCATCTACGTCCAATAACTCCCCCCACTTATTAGCAATCCTTTTAAAAGTGTTAGTAGACCATAGACGAAGCGGGATACCTTCCACCTCCACCCATACAATTCTGCCTTCTGGAGTAAAGTCTATGGAAGCTTGTTTTAACGTAGAAAACCAAGTTCCAATACTGGTGCTGTCTTTAAAGGAGTCCATAGATTTAGAAGTAGAGAATTCCAATAACACCCACAATTCTCCCATATATTGAATTTTGAAGTCCACAAATCCTTCATTCAAAATAACCTTCTTTAAATTTGATAAGGAAGAGAACTCTTTCACTCTACCCAACAAGGATTTCGATAAATCTCTGGAAAATAGGCAATCATCATCCAACACAATAGAAGGATTCGATACACCTTCCCTTGTACCCATCACGTTTGTCCTTTTCACAACATTCGCAAACGAAGCACCTGAACCATTTGTACCAACTGTATTGTTAGCTTGCATAGATTACCTAAGTTTAATATCAACATACAAATATAAATAAGTCTTAAACAAGTTCAAATATCCCGCATACTATGTTTAAAACACCAAAGTAAACGACTTAAGACAGTTTTGATGAACCATATCCAAGTCTTTGATTCTTGATCATAATGAATGTGAGTATGTTACTATTTTGTAGTAGTGTAAAGGTCTCCTGTCGCGAGAAGTGGAAATTGGTATAGTGGTTACTGTAAGTTTTGTGGATATAAATTAATATATGTATGACCGGATTCGAACACGAACCTATGGGATTGCACACTTTACGTTTGAGAGTCGATATTCAAAATAATTAATATAAAATGTTATATTTAATTATTAATCACAAATAAATACTTAACGGAAATTGACTAATGGTCGTTAAGTTAATAAAGGGAAACGAATATATGGAAACAAGCCAAGAAGGATCTGGAATCCCTCTTGGATCCCATAATCGGCCGAATAGGGGTGGGTAGGGGTTTCATACCCTAACTTGGACTCCAAGATTTCATTAGTATAAATACAAAGTCATTGTATTCATTCTTTTCTAATATTGAACTCCATAACAAGCCTTACTTCTCTCTTCTCCCCTCTCTTGTGCTTAGGTCGATCGTATACACCCTTATAGGGTTCCTACACGATTTTCTTAAGCTCAAACAAAGTGTTTGGTTTGTTATGTGATTCAAGAACCTAGCTTTTTGCATCGAATCGCTATCAATCCGTGTGTACTAGTACAATCGACACCACCGGCGACGACTATTTTTCAACGGTGCCGACGTCATGACGTCGGCACCATACCTTATCGACGTCACGTCGTCGGCACGAATAGTCGACAGAGCCACGTCGGCAACGTTCGTACCGACGAATAACGCCGACGACAGAGCGGGACCCACATGATTTTCGGTCAAACGTTTGTTTTTGCTCGACAATTTGTTACCGACGCCGAGTGACTATAAGAATGCATGGCATGTACGTATCGTTCATCATGAAAATAGTTTTGGTTCTACACGAGATGTTTAACGAACGAGCCGAGATGTTATGGTTTTACACAAGATGATTAACGAACGAGCCGAGATGTTATGGTTATACACGAGATGTTTAACGAACGAGCCGAGATGTTATGGTTTTACACGAGATGTTTAACGAACGAGCCGAGATGTTATGGTTATACACGAGATGTTTAACGAACGAGCCGAGATGTTATGGTTTTACACGAGATGTTTAACGAACTAGCCGAGATGTTATGGTTATACACGAGATGTTTAACGAACGAGCCGAGATGTTATGGTTTTACACGAGATGTTTAACGAACGAGCCGAGATGTTATGGTTTTACACGAGATGTTTAACGAACGAGCCGAGATGTTATGGTTTTACACGAGATGTTTAACGAACGAGCCGAGATGTTATGGTTATACACGAGATGTTTAACGAACGAGCCGAGATGTTATGGTTTTACACGAGATGTTTAACGAACTAGCCGAGATGTTATGGTTATACACGAGATGTTTAACGAACGAGCCGAGATGTTATGGTTATACACGAGATGTTTAACGAACGAGCCGAGATGTTATGGTTTTACACGAGATGTTTAACGAACGAGCCGAGATGTTATGGTTTTACACGAGATGTTTAACGAACGAGCCGAGATGTTATGGTTTTAGACGAGATGTTTAACGAACGAGCCGAGATGTTATGGTTTTAAACGAGATGTTTAACGAACTAGCCGAGATGTTATGGTTATACACGAGATGTTTAACGAACGAGCCGAGATGTTATGGTTTTACACGAGATGTTTAACGAACGAGCCGAGATGTTATGGTTTTACACGAGATTTTTAACGAACGAGCCGAGATGTTATGGTTTTACACGAGATGTTTAACGAACGAGCCGAGATGTTATGGTTTTACACGAGATGATTAACGAACGAGCCGAGATGTTATGGTTTTACACGAGATGATTAACGAACGAGCCGAGATGTTATGGTTTTACACGAGATGATTAACGAACGAGCCGAGATGTTATGGTTATACACGAGATGTTTAACGAACGAGCCGAGATGTTATGGTTTTACACGAGATGATTAACGAACGAGCCGAGATGTTATGGTTATACACGAGATGTTTAACGAACGAGCCGAGATGTTATGGTTTTACACGAGATGTTTAACGAACGAGCCGAGATGTTATGGTTATACACGAGATGTTTAACGAACGAGCCGAGATGTTATGGTTTTACACGAGATGTTTAACGAACGAGCCGAGATGTTATGGTTATACACGAGATGTTTAACGAACGAGCCGAGATGTTATGGTTATACACGAGATGTTTAACGAACGAGCCGAGATGTTATGGTTTTACACGAGATGTTTAACGAACGAGCCGAGATGTTATGGTTTTACACGAGATGATTAACGAACGAGCCGAGATGTTATGGTTTTACACGAGATGATTAACGAACGAGCCGAGATGTTATGGTTTTACACGAGATGTTTAACGAACGAGCCGAGATGTTATGGTTTTACACGAGATGTTTAACGAACGAGCCGAGATGTTATGGTTTTACACGAGATGATTAACGAACGAGTCGAGATGTTATGGTTATACACGAGATGTTTAACGAACGAGCCGAGATGTTATGGTTTTACACGAGATGTTTAACGAACGAGCCGAGATGTTATGGTTATACACGAGATGTTTAACGAACGAGCCCTTTCGTCGGTACCGTTTGCAATACACGAGATGTTATGGCGCCAAAACTTCCCTCCAAAAGATCTATTTTTTTTTTCTATATATAATAGTTAGCAGATCTGCTCTTAACCACACAAACACATTATACACTCTCAAATCCTCACAACCACAAACACACACTGTTATCATGGTGAAGATGGCGGAATTTGAAGCTTTTGCTTGTCCTTGTGGACGAGGAGACGTAATTCTGCGACAATCGCATCGACCTCACTCCCGTGGTAAACAATACTATGCGTGTCCTTTATCCAAGGTTAACAATTACATATTTTTTTGTGTGTTATTTAAATAATTTGGTTAGTCGTTAAAAATTATAGTTTTTACTCTTTAACAGGGTGGGACAAAGGAGTATGGATGCGATTTTTTTTTATGGAAGGATGAACGACTAGCCAAAATGACCGCTTCTGTTGGAGCTTCAACGCCTCCAACTCATTCCGCAAGACCATCCACAACTCCAACTCGATACACTGCAGGACCTTCAACATCAAGTCCTGGAAATACAGAGTGCTCAAACTGCATCAAACTGAATCACCAGATAATGGTACTCACTAAAATGCTAGAAGTGTATATGCATCCAAACAAACACACAACTAATTCAGCTGCCTTACTTCACGACCTTTATAATGACATGGTAGGTGATATGGGAAATCTTCGTATGTAGGTTGTTGTTGTTGCTGTTATTGTTGTTGTTGTTGATGTTATTGTCGTTGTCGTTGTTTGTTGTGTTATTGTTGTTGTTTAATAAAATGTTGTTGTTGTTGTGAAAACTGATGTCGAACGTGCTTTATATTTTTAATTTGTACGCTTTAATGTTGGAGGCGTTGTGAAAACTTAAGTATCCATCAAGATTCAACCATAAGGGGTCGTTTGGTTTATGATGTCCAAACAGGGCCGTTTGGTTTATGTTGTTTTCTTAACAACAGCCCACAAGAGCCGTTTGGTTTATGCTGTCCAAACAGGGGTGTTTGGGATTGCTTATTTCCTGCACCAAAAGGGTGTTTTGGTTTATGACCTTATTTGAAGAAACAACATCACAATTAACAAACACGAATGCACACATTTTATTTAAAACACGCAAGAGTTCTCAAACGAAAAACTCGACAACCAAACAAAACAACTCAAACTAAACAGCTCGACAACCAAACGAAACAACTCAAACTAAACAACTCGACAACCAAACGAAACAGATCAAACGAAACGACCCGTTTATTTTTTTTTGCGGCTACTTCCTGCTTTGCTAGAACTCGCACCATCTTTTCCTTTCCTTGCTCTCATTTCCTTGATACGTGCAAACGTAGCTTCGAGATTTGTTACTCTATTTTCCAGATTACCAAATTCGGTGTTGAGGTCCAACGTGCTTTCAGCTTCATCGTCACCTCCAACAGCAGCAGCTTGAGCTTCAGCAGCACGTTGAGCTTCAGCAGCATCTAGCTCTTCCAAATACTCTCTATAGTACGGCTTTCTCCTCAACCATTCCAGAATCTTGTCCCTCTGCCACGGTGCACAGTTCTCATAAGAACCATATTCATCAAAAATTTCCCAGCCCCAATGAAGTATAATTTCATTATACAGGAGCTCGTGTGATAAAGCCTTCGACCATTCCTGTTCCGGCGTTAAACCATCCATTGTTATGTGTGAGAATTTACGTGTTTTGTGATAACTTTATTATATGATATATATATAAGTAAAAAATTGGCGGGGTGGAGGGAAATTTTGGCGGGAAATATCACCGACGACCTGTCGTCGGTATAATAAAGGCGGGAAAAACCCCGCCCAATTATTCGCTATTATTCACAAGAGGGAAAAGTGAAAAAAATTTGACTTAAATAGTTTCCGACGTCATGTCGTCGGCGTCATTAAACTAAGGCAAAACAACCCTTAATCATCGGCTAATCCCGCGCTAATCACAATTATTTTTTTGGTTTATACCATGCCGACGACACGACGTCGACAAAGTTTTGGCGGTCAAATTCCCGCCCAGGTTTTCACCAAGTCAAACATTAGAATTATGGTACCGACGAAACGTCGTCGGCATAATAAGGATTATAAAAATTCAACGCAAGCCTTGGCTGGGTCAAGCCATTTTTTTGTCTTTTAGCGTATGGTGCCGACGACATTGAGTCGTCGGCGTGGTACTCGTCGCCCGTGCTATGTTTTCTTGCTACATCGAATCGCTATCAATACGTGTGTACAAGAACGTAGAGCAAACACACTTGTGTTTGATTTTCCCTTGGTCGAATTTTGTAAGAAGCTAAGTCGAATTACTAAACCCTAAATAATTAGAGTTCTTGTTCTTGATTATTGAATTGCTTGGATTTGCTAAAAGGTACGCACTTTCTTTATGTTTAGGTTAATTAAATTACAAGTATTTAATCCTTATGCTTCCGTTGTGTGTTCTTGATGTTTATATGTTTAAATATATAATTGTTATGATACTTAAATTCCAACAGTTACTAACATAAGTGACAAATTATATGTACCTCACTATTACAAATCATTTTTATAATATAATCAATAAACGATGAAGATATCTTAATTATATTTTTTAGCAATTTGTTTACGTACTCTTTATATATGTTTTAGTAGTAAAGTGCATGTTGATGTTGAGAGCTGATTGAGGTTCTGGTACCGTGTCTAAAAATTATTAGAAAATGCTGGCTTCCTTGAAATCGCGTACGTGGCCACCGGAGTCCATAGCTATTTTAAATATATAGAATAATTTCATTACTATTAGTATACTGTATACCTAGCTAATTCGTCAATTTATTACAGTATCATTTAATATATGCAACAGCCATCGACTTTTCTCACAACCTTTAATTTTCTCTCTATATATAACATTTAAAAATGACATATCCATTATTCATTAGGTGACAAACTCTAAAGAATGCAAAGAGCAAAAAGTGATCAAGAATCACGAACCCTAAAAGCCAAACTTAAACGTGAAGTATGGGATTGTGAAAGCTCTCTTTACGACTCCTTCGAACTTAAATCGTTTGAACGACAACTCGATTCTGCTATATCTTCTCGAACCATGTCAATGCCTCATCTCTCGTCCTCCTCCAATCGTGGTCAACCACCACCTCCACCAGCACCTTCTAGCCACAAGCCTGCCTCCAAGAAGCACTCGAGACTCGCTCGATCCCTCAACAAATTCCTACGATCAGTTTTTTGGCCTAGACATACCCATCATAGCTCATCAAGGGATCAAGCTTTTTACGTCTATGATACTTCAAGTGTTCTCTCTACCATACCCGAGATCCCAGAGACCGTGCCAGAGTTTGATATGCTTTCGCCCGATATGAACTCATTGGCGACAAGATCGAAGTCTGATCGGTTTATGCCAACTTCTATTGGTATATCATGTGTTTGACTATTGCAACAACATAATTTTCTACACGTTATTGGTTGTAGTAATTTTTGTTCTTTCTTGCTTTGAAAGGTATGGTCAGATGCTTTGATCATGTTGCTAGCTAGGATCATGTATCATATATTAATTTTACGTTTATTGCAGGGTAAATGTATGTAAGTACCACTATAGATAATTAAGCTGATGTTTACCTTAAGACATGTATTTCATGTTTTTCAATAATAGATTATTTACTTTTTAAATGGTTTGAAAGTAATTTGATCTTAATTAAAGTAACGTGCATATAATTAAGGTTTTGCAAAGAAATCAATCTAAAGATAATTATTTATGCCCAACTTATCTTTTTCTAAAAGGATTTTTAACTTGTCATGGTTTCAAGAGCTTAGAGACATTAAACAAACTGACTCCTTATAGTTAGGGCCTATATTTATATGTCAGTTGATATTAATTGTTTTCTAAATTCGTATTTTGTAATGTTTATCGAATATATCATTGTTTTGTGTAGAAATAAAGTTATTCAAAAGAATAAATGTTTTCATTTAATACTTTAAACTTGTCATCATGAGACTCAAAATTTATATTCCTCCATTAATTCAAGAAAGTATGTATTGATCAGACCTCGTAATATGATATTTTTTTTGAACGGTGACTTTTATTTTTTGGATTAGAGTCGCACTTGTTATCTCGGTAGGCCCTCATCTTTCACATACCCAGACTATGTTGTCTGAACCGGGTCCACGCTGGTGTAGTTGAGATTTTTAACGGCGTCCGCCCGGAAACCGTACCGCCTCCACACGATTATAATTTGCTGGAGTAAAGATCGGATGAAAACCGGGACCGGCTCGGATTCGAACCTGCGCAACTAATGGCTTACAGGCTTTCCTCTTCATTGCCTAATATCAACAGAGCTTGAAGTCCACAAGTGAGGACTTCCCGGTAGGTCACCCACCTGGTACTACTCTCACCCGTGGCTCGCTTAACTAACTACTCTCACCCGTGACTCGTAATATGATATGATTAATTATCAGACTAATATTTGTGGATTTTGGAGAATAGAAAATATAAAAATAGTTAGTTGTTGATTAAGTCAATTAATTTGGTAGCCTAAGGCAGGCGTGGCGTATCGAGGATGCATAATTTGTTTGACCTGCTATTTGCGAACTTTAGATGAATGTCATGATTTCCGCTGTGGTTGGCGTGGTCTTATATCGGGCTTATAAGGATTTGAGTTTATAAAATAAGTTTTATTTGTCATATACGTTTATGAAAGCTTTTATAAGTTATAAGCCTTCATAAGCCAAGCTTAATAAAATGGGCTTATGGGGGCTTATAGTTGGCTTATAGTTGGTCAAATTAGTTAAATGTCTTTCAAAATATAATAGATTAACATACAAAAGATTGAAATATATTTGAATTTGAATTTGACTAATTTTTATGTAATTTTACATTAATAAGCTTAAGCTTCAGTTAATTCACCAAACAGCTATATAAAAATATAAGCTTCAGTTTTCGGTTTATAATATAAGCCTCATCTCTGGCTCTAGCTCCAGCCCCAGCCCTAGCACTAACTCTAGCCCATTTCGCTAAACATACTCGACGTGAAGCTTAAACAAACCGCGTTTACTGTCTTGCGTGTTTACTTAATTAATCTCAACATTAAACACATAATAAGATATTATCATACTATGACATAAAGCATTAACCTTTTTTGTAATTTTATTTTAGAGTAAATTACACCGTTGGTCCTTGTGGTTTGCGTTGACTGGCGCCAGTGGTCTTTTGACCAAAAAAATTGCACCACTCAGCCTTAAGTCAGAAACGTTATGCACCGTTAGTCCCTCCATCCAATTGGCCCCACAAACATTCACTAACGCTCGTTAAGTAAGGATTTTAAAGGGGTATTTTCATCACTTCACATCTTTTTTATCATCTCTCTCTTTCTCTTACCTACAAACCCAGATTCATCTTCATCTTACTCTTCCCCACAACTCCTTTCTTCCCAAACTTTCATCCACACCATCATAGATTGGTCTTCATCTTCATCTTCTACCTTGAGGTAAAGAAACAAAGCAGAAAAATATAAAGACAAGTGAATCTTTGTTCTGCAACACGACAAGTGAATCTTTGTTCTGCAACACAAATAAACTCAAAAATCTCACAAACATCTGTTATTTCTAGGTTCCTTAAATCTTTATTCACAAATACATCAACATACATTCATGTACTATACACCTGCAAAGACAAATTGACATAAAGCAAATTCAACACCTTTAAAACCAATTTTTTAGTTCAAAACTAATAGACACAAATAAAGCTTTTTTGGGTATGCAAGATTTGTTCAAAATAGATGAAAAATCACATGATTTAAAGATTTGTTATATGCACATATAACGATAAACCATACCTGTTGTTTGCGTACTCGTAAAGGTGACCACGGCTAGAGAAAACGATTAGCGCAACCTCAGCGTCACAAAGAACTGATAACTCATAAGCTTTCTTGAGTAAGCCGTTGCGACGCTTACAAAATGTTACTTGTCGATTGGTTGTGTTTTCGATCCGTTTGATTTCGATCTTTCCCCTTCCTAGTTTTCTCTCTGGAGATATTTCCCCTGAGTCATTTTCCGGTAAAGACATCTATAACATAAAATCAAACATAAGTGACAAATCACCAAAAGTTCAAAAAAATTTAGCTCATTTTGCCTAAACGACATCCTAAACATTAAATATTTCCAAGATCTGTTTCTTCTTTGAGTCTTTTAACCAACGTATATAAAGATTTACATGAAATAAGGAAAAAAGGAACAAAGATAACTGATTTAAATACTCTTTTTACACCAAATTTCTTGAACTTTTATATGATATAGAGATAAACTAATAATTGAAGATAAAAATAAATGAAACCAGATTCAATACCTTGTTGATCTTTCTTTGCTTTTAGAGGGTTTCCTACAAATCTGAACAGGAAAGATGCAAAAACTGGTAAGGGGAGTGGGATGGTTGATGAGTATTTATAAAGTAGACAATGACTCTTTTCTTCGTTAAATAAACAAACCCTCTTAATCATAATCACATTTCTTAATACCATTTAATAGAATCATAATATTTCTATTTAAATGTTAATCATTTAGTTTGTAACAAAAGAGTATTCATATATAGCGTTTGTGTATGTGAGAGATAGAGTAATCATTTAGTTTGTAACATAAGAGTTTTCGGTTTCAAATCTTGAAAAATCTTGAAAGATCGATGGATGATGTGAATTGGGGTGTTGGTTTTGTGCAAATCAAGGTAGAAGATGAAGATGAAGACCAATCTGTGATGGTGTGGATGAAAGTTTGGG
This sequence comes from Artemisia tridentata subsp. tridentata, assembly GCA_021014915.2. Classification (NCBI taxonomy): domain Eukaryota; kingdom Viridiplantae; phylum Streptophyta; class Magnoliopsida; order Asterales; family Asteraceae; genus Artemisia; species Artemisia tridentata. The sequence goes on along the minus strand of CP139506.1, from coordinate 251,523,734 downwards.
AAGAAAGGAGTTGTGGGGAAGAGTAAGATGAAGATGAATCTAGGTTTGTAGGTAAGAGAAAGAGAGAGATGATAATAAAGATGTGAAGTGACGAAAATACCCCTTTAACATCCTTACTTAACGAGCATTAGTGGATGTTTGTGGGGCCAGTTGGATGGAGGGACTAACTGTGCATAATGTTTCTGACTTAAGGCTGAGTGGTGCAATTTTTTTGGTCAAAGGACCACTGGCGCCAGTCAATGCAAACCACAAGGACCAACGGTGTAATTTACTCTTTATTTTATTTAGCAGAATTACACAAATACCTTTGATAATCCTTAATATTGAAATACATAAAACTCAACAATAATTTATTATAGATAGAACCTTATAAAATTAAGTTAACTAAACATATCTTCCAAAAATATGTATTTGCTAAAAAGGTTAGAATGAAAATCATAATTTATTTACTTTTTGTTCGATTCGTCATTGTCTTCTATCGAACAAATTGAAAAATATTGCTTGCCAAAAAACTTTAATTATATTATTATCGTTGCTTCATTGGATACTTATAGCATACATAGTGATGAACTTTTGAAAAGGTCTAAATATTTATCAAATCATTAAGTTATAAAGCTTTTGATTTTATAAACATTGTTGCACTATGTATAAACCTTTTCAAGTTTATAAAATGCTTAATAATTACAAATGCACTAAATTATGAAAATGTTCAAGATTTCAAAACTCTTCATTCCACGTGACATCAACTCACTATGGTTAAAACAAATTACGAACCTTTTCATGCGTTTTAAATTTTTTCTTGAAATTACCATAATAGATGTCCTTACTATCTTATTGATCATTGTTATTTTGTATTCATTTAGAAGCTCTAAAATAGTCTGCAGGTGAAATTCACTTCCTATATACCAAAGCAACATTTTTTGTGTTCTACTGTTTGTTAGAGAATAATTTACATTAATATCAAAAAATACAACAACGTGATTAAGGCCTGCGAAAGCAGTGTCTTTAAAAAGAATTTTGTCCTAATTAGTACGATTATTTAGAGGATACAATAATTAATTCAAAAAAATAGACTTGAAGCGAATCTAATAAAGTTTCATAATGGAGTTTGATGTGGTTTGTCTTTGTTTTTTATGTCTTCCTCCTTAGACCAAAAGTCTCATTTATATACTCAAGTAAAGTCACAAACGAATCATTGAAACTCTTCAATTACTTGTATGTTGTATAACTGCTAGAATTCAACGTTGTTTCTTTTCTTGTAACATCACAATGAAATCCTAAAACATTGAATTAATACAAAATTAATTCCAAATTATCAATTATAGCCAAGAGACCCGTCTTTTGACCATATACTCAAGTAAAGTCACCAACGAATCATTGAAACTCTTCCATTACTGGTATGTTGTATAACTACCAGAATTCAACGTTGTTTCTTTTCTTGTAACATCACAATGAAATCCTAAAACATTGAATTAATACAAAATTAATTACAAATTATCAATTATAGCTAAGAGACTCGTCTTTTGACCATTTAATATGTTAGCATTTAAAGTGATGATCATTATACATTGTACGGACCTTGCGTTGTAATGGATTAGCATTGGGCTAGTGGACTTAGTTATGTATTAGTTAGCTTACTTATGAAAGCTATAGGCCAATTCCATTAGCAAGCCCAACACCAAGCCCAAGATCGGCCTATTAAGGCCTTTGGTAGCCTAATAAATAGTCCCCTACCATGTGTGGGAGGGGTAGGAGTCTCATTGCAACCATCACATTACACACACATAATAAGAGTTGTCTCTTAGTTCTTACTCTCTCTAAAACCTCATATTGTTATTGTTGTGATTCTTGATAATTTGTGGTGACCTACAATTGGTATCAGAGCCCTAACAATGATGATGGAGTGAATCGTTTTCAAAAAAACCATGGTCAAATTTTGACTTTCTATTGTTTTCGAGTCATACTTTTGAACCGAGAGTCACACATATCAAAACCTTTGATTTTGCGGATTAAAACCATGTGTGAGAGGGCTAGGAGTCTCATACCCGACTTCAAATAGAAGAAGAATTAACTGCAACAGAGAAAGATCATGTTGAAGTTGATCAACAAACAATCAATATTGTTCTGTTAGGACTGCCGGATAATGTCTATGAGACTGTGGATAGTTGTCATAGTGCATATGGGATTTGGGAATGTATTCGAAGAAAAATGCAGGGAACAGACGCTGGTCAGAGGGAGAAAGAGGCTATACTCTTATGGGAATTTGATCAATTCACATCCGTTCTTGGGGAATCAATCGAGTCATACTACTTAAGGTTTTCTAAGATGCTGAATGACTTGGATAGGAACAAGTTTGTTAATACAAATAAACCTTAAAAACGTTTATTTATATTTTACGATCTTCTAATGTTTTGTCGATAACAAACGTAAAATCATTTTAACGAGATATATAAAAAACGTAACGCTTTGAGCCAAAAGTTTACTTCATTTCATTAAACAAATAAACCTTAAACATATTTAGTTTACAAGTTCACATAAAACCAAAACCATTTTATAAAAACACTTAAGTAACTTAGTTACTTGTATTTTATAAAATACATGTTACTTGTGAAAATAAACTAGGAAAGACTTGGACTATCCATGACCCAAAACCAAGTCCATAACCCATAACCCAGGGAGCTTGATCCATAACCCATGACCCATTACATGACAACATGCATGACACAAAAATGGGTAAAACCCATGATCCATGACACAAAGTCCATAACCCATAACCCAGAGTCCATAACCCATGACTCAAGATGTCTTTGACATCATGCATGACATCACATGAACCATGGATCATAACCCATAACCCAAAACCCGAAATTGTAACCCAAAGTCGGACTGATGATACTAGATGGCCGGATCCTTGGGTTTACACTAGCCGGATCCCTGTGGGAAGGGATCCGCTAGAACCGGGTGAACAGTGCTCAGTTTTGCCTATAAATAGTGAGCCATTTCTATCTTATTCCGCACCCCTTTTTAGACATATCTTTTCTCTATGATCTAAACTCTCTAACCTCAGATCCAAGGATCTTTCTATGTAGTTTTTCTTTGTGATTTTCTACGTTCCTTCTAAAAGGCGAGATCACAACCTCTTGGAGACTTGCAAGCTCGTGACATGAGTAGCCAAGATTCTTCTTCTCTTCAAGATCACAGAAGTGCATCTTGTTTTTTCTTCTTCTCAAGGGTGTTGTAGATGTGTTTAGTTGTTAGGTGTAAAAAGACGTTGGTTCCTTTTGTTGTGTTGTGCTAGAAGTGTTGATCGGGTAGTGGTTCCTCCTTTGTAATGGAACCCGGTATCTAGCCTTGTACCGGATAAATTGTAGGCGACGAAGGTTTGGCTCTACCTCGTGGATGAGCTCGGTATTTAGCTTTGTACCGGATAAAGTGTAAGCGACGTTGTGAAGGCTTTTCCGCCGGTGAAAGGAGTTTGTCTTGTGTAGTGTCTACGGAACTCTCGAGTTGGGTACTCGGGGAGTGAAGTAGGGGAAGGAAGGTGTCCTTGTAGCCGAACCACTATGAATACTCGTGTTATGGTTGTGTCTCTCTAACTCTATCTCGTAGCTTAGTTTATATGCTTTTATTACTATCAATATCTGATGCGTGCGATGTATCGTTGCGGTTTAGCAGTATTAATGCCTACTCAAGTTTTAAATTTATATTTAGCCGACTTATTAATAACACACACACACTTAACGAGCAGTGTACCCGGTCAGTATGAATATAATGGTAAGTAGAGTGTCGATCACTAAGAGTGGAACGTATTATCTAGTTATTCTAATCAGTATTTTAATATTCTGAGTTAGCTATACAACCTAATCTAACGCAAGGGGGTTCAGCCTGAGAGACTGGCACGATTGGTTGCAATTAAATAATAAACCAAACTAATAGGCACGAATCAGCAAGTAGCACACACGTACACAGATAAATACTTGAGACAATAAGAAGGCCTGTCCTGATAGATAAGTAGTTTGTCACTTGTTTTATTGCTAGTTTTATATGAAGTGTATAGTTCGATGCAACGCACCGAGATTAAGTCCTTTCTCGTTGGTTCTAATCTTATCGACGAGTAAACCCTTAATGATTACTTATGACTATCCTATTTATCTTTCTTCCTACTTTTCTACAGACGATAGAATGCATAGGCGATCTAATAAATAGGCGAGGGCAGAGGCATGGCGACCCGATCAACGCTCAGCTAGACACAGAGGTTATCAATGCACTAATAAAAGTCACCAAAGACATCAACATATAAACTTTAATTAATGGGAAAGCAGTTTTAAGGGAGTGCAATCTTTTCGTTGTCACATTACACAAGCCACCAATCCTGATGAATTAAAGTTTACTAACACAATAAAACAAAACTACTTAATGAATTAAATACATGCAGGACCTTCTTATAGCTCTTGTATCTTCGTTCAAGGTGTGTCTTGTGCTGCTGCCTTGACTGAATTCGTCCTAGGGTTTCTGTACTTCGGTCTTCTGTCGAACTTCGGAACTCTTATTTCGTCTGGTCTTTGGGGTATTTATAGTTTCTGTCTGAGGGTAAGATGCGGCGCATCTAGTAAGTAGATGCGGCGCATTGACTTAACTTCGCGTGGGGTCCAAGATTAATATATTCAGGAATATTCGTACACCGCCAGAAGATGCGGCGTATCTTCATTCTTGGATGCGGCGCATGTCCTTTTGTATCTTGGATCGTATCTGGTGAAATCTTGATAGTGATGCGCCGTATGTAATAAGCAAGATGCGGCGCATCTGGAGCAGAATGTCTTGATCTTGTACATTTCGGTAGACTCTTAACTTCTTGCTTGTTTTGCTCCATAATTAGTCCAAAATCGCCAGTTTCACCAAATGCTTGTTTTTAACTGAGAATTACAAAAGTAAACGATTAAGTATCAATCCTCATACATAATATTATAAAACAAGTCAAATAAATAGGATAAATGATGGTAATAAAATGTACTTATTTGAGTTCATCAATATCCAACACGCCAAAACTAGATTGACATAAGTCGATCTAAAAGTTTTAAAACAAAGTTTTAATCGGTAAAACTATTCAACCCTCCCCCCCTCTTCTAGTTTTCTACAAAGTTGACTAAGAGGAACATTGAGGCAAACATCAAATTTATGAACAATCTTCAACCTGAATAGAGGCGTTATGTGATGATTGTTAAACAGAATAAGAAATTGCATGGTGTGAACTTCGATCAATTGTATGAATTTCTCAAGCAGAATCATGATGAAGCTAATGAGATTAGAGCTGAGAGAGTAACAAAGACTCATGATCCACTTGCTCTTGTTTCAAATACTGCATCCCCACTACGTGCTTACACACTACAACCACTACCATCATTCAACAAAAGAGGCAAAGCCAAGGTGAAGACACCATCAGTTTCATCATCATCAGACAATGAAGATAATTCAGCCAATTCAGATCCTATGAAGGCTATGAACAAGGCAATGGCACTTATCACTAATGCTTTCAAATACCACTACTCTACACCCACAAACAACAATCTCATAAGCTCTTCAAAGACCAAAAACAAGCAGATTGAGTAGATTGGAAGGAATGAGGTACAAGGTAGATAGAAAGGGAATGTTGGTAATATTAGCTACAATGCTGGGAATAATGATGCATAGAATGTTGGTAATTATGGGAAAGGGAATGATGGATATAGGATTAGGATTTATAATTGTCAGGGTACGGGACATATAACTAAGAAGTGCAGGAACCAGAAGAGGACTAGGAATTCTGATTACTTCAAGGAGAGAATGTTGTTGGCTAAGAAAGAGAAATATGGGATGTGGTGGAACAGGATGATAGTAATTTCAATCCTGAAACTCCAGATATGGATAATAATGGATGTGAGATTGAACAGGATGAAACTGATCATGATCTAGCACATGCTTTATTTGAGTCACTAATTCATAATTTGCAAATTGAATTTGATAAGTGTAATACGGTGAATGATTTATTGACCCCTGAGCTTGAGAGATATAAGGGACTTAAACAACGTTTTGATAAAGATACATAAAAAGAATCTGAACTTGAAATTGGTTATAGAGAAGCTGTTTATCAAGAAAAACGTTTAATTAAAAAATTTGATGAACAACATTTAAGTAACTTAAGAACAGTTAAGGATCTTAATGAGGAAATTTTCAAACTTCAAAATCAGGTTTCAAAACAATCAACAGCTTTTTCCAATCTTGAAAAAGAGCGGGACAAGTTGAAAAAGGATTTTTCAAAATGTGAAGACGAAACACGATCATTAAGTTAGAAAAGAAAAATAAAGAACTTGAAAGCATTATTGGTAAGGTGAGATAATCGAATCAATCGATTCACATGCTCACTCCCGAGGCACACTCGTACTACAATAGTAAACAAAAGATAGCTCTTGGTTACAAAAACCCTTGTTTTCTCAAGAAGCTCATAAACAAAAGTGTTGTTTATATAATGCCAATGTGATCTTAAGTAATGATGTTAATGTTGTTGTTCTGGATTTTGAGGAAACTTTCAACTTGCTACCGAAAGTCAATTAAAAATGCAAGAAATGGAAACATAAATAAAATCAATTGAGATTTCAAAAAACCAAAAGTTCTTAAACCTGTTTCAAAACTAGAGTCTGCAGTGTCAAAAGTTTATCCAAACCCTATTTCAATAGTAAGAGAGGCATCTGTAAACGACACTCCCAAAAAGAATGAAGCAAGGAAGTGTCTTAATATTTTAAAAGACAAACTTGTGTCATTTCAAAATACTGTAAAAGAAAAAATGACTTTAACTGCTGCAACATGAAACTCGGGAACTCATCAAGAAATTAAAAAGATGTTTGAAAAATAAATCGCTCTCGTAGTTAAAAATATTGATGCTCGATTAATTCATTTTGAAACGGCATTTAAAGCTAAAGCAGTCGAATTTTTGAGAGACTACAAATGACTTGAAAAGGAGGCTTATGACTCAAGAAAATGAAACAGAGCGACTTTTGGAGGCAGTTGTGCACACTGATGTGTTGTCAACAATTTTGCAAACATAATCCCTTGAAGATTATGAAAAACTTCAAACTGAGGTCTCCATTAAAACAGTCAAGTATGAACATTATCTTGAAAAACTTGAAAAGGAAAACACTCTTTATTTCAAACAATTGGATCGTAAAACAAAAGAGTGCAAATATGGTAAACATTCCTACGAGCGTGCTTATTACATGGAAAAACATGATGAAATTTTGAGAACTCAGTTCGCTGATTTAAAAGGTAATAGTGTGGATACTAAGTTTGTAAAACCATCGACTATGGAGAAACCACACTTTCTAATATAGTGGGAAAACCTCAAATTTCAAAATCAATGTTTGCTTCGCCAATCATTAATAAAAACAATTTTCATTTGATTGTACTGACAACGTTAAACTTGCTGTTTTAGATGACAATGTTGAATTTGTATGCTCTACTTGTAAGAAATGTGTGTTTAATACTAATCATGATTTTTGTGTTTCTCAATATTTGAATCATGTGAATTCTATCGCAAAAGAACCATTTGCTTAGACTACAACCCATAACAAATCAGTTAAAAAGAAACACACTGCTAAGAAAAGAAACAAGTGGATTCTGATATGACGCACATTTGGTATTAATGAATCAAATCCTAGATCTTGCCATAGGTGGAAACCCATGGGTAGAATTTTTAATTCAGTTGGATTTAGATGGAAACTCACAGGAAAGGTCATTGATACTAGTGATAAAATAGTTGATAGTGAACCATCTATTCGTGTAAATGCAAGTATTTCTAACCATCAAAAACCAACTTCCACTTGGTTTCCATATTCTAATTCTCTTCTTCGCAGATTTTACAGATTTTTTTATGGTATGTCGACTCGGGATGCTCAAAGCACATGAACGGGAACCTCAAACTTCTCATTAATTAGTCGAGAAGTTTACGGGAACAGTTAGGTTAGGGAACGATCATTTTACAGCTATTAGGGTTAAGGATATCTTTAGCATGGAGATATTCTAATCACACAGGTGTATTGAAGGATTGGGACAAAATCTATTTTTGGTTGGTAAATTTTGTGATGCGGATTTAGAGGTCGCTTTTCTGAAGAATACTAGTTTCATTTTCAATTTGGAAGGCGTGGATCATTTGTCAGGGTCTAGTAAGACAAATTACAAAATCTCTCTTTCCGATATGGTCTCTTCATCTCCAATCTGTCTCATGTCCAAATCATCTTCGACAAAGTCTTGGTTATGGCATTTTCGTCTCTCTCATTTGAACTTCGACACCATTAACAAGCTTTCTAAAAACAACATAGTCATCGGTCTTCCAAAATGGAAGTATTCAAAGGATCATTTGTGTTCAGCTTGTGAGTTGGGAAAGAGTAAAAGAGCCATGTTTAAACCAAAACCTGTACCTAGTCTAGAGAACAGGTTACATTTATTACACATGGATTTGTGGGGAGCGATGAGAATGGAAAGCATTAATGGAAAGCGGTATATTTTGTAATTCTTGTGGAGCGATGAGAGTGGAAAGCATTAATGGGAAGCGGTATATTTTGGTAATTCTTGATGACTTCTCACGATATACATGGGTTCATTTCCTTCATACAAATGATGAAACTCCAAGTATTCTTACCAAGTTTTTGAAGCGGATTCAAGTTAGCCTACAAGCTCCGGTCAGAGTTGTACATTTAGATTATGGAACATAGTTCACTAATCAAGAGTTGAAGTCTTATTTTGAAGATGTTGGCATCACACATCAAACGTATATGGTAAGAACTCCAGAGCAGAACGGAGTTGTGGAACGACAAAACTGTACTTTGGTTGGAGCTACAAGAACGATGCTGATATTTTCAAAAGCTCCTTTATTCCTTGGGAAAATGCTATCGTAACTGCTTGCTTTACAAAAAAACTACTCCTTAATACACACTTAATTCAACATAACACCTTATGAGTTTGTCCATAACCAGAAGCCGGATCTCACATTTTTGCATGAGTTTGGTAATCTTTTTTATCCTTTGAATGATCGTGAAGACCTTAGAAAGCTCAAGTCAAAAAGTGACATTGGTATCTTCAATGGCTATTCTACTCAATCAACGGCTTATCGGGTTTACAACCGCAGATTACAAAAAGATCATGGAAACCATGCATATTCGTTTCAATGAAATAGCATAGTTTAGAACCCCGCACTTAACCAACATAGTTCTGGACATATCATTTTAGGGCTCGTACTAAACCAGACTCCATCAACAACAACAATAGACACACCGTTAGTACGTGATCTGGACAACTTGTTTGAGACGATGTATAACGCCTACATGGGTGGATAACAAATAGATGTGTCTACAACAGTATCCGCAACATGTCAACCAACACAAGATATATCTACAACAGTTGAACCTGGTGCACCTCCAACAAGTGATCCATCTACAGAATCTCTGACTACACCAATCACAACAGAAACTGTTGATGAGCAACAACCACAAGAAGAAATAAAAGATGCAACGTTGAAGGATAACACTTTCATAATCCATTTGGCACTCCGTTACCGGAATCCATAGAATCTTCGTCAAGATATGTTGATCCTTCTAACATGTGTACTTTTTGCCAACCTTACCCCTCATAAATACCAATGGACTAAAGCACATCCTATAAAACAAGTCGTCGGAGACCCTTCGAAACCAGTATCCACAAGACGAAAGATTGCAACAGATGTAACAAAGTTTTAACACCCCAAAATCATAATATTGCGGAAGCATACACTTTGGGTGCTACTAAATCGATAATCACAACACAAGATATAGAGAACGGATTAAAATCCGTTTTAAAATCCATTACATATCCAAAGTCATGTTGTCTTACATAAAATTCATTTCTAATAAAATGTAGCCCATTTAACAAAGCGGTCCAAATTTTCAGAGTTAACGCAATAGTAAAAATATTTCCAACAATTATTATGACCATCGCCATGCCCTGCCTTCAGTAAACACACCTCAGTTTCTTGAGAAAAACATGCTAAAAGTCAGCTAACGCTGGTGTGTTCATAGGCTTAAAGTAAATAACACATATGGACCATAGCAATATTCAGCAATAACACACTATCCTGCTATGCAAACACTAAGCCTCATCTAACCGAACTAGACAAAGCAGCATGCCAAGATGGCATTAGCAAATAAAGGGGTGCCCGCGAGTGTTAATCCCCAGACACTCGGACTAATTTCATATGGTATACGTTCGCATTGACTATGCCGAGCCAACCGAACGGGGGTGTCATCCCCAATAGATCTATTTATATCACACGGTTTCCCAGAGAGAATTGACGGTTGATGATAGTGGGCGCAATGGGATTCAGCTAAACTTAGGTTTCTGCATACAAAGTGTGTATAAAAACAAAATCCATTTTTGGTCCATGAAAACAGTTTTGCATGTTTCTCACCCCAAAGCTTATAAAACAAATCGTATAAAAATATGAGCTATAAACTCACCTTAAAATAATAGCAACCTGCTAATCAATCAACAAAACAGTGCAACCGCTTCGACACGCAACCTAAATCAGTATGGTAAGTCTTAGTGAAATATTCGTGTCTTATATATCTTTACTTTATTTGAAAAGTTTACGTGTGACCAGTGCTCGTGTACTTCTTGCTTGCTGTGTGGTAAAATATATATCAAAATGATTTATCGTATGTAACTCTTGGTGGTGGCTCTTGGTGAAAGTGTACGGTGGGAACAAGTGTGACGGAACATCCGTGCTGGTATTCATTGTTAAAATTCGTAAGTAATATATATATATATATATATATATATATATATATATATATATATATATATATATATATATATATATATATATATATATATATATATATATATATATAGGGTAAAGTTAAAATAAAAAGACAAATATCCGTACACTACGTAAAAAGATTTTTTTTTTCAAAAAATTCACGAAAAAATCCATAAAAATTCCACAAGATCGGGAATGTTGGTGCATAAAACTTTTGTGAAAGAAGTTTTTCTAATTTTGAGTTTTTATACGTTTTTTTAATGCACAAAAAATGAATTTTGATGCGCAAAAAATTTTTGATGCACAAAATTTTTAACTTGTTTTAGTTAGATGCGCAATGTTATTTTGATTAAAAAAGTCAAAAGAACTTGGGTGCAAAAACGAATTTTTGATGCACAAAAAAACGATTTAATGCACAAACGTATTTTTTCATAAATTTTTTTCGGAAAAAATATCAACTTTTAGAAAAACCTGCTTCACAACTTTTTCATCCACCAACATACCTAATCTTGTGGAATTCTTTTGGAATTTTTCAAGAAAATTTTTGAAAAAAAAAAATCTTTTTACGTAATGTACATATATTTGACTTTTTATTTGATCTTTATCCTATATATATTATCTATATATATATTAGGTTAAGTTTAATAATTATGTATTTAATTAATTAGGTTTATAATTAATCAAATAGATTTTGAGAAATTAATCAAATAATAGTGTTAGTGGAGGAATATTATATTATAAATATTGTTTATTATTTATAATATAATTTTAATTATAAGAAAATTTGGAATAATTGTTAAGTATTTAGAAAATTTAACAAGTGTACGTATTTTTATCAAAAATACTCTAAGTGTTGGAATTTTAGGAAAATTGGGCATGACCCATTCGTTTGTTCAATCGTTTCCATTTTCTCATTTGTTGCAATTCCTCAAATAACTCGTTTCGTTAACTATATTTTGCAAAGTTAGTCTGTATTATATATATATTGGTCGTTATAAGTATTTTTATCGTTATAACTATCGTTATCGTCACGTTTACTTATGAATAATAGATTTCGATACAAAGTCAACATTTAGTCAATATACTTTCAAAAGTCAACAAAAGTCAACAGTTATAAAGATTTGGCCAAAATTTCATTTATTACCCTTTATGAGACTAACGCGTCTCAAAACAAGTCCAAACTAGTTTTAATTATATATATATATCGTATCGTTAAGTAAAATATTTATAGTGGGTCGAAAAATATTTCAAAACTCATTTTTGTCACCCGACATACTCATTGGGCCGAAAATCCATCTTAAGCCCAATTGTCCAATTTTTAGCCCAAAACCATTTAGCCTTTTTAAGTCACAATATATATATCGTCACGTTTCTAAAAATCAATTTAGCACGTTCGTTATTGCGTTTGGTCAAAAAGTCAAAGGTGTGGGAATTCTTATTGGGCTCGGCCCAACAGTCCACGAACCACCAATATAACCCAAATTCTATTTAGCCCATTATTCCTAATTAGTGTTTATTATTTACGTAACGAATTTTAATTAAATCAATTAAGCACTTATAATTAAGTTATTAATTCAAAAAGTCAACCATGACCAAAATTTAATGGGTTCGACCCATATAACACCATACGACCCAAAACCTCTTTTTATAAGCTAAACACAATTAGTTATGGCTTATTCAATAAGCTATTCAAAATAAACTTTTAAGCATTAATTCCACCATTTCACCACTTGAGCCAAAATTTTATGTTTTTCAAAACCCCAATAGTTTTGTATTTTTATTATGGCCGATTCATGTATATACTCATAAAAGTGTATATATTGCCTTAAACTCGCGTAATTAACACTAATCACATTTGTATCATCAAACTAGTACCATATACAACAAGATTTACCACACAAGCAAGAAATACTCTTATTTGTACAAACATCTCATATATGTCGAGCACTATATAAATATATACCAAGCCCTAGCTTTTTCATTTTAACAAAATATACACATTTAGCACTTGGTAACATCATTAGACATCAAATGAACATGAAATCAACAAGATTAGAAAAGTTTTGATGTTTCCTTACAATGCTTGTGTTTTAACGAGGCTAGGAGGAACCAAGAACAACCCAAACTTCACCAAATTTACCCAAAACACGTTCTAATTAACCCGAAACTCTTGAATATACACCCCGATTATCTTGAACTTCAACAAAAATTTATGGATCTTGAGATTTATGTGTGTGCCGTGAGTTTTTGATGAAAATGATCTAGGAAGTTATTGATGATAAGAATGGATAAGTGAATTTGGAGTGTGTATCATTTAAGGTAAATGCATAATATTTATAACCTAAATATTAGTTAGTGCTAACAATTTTGTCCTTTAGTGGGGAAGTGTTATTTGGCCGGCTAGAGGACAAGAAAAAGAGGGGGAAAATATTTTTACTCCTCGTTGGTATATCGTGTGTCGGTTCGAGCTTAAACGTTACCGTAACGTCCCCGATTTGACGTTTTTGGACACGTATACGTAAAATAAAGTTTTTATCCACGCTTTTGTCAGAAATGTAATAAAATATTATTACTGACTCAAAAAATGTATTTATTTGACTGCTACCATATATACTGTGCTGTCGGTACGCGTGTGCGGTTGCTTTTTAGTAAAGTGTGAGAAAGCTCTCAGTTAATTACTAAACTTGTCAGTAACGATCAGGAATGGAATAATTTATGCTTACTGACAAAAATAAACTTTTTCTGCAGTGACTGTAAGCTACAGTATGCGGGACAGCTCCCATAAATACTCAGAAACATGCAAACGCGCATAGAAATACTCAGCTTAAAAATAATAAATAACCATTTATTATTAATTAACAACGTGAAAATTACCATTTGTCACAGTCTCCCCAGCTAATCGGGAAATCCGTCCCGGATTTCAATTTACGTTACTCGTTGGGTTCGAAAAGAGATGAGGATATTTTCGCTTGATTTCATCCTCTCGCTCCCAGGTGTACTCGGGGCCTCTGCGAGAATTCCAACGGACCTTCACAATTGGGATACGACTCTGCTTTAGTCGTTTAACTTCCCGGTCCATGATTTCAATCGGTTCCTCTATGAAATTTAGTTTCTCGTCAAGCTGAATCTCATCCAAAGGAATGATGGCGTTATCATCAGATAAGCACTTTTTCAAGTTGCTGACATGAAAAATGTCATGCACAACGCTGAGCTCAGATGGCAGTTCGAGTCGGTAGGCTACCGGCCCGATCCTGGCAAGAATTTCGAAAGATCCAATATAGCGAGGGTTCAGCTTACCAAGCTTGCCAAATCTTATCACGCCTTTCCATGGCGAGACCTTTAACATCACTTTGTCACCCACTTGGAACTCAAGGGGTTTCGCCTCTTGTCGGCGTAGCTCTTTTGACGGTCACGAGCCGCTTGCATTCGGCTCTTGATCTGCACCATCTTCTCAGTAGTCTCGAGGACTAGGTCTGGCCCGGTAACTTGGCGTTCTCCGACCTCAGCCCAACAAATTGGTGATCTGCACTCACGACCATAAAGTGCCTCGTACGGTGCAGCCTTAATGCTGGTGTGATAGCTGTTGTTATAGGAAAACTCGGCTAAAGGCAAATGCCTATCCCAGCCGTTCCCGAAGTCAATCACACAGGCTCTCAGCATGTCTTCTAATGTCTGAATGGTCCTCTCACTCTGACCATCAGTCTGAGGATGATAAGCTGTACTCATGTCAAGGTCGGTTCCTAATGCGTCCTGAAGCGACCTCCAGAAGTTAGACGTGAATCGACTGTCTCGATCAGAGATAATAGAAACAGGCACACCATGCCTTGCGACAATTTCCTTCACATACAGTTGCGCGAGTTTGTCCATGCTGTCATTTTCCTTTATAGGAAGGAAATGAGCTGATTTAGTGAGACGATCAACGATCACCCAAATCGTGTCATAACCGCTCGACGTCTTAGGCAGCTTGGTGATAAAATCTATAGTGATACGCTCCCATTTCCATTCTGGGATTTCAAGTTGAACAAGCAGACCGGATGGTCTCTGGTGTTCAGCCTTGACCTTCGAGCACGTTAAACACTTACTGACGTACTCAGCTATATCGGCCTTTATGTTTGGCCACCAATACAACTTCTTCAGATCTAAATACATCTTGTCAGACCCTGGATGGATGGAGTACTTGGATTTGTGGGATTCGTGCATGATCAAATCACGAATTCCTCCATTTAGCGGGATCCAACACCTGTCCCCATAACACAGAACTCCATCGGATCTTTCTACGAAGCCATTCTCACTCTCTGGCATTCCGTAAATTTTCTCACGTGGTCGGTTTTCATCCTTGAGTGCCTCACCCTGAGCCTCAAGAATTTTGGCTGGAAGCGGCGAACTGATCGTCATCCCTAATG
This sequence comes from Artemisia tridentata subsp. tridentata, assembly GCA_021014915.2. NCBI lineage: Eukaryota > Viridiplantae > Streptophyta > Magnoliopsida > Asterales > Asteraceae > Artemisia > Artemisia tridentata. Next base: position 251,508,512 of record CP139506.1, on the reverse strand, counting down.
ATCTGACTCTGAGTGGTTTGATCCGCTCGTTTCTGCTGAGGGCGTCGGCAACTACATTTGCCTTGCCTGGGTGGTAATGGATCTGACAATCATAGTCGCTAAGCAATTCCAACTATCTACGCTGTCTCATGTTCAGCTCTTTCTGGTTCAAGATGTGCTGTAGACTCTTGTGGTTGGTATACACCACGCACTTAGTACCATAAAGATAGTGCCTCCAAATTCTTAGTGCAAACACGACTGATCCTAACTCTAGATCATGGGTTGTGTAGTTTTTCTCATGGGTTTTCAGCTGTCGAGAAGCGTATGCTATTACCTTCTCTCTCTGCATCAGCACAGCTCCTAAACCCTTGTGTGATGCGTCACAATACACAACAAAATCTTCACTACCCTCGGGTAGAGCCAAAATAGGTGCACTACACAATCTTTCCTTAAGGAGTTGAAAAGCTTCTTCCTCCTTATCTCCCCAGTCGTATTTCACATTCTTTTGTACCAGTTTTGTCAACGGCTTAGCTATCTTAGAAAAACCTTCAATAAACCTTCGGTAATAACCGGCAAGTCCTAAAAATTGTCGTATTTCAGTAGGTGTTGTGGGCGTTGCCCAATCCTTTATTGCCTCAATCTTGGCAGGATCTACGTGAATGCCCTGTCTATCTATTACGTGACCCAGAAACTGCACAGTCGATATCCAGAATTCACACTTCGAAAACTTGGCGTATAACTCCTCCTTTTTCAACAATTCCAGAATTAGCTTGAGATGTTCCTCATGCTCTTTCTCATTCTTGGAATATATTAGGATATCATCAATGAATACTATTACGAATTTATCCAAATACGGCTTACACACTCGATTCATGAGGTCCATGAATACAGCTGGTGCATTAGTCAAGCCGAATGGCATAACTTGGAATTCGTAATGGCCATATCAGGTTCGGAATGTGGTCTTCGGGATATCCTCTTCCAGGACTCGGAGTTGGTGATAACCCGATCTCAGGTCTATCTTCGAATAAACCGATGAACCTTGCAACTGATCAAATAAATCGTCGATTCTCGGGAGTGGGTACCTATTCTTAATGGTTAGCTTATTCAGCTCCCGATAGTCAATACACATCCTGAAGGATCCATCCTTCCTCTTAACAAACAAGACAGGAGCTCCCCAAGGCGAAGAACTTGGTCTGATAAAACCTTTTCCGGACAGTTCAGCTAACTGATCAGACAACTCCTGTAACTCCGTAGGTGCTAGCCGATAGGGTGCTCGCGCTACAGGCGTGGCTCCTGGTACCAAATCGATTTGAAATTCGATTTTTCTGGCCGGTGGGAGTCCAAGTAGGTCTTTTGAAAAAACTTCCGAGAAATCCCTTACGACTGGCACATCTTCCAATCATTTTTCTCCGGGCTCCTTTTCTCTTTTCTCAGTAACATGAGCTAGAAAGAGGTGGCATCCTTTCTCAATGCACTTCTGCACCTTCGTACACGAGATGATGCTCAGTCTTGAAGAACGCACACGATCGCTCCGATCTCCTTCAATTATCAAAATCTCGTTCCCATAGGGTACTCTGACGATCTTTTCATCACAGATGATGACGGCATGGTATTTCGATAGCCAATCCATCCCTATGATGACGTCAAAACTACCCAACTCTACTGGCATAAGGTCAATATTGAATGGGCGGTTTAATAAGTTTAGAGTGCAACCCCTTATAATGGTACCTACTCTTTCTAGGTTCCCGTTAGCTAGTTCTACGTCGAAGACATTATCTAAGGTGGTTGGGGCTATATCAATTAAAGAACTAAAAGCAGTTGACACAAAACTTCTATCTGCTCCCGTATCGAATAGTATTCAAGCATAACGATTATTTAAAAGAAACGTACCCGTCACCACATTCCGGTCGTCCTGGGCTTCCCTTCTGCCCACAGCATAAACTCTTCCACGGGCTCCTCCACCATTGCACTGGTTTCCATTGTTGGCTACTGCTACCTGGTTGCCTGGTCCACCACCATTTCCTGGTTTCGGGGCTTTTTGCACTCATTCCGGTAATGAACCTTTTCACCGCACCCAAAGCAGTTGACTTCCACCCTACGGTTGTGGGGTGGTGCTGCTTGAGCGGTGGCTAGGGGTCTTGCCCTACAGTTCCTTGCCAAGTGTCCTACTCTCTGGCAGTTGTTACATTTCACTGTGCACTGTCCCTTGTGATGTAGCTTACATCGGTTACAAAGAGGTGCATTCCTGTCATACCCCCTCTTGTCACCTGAACCAGCTGCGTAAGCTTTAGCTACATCCTGCCTCTTGTTCTGAGAGTTGTTGTTACTACCCTTCGAGTGATCTTCCCACTTCCTCTTGTGGTCAGCACTCTTTTCAGGAACATCTTCCAGTTCCTGATCCATCAACTTATTTGCTATCTCCATGGTCTCATGAAGATCTGCAGCTTTCGAGGTAGTCACATCACCTCTTATGGACTTCGGTAAACCACCGATATACCTTTCAATCAACCTTGTCTCAGTTTGAACCATTTCAGGACATAGCAAAGCCAGCTCCTGAAATCTCTGGTTGTAAGCAGCCATATTGTTGTTCTGCACCTTTAAATTCCAAAACTCTATCTCTAACTTCTTGACCTCATTTCGTGGGCAATATTTCCTAAGCACTAATTCCTTAAAGTCTTCCCACGGCATAGCATAAGCAACATCCATGTTAGCAGATTTCATGTAGTTGTTCCACCAAGTCAAAGCGGCATCCATGAAAGTGAAAGACGCATACTTGACCCTGTCGTCATCGTTACAACCACTGATGCGAAACACGGTTTCTAGCTTCTCAATCCATCTAGTAAGGCCAACGGCTCCCTCTGTTCCTCCGAATCCTCCAACCATGATCTTTCGGAATTCAAAGTATGTGCAACCACGGTTGTTGGTCACTGGCCTAGACGTTCCGGTGTAGGTAGTCGAATTGTTTGTGGCTGCGAGAGCGGCGGCCACACGATCAGCAACAAGCTGATCCAGATTTGCTTGATTCACCACTGGTGGATTTGTCGCGGCCCTGGTTGGGGCGGCGTTCTCAGCAACTTGGCCCTGAGCGGCTCTTGTCGGGGCAACATTCTCAGCAGTCCTTCCCCTTACTGTCCTTGTTGGGGTAGGTGTGTTAGCAGTTTGTCCTCGTGTGACTCTGGTTGACTTTCGTTTGGGAACCATTTATCTGCATCACAAAAAGATGGCAATAAATGAGATCTTGTTTATGGAAGGAAAGAATCATATGAATATATGGATAGTGCAAATAGAATGCAAGAATAAAGTCAACCATAGAGGAAAAATGAATAATCGGATAGAAAACCAAGCTTGTTATATATATATCGAAACGATAAAGGTTTACAAAATTACAAGCATGGTTAAAAGTTAGTGCTGGAATACTAAAGAATAACTAGTCATCCTAATGAATACATCATCAACTACAACTACTCTAGGCTCGGTCACTATCTAGGCGTAACTGCTCAAATGTCAAAGTCATCCCTCCAATGGTAGTCTCCAACTGGCCAATACGATCTCTCAACTCTTGATTCTCTCTCATCACTACTCCAACCGTATACTCTACAGTCATAATCCTCTGCCACTGAGTACGATCAACACCTCTAGCTCTTCTCAACATTCCCTGCATCCTGGTCTGGCCTCTGCCCAAACCAATAGCCCTAAAATCCAAATTCCTATGCTCTCTACCATGCAACCTCTCCAAAGCATCCAATCTAGCTCTCAGTCTGATCATTACACGTCGATCAGAATACATCTCCTCAAATAACACACAAGCAGCCCTGTCAACAATCCCAATCCTCCTCTCCACACTCTGAATATGGTCAGACTGCTCTAACCTCTCGATCTGGTCTGAGTTCACATCAAGTAAACTGGCCTGATTCGCCAGCTGAATGCATATCTGCTCCATCTCAGTGGGTTCCTCGAGCTCTGCAAGTGGAGAAACCACTGGTGATGGAAGTGGAGTAGGCATTGGAGATGGAGGTGGTACGAACGAAGGAGATGATGGTGTGTACTCTAGGCTAGCTGTACGTACACCCGTGCTGACATCACAAGCAATATCCATCCACTGACTGTCACCCACATCCTGAATCTGGGCATCCCTGGAACTCTGCCCAACCTCAAATATACCATGCACATCCTCCATGATGCCTTTATCGTCCTGTGGCATCATCACCTGATCCAAATCCATAGGTGCATCTCTGTCCCTGTCATCATCTGCACAGATAGGAGTATGCTCAATAGGGGCTGTCACAGCTGGGGTAGGCTCATCCTGAACCTGCTCTGGATCCTCCACTGGATCCTCATCCTCATCTGAATAAGTCTCAACAGATCTCCTAAGTCTCTGGCTAAGAGGGGAATGGTCTAGAGATGATATGGGTGACTGAGATGGTGATGCAGTAGGGGTACCCTCATAATCTGATCTGGTCCTCCTCCTAGGTGAAAATAACATAGATGAAAGCTGGAGGTGACGTCCACGGACTCGCCTATACGAAGCCCGACGTTTGATAGGTGGGGTATCCTGAACATGCTGGGTGAAAGTGTAAAGCTGGGCTGGGGATGAGCGGTGAGCTGTGGTGTAGCGGGGTAAATATGGTGAGGTAGACACTGGAGTGGTGTGTACATGCTGAGCTGGAATGGGTGGTTGAGCAGCGGCTCTGACAACCTCCATCAATGGGTCATCCGCAAATGGAACTGGTTGTCGCAACGGAGAAGTGTGTCCAGCAGTAGCTACCTCATCATGTGTACCGAAAGGGAGAGACATAGTCTGTGACAAATATGGTGCGACACATGTAAGTATACAGAAAATACTTATATCATATATGCTTAATAAAATACTCAAATAGCATATCATAACACTTAATCAAATAAAGCAAATAATGCTCAATTCATAGCAAGCTAAACTGGAAGGCATCTGGTGGTCATAAGGAAAAGTTTTTCATAAATCGGTTATAGTTTAAGGTTTTTATAAACCTAGTTCTCTCTAACCTAGGCTCTGAATACCAATCTGTAACACCCCCAAAATCATAATATTGCGGAAGCATACACTTTGGGTGCTACTAAATCGATAATCACAACACAAGATATAGAGAAAGGATTAAAATCCGTTTTAAAATCCATTACATATCCAAAGTCATGTTGTCTTACATAAAATTCATTTCGAATAAAATGTGGCCCATTTAACAAAGCGGTCCAAATTTTCAGAGTTAACGCAATAGTAAAAACATTTCCAACAATTATTATGACCATCGTCATGCCCTGCCTTCAGTAAACACACCTCAGTTTCCTAAGAAAAACATGATAAAAGTCAGCTAACGTTGGTGAGTTCATAGATTTAAAGTAAGTAACACATATGGACCATAGCAATATTCAGCAAACAATTCAGCAATAAATCACTATCCTTCTATGCAAACACTGAGCCTCATCTAACCGAACTAGACAAAGCAGCATGCCAAGATGGCATTAGCAAATAAAGGGGTGCCCGCGAGTGTTAATCCCCAGACACTCGGACTAATTTCATTTGGTATACGTTCGCATTGATTATGTCGAGCCAACCGAATGGGGGTGTCATCCCCAATAGATCTGTTTATATCACACGGTTTCCTAGAGGGAATGGACGGTTGATGATAGTGGGCGCAATGGGATTCAGCTAAACTTAGGTTTCTGCATACAAGTGTGTATAAAAACAAAATCCATTTTTGGTCCATGAAAACAGTTTTGCATGTTTCTCACCCCAAAGCTTATAAAACAAATCGTATAAAAATATGGGGCTATAAACTCACCTTAAAATAATAGCAACCTGCTAATCAATCAACAAAACAGTGCAACCGCTCCGACACGCAACCTAAATCAGTATGGTAAGTCTTAGCGAAATATTCGTGTCTTATATATCTTTACTTTATTTGAAAAGTTTACGTGTGACCAGTGCTCGTGTATTTCTTGCTTGCTGTGTGGTAAAGTATATTCCAAAATGATTTATCGTATGTAACTCTTGGTGGTGGCTCATGGTGAAAGTGTACGGTGGGAACACGTGTGACGGAACATCCGTGCTAGGATTCATTGTTAAATTTCGTAAGTAATATATATATATATATATATATATATATATATATATATATATATATATATATATATATATATATATATATATATAATATTAATTAGGGTTATAATTAATCAAATAGATTTTGAGAAATTAATAAAATAATAGTGTTAGTGAAGGAATATTATATTATAATTATTGTTTATTATTTATAATATAATATTAATTATAAGAAAATTTGGAATAATTGTTAAGTATTTAGAAAATTTAACAAGTGTAAGTATTTTTATCAAAAATACTCTAAGTGTTAGAATTTTAGGAAAATTGGGCATGACCCATTCGTTTGTTCAATCGTTTCCATTTTCTCATGTGTTGCAATTCCTCAAATAACTCGTTTCGTTAACTATATTTGCAAAGTTAGTCCGTATTATATATATATTCGTCGTTATAAGTATTTTCATCGTTATAACTATCGTTATCGTCACGTTTACTTATGAATAATAGATTTCGATACAAAATCAACATTTAGTCAATATACTTTCAAAAGTCAACAAAAGGCAACATTTATCAAGATTTTGCCAAAATTTCATTTATTACCCTTTATGAGACTAACGCGTCTCAAAACAAGTCCAAACTAGTTTTAATTATATATATATCGTATCGTTAAGTAAAATATTTATAGTGGGTCGAAAAATATTTCAAAACTCATTTTTGTCACCCGACATACTCATTGGGCCGAAAATCCATCTTAAGCCCAATTGTCCAATTTTTAGCCCAAAACCATTTAGCCTTTTTAAGTCACAATATATATATCGTCACGTTTCTAAAAATCAATTTAGCACGTTCGTTATTGCGTTTGGTCAAAAAGTCAAAGGTGTGGGAATTCTTATTGGGCTCGGCCCAACAGTCCACGAACCACCAATATAACCCAAATTCTATTTAGCCCATTATTCCTAATTAGTGTTTATTATTTACGTAACGAATTTTAATTAAATCAATTAAGCACTTATAATTAAGTTATTAAGTCAAAAAGTCAACCATGACCAAAATTTAATGGGTTCGACCCATATAACACCATACGACCCAAAACCATCTTTTTATAAGCTAAACACAATTAGTTATGGCTTATTCAATAAGCTATTCAAAATAAACTTTTAAGCATTAATTCCACCATTTCACCACTTGAGCCAAAATTTTATGTTTTTCAAAACCCCAATAGTTTTGTATTTTTATTATGGCCGATTCATGTATATACTCATAAAAGTGTATATATTGCCTTAAACTCGCGTAATTAACACTAATCACATTTGTATCATCAAACTAGTACCATATACAACAAGATTTACTACACAAGCAAGAAATACTCTAATTTGTACAAACATCTCATATATTTCGAGCACTATATAAATATATACCAAGCCCTAGCTTTTTTATTTTAACAAAATATACACATTTAGCACTTGGTAACATCATTAGACATCAAATGAACATGAAATCAACAAGATTAGAAAAGTTTTGATGTTTCCTTACAATGCTTGTGTTTTAACGAGGCTAGGAGGAACCAAGAACAACCCAAACTTCACCAAATTTACCCAAAACACGTTCTAATTAACCCGAAACTCTTGAATATACACCCCGATTATCTTGAACTTCAACAAAAATTTATGGATCTTGAGATTTATGTGTGTGCCGTGAGTTTTTGATGAAAATGATCTAGGAAGTTATTGATGATAAGAATGGATAAGTGAATTTGGAGTGTGTATCATTTAAGGTAAATGCATAATATTTATAACCTAAATATTAGTTAGTGCTAACAATTTTGTCCCTTAGTGGGGAAGTGTTATTTGGCCGGCTAGAGGACAAGAAAAAGAGGGGGAAAATATTTTTACTCCTCGTTGCTATATCGTGTGTCGGTTCGAGCTTAAACGTTACCGTAACGTCCCGATTTGACCTTTTTGGACACTTATACGTAAAATAAAGTTTTTATCCATCTTTTTGTCAGAAATGTAATAAAATATTATTACTGACTCAAAAATGTATTTATTTGACTGCTACCATATATATTATGCTATCGGTACGCGTGTGCGGTTGCTTTTCAGTAAAATGTGAGAAAGCTCTCAGTTAATTACGAAACTTGTCAGTAACGATCAGGAATGGAATAATTTATGCTTACTGACAAAAATAAACTTTGTTTGCAGTGACTGTAAGCTACAATATGCGGGACCGCTCCCAAAAATACTCAAAAATACTCAGAAATATGCAAACGCGCATAGAAATACTCAGCTTAAAAATAATAAATAACCATTTATTATTAATTAACAACGTGAAAATTACCATTTGTCACAAAAGTGCTCTTTCTCGATGTTCATGAGTGACATGGAACCGAAGACTATTAAAAAAACCAATTACTAATTCAAGATGGATTGAAGCTATGCAAGATAAGATCTACCAATTTGATCGTCTGAAGGTTTGGAGGTTAGTGCCAAGACTAGGTAACAAAACCATTATTGATCTTAAATGGATCTTCAAAAACAAATTGGATGAGGAGCAAATAGTCATTCGCAATAAAGCACGTTTGGTTGTGAAGGGTATCCTCAAGAAGAGGGAATAGAATTCGAAGAATCCTTTGCACCTGTGGTGAGGATTGAAGCTATCAAGATGTTTCTGGATTATGCTGCACACAAATCTTTCACTGTATATCAGATGGATGTCAAAACTGTCTTTCTCAATGGTGTTTTGAAAAAATAAGTGTATGTGAGCCAACCATAAGGCTTTGTCGACATGGAGCTTTCAGACTACGTCTACAAGTTCGACAAAGCTCTTTATGGATTTAAACAAGCTCTGAGAGCATGGTACGAGGGGCTTTCAAATTTCCTGATCTCTCAAAAGTTCTCTAAAGGCGTGATCGATCCAACTTTGTTCACAAGGGAACATGGGGATGACATCATGGTGGTACATATTTATGTTCATGACATTATATTTACTCTTGCAAATCGTAAGTTTTTAACAGAATTTGCTAATATGATGGAAAACCGCTTTGAAATGTCGATGATGGAAGAAATGTCATTTTTCCTTGGTTTACAAGTAAACCAATCTTCTTGTATAATTTTCATAAACATATCCAAATTTGCTTTCGAAATTTTGAAAAAGACATGGAAAGGATAATTGTGATCCCATTGGTATACTAATGGGAGAACGAACAAACCTTGATGCAGATATACTAGGGAAACCCGTAGATCCTACAAAATACAGAGGTATGACCGGGTACATTATCTATCTAACATCAAGTAGACCAGACATTGTGTTTACTGTATGTTGTTGTGCTTGCTATCTAGCATGGCCTAGTGAGAAACACCTCAATGAGGTTAAGCATATCTTTCAGTATATTCGAGGAACCATTAAGATGGGACTTTGGTATCCGAAAGATACCAGGATTGAAATGACTGCGTTTTCAGATGCTGATCATGCAAAAGGTATTCAATTCCTTGGAGAAAAACTCGTGAGCTGGTATTCAAAGAAGCAAAACTGTAATCCTATGTCTACCGCAGAGGCATAATATGTGTCTCTCCCCACCATGGAGGCATAATATGTGACTCTTTCAGGATGTTGTGCACAAGTCCTTTGGATGCGTACACAACTGAAGGATTATGGCTTCTTATTTCAAAGAGTGCCATAGCCATTTCTTGTAACCCGAAACAACACTCATGAACCAAACACATAGCTGTCGAGTACCATTTCATAATAGAACATGTGGAGAAAGGTACAATTGAACTATAGTTTGTTATGACCGATTACCAATTGGCGGATCTTTTTACCAAACCCCTTCCACAAGAAAGGTTTGACTATCTGGTAAAACGCCTTAGTATGCGAAGCATAACTTCTAAAATCTTGGAAGTCTTGCGAAGTCTTCTATTTAAACCTCAAATCTTCTTTGTAAATATTTAATCATAAAATTCCAAAAAGATTTTATTTCTATTCTATTTAGCAAACTTTCAAGAAAAACAGAAAAACAAAATACAAAATTATAAAACCACGAAAATTCAAAAATATTTCCACAATATAAAATTAAATAATACAAAAATATTTTTCTTAAAAGACATATCTCTCATAGGAACTCAATAATTTGTTTAATTTTCTAGAAATTTTTTAAAAATGACAAGGAAGAGTAAACATGTTTTGAAAAGAAGAAAAAATGTTAATTGAAAAACACTGCTCACCAGAAATTATAATTAGAGGTTATCAGCCATTGCCACAGCGCATACGTACCCTGCTAGGCTTTTCAACAACACTTGCCATAAAATAGTGAGGTTCTTTCCTTTAAATTCACCTACGCAGGTGAACTAAAATTGTTAAAATTTTGTAATAACTTTTGATATTTTGTTCACATATTTACAAATCAATTTGTTTTACTTTAAAAAATTAATAAATTGCAGATGTAAAATCTACTCTTATAATATGATTAGACGTGTACCCATGCATAGCGACGGAATTTTATAGCGGTATATAGTTATAATTGAGATATTGTGATTAGGTGTTTCGTCTAATGTTATTGAAATATGGAATTTGTAAATAAAAAAAAAAAAAAAAAAAAAAAAAAAAAAAAAAAAAACTCAATGTTTAGTTTAAAAACTAATAAAAATAAGTTTTCAAATTTGTCATGCATAAGAATCATGCATTAAATTTTTAATTGTTTAAGTAGTAAGAATAATTTACGCAAAACGTTAATTTAAGTTTTTCACTTTCAAGATTAGTTTGTTTTTCTAATATATATATAGTATAGATGGTAGAAACTTGTACTCGTAATTGATATAGTGATACAATATGATAGCAAAATATGTTCATACTTATGTTAATTATGTTACGTAGTGTCTATGGTGCTTATGTTAACCTGTAATACGTAATTAGGGTTTCATAAATTCCCAAATTTTTTGACATGTTATAAATACCAACTCTTTATGTGATTTTTAACATAGAAACATGCATTAAACGATTAATTTCTAGTACGGTGATTAGTTCTCTACTAATTGTCTTGCATTCCATATTTCCTTAATATATATATATATATATATATATATATTAAATAGGCAGTTTTTTTGCTACAGTGCAAAACAGTTCCGCTACAGCGCTTGGAACAGTAAATATGTGAGTGGCGCTACTGTTCATGTTACTGTAGCAATTTCAGTTTAGCCCCTAAGGTGAAAATGTCGTTGCAAGGTAGGTCCTTGGAGGGCTAACGATGTAACGCGGCAACAACTTTAGGGACTTTTTACGTAAAAAAACATGTTATTTTCAGAATCAGTTTTCAAAAGTGGTCCCTGTGGTTTAACTATTATAACAAATTTAGTCCCTACGTTTTTTTTTTTTTTTTTTTTTTTTTTTTTTTTTTTTTTTTTTTTTTTTTTTCTTCTCCGAATTTAAAAAAAAATAATAAAAAACAAATAAAATAAAAAAAAAATTCAAATTTTTGGTCCGAATCTTATGTCCTTTTTTTTTTTTTTTTTTTTTTTTTTTCCCCGAATTTTTTTAGAAATAAATAAATAAATAAAATAAAAAAGTTAAAAAAGTTAAAAAATTTTGTAAGAATTTTTCTTCCCTTTTTTTTTTTTTTTTGTCCGAATTTTTATAAAATTTTTTAAATACTTTTTTACGGAATTTTTTATTTTTTTTTACATTTCTTGGCATGATTTTTTTTTTCAAGATTTTTTTTTATTTTTATTTATTTCTTTTTTAATTTCATATAAACTTTGTACTTAATTTTTTTTTTATCCTACGAATAATAACATACTATTTCCAGAATTAATTTTAAAAAATAGTATTTTGGTTTATCGATCTTTTTCAAATTGGCTCCATTTTCAAAAATAATCATTTGGTTTTTTGATCTTTTTAAAATTTAGTCCTTAATAACTAACTTTGAAACAAGACTTACCGCTATAGTACAAAAACATGTTTAACAAAATCATTAGGCAGTCATTAGTACAACATTGTGTGGTTCCTATTCAAGTGGACAACTGTTCATGCCACTGTAGCTCAACTGTAAGAGCACTGTAACAAACTGATGCTTAGGCTTAACAAAGTAATTAAAATAATAAGTGCATAAAAGACTTAGCACCGCACTCCTGTGGCAACGCGCGGGTTTCCCAGCTCGTTTCCTTAATAGATGAGTTGTACATGCATCTTTAATTGAAAGTTTCTCACAAAAAGTGAAATACTTTTTTGATCCATACTTCGACGGGATTTCACGAATAATAAATCGCTATATTTATCACTTAAGAGTCATAATCAAATGAGAAAAAAATTTAAATAAAATAGATGGGAAGTAAGTATAAACAAACATTCGGGCGACTTATATTAGATGCATCTCTATTAATTTATTTAAATGCATCATAATATATGTATTTTTCGTCCTCTAAATGCAAAATATGGTTCTATTGCTATTTTGCATTTTTTTTATAACTTTAAAATCACTTCGTAAGGATAGCAGATGCATGTAAATGAATAAAGATGTATCTAATTAATTCAATGCATCTAAAATATGTGGTTAAAGTTACTTATCATCCTTTTTATTTTAAGTTTTATTTTCACTAAATCCCAACACAGCCCTTTTTATTCTCAAAGTACTTACAAGTTCAATATCTGGCTTCTAGCGCAGATGGTACCCAAGTCCCTCAATGAAGGGGTTTGGACTCGTTGATGCGGGTTCGAATCCTGGAGGAGGCAAGATTTTCTCCCAATTAAGTGTAGTGCCTACGGTCTGTTTGGTTGATGAGTTTTTCCTCCCCCGTGGTTTTCGTGACTTCATCGGTCGCGAGTGCGCCTTGAGCCTCTGCATACTGCCCAATTGGATGTCACTGCAGGACCCAAAGGCTAGCCATCCCGTTGACTGTTAAAAAAAAAAAAAAAAAAAACTTACAAGTTCAATATGTGTTTGGTGAATGACGACTTCAATGACGAGTAATGTGTTACTACTCTATATTGAAGACTTCTAGTTTATTTTTGGATTTCAGCATGATGCTTATGTTTTTGTTTGGGAAAACTGACAATATATATTAGGTAGCTGTTTACTTTAAAAACGTTTAGCATTGTAACCGCAGTTGAAATTATATGTAAAATAATAACAGTACACATGTACACACTAAAAAAGATAATTAATTATATGCATACTAAAGTTAATATTTAGACTAGTCATTCTTTTCACATGCTTAAATTTAACATTATATCATGAATGCTTCTTCAACTATCGTTTTGAACAAAGAGCTAAAAACACTAAGGGGGTGTATTTTATTTTGCTTAATGTCCTGATTGGACACATTTCCTTTTACACAAATGAATAACTCTTGTTTCTTTTTTGTTTATTCTATACAAATATTCTTAACGTGGATGACCTTAAAAAACCAACTCCTTCCTATCTAGGATAACAAAAGACAGCTATTACCCTTTTCTTTTTCTCTTCCATTTCACTTCAATCATCATCATTCATCAAGATCCATCTTCATTCATCAAGATCCAACATCAAGATCCAACAGTCAAGACTCTTCAATCTTCCATCACTACCACCTTTCTTTCCTCCTGACTCTCGACCTCCTTCCCCACGTGAGCTGCGTACCCCGACAGAATCATGGGTATGAAGAAGATGTGTTACCAACTTTTTTAATGGTGGAATCATCGGTATGAAGAAGATGGGTTACCAACTTTTTTTAATGGTGGAATCATGGGTATGAAGATGGGTTACCAACTTCTTTTTTTTTTTTTTTTTTTTTTTTTTTTTTTTTTTTTTTTTTTAAAAAAAACGTTAGATGGAAATATAAAGTGAGACCTATGATTCATATATATTTTAGTTTTCAGTTGGATCTATATAATCTCAGATTTGGTTCCGAATTTTTGTCATGGTTAGTTTATCTAAATGATTAGATAATTGATCAATTGATTTGATAAAGACAAGGGTAAAGTGGACATTTGGTTTTTTAAGATGTCATTTGGTATGAAAAAAGAAACAGCATATGTGCAAAGGATCCTTACTTCAAATAACACTATTAATCCAAACAGGATCCATGTCCAATCAGGAAAAAAAATAAACAGCTAAAAACCCTAAGTGTGCAAGGTGAGGTTGAAACCAATAACACGTTATTGGTATGTCACCTCAACGCCACATCATACCCCTATTAATAACACACTAATAACTAAAACACCATTCTCCAACAAAAAAACCCAATAACACTAATTGGGTCTGTAACACCCCAACCCGACCTTGGTCAAGATGCCACATTATGTTGTCTATCAGAACATACAAAATAAACGCAAGCGGAAGACTTCATAAACAAAGTAAAGTCAAGAACATCATGACTTACAAATTACAAGCTCCCAAAAGTCTAAACAATATCCAACTGAAATGAAATGACATAAATATCCAACATAAGTCGAAAACATATCCAAGACCATGGGGAATCTAAATAAGGTAGGTCTTCTACTCCTACTCAAATCACTCTTGCCCCGCATCCCGCTTATTACCTGTCGCATGGAAAAGAAAACGCGGCTGAGCTTAAAAAGCCCAGTGAACAGATATACATATACAAAGCAGAAAAGGTATTAAGCATAAATAAACGAATACGAATCAAGTGGATCAAATGCCTAAATATCATAAGCTAGAATAGCTCTAAGAGTCAAGAATCAAATAAGCACGGCAACGAACGCGTCCAAACGAGCCACTCGAACGGACCAAAGATACCTAACAGATAGCCACAAGCCTGTCTAAACGAGCCACTCGAATAGACCACATAATCACATATACATATCCGTCAAATCATAAGTTATACAAGGAGTAGCTAGCTCCAATGTACCAGAAGTGAAATGGGGTACACGGCACGTACAACCAGTCACTAAGTCATATCATATCATATCCATATCAAATCATATACCTAGGATGCATCCATACGCCCCCTGCAAAACAGAATACATATGCAAGTACGAGACTATACATACATATAACAGAATGGCCATGTGCGCCATAATCATATAATCATAACAGAAGGGAACGCCGTGGATCAATAACACCTCCACAGAAAGTGTCATGCCATTGGTGCCTCAATGACATGGCCATGGTACCTCCATGGCTAGTTAGCTCGGGCAACAGAACATAACAGAATAAAACTATCCATGATACGCAAACATAACATAATCAACAAAGGCATATCAACTGAACAAAATCTCAATCAAGAAGATTATAAACAGATCATTATAACAGAATGGATAGCAAACAGAATCATATCAAATGATAATATCAAACGGATCATATCAACGAATCATATCAAATGGAATCATATCAAGCAAATGAATCAAGTCAAGGATCGAGAAATCATGAGATCAGAACCCTTACTGAGAAAGGGTATAATATCTGTACCTTATGCAAAGCAACCAACAAAATAAGAACCACACCAAAACAGGGAATCACTCCTTCTTCACCGAACCTATACAAATTAATGATCACGTATTACTTACAAGCTCATTTTACAAGTTTACTGCTTATAGTTATTTAGACTTCCCATTTAAGGTTTCTTTCTATTTTTAGAAACTTCCTTCTTTTAGTAACTTTCTATTTTTAGAAACTTTCTATATTTAGTAAGTTTCCCGATTTAGTGCCTTTTAAGGTTATAGATAACAATTATGTAACTTAAAGGACTTATTATGTTCAACATTATAGTTTAGGGTTTAGTAACACGACTTATAATAATTTGGGTTTAAAATGTCATTATAGCAAGGTTTAGGGTTAAATATGTAACTTATCAAAGTTTAGGGTTTATATTGTAACTTAATTCCATAACGACCATTTTAGGACTTAGCCGATTTTAAAAGCCACATTTAACGTATTCCCGACTTAATTTAAGCCCGAAACAACCACACTCCCATACGTTTACACACACTCGAAAGAACACAAGAATACACATACATATATATTTTACAAGTCTCAAAACAAATTACAACCTACACAAACAATTATACGTTTAATGTCTCATTTCCACATTGGTTTTACAGCCCATGCTAACTCAACGCCCCCTTCATTTGAACCATTCCTTTATTCAGATTTGTATCACATTACTTTATGAATACTCCAACTCACACACACGCATGCCTGCATGCCATTTATCAATTCTCACACGTCAACATTAAATATGAAACACAAAATTTCTAAAATCTTAACCATGTAGATATGCATGCTCCATCTCTTAGGTTGGTAACTATATATTCATGTCATCAACAAATCTAACAATAACGACCAGCATGCATGTTTAAAACTCAATTACCCCATGTACACATGTTATAGTTCGACCTCAAACACACGCACACGGCACCTTAACCAGACTCGATCACACATATATTTACACCCCTTTATGGTACACTCGACCCATGAAATAACGAACCAATAAACCCTAGTTTTCTCTTGCTGCTCATCCTCTTATACGAGATCCAAGCCAAACCAAACAACCCTTTTTCCGACCCAAACTTTGCCCATATTCGACCCTTGTTTCCAGCCAATTTGGCACCCACAATAACACGACATAAAGACCACATTAAATCACCATCCACACCCTAGTTCGACATGTATATATGCATCATAAAAATAGAACTCAGAAAATTAAAATAACATGTTTAAAATCAGATTTTTCACACTGGTGCAAAGCAGATTAAAATCCCATATTGTCATATATTTCCTGTGTGTTCATATACCAACATTTGATGCGACCAAGTACCAGATTTCATGCGCCTATTTCATACCAGTTCTCAGGCAGAATTTAACCCAACTTTCAAGTACTAATCTTTCCTGGTTTTAGATGGTCTTTTTGTGATCAAGTAAATGTTCAGAAACTAGATTTCACAAGCCTTTATACTTACTGATTTGGACAGCCACATAACCACTTATATCGACACCACAATTTCATTATTTCATGTGATAATAATTCATCAGTTCATGCGACTCCTTTTTCCCGATTTCAAATTGTTCATTAGTGCTCAAACCATGTTCAAACATCCGACTTATAACCTCATATATAGGCAGTTTCGAAATAGCAGATTAAGACTCTATGTCGACTTATATGTTTTTCATTATTTCATGCGCTTAGTTTTCCCGGTTTAACATGGTTTATTAGTAACCAATACATGTTCACAAACCAGATCTCACAAGCCTAAGGAAACCTTATATCGACATATATATAAGTATCATTTCATATCTTAAGCTGTGTTATTTGAGTCATGTTTTCTCGTATAAAAGAGATCCAATAAACGTTTATATTTCAGGTTTTAATGGCCATGTAAATACCTAGATGTTGACACATAAACGCTCCAACAAAGCATGTGTGAAACAGATTCCAAATAGCCATTTGACATACATATTTATTCCATCATTTCATGGGTTCAATGACCAGGTTTTTAGATTGCATAATAGTGATCAACTAAGTATCCAAAGGCCCGATTCATAGGCTCCTATCTGTGTTGATTCGAGTGACAAAGTAAATCCAGTATCGACCTATCTTTACTTCATGATTTCATGTGATATCTTCTATCATTTATGCTACTTAATAACTCTCTCATTTTTATTCTTTTAGGTTGATACATGATTATCTTTAGACTATATATTCTGGATATTTATGAATATGTGGATGCCGAGAGAACAAGAACAAACATAGGTATACTTTGGGTTGATTTGAAGAAAGCAACAAGCACAAAAGACTCCAAGATCAGAACCTGGTCGAATCTAAACAAGCACCCTCGAACCCCAACCAATACCACGATTCACCACAGCTTGCTAAACCATTGCACGCCCCCTTGTACCACTTTTTTACTCGAATGAATGAAGAAGTGAAGTTGCCGTCACTTAGGTTATATTCTAGGGTTTAGTGTGTATTTTGGAATGAGAAGATCAGTTGAATGAAGAGTAGATAAAGGGAGATGGGGCTGCCATTTCTGGCCGAATAAAGTGGGGAGTCAAAATGACCATATCTTAATTTTAAAATGATAATGTATGTAGACATATCTCATACTAAAAGTTAGGTACATAATTTAAATAGTTTTTGCCCTATGCATCACTCTTTAGCCGTGTGCTAAATATTTAAAATATCATGCATACTTAGTCTCATAGGTTTATAAGTTGTGCACCATATTTAAAAATATTTTGACCTATGGATCGTGTGATATAAGACTTAATTCTTCCATGTATATGTCAATTTTATGTGGCTTAGATTATGGGCTTTTATATTTTGATATTCTCTCAAGTTAAAATGATTTGTTAATTAAGTTGTGTTCGTATACAAAGTTCAAATTAGCCACAGATTTTAGGAACTGTAACACCCTAGGCAAATCCTACATCGGCTGTGGCCTGGAGAGATGCTGGGTTCATAAGATTACATTCGCCTTACAATGACACAACGCGTTTTGTGGTCTACTGCGGGTGGAGTTCTTAGGAACTGGCAGTTAAGCGTGCTCATGTATGAGTAGTACTGGCTTGGGTGACCTGCCGGGAAGTCTTCAAATGAGGCCACAAAAACAAAGCCGTGAGCCTGCGGGTAAAGCGGACAATATTGTGGTCTGAGTAGGCGGGATGTTACAAATGGTATCAGAGCCACTCCTGAGCCGTTCGGGATGGTAGGGCAAACCTCATCGCGGACGATGAGTCCCTAAGGGGGGGGGGGTTGATTGTAACACCCTAGGCAAATCCTACATCGGCTGTGGCCTGGAGAGATGCTGGGTTCATAAGATTACATTCGCCTTACAATGACACAACGCGTTTTGTGGTCTACTGCGGGTGGAGTTCTTAGGAACTGGCAGTTAAGCGTGCTCATGTGAGAGTAGTATTGGCTTGGGTGACCTGCCGGGAAGTCTTCAAATGAGGCCACAAAAACAAAGCCGTGAGCCTGCGGGTAAAGCGGACAATATTGTGGTCTGAGTAGGCGGGATGTTACAGGAACCATGCTTTAGGGTTTTATAATTCTTCCCCTCTAAAAGAAAAATTTCGTCCTCGAAATTTGAAGTAGGAAAGTCAACCGAATACGTACCGAATTACGAAAAGAAATGCGGATAGCTAAGTTCAAATTATATTCAATCTTAAGTTGTAACTAAGCAACCTATTAGTACCAGATTAATTCATCTTCACTCACAGGTGGTTTCGAAATCAAACATTTCCAACGAAATAAATTAGCAGATCGGATCTTATCATAAAGTAATGGAACAAAACGGATAGAGCAAAATCTAGTAAGGTAGAGGAAATATTCGTATGTTTAGCAGAAGTGAAGTACTCCATCGATTGCGTCAAACACGTTATGATCATAAGAATCCTCAAAACGAACAAATCAAACCAATATCCCAAAAACCAAAATGGAAGGAAAATACTAAATGAGAACTCAAATATCCATACGACAAATTAACAAAGCAACCAACGAAAAAGAGAAGTGGTTATCAAAGTATTCAGATAAACGGAAATGGAGTAGAGAAACAACTAATCGCGAAAGTGATTTCCTCACTGAGCTGGTTTGTTGTCCTTGGCACTCTTATTGTTGTCGTTGTAACCACCAAACTTGGGACATTCTCTAGCCATATGCCTAGTCGATCCACAAGAGAAACATGCACCCGTAGCCCTATGACAAGTCCTTCCAGGGTGAGACTTTCCACAAGAATCACAAGCAGTAGCCGAAGACCGACCCGTACCACCCCTCTGACTAGATGAACCTGAAGAACGATGCTGCTGATAACCGCGGTGTTGCTGATCCCAATACTGCTGATCACGTCCCGACCTTTGGTTGTTGTAGCCCTTCCTATCATATCTCCGCTGATCATCATCCCACGAATCCTTTTCTGAACTAGTCGCACTCGATCCCCGTCACGATTCCTCTTGACACCCTGCCTAGCCCTCTCCTGCATAATTTCAATATGAATGGTCACTGGTAGAGCACCAGCACCCGAACCCGAACCACCACTTCCACTACCACTGGCCGTGTTCTGACGGATCTCAGTCGCGATCCGTTCTGTAAGGCCCGGAATCAGTGCTTCTACAGTCCGCTGGACTGCAGCAGCAAATGCAGGGTTGTTACTGAAATCTTCGTTATGACGAGTGTTCACCATCTGAATGGTCATAAACGAATTAGCGAGGACAAAATGAATTTCAGGAGCAAAATATGAAGGAAAGATCGTGTCAAAGCGAAACCTAATATCTACCCAATCCTCACCGGTCAAAACCTAAGTCCTACAGGGCGAAACCTAAGGGTCCAGATTTTCACAGGCCATAACTTATGAGCTACAAGTCGCAGCCTGGGCTTTGATACCATAATTGTAACACCCAAACCCGACCTTGGTCAAGATGCCACATTATGGTGTCTATCAGAACATACAAAATAAACGTAAGCGGAAGACTTCATAAATAAAGTGAAGTCAAGAACATCATGACTTACAAATTACAAGCTCCCAAAAGTCTAAACAATATCCAACTGAAATGAAATGAAATAAAATATCCAACATAAGTCGAAAACATATCCAAGACCATGGGGAATCTAAATAAGGTAGGTCTTCTACTCCTACTCACATCACTCTTGCTCCGCATCCCGCTTATTACCTGCCGCATGGAAAATGATGAGGCGAAAAGTGTACCGCTTTTAAGGGGTCATTTAAGCCCGAAATCGTATTTATTTGATCAAATATTGCCCTAAATCGTTCCTTTTGTCATTTTAGGTACTTTTGAGGAGAAATCTGGAAAAGGAGGCATTTTGGACGTTTTTGGAGCATTAAAGTGAAGAAAACGGCAAAGTCTCAAGAATCGGCTAAAAGTTACTCTTGACGGCGTCACAATTAACATGGGACGGCGTCATGCCTTGGCAAGAAAAGTTGGATGTGAAATTTACTCATGACGGGCCAGTGAGTTTGCATGAGAATTCTGACGGCGTCACGCTTTAACTAAATCAAGGGCGTCACGGCTTAAATCATAAGGGGACGGCGTCACGTTCATGATCCGACGGCGTCAAGCCTTGATAAGCCAGAATGGATTTTTGAAGAGCTAAAGAGGGACGGCGTCAAGATGGTCATCCGGGAACCCTAAAAGCGGCGAGGTGACGGCGTCACAATGCATAAGGTGACGCCGTCAGATGTCAAAGTCTATATATAGTTTTCTAATTTTTTGTCATTAGGGAGAGCTTAGTGTGTGGAATTTTGGGATAAAACCCTAAGACGATTTTAGCTACTTTTTCAGGGCTTTTTGCCTTGAGATCTTCCATGTTTCATTGAAAGATAAGTTATCAATTAATCATTCAATATGTCTATGTGTTGTTTGATTCTATCTTATGCTTGTCTTTTGTTTAACATGTTAGGCTAATTTTATCTTGTGTTTGCTTAGATCTAATGAAACCTAGCTATTGATTATTGGTTGTTAGTGTGTTATTAGTTGTATTGGATGATTGTTTATCTATGTTAGGCTTAAGAAAACTGGCTAACTTCCTATTCGGTAACTTGCTTGAACGTCTTAAGAAACATGAACCAAACGCGTACTAAAGGTTTTTATGGTTGTATTTAATGCACAAGCGAATTCTAGTGATCCCATGTTAGGAGCTTCCTAGCCGGCTCGACATAGGAGTGAAGTAGGAGCTTGTAGAGTTTGGGGAAGTAAGTACGCCACCCCACGAATGGTATTAAGGAATACACCCGTCATCCACGCGACTAATACACACTAATTAACCGGTAAAAGATAGTTAGGGAGTAAGGAAATCTAAGTAAACACATTTCTCTACACATAAGTTTCTCACCACTTTTCATTTTTGTTATTTTATTTTATTTGCATTTGTAGTAATTTGGGTTAGTTGACTAGCAACTAATTCCGCCCACTCCTTCAAAACCCGAGATTTTACTTGCTTTTATAAAATATAAAAAACATAAAAAGAATCTTCCTCAACCCTTAGACCTAATTAGAGTAGCCTTTCACACCTAACGAACACTATTCCCTGTGGAGAACGATCAATCCCCCGTACTTACCACTACACTATACTACATCGGTCAGGTACACTGCCTGGTGGGGTTGTAAGCCTCTTGAGATCCCTCGAGAGGTAAAACCTGTTGTAAGGTTGCAAAACCCACGCATCAAGTTTTTGGCGCCGCAGCCCGGGGAGTAGTTATTGCTTAGGTTGAAATTTTATTTTTATTAGGTCTACTCACAAGATTCCTATCAAGTGAGATATTTTCTTTTTATTTTGTAGCTTTCTCGTAGTCTATCTTTTCTTTGTGATTTTGTTTGTAATTTGCTTCAAATGGACCTTTCACTTAGATTTCTAAGATTGCAAGATATGGTTGAGTGGCTAGAACACCAAGAAGTTCAAAATACCTCATTTAGAGACACTTATGAATCATATGAGCCTTCACCTAGGATAGATTCTTATGAACAACCTCCTTGTTTAGGATCTTGTTTTAGTGAGGCTAATAGGAAAAGCGGCCTAGTTTGCCAAGGAATTGTGGATAGAGCCGTATCAATAAATCATAAGTTGGATGAAGCACTAGGTTTGTTATTATCACTACCTAAGAAAACAATTGACGAGGATATAGGTGATCTTGACACGTGGAATAATGAGGTAAACACCATAAGCCCAGAAAATACTCAACCATCATTTGAGGCACCCACACCGCCCGTGACTTACCCGGAAGAAGTAGAAGAGACTTTAGGAATCCCGATGGAGGTAGAACCCTTGGACCAAGCACAACTAGAGGATATAGGTTTGCACACTTTTAGTGATGACCTTACTCATAGTTCTAGGGAATTTCCTAGTGTTGATGAATTGGAACCTCAACCTTTACACAACTTTTCATCCTTAGATTTACATCTAGGAGAAAAAAGAGGAACCGACCCACCCATCAACCAATATTATCCGGGTAGTTTTAGGATGAAGGAAGCCATTCACTCACCCCCTTCACCTCACGTGGCATATTCACACCCTAAGGGTGTGTATCGCTACTTTCACCCGCACTTAATCCTAATTGTAGGGAAAACCTCCCCTATTTTTGTTAAATAAGGGTAGAGTCAGGCTCGTGACTCGAACAAAAACAAGCGCTTCTTGGGAGGCAACCCAAGCTTTATTTGCTTTGTGTGTTTATTTATTTGTTTGTTTGATTTTATTTGCTTCCGTATGTATGTTTAATTTTTATTATTATTGATTCATGTTCAAAACTAAATTTGTGAAAATGCTTTATGTTGTTTTTAACTTCGTCTTAACTACATATAAAGGTATTTTGCAAAAGATAAGTGTAAGGGAAATCTAAATCGGTTTATTAGAACACAAATGAACATGAATCATAATAATAATATTAAATTAACATACATATTAGTATTTGTTTGAGTCAAATGCTTGTATCGAGTCATAATGATGTTTTGCAGAATTTCCAGGAAGTAAGGTAAAGGTTTTTCCAGAAATTTTCCGGGAACTTAAAACGAAAATTTTTGTCAGGTCATTTCTGACGGCGTCAGGGGTTATAACCTGACGGCGTCAGATTTAATTTCCAGAAATTTTTGAAAATTTTGTTTTCATAAAAAGTTTTTATTAAAATCTCCAACTTATAATCTCCAGGAATCTGCAAAGTTATCATTCCACAAGCATTATATCCTTATATATAGATTTTATCCCGCCGATGTTATGCAGGTTTTCGTGTTTGTTTTCTCAGGTTCAACAGGTTATTTTGGACAAGGAAATGTTTTGAATCAAGCTTATGGCGATGCATTAGTCATGGAGCTTCAACATTCTCTTTGGAGGAAGATTTAACCGTGTAATTTCATTATCCAACGAGCGAATCAGGGGAGTATTTGATTTCATTCTTTTACTTTATGCTTTTACATTTGTCATTTGAACATTGGGGACAATGTTCATCTTAAGTGTAAGGGGAGGGTAAAAGTACGATTTTTGAGAATACAATTGCGCTTGATTTTTGTTTGTTTGATGGTAGATGTGTAATAAAACTGAGAGAAATACTTGTTAAGGTAATTTTAGTGCCAAATTTAAAATTTTTTACAACATATAGGAGTGAAACTTTGATCTTAATGAGCGTCTCATGGATAGGAGTTATATGACTAGCACAAAAAACCGTACCACTAAAAAATTTTTCCACCCCCAAATATGTGAGGTTCGCCCCTAGAATTGGTAGGAAAAGCATTTATGCTATGATGTGTGTACCGGTAGCACTTAGATTCTAGAACTTGCGTTAGGACCATTCCGAGGCCACAAGTGAGACTACATTCGTGTAGTTAGATTTACTACATGATAAGAGGCATTAGGATTAACCCATGTTTTACACCTGTGTTTTTGTTATAATTACATTGGCTACATTGGTCAAGTAATTCTCCCACACCCTTTGCGTTGTACTCATTTTTAGTACACGATACCCCTAGTACACCCCTCAGAGCCTATCTTTTCGTTTCGACCTTTAAGCATTTTACTTAAAGGAAGAATTTGTTACACCCCACTTAAATGTACACCCAAATCGCCTTAGCCTACCTTGTATGCACTCATCTTTAGTGCATTATTGTTACAACATTTGTTTAAACCCAAGTTAATTATCTAGTTGATTACATGGTTGCTAAGTCGAGTCATATCCTTGTACATATTGTTTTGGGACGATTGGGACTCGTGGGTAAAGTACTAGTGTAATGGAGTAATGGGGAAGAACATCATTTATTACCCCCATATGTGCTAAATATTTTAAAAGTACTCCAAGTTTTTCAATTATCTTAATTCGAGTCATTAGAATAGTTATTTGTAAAGTTATGTAAAAGTTCAAGTGTAAGGGGGATGCAATGCTCCTATGATGTATTATTTTGGATGGTAGGGCAAGAGTGTATGCACAAAAAAAAAAAAAAAAAAAAAAAAAAAAAAAAAAAAAAAAAAAAAAAAAAAAAATGGAAAAAAATCAAGAAAAATACAAAAAAATGAGAAAAAGAAAAATAGAAAAACATACGGACTACCATCCCGTTTCATTTTATGTTTATTTTATGTTTATGTTTTGTTATTTTCTTTCATTAGCTTAAGATCGAGTCTAGTCTTGGCTTAGCAACGTTGTATAGTACATGTGATTGATCAAGATCTTTAACTAGCCACCAGTAAAATATCCCTTATCCAACAAAACCGTGTTTTCCTTTTCCCTACACCTAACGTTATAACCCATTTAAAAGCCCTCTTTGATAGTTTATCTTAGGTGCTTACGCCTAGTGGAGGAGGTTTTCGATCCTTTCCCAAGCCTATGGTAATCTATTTGCTATGACAGGTAGTGATAGATATTTTCCGTTTTCATTTATGAGATTTATTTTGATGACACTTGAGAGATGTGAGTATCTAAACACTACTTGTGAGGTGCTAGTATGTAATCTCCGTGCTTATTATGATTGAAGTGGAACGAATATTTGTTGTAATTACTTTTATGTTTGCATTAAATGACCCCTAACTTGTATTTTGATTAGAATAAAAGCGCATTTGCTTGAGGACAAGCAAATCTCAAGTGTAAGGGTATTTGATGAGGCGAAAAGTGTACCGCTTTTAAGGGGTCATTTAAGCCCGAAATCGTATTTATTTGATCAAATATTGCCCTAAATCGTTCCTTTTGTCATTTTAGGTACTTTTGAGGAGAAATCTGGAAAAGGAGGCATTTTGGACGTTTTTGGAGCATTAAAGTGAAGAAAACGGCAAAGTCTCAAGAATCGGCTAAAAGTTACTCTTGACGGCGTCACAATTAACATGGGACGGCGTCATGCCTTGGCAAGAAAAGTTGGATGTGAAATTTACTCATGACGGGCCAGTGAGTTTGCATGAGAATTCTGACGGCGTCACGCTTTAACTAAATCAAGGGCGTCACGGCTTAAATCATAAGGGGACGGCGTCACGTTCATGATCCGACGGCGTCAAGCCTTGATAAGCCAGAATGGATTTTTGAAGAGCTAAAGAGGGACGGCGTCAAGATGGTCATCCGGGAACCCTAAAAGCGGCGAGGTGACGGCGTCACAATGCATAAGGTGACGCCGTCAGATGTCAAAGTCTATATATAGTTTTCTAATTTTTTGTCATTAGGGAGAGCTTAGTGTGTGGAATTTTGGGATAAAACCCTAAGACGATTTTAGCTACTTTTTCAGGGCTTTTTGCCTTGAGATCTTCCATGTTTCATTGAAAGATAAGTTATCAATTAATCATTCAATATGTCTATGTGTTGTTTGATTCTATCTTATGCTTGTCTTTTGTTTAACATGTTAGGCTAATTTTATCTTGTGTTTGCTTAGATCTAATGAAACCTAGCTATTGATTATTGGTTGTTAGTGTGTTATTAGTTGTATTGGATGATTGTTTATCTATGTTAGGCTTAAGAAAACTGGCTAACTTCCTATTCGGTAACTTGCTTGAACGTCTTAAGAAACATGAACCAAACGCGTACTAAAGGTTTTTATGGTTGTATTTAATGCACAAGCGAATTCTAGTGATCCCATGTTAGGAGCTTCCTAGCCGGCTCGACATAGGAGTGAAGTAGGAGCTTGTAGAGTTTGGGGAAGTAAGTACGCCACCCCACGAATGGTATTAAGGAATACACCCGTCATCCACGCGACTAATACACACTAATTAACCGGTAAAAGATAGTTAGGGAGTAAGGAAATCTAAGTAAACACATTTCTCTACACATAAGTTTCTCACCACTTTTCATTTTTGTTATTTTATTTTATTTGCATTTGTAGTAATTTGGGTTAGTTGACTAGCAACTAATTCCGCCCACTCCTTCAAAACCCGAGATTTTACTTGCTTTTATAAAATATAAAAAACATAAAAAGAATCTTCCTCAACCCTTAGACCTAATTAGAGTAGCCTTTCACACCTAACGAACACTATTCCCTGTGGAGAACGATCAATCCCCCGTACTTACCACTACACTATACTACATCGGTCAGGTACACTGCCTGGTGGGGTTGTAAGCCTCTTGAGATCCCTCGAGAGGTAAAACCTGTTGTAAGGTTGCAAAACCCACGCATCAGAAAAGAAAACGCGGCTGAGCTTAAAAAGCCCAGTGAACAGATATACATATACAAAGCAGAAAAGGTAATAAGCATAAATAAACGAATATGAATCAAGTGGATCAAATGCTTAAATATCATAAGCTAGAATAGCTCTAAGAGTCAAGAACCAAATAAGCACAGCAACGAACGCGTCCAAACGAGCCACTCGAACGGACCAAAGATACCTAACAGATAACCATGAGCCTGTCTAAACGAGCCACTCGAATAGACCACATAATCACATATACATATCCGTCAATCATAATTTGTACAAGGAGTAGCTAGTTCCAATGTACCAGAAGTGAAATGGGGTACACGGCACGTACAACCAGTCACTAAGTCATATCATATCATATCCATATCAAATCATATACCTAGGATGCATCCATAAGCCCCCTGCAAAACAGAATACATATGCAAGTACGAGACTATACATACATATAACAGAATGGCCACGTGCGCCATAATCATATAATCATAACAGAAGGGAACGTCGTGGATCAATCACACCTCCACAGAAAGTGTCATGCCATTGGTGCCTCAATGACATGGCCATGGTACCTCCATGGCTAGTTAACTCGGGTAACAGAACATAATAGAATAAAACTATCCATGATAAGCAAACATAACATAATCAACAAAGGCATATCAACTGAACAGAATCTCAATCAAGGAGATCATAAACAGATCATTATAACAGAATGGATAGAAAACAGAATCATATCAAATGATAATATCAAACGGATCATATCAACGAATCATATCAAATGGAATCATATCAAGCAAATGAATCAAGTCAAGGATCGAGAAATCATGAGATCAGAACCCTTACTGAGAAAGGGTAGAATATATGTACCTTATGCAACGCAACCAACAAAATAAGAACCACACCGAAACAGGGAATCACTCCTTCTTCACCGAACCTATACAAATTAATGATCACGTATTACTTACAAGCTCATTTTACAAGTTTACTGCTTATAGTTATTTAGACTTCCCATTTAAGGTTTCTTTCTATTTTTAGAAACTTCCTTCTTTTAGTAACTTTCTATTTTTAGAAACTTTCCATTTTTAGAAGGTTTCTATATTTAGTAAGTTTCCCGATTTAGTGCCTTTTAAGGTTATAGATAACAATTATGTAACTTAAAGGACTTATTATGTTCAACATTATAGTTTAGGGTTTAGTAACACGACTTATAATAATTTGGGTTTAAAATGTCATTATAGCAAGGTTTAGGGTTAAATATGTAACTTATCAAAGTTTAGGGTTTATATTGTAACTTAATTCCATAACGACCATTTTAGGACTTAGCCGATTTTAAAAGCCACATTTAACGTATTCCCGACTTAATTTAAGCCCGAAACAACCACACTCCCATACGTTTACACACACTCGAAACAACACAAGAATACACACATATATATTTTACAAGTCTCAAAACAAATTACAACCTACACAAACAATTATACGTTTAATGTCTCATTTCCACATTGGTTTTACAGCCCATGCTAACTCAACGCCCCCTTCATTTGAACCATTCCTTTATTCAGATTTGTATCACATTACTTTATGAATACTCCAACTCACACACACGCATGCCTGCACGCCATTTATCAATTCTCACACGTCAACATTAAATATGAAACACAAAATTTCTAAAATCTTAACCACGTAGATATGCATGCTCCATCTCTTAGGTTGGTAAATATTCATTCATGTCATCAACAAATCTAACAATAACGACCAACATGCATGTTTAAAACTCGATTACCCCATGTACACATGTTATAGTACGACCTCAAACACACGCACACGACACCTTAACCAGACTCGATCACACATATATTTACACCCCTTTATGGTACATTCGACCCATGAAATAACCAACCAATAAACCCTAGTTTTCTCTTGCTGCTCATCCTCTTATACGAGATCCAAGCCAAACCAAACAACCCTGTTTCCGACCCAAACTTTGCCCATATTCGACCCTTGTTTCCAGCCAATTTGGCACCCACAATAACACGACATAAAGACCACATTAAATCACCATCCAAGTTGTGCACCATATTTAAAAATATTTTGACCTATGGATCGTGTGATATAAGACTTAATTCTTCCATGTATATGTCGATTTTATGTGGCTTAGATTATGGGCTTTTATATTTTGATACTCTCTCAAGTTAAAATGATCTGTTAATTATGTTGTGTTCGTATACAAAGTTCAAATTAGCCACAAATTTTAGGAACCATGGTTTAGGGTTTTATAATTCTTCTCCTTTAAAAGAAAATTTTCGTCCTCAAAATTTGAAGTAGGAAAGTCAACCGAATACGTACCGAATTACGAAAAGAAATACGGATAGCTAAGTTCAAATTATATTCAATCTTAAGTTGTAACTAAGCAACCTATTAGTACCAGATTAATTCATCTTCACTCACAGGTGGTTTTGAAATTAAACATTTCCAACGAAATAAATTAGCAGATCGGATCTTATCATAAAGTAATGGAACAAAACGGATAGAGCAAAATCTAGTAAGGTAGAGGAAATATTCGTATGTTTAGCAGAAGTGAAGTACTCCATCGATTGCGTCAAACACGTTATGATCATAAGAATCCTCAAAACGAACAAATCAAACCAATATCCCAAAAACCAAAATGGAAGGAAAATACTAAATGAGAACTCAAATATCCTTACGACAAATTAACAAAGAAACAAACGAAAAAGAGAAGTGGTTATCAAAGTATTCAGATAAACAGAAATGGAGTGGAGAAATAATTAATCGCGAAAGTGATCTCCTCACTGAGCTGGTTTGTTGTCCTTGGCACTGTTACACCCGTACCCCGATGAGGTACAATATGACTATATAATATGTTATGTGTTATATCTTATGAGTTAGTTAAATAAAGAAAATGAGGCCAAGTTAGGAAGGATGAAACTAGAAGGACTAGCCTTGCCAATGGACTAAACTTATTTTACCACATGATTAATAGCCAACTCTTAGAATTGTCTGGAAAGATTTAGAGAGCTCTTGGTAGGTCGGCATATAGAGGAGAAATAGGAGGGAAAGCCGAAAATATCATCTTGCCTCAATTGTACATCAAGAAGTGATCAAGAAGCTTTAAGGAAGCCTTAATTATGTTCCTATCATCAAGTAAGTGGTTTTCCCCAAATGTGAAAATTAGGGTTCATGTGGTGGGTTTTAATGATTATGGTAAAAAGTGATGAAATGATGGTCCCTTTAGTTTGTAGACTCTAATGGTAGTTAATGTTGTGCTAGGAAGCCTTTATAGAAGCTCAATCAAGTCAAGTAGGAAGCTAGTAGGATTTGAGGTAAGTATATGAGTATAATCCTTGTTAATTTTATGCTGTTAATGTTATGCTCGTGTTAATGTGATTATTATGGAGCTTGTGAATGTATGATAGCTTGGATCCAATGCTAGTTGTGTAAATGCTATTTAATTACTTGCTTGGTCAAGGTGAGTAATAATCCCATTTGATGCTCCTTGTTAATGTTATGATTGGTGTTAATCACCAATCTCATGTGAATGTGATGTTGATTATATCTTGTATACTTACTAAGCGTTTTCGCTTACGGTTTAGATGTTAATGGTTTTGTAGATTCTAGCGGAGGAAGCAAGGGTAAGGATCTTGCCTAGTTGTAGTCGTTGAATGAAGCATAGCGTAGTTAGAAGCTAGCCTAGAAGACCACAACCTTTTGGACCAAGCGTATTGAAGTTGAAAGCCCCAACGTGTTCTTTCGTGTGTTGGTATACTTTAATCCACATGGTCATTTTGTTATCCAGTGGTCTCGATGTCATTTAAAGTCTTTTATGTAAGTGTAAGTATGGGTCAAATGTGTATGAACGTCATCTAGTTGTCAAGAACGCCCAAGTAGTACTTGTGTGGTTATTGTGTGGGTTAAGGAGTGTTTGGCTTATGCATGTTCCTACCCATTTTGGTCACTAAACGGTTCATGTAACCTTGGAACAAGTTTGAAATGATAAGTAAATGAAGTTGGTCAAGTTTGATGTAAAACGGAGGTCGTATGGGTTGTTTGTGGCGTTAAATGGTTTGGGTGTGTTGATATTAAAATGTGCAGGTTTTGTTGCAGGGTTGTAGTTACAGCGTAACCATGTTATGGGTTACGGCGTAACTACAACACCGAGGCATCGGTTTTGTTGCCAGGTTGTAGTTACGGCGTAACATTGTTATGGGTTACGGCGTAACTACAACACCGAGGCATAGGTTTTGTTGCGGGGTTATAGATATGGCGTAATCAGGTTATGGGTTACGGCGTAACTACAACCCCGAGGCATCCCATTTTCTTGTAATTAGGTTACGGCGTAACTACTTCTTGTAGTTACGGCGTAACCTTTGTGATGCTTGAATTTAAGCTATTTTCAAAGAATGGTGTAACGTATGTATACTTTAGTCAAACGTTTCCGCGTCAAAAAGTTTTAAATTTTGGTTAAAGCGGGCATGGGGCGTTACAGGCACTCTTATTGTTGTCGTTGTAACCACCAAACTTGGGACATTCTCTAGCCATATGCCTAGTCGATCCAGAAGAGAAACATGCACTCGTAGCCCTATGACAAGTCCTTCCAGGGTGAGACTTTTGACAAGAATCACAAGCAGTAGCCGAAGACCGACCCGTACCACCCCTCTGACTAGATGAACCTGAAGAACGATGCTGCTGATAACCGCGGTGCTGCTGATCCCAATACTGCTGATCACGTCCCGACCTCTGGTTGTTATAGCCCTTCCTATCATATCTCCGCTGATCATCATCCCACGAATCCTTATCCTGCTGATTGCTTCTCTGAACTAGTCGCACTCGATCCCTGTCACGATTCCTCTTGACACCCTGCCTAGCTCTCTCCTGCATAATTTCAATATGAATGGTCACTAGTGGAGCACCAGCACCCGAACCACCACTTCCACTACCACTGGCCGTGTTTTTACGGATCTCAGTCGCGATCCGTTCTGTAAGGCCTGGAATCAGTGCTTCTACAGTCCGCTGGACTGCAGCAGCAAATGCAGGTTTGTTACTGAAATCTTCGTTATGACGAGTGTTCACCATCTGAATGGTCATAAACGAATTAGCGAGGACAAAACGAAGTTAAGGAGCAAAATATGAAGGAAAGATCATTTCAAAGCGAAACCTAATATCTACCCAATCCTCACCGGTCAAAACCTAAGTCCTACAGGGCGAAACCTAAGGGTCCAGATTTTCATAGGCCATAACTTATGAGCTACATGTTGCAGCCTGGGCTTTGATACCATAATTGTAACACCCTAACCCGACCTCGGTCAAGATGCCACATTATGGTGTCTATTAGAACATACAAAATAAACGCAAGCGGAAGACTTTATAAATAAAGTAAAGTCAAGAACATCATGACTTACAAATTACAAGCTCCCAAAAGTCTAAACAATATCCAACATAAGTCCAAAACATATCAAAGACCATGGGGGAATCTAAATAAGGTAGGTGTCACAACTCGTAATTTCAGGTCATTTTCCAAACCCTGACAATTTACTATTCATGAGTTACTATTCATCATTCACTATTCACCGATCACAATTCATCATTTCACTATTCATCATTTTTGAAGTCAGTTTGAGACTTTGAGAAGTCGTCAAAAATTTTACTATTCACGTGACACTATTCATTCCTAGAGGGAAATCACTATTCATGGACATCATTCATCATGTCATAAACTTGGTTTATGGGTATTCAAATGCGCGTAACCAGTTTGGTTTAGCTGCGTATTCATGCATCATCAGTAAAGGCACATCATACAGACTAGGGTAGTCTGCATATCATCAGTAACATCATTATCATATCAGTTCATGCATGGGTTTGTGTGATTTTCATTAACGTATGCTTAATTGTTTAATTAACGTTACTACTCAGTCATTTCTACTAACATTATACCCAATACTCCCGACAATGATTCTAATACATTCTCAAGCTAATTATAATGATATAGAGATTATATTATTACTTTACCCGGTGTTTTTAAACCAATCGCTATATTTTTCGTTTGACGCTTATAACTCCGTCGGTTTACGAAATTTCAATCCGATAATCATTCTAACACCCGATTCTTGCAAGGAACATGATTTTACAATTTTTACAACTTCGTCGTATTTCATTTCACCTCGTCATGATTCATTTCTAGTTAACTCGGTACCCGGTAACACTCAATGTATACACTAAACTAGCTAACTCTAAATAAATGGGAGACAAGTGCCTTAATTAACATCAAATCTCTTCCATATTACCCACATGTGCCGCCCCCTAACCCCCCATTTAGCCTAATGCTCCAAAAACCATTAATGAATTTTGTGTCATTTTATTTCCATTCCACTAACAACATCACATAACACAAGATCATTTTAGCTAAACCAAGCAATTTCTCTCTTCTTTTTCTTCTTCCCCATTCGGCCAAACCAAGAACACCCAAGATAATCCATCACTTTTTGAAGAACAAGTCATAATCAAGCTCCATTTACCTTCCTAGTTATGGTTTTGTGATTAAACCTCAAGTTTCTAACTCATTTCTTATCAAAATTCATCAAATATTCAAGTAAGTTTCAAGAACAGCTTTTGATCATCTTATACTTTCATTTGATTCGTATGTTTATGTATTTTCAAGTTATATTAGTTATTCATGCAAGTTACTTATGTTTTAGATACCACTTTTGCACATAAACTCTCTTTAACACTAGATCTATAAGTTTCACTAATGATCTCATGAAATCCACCAAGGTTAGTGATGTTTAGGACCCCATGACACCCTAAGAAGTTGTATGGTAGGATTTGCGAACTTGTGGAGTTGATTTGAGGTGGTATGATCAAGTTTAGAACCAAGAAAATTAGTTTTTAACAATCTAAAATAGCTACTGTCCTTAAACGCCAAGTCTGGATATCTCAGTAACTTTTGAACTATTTTGGCCTTCATATTAAGAAAGTTATTTTAAAAATGAAACCGTGGCCGAAAGAATCACTAAAAACCGACTTATAACGAAGGAGATATGATTTTCCAAAGTTAGACGACGAAAACTAATTTTCTGAAAATTTAGTTGCTGATCGCCGAGATTCAAAGGACAAAACGAGGCGTTAGATGTGATCTAGACGACCCGACCTACTGAGATTATGTTAGTTCATGTTTATATGAAGCCGTGGATGTAAAGAACGTAGAAAACGAGCTTATAACGGCCGAGTTATTCACGTTTGAAGCCCGACGTACCATATTCATTTTGACAGCCCACTAATAGAAAGTGTTTTAAGTATAAAAACTAGTGTTTTGCGAAACATAACATTGTTAGCCGATTTTCTAATTGATCGAGGCGTGTACAATCAAAATTTAAATGAAACGACATTTATACATTGTTACAAGGTTTTCAAAAACGTCGAGTTTGATCAACTAACACATAACGTGCAATATTTCGCGACTAGTTTCACGAAGCCATTTTGGACATATTTTCACAAGTTAAGGAAAATATTAAATTGCGATGAAAACGCTACATTTTGCCGATAGAACACCAAACGAGGATCGTGGAGTACCGTTTCAACATATTTACACGAAAAGTAGTTTATAACTTAACGAGACGTCAAAAGTGTATTTTTCGTCGATAAACGTTGTTTTCAAAACTAACAAGTGGTATCGTTAACATACGTATTTGCATGTATTGCATTGTATCATTGCTTACATTGGATCACATCATTCATAATAGGTCGCGGTTAGAGACCGAACTTTATTTCATCATATCCACCATTGTCATTGTTGCTATATCATATCAGGTGAGTTTTCATAGCCCCGTTTTAAATTGTTTATTGATTTCTAAACTCTCGGGGAGAATACATTGCACCATTTTCATATGCGGACCAAAGTATACAAACTCATTACATTGCTTAAGTTACATCATTGCCCAGATTAAAGTCCCCTTTTATTATCATGAACTGTTAATTGTTAGCAAGCGAGAGTGAGTGAATAGATCTATTGAGGGTGACTCCTCCGTTCGGTTTGGTAGCACCAACTGGTCAAACGAACGCATTTCATTTCTGTCATATTAGAGTGATTGGCAAACACTCAGTTGGGGTATTTCATTCAGTCTAGCTTCGGGGTCATGAGCTTAGAGCTAATGTATCATTTTTATGTGGCATGGTTTTGTCATACACTTTATACTTGTGGTATCCGTACAACATTTCATTTACATAAACCTATGATCTCACCAACATTTTTGTTGACCATTTTTAGCAATGTATTTTCAAGTAATTAAGGTATCGCATGTTGGCTTGCATATGGACACATCATGGAGTCGCGGAGTCGACGCGTCTCACTTTATATTTTATGCACTTATCCATCGTTTGAATTGTATGAAGTTGTTTTATGAAAACTTGTTTCACCTTTTGGGACCTAGCTTTGTAACTCTGAATGTTTTTAAATAATCAAACGATGTATTTTCTAAATGATACTTTAGGTCGTTCAATATAACTGCAACTTTGGTGCTATGACCAGTCGCGCCCCTGAATGCTTCATTCCGCTGCAAGTCACGAAATTTGGGGGTGTGATAGATTGGTACCAGAGCAAAGGTTATAGCGAACTAGGTTGTCCATTATATCTTAGACTATAACTGCACCATCATAGCATCTCATCATTGTAGCACAAGTGCATATTCATTATATCACATGTAGTGATTGCGATTTCATACATATATCATTTCATCATAACTCACATTGCGTAAATGTTTATTTACTTTTATTTCACATCTATTGTCACAGTGATGTCTTCAGATTCACACCCTATTGTTATCTCATCGGACTCTGAGTCAGACGATACTTCCTCACTACCCTCGATCATACTAGAGTCAGTTACATCATCCCCACTACCCACTATCATTTTGTCATCAGGGGAGCCTACTCCACAATCTTCACATGTGATGTCAGAGGCCGAGACAGAACCCTTTGAGAAGGGGGAAGTCGTGCCTACCCCACCACTGTCACCTGTGATCCGTCGTGGTCCCAGATTTGTTCAAGTTATCCAGCCAGGAGAGTTTGTACCCTATGGTCGAGTTTACCGTACATATCCAGGTGGGCCGCGCATGAAGCGCACTGCTGCTAAGCGGGTCCATCGTCTCATTGTCAGGTCACCAGCTGCATTTGTATCCCTACGACCACCATCATCACTTACTTCATCTCATCTACTCCGTTGCCGCTTGACAGCGAGGAGGAGTGTGGCATTCAGTACACCATCACCATTATCACCCTTACTATCCTTATCATCATTGTCTCCACCATTACCATCCCTATCAGCACCAGTCCATACCAGGGATCCTACTCCTATGTCAGACCTACCGCTTAAGAAGCGGGCACGTATTGATATTCCATCACCAGATACTTCAGATGCCACAGAGACAGCACCACCCAGCAGATTCGAGGTTGGTGAGAGCTCGAGGGCTGCTGCTATGATAACGCTTAAATCTAACATATTTTTAGTAGCGTTATTTGTGTTTTTATATGTGTTTTGTGGTTATATTTATATGCTTTTGTTACTTAATGGTACCAAAGTGTGTTTGCGAAGTTTATGTAGCCAAAAACAGGAAAAAGGATGAAAACGCTGCAAAAACGAGGAAGAAGGAAATATTTATGATTTCATGAAGATTCTTGTGGCAAGTCCCGCACCAAAAGGTACTTAGAAGAGTAAAAGTCTATGTAGTCAAGTTAATGAGTCTAAAGATGAAGGGAAAGATCAAAGAACCAAGAGCTACGAACAAGAACAGGTTAAACGGCCAAAGACCAAAAAGAGTAAATCAGCAAGCTCCATCCGATCGGATGCAGCCCGCATCCGATTCGGATGGAGGTCAGTTTTGAAGACCAACCGATCGGTTGGATGAAATACTGATCGGTTGGATGTCGTCTGATTTCCAAATCTTCATCATTAAGTCTTGTGATTGCTACACATCCGGTTCTAGGACCTTCTAATCATAATAATGGTCTAATTAACACTACTTGGAGGACAAGAGAGGCATTAATGAACCAAGACCCTTGGTTGGAGTATTATAAAGAACCATTTGATGAGCATTTAGATATCATATCAACACATAACTATCAATCAACAAGGAGAATCCATCAACCACTCATCACATACTCTTAAGTTCGTCCAAAAAGTCCAGGAACAAAAGGAGAGTCGAAGTCTAATTCATCTCTTGTGAGAATCATTGCCTTTTCACTTGTAATCTTATTTTCAATCATTGTAAGACTCTCAATCATGGTTTTTAATGTTCAAGGTTTTAAGATTATGTTTATGTTTGCTATGAGTGGCTAGTGCCTTTGTGCACTTGCTTAGAAGATGTGTATTACCTATTGATTGGCATATGATTGTGATAACATGTTTTAATTCAATTTCAAGTCGATTCTAAGAACCAATTGTGATCAAGTTTCATAGTGACATTTATTGGTCAAGTTTAACTAGTTGCTAGTAATTTTAAGGGTCGAGAGAACTATTGTTATTCAACTAGTTATAATCATTTGTCTATGAATGATTGTTGTCATCCACTATTCTTGATTAAACAAAGAAACTTAATCGTGATTGTAATGAAAATGCTTTTGTTTATCAAAACGGATTGATTGTAAACCATTTCAAGGGTCGAGAGATTAATAGTTTATTATCAATTGTGACCTTTTGTCTATAATCGGTTACCTTTCGTATTGACCATTTCTTAAGCTTGTTTGATTAGACAAAAGATTGTTTTTGTGTTTAAGGTACACCAACTTATGAACCTTGAATTGATTGGTTGAACGTAATGCTTGTTTTTATAAACTAAGATCTTGACGAAGGTTTAATTTGTAGAAACAATAGATTAGTCACCAAACTAATTATCATAACCAACATGTTATCCAAAGTTATCACAATCATATTAGTCAATTGTAGTACACTAGTCTAAGCAAGTGTAGTCTTTAATCATTTGAATTTTCATATTATTATTATTGCTTGTTTGAGAAATTTGCTTTTAACTTACAATTCGATTCACTACACAAATCCCTGCGAACGATCCCGACTTACCATAAAAATCTTGCTACTCGGTAATTCACCCTTATAAATTTAAAACTTGCACGAACCCGACACATCAAGTTTTTGGCGCCGCTGCCGGGGATTTTGATTGTGTTTCTGTAAGTTTTAGTCCATTTCTCACCTAGTTAGTTTTCGTAAAAAAAAAAAAGTTTTACCGAGCTGAGAATCCGATCGGTTTCACATCCATCCGATCGGTTGCCCAGTTTTTCATTTTACCGAGAGATCTATCCGATCGGTAGGCACTTCCATCCGATCGGTTGGTCAGTTCTGATTTTTTTTAAATTGTTTTCGTTCTTCGCTCGTTTGTTTAGACATTGCCTTGATTCTCTGGGGAATTGTATGAACACTCGATCAACTGGAATAGAACCAATTTCACCTTTTTCAGATCCCGAACGTTTAGTCCGAAGACAAAGAAAGAAAAGAAAACCCTTTGTTCCATTAGCCAACCGTATACCGAGAGTACCAAACCCACCGTTTGAAAACCTTTTTGAAGCCAAAGTCGTTTATAATCCATTCACTGATCAACCTTTTCCCATGGCTGACGATAGACCCATGTGGGAAGCCAACCGAGCCATAGCACCCACTCCTGGAGCTGCTATTGTTGCTGTCAACCTAGGTGACAATTTCACCGTGAAAGGTCACCATCTTTCTATGATCAAAGACCGTCAATTCGATGGCCGTTCGAGGGCCGATCCTCACAAACACATTGCCGAATTCATTGAAATCTGTGGCATGTTCCGATATGGCGACACCAATGTGGATGCCATTAAACTCAAACTTTTCCCGTCATCACTTGCTGGAGATGCAAAAGTGTGGTATAACGAATTAACACCCGAAATCATCAATACTTGGGAGGAGATGAGGCAAGCTTTTGTAAGCCGATTCTTTCCACCTGCCATGTTTGACCGAATCATGGGAGAAATTCGTGCTTTCACAAAAAACCCTAACGAATCGCTCGTCGAAGCCTGGCTTCGTATGAAAGATCTACTTCGAAGTTGTCATGGACATGGTTTAGGACGAGGAACCATTATCCAAATCTTCTACCATGGACTTGATGAAGCATCTCAAGGAATTCTTGATGCTGGAGGAATTTTTCTTTATAAGACCCCTAACCAGGCATACGAATTGCTTGAAGACCGAGTTCTTCTCAAACTCGACTGGTCAAAAGATGCCAAAACCAAACCTTTAAGGAAAATAGTTGCTTTTGTTGAAAGCTTTGATTCATCTAAACTCATGGAGAAAATGGAAACCTCGGTTTCCAGAATCGATTCGCAATACAAAGATCTTAAAGGAGAGATGAAAGAAATGCGAGATGGTTGTAACAACTGTGGAGGTAATCACCCGTCTTCAGAATGCGACGATCAACCTATGGATCAACCCAAAGAAGGAGAAGCTAATTATGTCCAAGGAGGATACCGTGGAGGAGGATATCATGGAAATTATTACGGACGAAACTCTGTTAGTTGGCAAGATCGTCAACAATGGGATAACAACCGTGATTCCCAACCAAGAGTAGACAACCAGACCACACAAAACTCTGACAAAAAACCCGAAGAAACCAATTTTGAAAAAATGATGAGGGAATTCGTCACAGCTCAGAAATCAACCAACGAGTTTGTCAAGAATCAATTTTTCAATCTCAAAACCAAAGTTGAGCAAGGTCAGAAAAATCACCAAGCGTCTATTCAAGATCTTGAAAACAAATTTGGTAGACTCTCTGATCAAATTTCTTCCCGACCATCAGGTTCGTTGCCAAGTAATACCCAAACAAACCCTAAGCCAACATCATCTGGATCGAACGATAAAACTTATCGTCCACCACAGAACAGAAATGAGCATATCAATGCTGTATTCACAAGAAGTGGCCTTTCTTATGATCCACCACCCAACCCAAATAATACCACGATCATCAATGATGATAGTGAGGATGAAGAAGAAGAAGCCAAGAAGGAAAATACACCAAAAACGCAACCCAAACCCAAACCACCAGTTAAGGGTTACACTCCAAAAATTCCATATCCTCAGAGCCTTAAGAAAGAAAGAATGGAGGAGCGTTATAAGAAGTTTGTTGAAATAATCAAAGAAGTTAGACTCAATGTACCCCTCATTGATGTGCTAGCCGGAATGCCCAATTATGGGAAATTTTTGAAAGAACTTCTTAATAACAAAAACAAGTTGGAGCAAATATCTGCTACTTTTCTCAATGAAGAATGTTCAGCTATTGTTCAAAACAAAATTCCACCGAAACTCGGAGATCCCGAAAGTTTTCTGATTCCGTGCATATTAGGAAACAACATCACATGCGATGCTTTAGCCGATTTAGGTGCAAGTATCAATTTGATGCCCTATTCTCTGTATTCGAAACTTTCCATCAACACCCTGAAACCCACAAAGATGAGTATTCGATTAGCAAATCATTCTTATCAATATCCTGTTGGTATTGCTGAGAATATGCTTGTCCAAGTTGGTAAATTCATTTTTCCCGTGGATTTTTTGATCTTAGAAATGGAGGAAGATAGTAGAGTACCCCTTATTTTAGGAAGACCTTTCCTAAACACCGCTGACGCGATCATCAAAGTAAAAGGAAAAGAACTGAATCTTGGAGTAGGAGATGATAAAATCACCTTTTTAATCGATAAAGTAATGCAATATCCATATTCTAGTGATGACACTTGTTTTAACATTGATGTAATCGATGAAGTCACTGAGGAAGAATTGGATGCATTACTTGAAGATTCGGATCCATTCATGACTACTTCATAGAAAATTAGTGAAACAAACTTTGATAAGGAATTCGCTGATTTTATGGAAGTAAAGTTTGAAGAAGAAGAAGAAACAGAAGTTGAAGAAGGAGAAATAGAAGAAGATTTTGAGGAAATCGATTTTAATGATCAAATGAGGATCAAAACATCACTTCAAGAACCACCAACTGATCTTGAGCTGAAACCACTTCCCGAAAATCTTGAGTATGCTTACTTGGGAGATAATTCGCTACTTACAGTAGTCATATCTTCGTTGCTCAATGATAATGAAAAAGAATGCCTCATTTCCGTTCTCAAGAAGCATAAAAGAGCTTTTGCATGGAAAACTTCTGATATCCCAGGAATCAGTCCTGATTTTTGCAAGCACAAAATCAATTTCGAAGAAGATGCCAAACCAGTTGTAGAAAGTCAACGTCGACTCAACCCCAACATGAAAGAATTTGTTAAAAAAGAAATCATCAAACTTCTTGATGCTGGTATCATTTACCCCATCGAGGATAGTCCTTGGGTGAGTCCTGTTCACTGTGTTCTGAAAAAAGGAGGAATGACTGTTGTGACCAACGAACGGAATGAATTAGTTCCTACTAGAACTGTCACAGGATGGCGAGTATGTATTGATTACAGAAAATTGAATAAAGCCACCAGGAAAGATCATTTTCCTTTGCCTTTCATGGATCAAATGCTTGAAATATTAGCAGGGAACAAATACTTTTGCTTCCTTGATGGTTTTTCAGGATATTTCCAAATTCCTATTGATCCGGCTGATCAAGAAAAGACTACATTCACATGTCCCTTTGGAACTTACGCTTACCGGCGTATGCCTTTTGGATTATGTAATGCTCCCGCGACTTTTCAAAGATGTATGATTGCTATATTCCAAGACATGCTTGAGACGTCTATGGAAGTTTTCATGGATGACTTTTCAGTTTTTGGAAGCTCATTTGAAGCTTGTCTTTCTAATCTAGATAAAATGCTTGAAAGATGCGAAGCTGCACATCTTGTTCTCAACTGGGAGAAATGTCATTTCATGGTGACTGAAGGAATTGTGCTAGGACACAAGATTTCCAACGCAGGAATGGAAGTTGACAAAGCAAAGATTGATGTTATCACCAAATTACCACCCCCAACCAACGTTAAAGCCGTTAGAAGTTTTTTAGGACATGCCGGTTTTTACCGTCGTTTCATTAAGAATTTTTCCAAAATATCTCGTCCAATGACGAAACTTCTTGAAAAAGATTATGTTTTTGACTTCAATGCAGATTGCATGAAGGCATTCGAAACGTTGAAAACCCAACTGACTAGTGCACCCATTATGGTTTCACCTAATTGGTCACTACCATTCGAGCTCATGTGCGACGCAAGCGATTTTGCTGTTGGAGTTGTATTAGGACAACGAGAAGAGAAACATTTTCGTCTTATATACTTCGCCAGCAAAACACTCAATAACGCTCAACAAAACTATACGGTCACGGAGAAAGAAT
This sequence comes from Artemisia tridentata subsp. tridentata, assembly GCA_021014915.2. Lineage (NCBI taxonomy): Eukaryota > Viridiplantae > Streptophyta > Magnoliopsida > Asterales > Asteraceae > Artemisia > Artemisia tridentata. The sequence continues at coordinate 251,466,108 of CP139506.1, read as the reverse complement.
TGTTAGCCGTTGTTTTTGCTTTCGACAAATTCAGATCTTATCTTGTGCTTTCAAAAACAATCGTGTTCACTAATCATTCAGCGTTAAAATATCTGTTTGCCAAACAAGATGCCAAACCGCGTCTTATTCGATGGATTTTGCTACTCCAAGAATTTGACATCGAAATCAAAGATAAGAAAGGAGCAGAAAATTTAGCTGCTGATCATCTGTCTCGTTTAGAAAATCCAAATTTGGAAGAGTTAAAAGAAGATGAGATTGACGATTATTTTCCAGATGAAACCCTCATGACTGTTGATACAGTTGATGAGAACGAAATTCCATGGTTTCCAGATTATGCAAATTATCTCGTTGGAAGAATTCTAAAGAAAGGATTAACTCATGCCCAATGAAGTAAATTCTTTTCAGAACTTAAACATTACTATTGGGAAGAACCCTATCTTTTCAAAATGTGTCCCGACGGGATGATAAGAAGATGTGTTTATGGTTCCGAAACGAGAAGAATTCTTGATGAATGCTATCATGGCCCAACTGGGGGGGGGACACTATGGTCCTTCCACCACCGCCATAAAAGTCTTTGATGCTGGATTCTATTGGCCAACCATTTTTAAAGAAGCCCATACTCTTGTTCAGAACTGTGATGCGTGCCAAAAATCCGGTAGTCTTTCTCGAAGAGATGAAATGCCACAAAAGAGCATTCAAGTCTGTGAATTATTCGATATTTGGGGAATTGATTTCATGGGACCGTTTCTTAAATCACACAAATACGAATACATTCTCGTTGCTATTGACTACGTTTCCAAATGGGCAGAAGCTGAAGCTTTACCCACCAATGATGCACGAGTAGTTGTTAATTTTCTCAAAAAGCTTTTCGCTCGTTATGGAATTCCTAAAGCTTTAATAAGTGATCGAGGAACCCATTTCTGTAACAAACAAATGGAGAAAATTATGAAGTGATACGGAGTTCATCATCGTTTCGCTACAGCTTATCACCCACAGACCAGTGGTCAAGTTGAAAATACCAACAGAGCCTTAAAAAGGATACTCGAAAAAACGGTTAAAGACAATCCCGCCGTTTGGTCGAGGAAACTAGATGATGCTCTGTGGGCATTTCGCACGGCTTACAAAACACCAATTGGTACAACACCATACAGACTTTTGTATGGAAAAACCTGTCATTTGCCGTTCGAAATCGAACATCGCGCTTACTGGGCACTGAGAAGCTGTAACCCAGATCTCAAAATAGCTGGAGAAAAGAGATTTTTGCAATTGCATGAACTCGATGAATTAAGACTCTAAGCTTACGAGAACTCCAAGCTATACAAAGCTAGAACCAAAGCCTATCATGACAGAAAGCTAAGAATCCGAAAAGAATTCAAAGCTGGAGACAAAGTTCTGCTTTTTAATATGAAATACAAGTTCAAAGCTCCTAAGCTGAAACCGAAATGGTTCGGACCGTATATAGTGAAGCATGGATTTCCATCTGGATATGTTGAATTGCATGACAAACACGGTGGAAGTTTCATTGTTAATGGGCACCGAATTAAATTGTATTATGACAAGGAGCAAATGAATGAAGTTTCTATCAAAGAGATTCCGCCTGAATCGGAATATGAAGCTATAGCATTTATGTCACCTTTCCCGGCCGATTTCAAGAAAAACACTCCGTGGGCCGAGGATTCTGGTTATATCTATGATGTTCTTCCTAGACCATGGGAGAAAATTAAATTGGAAGACATAGATGAAACTGGAGAAGGAATAGTGATAGGAAATGTGGTGTATGTTCCAAAATTCTCAAAGAAGAATCCAGAAATTGCACCAACGTGAAAAGGAAGTTCGAGTCCGGCTGATGACTCGTTAATAAAACAAGCGCTTCTCGGGAGGCAACCCGTGTGTTTTCATTTTTATTTTTATTTTCAAGTGATTAAACCCCAAAGTTTTTCTAAATTGCTTAGTTGAACTTAAGTGTGGGGGTGTATCACTAGCTTTTAATAAAACGAAAAAATATTTCGTGTGTGTTTCTTTGTTTTAAGATTACTGCAGGTAATGATTGCGAAGCTGGGATGCTAGGATCAAGAATCACCCTGAACAGAAAATACGGTTTATTCTCTTATTTCCCTATTTCATTCCTTGGAATCGTTTATCACATTGAGGACAATGCTTAACTTAAGTGTGTGGGGGGGGGGGTGAATAGGAAAATAAGAATAGATTATATGTTTTGAGCTTAATTTTAAATTTTGTTTGCCCTTGTAATCTAGTTGTTTGTCATTTTAAAGATTATATATTTATCCACTGGTGAACCAGTAATTTTTGAAAATTCGAGATGTGTCCCGATTAATACTGCAATCCATTCTGGGATCGATAACATTAGCTAGCACATATTATAGCCCTTTCCACTAAATTGTGAGGATTTAAGCCTGTTTCGTATATAGCATACATCTTTTATGCTTAGATCTTTTGCTATGAGTGTGCCGGTGATTTTATTTATTCTAGAACTTGTACTTGTAAATCATTACGAGACCGTTGTGAGATCACATCTTTTGTGATATAAGTGTATATGCGTGATAAGAGGCAACCTTAGGATTTAACCCAAATGGCCTTCCATTTACATATAATTATATATTAAGCTAGTTACATTGGCTAGTTTACCACTCATATGGACCCATTTGTTAGCGTTTATCTTTAATGCTAGATACCCCTAGTTACACCCTCCGAGCCTATCTTTTTCTTTTGATAAAACCCAGAAAAATTCAAAAAGATTTTACACCTTACCCCTAGTCAAGTCTTGGTTGGTTGCTAGCTATTTGGCAAGATGGATGTTATGTGGGAAATCATGAAAGTTCGAAGAAAGTTGCAAACTCTAAAAGTTGTGAAGTCATCGCAATTTAAAAAAAAAAAAAAAAAAAAAAAAAAAAAAAAAAAGAGAGAAAAAGGGTCATCGCAACTATAAGGTGACAAGAATGAGCCAATGGGCTAGTGAATAAAGTATGAATCAAGGAAGTATGGAGTTTCTCGCAAAATGGCATGATAGTGGTTTGTAATAGCTAGTAACATTTGGTTAATAAACTTTGATTAGTTTTTGTTTTTATCATCAAACCTCTCTCAAATATATCCCATGTGATGCGCGTGATGTGTCGTTGCGGTTTAGCAGTTTTAATGCCTACTCAAGTTTTAAATTTATATTTAGCCGACTTATCAATAACACACACACTTAACGAGCAGTGTACCCGGTCAGTATGAATATAATGGTAAGTAGAGTGTCGATCACTAAGAGTGGAACGTATTATCTCGTTATTCTAATCAGTATTTTAATATCCTAACGCAAGGGGGTTTCAGCCTGAGAGACTGGCACGATTTGTTTGCAATTAAATAATAAAATAAACCAATAGGCACGAATCAGCAAGTAGCACACACGTACACAGATAAATACTCGAGACAATAAGAGGGCTGTCCTTATGATTAAGTAGATTGTCACTTGTTTTATTGATAGCTTTATATGAAGTGTATGTAGTTAACCCTTTCTCGTTGGTCCTATTCTTATCGGCGAGTAAACCCTTAATGATTACTTATGTCTAAAAGTTATTCCTAAGTGATCAATTTAGTAATAACCGTAGGAGCCACATTATTTTCCGCAGTCAAATGCCCGCAAGCCACTAATAAACACAGAGGTTATCAATGCACTAATAAGTAGTAACCAAAGACATCAACATATAAACTTTAATTGATGGGAAAGCAAGTATTAAAGGGAGTGCAATCTTTCGTTGTCACATTACACAAGCCACCAATCCTGATGAATTAAAGTTTGCTAACACAATAAAACAAAACTACTTAATGAATTAAACACATGCAGCACCTTCTTACAGCTCTTGTATCTTCGTTTGGTGTGTCTTGTGCTGCCTCCTTGACTGAATTCGTCCTAGGGTTCTGCTGCTTCGGTCTTCGAATCTAATATATCCCCCCGAAATTCGTCTGGTCTTGGGGTATTTATAGTTTCTGTCTGAGGGAAGATGCGGCGCATCTAGTAAGTAGATGCGGCGCATTGACTTAACTTTGCGTGGGGTCCAAGATTATAATATTCAGGAATATTCGTACACCGCCAGAAGATGCGGCGTAACTCCATAATTAGATGCGGCGCATGTCCTCTTGTATCTTGGATCATATCTGGTGGAATCTTAATAGAGATGCGCCGTATGTAATGAGTGAGATGCGGCGCATCTGGAGCAGATTAGTCTTGATCTTCTTCATTTCAGTAGACTCTTAACTTCTTGCATGTTTTGCTCCATAATTAGTCCAAAATCGCTAAGTTTCACCAAATGCTTGTTTTTACCTGAGAATTACAAAAGTAAACGATTAAGTATCAATCCTCATACATAATATAGTAAAACAAGTCAAATTAATAGGATAAATGATAGTAATAAAATGTACTTATTTGAGTTCATCAAATATCCCCCCACTTGAACTTTACTTGTCCCCAAGTAAACCTTAGAATTTCTCTTATGAAAATGTATCCTAAAAGATGTTAGGATTTATTTTTACATTTAAGCATGTATTCGTTTATTTCATAATCACACAATTAAACACTTAACGAATTAGAAGTAAAGTAAAATAAGTTGATAAAAGCAAATCTAATCGTTTAACTGTCCAGTCGTGACGAATATTCTATCATAAGCTTGGCAAGTATACACATCTCCTCCACTAAAGCTAAGGAATAACAAGTCTAAAGTGGTAAAAAGGGTTTGTAGGCTTAAGGGTTAATTATTTTCTTTCACTATCGATCTCAAATTCCAGAAAAGGCGACAAAATCACAAATACATGATCGAATCCACGAACACGATACTTGCAATTGCTCAAATCCTTAACTCGAATAGGCTAAAGATAGGTCCAAACTTCACCAATAATAATATATCAAAAAGGGCGACAAAATCATAAATACATAGCCGAATCCACGACTACGATACTTAAGATTGCTCAAATCCCTAATCTCAATAAATCAAAGGTTTGGTTGGATAAAGAATAATAAAGGGCATGGATAACATTTGGGATATAAATTGGTGTAAAATGAAAAATAAACAAAACAAATAAATTAAAATCCTAAGTGTGGTTAATCACTATCCCAACCATCCCATGAATAAGACTCATATCATCGAATAACTCACGCTTTAACACTTGAAACACACGCTTTAGGTAGACACGAATTATACTCAACAAGATCTTAATCAAAGAATAAACCTTAATTGGCGTTCCCATAACTGCAAATTCCCATTCAATCCATAGATATAGTACAACAAATAGTGGTGATATCGACCACTTACATAACTTTACATAAGTTGGTTAAAACTAACTTCCAACTTTTTTTTTTTTTTTTTTTTTTTTTTTTTTTTTTTTTTTTTTTCAAACATAAACATAGATGTGTAAAATTTCACCACATCACTAAAACGATAACTCTGGATAATTTTTCCATACTTTTCATGACTTCAGAAATAACGGTAATAGTGAAAGTAGTAAACACACGAAAAATAAACTCAAAGATATACAATATTTACTTTCACTCCAATTGCATTGTGCAATTTCCCGACCTAACCAAAGATAATGAATTACGCACGCGAACACAGGTAATGTAAGGAAACACACTTTGCCTATAGCAATTAACCAACCACGGATTCTAATCTACAGGGTAGGCTAAGGTGTAAGGGTGTAACGAAACATTTTAAACATAGGTGTAAGAAACGAAAGGAATGGCTCTGAGTGTTTTTCTAGGGGTATCTTACTCTAAAAATGAGAGTAACAAAAGGGTTTATACGGGGGTTAACTAACCAGTGTAGTTAGTTAATAACACATAACATATAATAGGCTATTTGGGTGTAATCCTAGAATTTTACCAAGTTAGACAAGTCATTCCAATTATATAAATATAATACTTATTATGGTGGTCTCGAATAGTATACAAGCCAAGTTCTAAAGTTTACAAGTCACCGGCACACTCATAGATTTGTGAATTTTTGAAAATCACAATTTTTGAAAATAACGTCTTGTGTGCAGTTATGCAACCTAGATTTTAAACAAAAACATGCTAAAATTTTTTAAGTTTGATATATTAAGCACATTTTAAGCATAATTTTTGAAAAAGTTTAGGACAAGTAATTGTTAAGTGTTCTAATTCTCCAATCCCCCCACTTAAGTTAAACAACGTCCTCGTTGTTTGTATAAAAGGTTAAAAACTGGAAAATAAAAGAATTAGAACAGGAAAACTCCCCTGAGATTTGCTCGGTATGATCCTCCATTTGATAAGAACAAAAATCATCTTTCTTGTGGATGAGAACGTTAAAGCTTCATACTTGATGTATCCACAGAAAATCCAGGAAACTATAATACCACCAACACTTTAAAACACACCTAAGATAAGAAAGGTTCAAACTTGCATAATACATTAGTAGTTAGGAAAAATAAAACTTAAAAATTAAAACTGAAAATCATCAGGTCAGTCAATGCGCCGTATCTTATGGAAGAAGATACGCCGTATCGAGCCTGGAATTAATACGGATCAGAATAAAGATGCGCCGCATCCTTAACCAGGGATGCGCCGCATTAAAATAAACTGATAAATAGTTTTAAAGTCGAAAATAAAAATGCAGAAAAATAAAATAAGATATGACCATTGCAGGAGATGCGTCGCATCTCAGAATTGAGATGCGCCGTATCCTCATGCGGGCCTGACTGACTCGACACAGAAAACAGAATAATAAAAATTCTCTGGGTTGACTCCCGGCAAGCACTTGTCTTTATTCCAGAGTCTTCAAGTTAGACTCACGTTCAGCTCTTCATTTAGTTCTTGTCACGGTCTATCCTTCTTCCTTCATCCGAAAGATTTTCCCGTATATCTCTGCGACGTTTTCTTCCGTTCGACTTAATCTAATATAACTCTTTGTCTTCGCCGCAGTATACTCTTCATCAGGACCTAAAAAATATTTGATGATTTTAAATTTCTCAGTAATCATTGCGGGTGGCTTATTGTAAGGGATCCCAAGTAGTTGACACTTTCTTTTGGTGAATTCTTCTTCGTCCTTGTCAACAAACTTAAAATAAGGATCCTTAATCAAATAGTCGTCTAATTCCTCAATCAACGACTCATTATTATTATCATCTTGAATCGCCTCCCATTCTCTTTCCAAATCATATTGTAACCGTCGACTAAGCTTCGTGAAATCATCAAATTGTTTATGCACCCATTCCCAGAAAGTAGTATCCGATGTCCCCTTAAGTCCTTTTAAGCGTTCAATTCTGCCCTTTTCTTGTAAAGCCTCCGATTTTTGTGGGCAGTCTTCAACATTATCGTACCATTCATAATCTTCAAAGGTTACATCGTTTCCAACCCGTTTCATCCCAATTATACTTCCCCCATTACAGGTTCCGTCATTTTTATAATCACAGGTCGGCCAAACACTACTTCCGTCCTTGAAAACGAAGGGTGTACAGGTGTGATTAATGTGCTCAAATTCCCATGGTTTATCCCAAACCCATGGTACTTGGTCATTCCATTCATAGTACCAGGTGTTTTTGAAATCGTCATAAGTCTTAAATCCTGGTAGATCTCCAGTAAGCACATCATCGTCGACTTGAAGAAGGTAGTTAAATTCCTTGAACTGCTTGCACAAGGGTGTCTCATAATCGAACACATCAATGTCAATTCTGAAAAGTTCTTCAATGCCCTCATTGATTGTTGAATCATGAAGTGACGGCCCATAATCGCTTTCTACTTCTTCGTCTTCTCCTCTCATCCAATATACCCATAATGCATCCTTAGTAGCTCGATCCATGCTCTTATGGTTATTAAACTTACTAGCCAACCATTCTGAAAAATCAACATCGTTAGGATCGTGGTTAACGTCAAAGCAAGCCTTTCCAATCATATTCTTTTTTATCTCCATGAACTCGTTAAATTGCTTCTTAAAACTCTGAGTCAACCATGAAGTCATAATCTGCTTGACTTCATTTGCAGGGGCAAATTCCGGACTACCATATTTGAGTTCTAGCCAATCATTGAGGGAGAGGTCTATCAATCTTACCAACCTGCCATGAAATAGTAACTCCGCCAAAGCATAAATTCCATCATTGTCCAGATATTTCTCATTTAATCCCCAGTACTGCTCGGAATATGGCATGTAAGAGTTTTGGGTATTGCCTCCACCACAGCTTTCGTTGCTTGAATCCATGTATGCAAGATAGAATTTCCCATCATCTTCTTCGATAGTAGTCCAGTTCAATCCTTCGGCTTCAATGATAGGCCATAAGAGCGACAATTCTTCTCCAGTGTACCTCACAAATACATCATAAGAGAATACCTCTTTGTCAATGTTGCATAAACGCATGAATTCCTTAAAAGCAGCTTCAAGAGGAGTTTCCCAAGAGAATAAATCTGCATCGATCATGAGCACATTGAATGAATCTGAAAACAAGCATTCCTTAGCAAGATATCCGTTAACTGACATGTCTTCCATAGCAAAATCTGTCATCCAAGGTAAAATCATCAGTAGGATTTGTTCGCTAGAAGAGAAATTAATGAATATAGAAACGGATATATGAATACAAATAGCTGATATCTACAGACGATGCGCCGTATCCAAAGAGTTGGATACGCCGTATCTAATAATCGTTAAAATTTAATCAGACTTTATCCAGAAAATAGATACGCCGCTTAGAATTTATGAATGCGCCGTATCGAATTAATTAATCAAAAATCGATATTTATTTAAAATTAAATACGTCGTATTAACGAAAGTTAATGCGCCGTATTTTCGTTACGTTTAAAAATACGAGATTTTTGATTCAGAGGATACGCCGTATCGACAGAGATCGATGCGTCGTATCTGTTTAATAATTCGCAAACTGTTTTTAATTAAAATAATAGATACGCCGTATCTGCTAAAGCAGATGCGTCGTATGGCGTTAACGTTTAGAAATTTTTTTTATCAAAAACAGATACGCCGTATCTGCTAAAGCAGATGCGTCGTATTACTTTATCGCTTAGAAAAAAAATTTCTTATTAAAAACAGATACGCCATATCTTGGGGAAAAGATGCGTCGTCTCGAATTAATTAAACGCGTTGTATTAAAAAAATTAAACGCAATACGCCGTATCTGAGAGATCAGATGCGCCGTATCGTTTGATTTAGCACAGTACAACGATAGCAGAACAGAAAAAATACGAAAAATAAAAACAAAAATTAAAACACACAAACAAAAATAAACACAAAAACAAAAATAAAGGCAAACAAATAACACACAAAACAACAAATATGAAAAATAATACAATGATGCAATTAATCTAATAAAAAGAAAAACCTAATTAAAATACTAATCAAATTAACAGATAATAAAAATTCACTCCCCGGCAGCGGCGCCAAAAACTTGATGCGCGTGATGTGTCGTTGCGGTTTAGCAGTTTTAATGCCTACTCAAGTTTTAAATTTATATTTAGCCGACTTATCAATAACACACACACTTAACGAGCAGTGTACCCGGTCAGTATGAATATAATGGTAAGTAGAGTGTCGATCACTAAGAGTGGAACGTATTATCTCGTTATTCTAATCAGTATTTTAATATCCTAACGCAAGGGGGTTTCAGCCTGAGAGACTGGCACGAGTTGTTTGCAATTAAATAATAAAATAAACCAATAGGCACGAATCAGCAAGTAGCACACACGTACACAGATAAATACTCGAGACAATAAGAGGGCTGTCCTTATGATTAAGTAGATTGTCACTTGTTTTATTGATAGCTTTATATGAAGTGTATGTAGTTAACCCTTTCTCGTTGGTCCTATTCTTATCGGCGAGTAAACCCTTAATGATTACTTATGTCTAAAAGTTATTCCTAAGTGATCAATTTAGTAATAACCGTGGGAGCCACATTATTTTCCGCAGTCAAATGCCCGCAAGCCACTAATAAACACAGAGGTTATCAATGCACTAATAAGTAGTAACCAAAGACATCAACATACAAACTTTAATTGATGGGAAAGCAAGTATTAAAGGGAGTGCAATCTTTCGTTGTCACATTACACAAGCCACCAATCCTGATGAATTAAAGTTTGCTAACACAATAAAACAAAACTACTTAATGAATTAAACACATGCAGCACCTTCTTACAGCTCTTGTATCTTCGTTTGGTGTGTCTTGTGCTGCCTCCTTGACTGAATTCGTCCTAGGGTTCTGCTGCTTCGGTCTTCGAATCTAATATATCCCCCCGAAATTCGTCTGGTCTTGGGGTATTTATAGTTTCTGTCTGAGGGAAGATGCGGCGCATCTAGTAAGTAGATGCGGCGCATTGACTTAACTTCGCGTGGGGTCCAAGATTATAATATTCAGGAATATTCGTACACCGCCAGAAGATGCGGCGTAACTCCATAATTAGATGCGGCGCATGTCCTCTTGTATCTTGGATCGTATCTGGTGGAATCTTAATAGAGATGCGCCGTATGTAATGAGTGAGATGCGGCGCATCTGGAGCAGATTAGTCTTGATCTTCTTCATTTCAGTAGACTCTTAACTTCTTGCATGTTTTGCTCCATAATTAGTCCAAAATCGCTAAGTTTCACCAAATGCTTGTTTTTACATGAGAATTACAAAAGTAAACGATTAAGTATCAATCCTCATACATAATATAGTAAAACAAGTCAAATTAATAGGATAAATGATAGTAATAAAATGTACTTATTTGAGTTCATCACCATGCCTTATCCTACCCTTTTGACTTTGTGAAATTATTAAATGTATGGACATGTAGTGACCATCCGATTTCTTGAGGAATTGACTAACGTTGTTAGCGATCTGGGGCGTATTTTGGCTGCCATCCGTTATGCAAGTAACGTTGTTAGCGAACCAAGGTACAATCTAGTGACCATCCATTATTTGGTGATGCAAGAATTCGTTGTTAGCGATCTATTATGTTTTGCATGAGATAGTGGCACAAAAGTCTGATATTGCCCCTAAGCCTTAAACCCGAATAAAAGTCCTCTTTGACATGTATACTTGGCGCTCACACCATTCGGTGTAGTTTTGTTTCTTGTACAAGCTTATGGTAATATTTAGATCATGACTGAGAAAATGAGTGTCATTCCTCTTATATACTCCACCAATCATTCAAATGAGTGTTTTGTGTGAATTATAGTTCATTTCCCTTTCGTGAGGTGTTTAGTAATGTATATCAAGCAAGAAAATCATTTGGGTATTGTCAAACATCTCGATGCTTCAACCATAAAAGCTTAAAATGATGGATCTATCTTGTACTCGTGCTTGATAGATTTGCATCACATTTTTCCAATCATTTTTGTATGCCATGTGGATAATTGTTTTTATTTCTAGATTTTCTTGAGGGCAAGCAAAGTTCAAGTGTGGGGGATTTGATAACGCTTAAATCTAACATGTTTTTAGTAGCGTTATTTGTGTTTTTATATGTGTTTTGTGGTTATATTTATATGCTTTTGTTACTTAATCGTACCAAAGTGTGTTTGCGAAGTTTATGTAGCCAAAAACAGGAAAAAGGATGAAAACGATGCAAAAACGAGGAAGAAGGAAATATTTATGATTTCATGAAGATTCTTGTGGCAAGTCCCGCACCAAAAGGTACTTAGAAGAGTAAAAGTCTATGTAGTCAAGTTAATGAGTCTAAAGATGAAGGGAAAGATCAAAGAACCAAGAGCTACGAACAAGAACAAGTCAAACGACCAAAGACCAAAAAGAGTAAATCAGCAAGCTCCATCCGATCGGATGCAGCCCGCATCCGATTCGGATGGAGGTCAGTTTTGAAGACCAACCGATCGGTTGGATGAAATACCGATCGGTTGGATGTCTTCTGATTTGCAAATCTTCATCATTAAGTCTTGTGATTGCTACACATCCGGTTCTAGGACCTTTTAATCATAATAATTGTCTAATTAACACTACTTGGAGGACAAGAGAGGCATTAATGAACCAAGACCCTTGGTTGGAGTATTATAAAGAACCATTTGATGAGCATTTAGATATCATATCAACACATAACTATCAATCAACAAGGAGAATCCATCAACCACTCATCACATACTCTTAAATTCGTCCAAAAAGTCCAGGAACAAAAGGAGAGTCGAAGTTTAATTCATCTCTTGTGAGAATCATTGCCTTTTCACTTGTAATCTTATTTTCAATCATTGTAAGACTCTCAATCATGGTTTTTAATGTTCAAGGTTTTAAGATTATGTTTATGTTTGCTATGAGTGGCTAGTGCCTTTGTGCACTTGCTTAGATGATGTGTATTACCTATTGATTGGCATATGATTGTGATAACATGTTTTAATTCAATTTCAAGTCGATTCTAAGAACCAATTGTGATCAAGTTTCATAGTGACATTTGTTGGTCAAGATTAACTAGTTGCTAGTAATTTTAAGGGTCGAGAGAACTATTGTTATTCAACTAGTTATAATCATTTGTCTATGAATGATTGTTTTCATCCACTATTCTTGATTAAACAAAGAAACTTAATCGTGATTGTAATGAAAATGCTTTTGTTTATCAAAACGGATTGATTGTAAACCATTTCAAGGGTCGAGAGATTAATAGTTTATTATCAATTGTGACCTTTTGTCTATAATCGGTTACCTTTCGTATTGACCATTTCTTAAGCTTGTTTGATTAGACAAAAGATTGTTTTTGTGTTTAAGGTACACCAACTTATGAACCTTGAATTGATCTTGAATTGATTGGTTGAACGTAATGCTTGTTTTTATAAACTAAGATCTTGACGAAGGTTTAATTTGTAGAAACAATAGATTAGTCACCAAACTAATTATCATAACCAACATGTTATCCAAAGTTATCACAATCATATTAGTCAATTGTTGTACACTAGTCTAAGCAAGTGTAGTCTTTAATCATTTGAATTTTCATATTATTATTATTGCTTGTTTGAGAAATTTGCTTTTAACTTACAATTCGATTCACTACACAAATCCCTGCGAACGATCCCGACTTACCATAAAAATCTTGCTACAACGGACGAGTATACTTGCTCGTATGTGTTGTTTTTAGATTCGGTAATTCACCCTTATAAATTTAAAACTTGCACGAACCCGACACATCATGCTGACAGACTGCTTACTGCTGCTACTTTTGAATCGCGACTAGATCAGCTTCAGGGAGAGATTGACCGGGCATTATCTCATTTAGATGAGACCCCAGTGAGCCGTATTGAGGCTATAGAGGAGGAGGTCGAGGGATTGATCCAGGGCAGGGTTGCCATTGATGTGTCACACCAGGGTTTAGAGGCCCGTCAGTTAGAGAGTTTAGAGCATATCACCCAGCTGAGGCAGGAGATGCCTAAGTTGTTCGACAGGGCACAGATGTCCCAGGATGAGCATCATCGCCAGGCCGGTGAGTTATCTTCAGTTCAGGCTAGGATGTCTGCATCAGAGACTAGGGAGACTGATCTTCAGCTTCGAGTTCAGCACCTAGAGGAGATCGCTGTTGCTATGTCTAGGGATCTTTAGAGGATTTTCCTCAGGCTAGATGGAGCACCCGGAGGAGGTGCCTAGTGTTAGACTGTTATCGTGTAGCTTGTACATTATTATCCTAGTCCCGGGGTGTGGGACATAGTTAGGACTTGTTGTATTTTGCTTGTAGTACTAACAAATATATCAAGTGTGACTCTACTATGCATGATGAGTGTGTAAATACTCATCATTTTATACCCATAAAAGACACAAAAATGACCAAAAACACCCAGATTATACTGCAGATATCCTTGGTTTGTGTTTTATATGTTTCAGGTAAAAAAGGATTGAAAACGAGGCAAAACAGGCAAAAAACCGAGCACGAGATTGGAAAATCGTCAAAAGCCGAGGACGGGAAAGGAATTTCAAGTTAGGATCACTTTTATGATCAAAAAGTCAAAGTCAACCATCTTGAATGTCAAAATACCAAAAATGGTCCTTGGAGATAATTTTCAGAATTTGGCATAAATGGTCCCTCAATTTTCAGATTTGGCAACATTGATCCCTAAAACTTAAACCTAATCCAATCCTAACCCTTTAAATCCAAAATAACTAATCCTAAACCCAAAACAATCCCTAACCCAGCCCAACTCCATCAAAAGCCCAATCCCCTCAATAACCCAACCCCGTTTCTTGTTTTAGCTAAATACCGGTCAACACCAGGGTCAAACCCACCCTTTTCCGCCAAACCAAAACCAGAAACCACCCATCCCCATGCTTTCCCTGACAAACCTATCACCCACACCATGTTTCCTTCCTCACCTCTACACTCCACCCCCTCCTCCAATGAGCTTATTTCCAAGTACAGCTTCACATGTGTACCATTTTCACGTGATGTCATGCTAGATATCCACGAAGTCTTTTTGGCGCCAAAACTGGAATAAAAGGCTGAGATGAAATGGAGCCAATCCAATGGCTCAGGATTGCTTATAGAAGAGTACAAGGATAATCCCAACTCATTTTTAGTATAAATAGGCCCTTTTGTAGCCAAAATTGGCATGTAGATTTTTAGATTTAGTCGTATTTTTAGTTAAGTCTTTAATTTTTAGAAATTTAAGCTTCCTGTTTCAATTTAAGTTTGTTTAAGCTCTTTTGTTATTAATCTACTCAGTATTGTACTCATTTCCAAAGTTAATGAAATTTTAAGTTTAAAAAGTCCACTGTTGAATCAAGTTAAACTTATTGTTGATTGAAAAAGCTTTTTTTTACTGTTTATATAAGCTTACATAAGCTTATTATAGCTTTTTGTGAGTTTATTATAGTGTAACTCAGTTTTAATTCAAAAAAATCAAAAAGTTAATGAAAGTCAACATAAGGTCAATATAAGCTATTATGGAAGATGGGCAGAAATGGAAGGTCCCATGGGGTTCACTAGCTTATCCTTGATAAGCTAGAGCATTGTTGAGAAGCTCCTCGAGAATTAAAACCCTTGGTTTTGAGCACAAGGGATTTGTAAGCTATTTTTCTCAATTTCTGCATAAGTACTGTTCACCAGCTTATTTTTGAGCTTATTTGCTTATTTTCAGCCTAGTTGTTCTTATTTATGCTTTGTGATGTTACTTTAGTAGATAGAATAGGTTAATTATCCATTTTGCATAAAATCTCACTAAAAAGCTAAAATCTGTCAAAATAGGTGTAGCTCATTAAGGTGCTTATTTATATGTTAAAAGTAGCTCATTGGGGTCTAATTAGCTTAAGTAATCAGTGGTAATCAGAATCTTGGCTTATTTGAGTTGCTCATAGTGTAGAAATAAAAAAATAGTCTCCAAAAGGACTGTTTGGCACAACCTTATTTTTAGGCCAAATTAGCAGTCACTGTTCATATGCCAAATCCTTAACTTCAATCTTGCTTAATGTAACTAGTATAAGCTGCTTTTAAGTTATTTCAAGCCAATTTGATAGATTTCATTGTTCTATACCCACTGTTTCAGTCTAAGGTTTCATACTGATCAAATAAGCTATTTATAGCAATGAGCTGTTTAGGATTGTTCTTGTGGCATTTCTGTGGTCTTTTAAGTCAATGAAGTGAACACAAATGAGCTGGTTTGGCCTCAGTTAGGATAATGGCTTAAAATCAAAACTTGCCTAGTGGACTGATATACCCTTAGCACACCTCAGTACCTCAGCAGTCCTACTTTGGCTTATTCAAGCTTGATTCAGAGCTTATTTGCTGGTCTTTGTGGCTTATTTTTGCTGACCTTATTGAAATCTCAGCATAATTGTAGTTCTCAGCTCATTTCATTTTTCCTTTAGCTTATTTGTGGCTTAACAGCCCTTTTTCTTTCAAAGCTTAGCTTATCACTTTAGTTAGCCCACTGATCAACCTTCTTTGGCTTATTTCTGGGCTTATTTGTTGTTTCCAAATATAGTTGTAGTTACATAAATTGCTTATTTTCAAGTGCTTTTTAAGTTGCAAAAAGAAAAATCCAAAAACAAAATAAAAGCAAAAAAGAGGACAACCAGGTTCGAACCTGGTACCTCTAGCTCACACACCCACACACACACCATCCGTCCTAGGGTCTTTTTCAGTTAGTGTTTCTACAATTTTTTATTTAATCATTTTTTTTCCCTTTTAGTTTATAAGCCCTTTTTGCTTATTAACAGCTTATCCGATTAAGCTGTTAAATCCTTCTTATTTTTCCTACATTCTGCTTATCTTTAAGCACTTTTATAAAAAATTTCAGATTTTTATTTTACAGTTTAGTATTTTTTATAATTTAATTAGTTTTAAACAGTTTTTAATTCAAAATAAATAATTAAAAAATCAGAAAAATACAAAATTTTTTCCCAAAATTTTCTTTTGTCATATAGATCCTAGAAAAAATAATTTGGCACTTGTAGGATTAGATTTCCAAACATTTTAGTTGTAGGCTCGTGTTTATAATTTCCGAATCACGTTTTTAATATAAGTTGTTCAAATCTTAATTTTCCTTTAGAATTTTTTTCTCATTTCTCGTTAGAATATTAAAAACTCAAAAATCCAAATCCATACTTCAAGCACTTTAATTCCTAACCGATAACGAAATCCTCGATTCACACATCGCTGGGACACGACCCGAGTGATCACTTGCCCGGTATCACACATATCGTATTCACGGGTTTTGTAAGTTAACCTTTTTCCTAGAAGGTTGATTTGTCATTTCCCGCGTATCACGCATATCCGTCTGATATTATATATATACTTTAGCACGGATCAAATGTAGGATTTTCGTTGTGCTATTTTATGATATCGGTCTGCGTAACCGAAATTTTCATGTATTATATTCATGTGCGTTGTGATTATATTTATGATGTTTCGTTGTGGTTTCATTGTATTTATACATGTTGTGGTTGTATTTATACGTGTTGTAGATGTATATACATGTTGTGGTTCTATATATTGTGTATGATAATCGTTTTCTATTGTGGATTCTCATTGTTGTTATCTTTTGTGATTGTGAAGAATTATGCCACCCAAAAGAGCCACTACTGCTATGACATCAGCCGAGATCAGAAAGCTTATTTCCGACAGTATTGAGGCAGCATTGGTTACCGAAAGAGCTGCCGTAGCTGCAGCTGCTGCTGAAGCCGCTTCGCGGGCAGAAACTGCGGAAGCCGCAGGAACAAATACCAACGGTACAAATGGTCGTAAATGTACGTACAAAGATTTCAAGAGTGGTGATCCGGAAAAATTCAAAGGCACTGAAGGGGCCACTGCCATGATCCGATGGTTTGAAAAGACAGAATCAGTATTCCTTCTATGCAACTGTCCGGAGGACAGCAAAGTTAAGTTTGCTACTAGTACACTCGTTGGGGAAGCTATGTCATGGTGGAATTCGTATGCAAAGCCCATGGGAATGGAGAATGCTCACAAGCTTACATGGGACGAATTCAAGAAGTTACTGACAAAGAAGTTTTGCCCACGAACAAAAGTGAAAAAGATGGAAACAGAGTTTTATGAGCTAGTGACAGCAGGTAATGATATTGAGACATATATCAGGAGGTTTCAGGAATTGGCAGCATTATGTCCGACAATGGTTCCGGACACTGAGAAGCTATTAGAGAATTTCATTGGAGGATTACCTCACAACATCCGTGGTGATGTGATTTCTTTTGACCCGCAAACATTGGATGAGGCAATCAGAATGTCTCAGAAACTCATGGCTCAAATAGTGAAGAAAGGAACTACCTCAAACATCAACAACACCACCAATAGTAACCGTAACTACAACAACAATTCCAACAATTACCGAAACAACAACAACTATAACAGCAACCGAAACAATTCCAATAACAACAACAACAAAAGAAATCGGGATAACAACCAGAGTAGCAATGTTATTCAACCACCACCTAAGAGACAGGAAATTGCAAAGGCCTATGTTGTAGGTCAAGCTGAGAAAAGAGGTTACAATGGTACTTTACCCTAGTGCAACAAATGTCAAACCCATTATAACCCTGGAAATTGTCCGAATCCGTGTGGGAACTGTAAGAAGGTTGGTCATTCGACCAGGGATTGCAAGGCTCCGATTGTGGTTGATAATCAGAAGCCCCCAGTAACATGCTTTGGTTGTGGAGAAGTTGGACACTTCAAGAAAGAATGTCCAAAAGGAAAGAATCAGGGAAACAATAACCAAGGTGGAACAGCTAGAGGAAGAGCTTATGTCCTTGGAGGAGAAGATGTCAGGGAGGACCCGAATGTCGTTACGGGTACGTTCCTCATTAATAATCGTTATGCATCCATACTATTTGATTCAGGAGCCGATAGAAGTTTTGTTTCTACTACATTTGCACCAATACTCAACATTGAACCAACCGCATTAGACACTCCATATCGCATTGAACTAGCTAACGGTAGTTTAGTTGGCACCGACACGATCATTCGTGGTTGCACTCTCAATTTTCTCAATCACCCGTTCAATATAGATCTCATGCCAGTAGAACTTGGAAGTTTCGACATTGTCATCGGAATGGATTAGTTATCTCAACATCATGCCAGAATCATCTGTGATGAAAAAGTTGTTCATCTTCCTTATGATGGCGAAACATTGGTCATTCGCGGAGAACGCAGTGGGACTAGACTCAGCATCATCTCGTGCATTAAAACAGAGAAATACATAAAGAAGGGCTGTTATGCATTCTTGGCTTATATCACAGAAAAGAAGTCGGAGGAGAAGCGACTTGAGGATGTACCAGCAGTTAAAGATTTTCTAGAAGTCTTTCCAGAAGACTTACCAGGACTTCCACCTACTCGCCAAGTCGAATTCCAGATTGACTTAGTGCCGGGAGCCGCACCAGTTGCGCGAGCACCTTATCGACTTGCACCTTCAGAAATGCAAGAGTTGTCGAACCAATTGAAAGAGCTCTTGGATAAAGGATTCATTAGGCCGAGTTCCTCGCCTTGGGGAGCACCGGTTTTGTTTGTAAAGAAGAAAGATGGATCTTTCAGAATGTGCATTGATTATCGAGAGCTAAACAAATTAACAGTGAAGAATCGTTATCCACTTCCTAGGATCGACGATTTGTTTGATCAGTTGCAAGGTTCCAGTTATTACTCCAAGATCGACTTGAGATCGGGTTACCATCAGCTTAGGGTTCGGGAGGGAGATATCCCGAAGACAGCATTCAGAACACGCTATGGTCATTATGAATTTCAGGTAATGCCGTTCGGACTGACCAACGCACCAGCTGTGTTCATGGATCTCATGAACAGGGTGTGCAAGCCATATCTAGATAAGTTTATGATCGTATTCATTGAAGATATCTTGATTTACTCAAGGAGTGAAGAAGAGCACCGAGGACACCTTAGAATAATCTTAGAACTGCTCAAGAAAGAGAAACTGTACGCCAAATTCTCGAAGTGTAATTTTTGGATTAGAAGAGTACAATTTCTTGGTCACGTCATTGATAGTCAGGGACTACAGGTTGATCCAGCAAAGATCGAGGCAGTTAAAGACTGGGCAATACCAAAAACTCCCACAGAAATTCATCAATTCTTAGGACTTGCCGGATATTACAGAAGGTTCATTGAAGGGTTTTCCAAGATAGCTAAGCAACTGACCAAGTTGACACAAAAGAACCAGAAGTACGATTGGGGAGAAAAGCAAGAGACCGCTTTTCAGATATTGAAACAGAAACTTTGCAGCGCGCCAATTTTGTCATTGCCGGAAGGGATTGAAAACTTCGTGATATATTGCGATGCTTCACACAAAGGACTTGGAGCAGTGCTAATGCAAAACGAGAAGGTGATAGCTTATGCATCTTGTCAGCTTAAGAAGCATGAGAAGAACTACACTACTCACGACTTAGATTTGGGTGCCGTGGTTTTCGCACTCAAGATTTGGAGGCATTATCTTTACGGAACAAAGTGTGTAGTATTTACAGACCACAAAAGCTTACAGTACATTCTTGATCAGAAGGAACTTAACATGAGGCAACGTCGTTGGTTGGAACTACTTAGTGATTACGACTGTGAGATTAGATATCACCCAGGAAAAGCCAATGTTGTGGCAGATGCACTCAGTAGGAAAGGGAGACTCAAGCCTTTGAGAGTCAGATAATTGGAATGACAATCACTTCACCACTACCATCAAAGATCCTCGAGGCCCAAGTCGAGGCACTCAAGGAAGAAAACCTACCAAGTGAAACACTCAAAGGAATGCAAGATAATGCAAACGGTTTAGTAAGGAGATCAGATGGAACATTATGCTTCAAGGATAGAAGCTGGATACCTCTCTATGGTGGAATACGAGAGTTGATCATGCGCGAATCACACAAGTCGAAGTACTCCATTCATCCAGGTTCTGATAAGATGTATCAGGATCTCAAGAAGCTTTATTGGTGGCCGAATATGAAAGCTGAGATAGCTACGTATGTCAGTAAATGTCTTACTTGTTGTTAGGAATTCTGAGAAATAATAGTTTTCTCATTGCTGCTGGTAGCATAGCTGGTTCCTGCTGGTAGTGTTTGGTTCCTGCTGTAGTTGGTTGTTGCTGGTAGAGTTATTTTGTTTCTGCTGATAGTGTCATTCCTGCGGGTTATTAGTAGATATTATCCCGTTTATTTAGAATGTTTGTTATAGTTATTTTAGGAAGAGATTCATGTATATCTCTTTACACGTTTTGTTAGAGCTGTATTAGGGTTTCTTAGTCTATAAAAGAAACCTGCAGCTAGGGTTTTAGATAGAACTCTACGATTATCAATAATAATTTCTTTTAGTTTATCAAAAGATCCATAGAGGATCATAGTTAAAATTCTTTTTTCTTTTCTTCTTTATTTCACATTCAGAGATTCTCTTGTAGTGTGCTTGTGATTACATAGTATCCTACCGATCCATAAAGGCTCAAAGATCTAGCAAGTGTGTTAGTTTCAACAAGTGGTATCAGAGACTCGTGAGGATCTCTGACAAAGAAGAAAACTTGGTCTTAACACTCTCTTCAACCCTTACACTATGTCTGCATCAGAAGATAAATTTGAAATGTGGGTCATGAAGATCAGGACCTTACTACATTTTGACTCAGAAAGAGAATGGTCAGAACATGCTAAAGCTGATGGAGAAAATGTCGATCAAACTACCAGTATGATTAATGAAGCAAAGGACGATGTGGAAGAATTTGCACTAATGGGATTTCCATCTCAGGTACAAAACTCTCCTTATGGCTGTCATGAATTGTACTCAAACCTTAAGAAAGAGTTTGATGACATAGAAACTCAATATAAAGAATACTGTATTAAGGTTCAAGCTTACAGTCAATCTCTTAAAATATTAGAAAAACAAAAGGTGTGGTACGAAAAGAATCAGCTTGCATATGAAGAGAAGATTAGGGTGTTGATGAGAGATTTAGAAAACACCACTAATGAACTTAAATATTCTGAGTCTCAAAATGCTAAGGTTGTGTTAGAGAAGCAGGAATTACAAACTAAGTTAGATAAAGAAATAACTTGGTTCAGTAGGTGGAAAAAGTCTTCAAATGATCTAGAAGAGGCCAATGAACATAAGAACACTAGGTCAGGAAGATCAAAGAAAGGTTTAGGGTACAATAATGACATTAATGAGCCAAAATGGTTTGACCCTGCACCTAAGGAGCCTAATTACCAAATCCCTGTAAAGTATGTCAAAGAAGAAGAAATGCATGCTGTTCCTCCACCTATCAGAGGAGTTTTTAAGCCTGTCCCTATTCATTCTCTCTCTGACCTTGACTCAGATGAATCACACATGGTTTATGGCAAAAAGTCCAAAGACTTACCTGAACCTGATGACTTTGTGTCTTGCTCCTCAAGTGTCAAGTCCTCAGAACCAGAGTCCAATGACTTTGTTTCTTGTGATTCAAGTGATGAGTCACCCACACCTAAGTCCCATGAATTCTTCTCAAAAGTTGCTGATGATAAAACTACTTCAAAAACAGCTTCTTTTGACAACAGCTCACTTAATTCTATCAAAAACAGATTTGTCTCTAGTACTAGTAGTAATAATTTTGTTTGTAAAAAGGGAACTTATGTTAAAAACAAGTCTGTTAGGAAGAAATCATGTTTTGTGTGTGGAAGTCACTCTCATCTCATTAAAGATTGTGATTATCATGAGAGGAGAATGGGTGTGTGATGCGTGCGATGTGTCGTTACGGTTTAGCAGTATTAATGCCTACTCAAGTTTTAAATTTATATTTAGCCGACTTATCAATAACACACACACTTAACGAGCAGTGTACCCGGTCAGTCTGAATATAATGGTAAGTAGAGTGTCGATCACTAAGAGTGGAACGTATTATCTAGTTATTCTAATCAGTATTTTAATATCCTAAGTTAGCTATACAACCTAATCTAACGCAAGGGGGGGGGAGCCTGAGAGACTGGCACGGTTTGGTTATGATTAAATAGTAAACTAAACTAATGAGCACGAATCAGCGATTAGCACACACGTACATAGATAGATACTTGAGACAATAAGAAGACCTGTCCTGATAATTAAGTAGCTTGTCACTTGTTTTATTGCTAGTTTTATATGAAGTGTATATAATTAACCCTTTCTCGTTGGCTCTAATCTTATCGGCGAGTAAACCCTTAATGATCACTTATGTCTATCCCACTATCCTAGAAACGATAGAATACATAGGCGAGGAAGGGGCATGGCGACCCAAGCAATGCTCAGCTAGACACAGAGGTTATCAATGCACTAATAAAAGTCACCAAAGACATCAACATATAAACTTTAATTAATGGGAAAGCAATTTTAAGGGGTGGACATGATATTCCGTAGTCACATGACATCAGCCCATCAATCCTGATGAATTAAAGTGTACTAATACAATAAAACAAAACTACTTAATGAATTGAATACATGCAGGACCTTCTTACAGCTCTTGTATCTTCGTTCAGGGTGTGTCTTGTGCTGCTAATACGTCTGAATTCGGCTTTAGGGTTTCTGTCTCTCTCTTCTGAGTTAAGCTAAAAGTGTCCCGAAATTCGTCTGGCCTTGGGGTATTTATAGTTTCTGTCTGAGGGTTAGATGCGGCGCATAGGATAAGTAGATGCGGCGCATTGACTTAAATTCGCGTGGGGTCCAAGATTAATATATTCAGGAATATTCGTACACCGCCTTAAGATGCGGCGTAACTCCATTTCTCTATGCGGCGCATGTCCTTTGCTGGCTTGGATTGTAACTTGTGAAATCTTGATAGTGATACGCCGTATGTAAGAAGTATGTTGCGGCGTATCTGGAGCAGAATGATCTTGATCTTGTACATTTCAGTAGACTCTTAACATCTTGCTTGTTTTGCTCCATAATTAGTCCAAAATCGCCAAGTTTCACATAATACTTGTTTTTACCTGAGAATTACAAAAGTAAACATTAACGTATCAATTCTCATATATAATATAATAAAACAAGTCTAATAAAAAGGATAAATGATGATAATAAAATGTACTTATTTGAGTTCATCAAATATCCCCCCACTTGAACTTTACTTGTCCCTAAGTAAACCTTAGAATAAATCTTATGAAAATGTATCCTAAAAGATATTAGGATTTATTTTTATATTTAAGCATGTATTCGTTTTGTCATAATTGCACAACCAAACACTTAACGAATTAGAAATAAAATAAAATATTTCGATAAAAGCAAATCTAATCGTTTAACTGTCCAGTCGTGACGAATATTCTATCATAAGCTTGGCAAGTATACGCATCTCCCCCACTAAAGCCAAGGAATAACAAGTCTAAAGCGGTAAAAAGGGTTTGTTGGTTAAGGGTTAATCATCCTTCTTAATCTCTATCGATCTCATATTCCAGAAAAGGCGAGAAAATCACAAATACATGATCGAATCCATGACCACGATGCTTGCAATTGCTCAAATCCTTAACCCGAATGGGCTAAAGATAGGACCAAGTAATCTTTACCAATAATATTATATCAAAAAGGGCGACAAAATCATAAATACATAGCCGAATCCACGACTACGATATTTAAGATTGCTCAAATCCCTAATCTCAATAAATCAAAGGTTTGGATAAAGAATGATATAGGGTATGGATAATATTTGGGATACAAATTGGTGTAAAATAAAAAATAAACAAAACAGATAAATTAAAATCCTAAGTGTGGTTAATCACTATACCAACCATCCCATGAATAAGACTCATATCATTGAATAACTCACGCTTTAACACTTGAAACACACGCTTTAGGTAGACACGAATTATACTCAACAAGATCTTAATCAAAGAATAACCTTAGTTGGCGTTCCCATAACGGCCAACTCCCATTCAATCCATAAATATAATATACAACAAATAGTGGTGATATCGCCCACTTAATACAAAACTTTACATAAGTTGGTTAAAACAAACTTCCAACTTTTTCTTTTTCTTTTTTTTTTTTTTTTTTTTTTTTTTTTTTTTTTTTTTGACATCAACATATATGTGTAAAATTTCACAACTTTTCTATCACTATTTTTCCGGATAATTTTTCCATACTTTTCATACTTTCAGAAGTAACTGTAATAGAGAAAGTATTAAACACACGAAAAATAAACTCAAAGATATACAATATTTACTTTCATACCAATTGCATTGTGCAATTTCCCGACTCAACCAAAGATAATGAATTACGCACGTGAACACAGGTAATGTAAGGAAACACACTTTGCCTAAAGCAATTAACCAACCACGGATTTTAATCTACAGGGTAGGCTAAGGTGTAAGGGTGTAACGAAACATTATAACAAAGGTGTAAGAAACGAAAGGAATGGCTCTGAGTGTTTTTCTAGGGGTATCTTACTCTAAAAGTGAGAGTAACAAAGGGTTTATACGGGGGTTAACTAACCAGTGTAGTTAGTTAATATCACATAACATATAAAGGCTATTTGGTTGTAATCCTAGAAATTTACCAATTTAGACAAGTCACTCCAATTATATAGATAATACTTATTATGGTGGTCTCGAATAGTATACATGCCAAGTTCTAAAGTTTACAAGTCACCGGCACACTCATAGATTTGTGAATTTTGAAAAGTTCACAATTTTTGGAAATAATGTTATGTGTGCAGCTATGTAATTTAGACTTTAAACAAAAACGTGCTATAAAATTTTAAATTTTGATATATTAAGCGCATTTTAAGCATATTTTGCAAAAGTTTAGGACAAGTAAGTGTTCTAATTCTCCAATCCCCCCACTTAAGTTAAACAACGTCCTCGTTGTTTGTGTCAAAGGTTAAAAACTGGAAAATAAAAAAATTAGAACAGAAAAACTCCCCTGAGATTTGCTCGGTATGATCCTCCATTATTCGTATAAGAGCAAAAATCAACTTTCTTGTGGATGAGAACGTTTAAGCTTCATAGATGATGTATCCACAAAAATGCAGGAATCTATAATACCATTCAGACTTTAACACACCTGAATTAAGAAGGTTCAAACTTGCATAATACATTAGTAGTTGGAAAAAATAAAACTAAAAAATTAAAATGAAAATCATCAGGTCAGTCGATACGACGTATCTTATGGAAGAAGATACGCCGTATCGAGCCTGGAATAAATACGAATCAAAATAAAAGATGCGTCGCATCCTTAACCAGGGATGCGCCGCATTTAAAATACTGACATAAAGTTTTAAAGTCAAAAATAAAAATGCAGAAAATAAAATAAGATATGACCAGTGCAGGTGATGCGTCGCATCTTAGGATTGAGATGCGCCGCATCTTCTGCAGGTCTGACAGACTCGACACAAAACAGAAAAGTAAAAATTCTCCGGGTTGTCTCCCGGTCAGCACTTGTCTTTATTCCAGAGTCTTCAAGTTAGACTCACGTTCAGCTCCTTATTTTGTTCTTGTTACGTGCCATCCTTCTTCTTTCATCCGAAAGATGTTCCCGTATAGCTCCGCAACATTTTCTTCCGTACGACTTAATCTAATATATTTTTTTGTCTTCGTCGCGACATATTCCTCATCAGGTCCCAAAGAGTATTTGATGACTTTAATTTTTTCAGAAATTATCATGGGTGGGTCATTATAAGGGATCCCAAGTAGTCGACACTTTCTCTTGATGAATTCTTCTTCGTCTTTATCAACAAACTTGAAATAAGGATCCTCATTCAAATAGTCATCAAGTTCATCAATCAATTCTCCATGCGACTCGTCGTTATTATCATAGGGATCATAACTAACCACGTTAAAGGATTGATAATAATCTTGAATCTCATCCCACTCTCTTTTCAATTCCCATTGTAAGCGTCGACTAAGCTTTGTGTAATCATCAAATTGTCCATGCACCCATTTCCAGAAAGTAGTATTCGATGCTCCCTTAAGTTCTTTTAAGTATTTGATTCTACCTCTTTCTTGTAAAGCCTCTGCTTTACGAGGGCAGTCTTCAACTTTTTCATACCAATCATCGTCTTCAAAGTATACATTGTTTCCAACCCGTTTCATTCCAATTATACTTCCTCCATTGCAGGTTCCATCATTCTTCCAATCACAGGTTGGCCATTCACTACTTCCATCCTTGAAATGGAAAGGTTTACAAGTGTGATTAATATGCTCAAATTCCCATGGTTTATCCCAAACCCATGGTATTTGGTCATTCCATTCGTAGTACCAGGTGTTTTTGAACTCATCATAAGTTTTGAATCCTGGTAGATCTCCAGTTAGCACATCAGCGTCGATTTGAAGAAGGTAATTAAATTCTTTGAATTGTTTGCACAAAGGTGTATCATAATTGAACACATCAATGTCTATGCTGAACAATTCTTCAACGCCTTCCTCGATCGTTGAATTCTCATGTGATGATCCATTGTTGCATTCTACTTCCTCATCTTCACCTCTCATCCAATATACCCATAACACATCTTTAGTAGCTCGGTCCATGATCTTATGGTTATTGAACTTACTAGCTAACCAATCTGAAAAATCAACATTATTAGGATCGTAGTTAACGTCAAAGCTAATATTACCAATCATTTTCCTCCTTATCTCCATGAACTCATTAAATTGTTCTTTAAAACTTCGTGTCAACCATGAAGTCACAATCCGTTTGACTTCATTCATAGGAGCAAATTTAGGATCACTGTATTTAAGTTCAAGCCACTCTTCAAAGAGATATCCATCAACCTTACCAACTTTCCATGAAATAGTATCTCCGATTCAGCATACATTCTTTCGTTATCCAGATAGCTTTTATCTAATCCCCAATACTGTTCGGAATAAGGCATATAAGAAGTTTGTATAGGTTGGACTTCATAGCTTTTGTTGCTCGATTTGTTGACTGCATTTGCTGAGTTCATGTATTCAATTTGGAATTTCCCATCTTTTTCTTCGATAGTAGTCCAAGTTAATCCTTTAGATTCAATGATGGGCCATAAGAGTAAAAATTCATCTTCAGTGTAGCTCATTAGTAAATCATAAGAGAATATCCCATCTTCAATATTGCATAAGCGTTTGAATTCCTTATAAGTAGCTTCAAGAGGGGTCTCCCAAGAGAATAAATCGGCATCAATCATGAGCACATTGAAGTTGACATCTTCATAAACTTCCACTTCGAATGAATCCGAAAGCAAGAGTTCTTTTTCCAATTCTGAGCTTTTAGTAATGCTTAATGCTGGGAACTTGCTCAAACTAACTTCATAGTTATCACACTCCTCATCACTTTCCAGAATTAACGGCTTTTTGGTGCGGGACTTTTCATTGTGCTTATCATCCATAAGTTCCTTAGTAAGATATCCGTTCACTGACATGTCTTCCATAGCAAAACCTGTCATCATAGGTAAAATCGTCAGTAGGATTTGTTTGCTAGAAGAGAAATTAATGAATTTAGAAACGGATATAAAAATAACTGATATCTGCAGATGATGCGCCGTATCCAGAAAGTTGGATACGCCGTATCTTATAATCGTTAAAATTTAATCAGACTTTTATTCAGAAAGCAGATACGCCGCTTATGAACAAAAATGCGCCGTATCAGTTTTAAATTATCAAAAATCGATTATATTTATTAAAATTAAATGCGTCGTATTAACAGAAGCTAATGCGCCGTATTTTCGTTACGTTTCAAAATACAAGATTTTTGATTCAGAAGATGCGCCGTATCGATACAGATCGATGCGTCGTATCTGTTTAATAATTCGAAAACTGTTTTTAATTTAAATCGAAAATACGCCGTATCTGTTAAAACAGATGCGTCGTATGGCGTTAGGGTTTAGAAAAATTTCTTATTAAAAACAGAATACGCCGTATCTTGGGGAAAGATGCGTCGTACTCGAATTTATTAAACGCGTTGTATTTTATAAAAATTAAACGCAATACGCCGTATCTGTAAAAACAGATGCGCCGTATCGTTTGTATCAGCACAATACAACGATAGCAGAATGCAGAAAAATAAAATCAAAACTAAAAACAAACAAAAAGAAACAAAAATTAAAGAAAATAAAAAAAAAAACACAAAAACTGGAAATATGCAAATAATACAATGAATGCAATCTATCTAATATACAACGGGGTTAGTGGTTAGAATCTAAAAATTAAAAAGAAAAACCTAATTAAAATACTAATCAAATTAACAGATAATAACAATTCACTCCCCGGCAGCGACGCCAAAAACTTGATGCGTGCGATGTCGTTGCGGTTTAGCAGTATTAATGCCTACTCAAGTTTTAAATTTATATTTAGCCGACTTATCAATAACACACATACTTAACGAGTAGTGTACCCGGTCAGTATGAATATAATGGTAAGTAGAGTGTCGATCACTAAGAGTGGAACGTATTATCTAGTTATTCTAATCAGTATTTTAATATCCTAAGTTAGCTATACAACCTAATCTAACGCAAGGGGGGGGGGGGGTTCAGCCTGAGAGACTGGCACGGTTTGGTTATGATTAAATAGTAAACTAAACTAATGAGCACGAATCAGCGATTAGCACACACGTACACAGATAGATACTTGAGACAATAAGAAGACCTGTCCTGATAATTAAGTAGCTTGTCACTTGTTTTATTGCTAGTTTTATATGAAGTGTATATAATTAACCCTTTCTCGTTGGCTCTAATCTTATCAGAGAGTAAACCCTTAATGATCACTTATGTCTATCCCACTATCCTAGAAACGATAGAATAAATAGGCGAGGAAGGGGCATGGCGACCCAAGCAATGCTCAGCTAGACACAGAGGTTATCAATGCACTAATAAAAGTCACCAAAGACATCAACATATAAACTTTAATTAATGGGAAAGCAATTTTAAGGGGTGGACATGATATTCCGTAGTCACATGACATCAACCCATCAATCCTGATGAATTAAAGTGTACTAATACAATAAAACAAAACTACTTAATGAATTGAATACATGAAGGACCTTCTTACAGCTCTTGTATCTTCGTTCAGGGTGTGTCTTGTGCTGCTAATATGTCTGAATTCGGCTTTAGGGTTTCTATCTCTCTCTTCTGAGTTAAGCTAAAAGTGTCCCGAAATTCGTCTGGCCTTGGGGTATTTATAGTTTCTGTCTGAGGGTTAGATGCGGCGCATAGGATAAGTAGATGCGGCGCATTGACTTAACTTCGCGTGGGGTCCAAGATTAATATATTCAGGAATATTCGTACACCGCCTTAAGATGCGGCGTAACTCCATTTCTCTATGCGGCGCATGTCCTTTGCTGGCTTGGATTGTAACTTGTGAAATCTTGATAGTGATACGCCGTATGTAAGAAGTATGTTGCGGCGTATCTGGAGCAGAATGATCTTGATCTTGTACATTTCAGTAGACTCTTAACATCTTGCTTGTTTTGCTCCATAATTAGTCCAAAATCGCCAAGTTTCACATAATACTTATTTTTACCTGAGAATTACAAAAGTAAACATTAACGTATCAATTCTCATATATAATATAATAAAACAAGTCAAATAAATAGGATAAATGATGATAATAAAATGTACTTATTTGAGTTCAACAGTGTGTATGCTAGGCAACAACATACTAGACCACTGTGGAATAATGTGGATAAGATACCCACCTTATTGTGCCTAAGGCAGCTGCCATTTCCTGCTGGGCAATGCTAAACCTGTTGCTTGCTGGTAGGCATTGCAGACCTGCAACCATTCAGCTGGTAAGCCAGTTCCAGCGGGTCAAACCAATTCTGCTTGTTGGAAAAGGAATGTTGCTCACCATTTAACAGACCATCAAGTTCTTATTTTCAAAATGGTTATAGACTGCTCATGATGAGCCAATGCCTACAGGGGAATGTTACTCTCCATGGTTCCTTGGTAATTGTTTTTTTTTGTCTGTTCATGTTTTATAATTGCTGATTTTAGAGGGAGGCGTATAGCCTAAGGGGAGGCTTATACTTGTGTTTGTATATCTTTTCTTTGATTATTTTTGTTCACTAATTTTGTTTTACAGGTTTGCATATTCTTGTTTATTCTTGTATTGTGTCTTCTAAACCTTTTGCAGGTTGTTTTTTCAAGAGCTATTTATAAGTCTTCAATCTCATGAGATACATAAAAGAAAAGATTTTATTTATCATTGATAAGGGGGTTACAGGATTCATCTTACTTCATCAGAGGACAACAACTAACATCTGTCAACAATCAAACAAACCAGACAAAAGACAACACACTTAAGGACCAAACTCCTAAACACCAAACACCTTCTCCCTAACCCAGCCAGCTATTCAAGCTTCCTTTTGCCCTTGCCTTGATAATCAGGCATCACCTTCCTCACTCCTTTACCTCTAATCTCATTATACAACCTTGGGGCTGCTAGTCCTATCACCACTGGAATGGGTTGACCTGGTCTGCGAACTGGAGGTGGCTGACTTGGCCTAGGAGGTGGCTGACTTGACCTGGGAAGTGGCTGACTTAGCCTAGGGAATGGCTGACTTGGCCTAGGCACTGGCATTTGGTAGAAGGTAGCCACAACTTTCTCCATCTCTCGAGTTAGCTCAGCTAAAATGGGATAGTTTGGTGGATCTATCTCCCACTCACCTTGGTAGTATGTCATGTTCCTTGGCCAGAAAGGGTGATTATCGTCTGAACTTGAGGGAGAAGATGGCTCATCTTCAGTAGATTCCTCTTCCACTTTAGCTTTCCCTTTGTTCTTGGTGCTGGAGCTGGTGCCGGTTGAATGTTTGGGTGGGAAGTAATTTTTCCACCCAGATGATCCGGATGATGTATCAGATGATGAATCTGATGATATATCCACAATTTCTGGTTTGGATGTCATTGTGTGTGAATGTTTGTGTGATCAGGGTTTGAAGATTGTGATGTTTGTATTGATTCTTCAAGGGGTTTTTATATACTTATGGGGAAGTTAATGAAATTAAATGTTGGGTCGGTTTGAAGTTAATTGGAATTTGACGTTAGTCAAACAGCAGTTCATTGCCACTGATTGACCATCTCATTGCTGCTGGTTGACTAGCCGTTGCTGCTGGTAGTGAGCTTTGGTTAAATATACTGTTCCCACTGGTTGACCTACTGATTGCCACCGGTTGACCATTCATTGCTGCTGGTTTCATTATAATTGGGGAAAATATTTTCAGTTTTAAATTGAAGTCACATTGGTCAGAGGGTCGTTAGCGAGATTTTTGCAATTTGAAATTGCTAAGCTTGGTAGCCTTATAACTTCCCTAAATAACTGAAACCTCCCCATAATTCACACTCTTCTTTTCAAATCCATTTCATTTCTCCTCTCAACCTAATAAAACAATCAGTATCAATGGCAACCCTACAATTTAAAGATGACCACAACAAAGTAGCTCATTTGGAAATTTCTAAAAGAAGCACAGGATACAATGAAGTTCTCACCTTTCTTAATGGGTTGTCTATTCGATTTGCTTTGTCTTATTGTCCAAATGTGGTGTATACATCATTGGTGAGACAATTTTGGGATTCCGCTACTATTCGCAGTGTGGTGGGTAGGTCACAAGAGATTGTTGCTACGATTGATGGGAATGAGGTCATCATAACTGAGGGGTCTATTCGCACTCAGCTTCAACTGGATGATGACGAAGGATTATATGACATCAATGAGCAGGAGATTCTAGATGGAATGACTGCCCTTGGATATCCATTTACGGGTACCCTTAGTTTTTATAAAAATAAGTTTTCTCCTCAATGGAGGTTTCTTATTCATACTCTACTTCAATGTATTAGCAGTAAGTCAGGTGGTTGGGACCAATTCGCTAGTCCCATTACAACCGGTCTTATCTGTTTGTCGAATGGGGAAGTATATAACTGGTCTAGGTACATATTTAATGGGATGATTGGGAACATTATGAATGATAAGAACAAATTCCTTATGTACCCTAGGTTTTTGCAGACTATCTTGGGTGTTCAGACATCAGACCCCACACCTAGGATCATGGGTAGATTGACTGGCAAGCTCTTTGCCACAATGAAAATGAATTTTGCAGGGGAACACATGCCCTTATTGCCTGCTATGATGCCCAATGCCAATGATGGAGTTGATGCAGATGCTGCTGGTGATGGTATTATCCCACCTACATCTGTTGCAGCTGATGCCAGTGCATCCAATACTGCAGGTGAAGGGACTTCAGTTGCTGCTGATGCAAGTGCATCAGTTGCTACTGATGCCCCCTTACCACCATCTCCTAGTCTTACCACACCTCAAACTGTTGTCCCTGATGAGCCTATTGTCCAGACCTCAACTGCTGTCCCATCTATTGACCAATCAACACCTTCTATGGATATGTCCTCTACTTCAAGGCTATCCACTCCTAGTCCAACTAGGCAGTCTTTTGATTTTGACACCCATGTTGGTGGAGATGTTCCTGCTTCTCCACCCAGATCCAATGAGGCTCCTAACACCTCAGGCATTCCTGCTGGTGGAGCTGAGGATCCTGCTGAACTAACTTCTATGTCCAGGTTACTTGACAGGTACATGAAGAGAGTTGAAGCATTGGAGTCTAAGCTGAAGGACACCAAGGAAAATCTTGGTAAAAAGGTGGATGCATTGGAAAAGGGACTCAAAGATTCAAGAGAAACACTTGGTGGAACTATTCAAAAGTTGCTTGAAAGAATTGACTCTTTGGAAAGTCAACTTCAACAAAAGAAAAGAAGAGTTGTGTTCTCTGAGTCTGAAGATGATCAGGATGAAATGGCATTTGATGGCCTTAATGTACTGGCTTCTGTTTCAATGGACAGTGGAAACATTGAAGTACCTACATTCTCTGAGCCTCCTTCTACTACCCAGCCACAGGCCTTCACAAGAAGAAGGAACATTCAACCTTCAGGAATGTCAGCATTTGAGAAGTTTCAATCCACCATTGCTACTGGTGTTTCTGGTGTTGCCTCAGGTAGTGTACACATTCCTGCTGAGGTTGCTGTTGGTAGCTCTTTTGTAGCTGCTGGTGGTGACACCAATGACCCTGCTAGTGTCCCTGCTAGTAAAACACCTATCCCTGAGGATTCTGATGTCACTCATAATGCATCATTGGTGGCTGAACTTGGGGGTCTAGTATCTGATGTGGAAAGGGCAGCACAAGAAAGGTTGTTAAAAAATGTTGAAGATGATAGGATGGGATCAGAAATGGCCAAGAAAGTTTATGCAGACTTTACTGTAGAATTCGCAAGAGCAGATACACCATTCACCTCTTCTTTACCTCCAGAAAGACAAACGGAGTTGGATGCTGCCTCTCTACATTTTGATGAGGCTGATTGGATGCATATTGGATCTCAAGTGGCTGCTAATCCTAATGTTGCCAAGGATATCTTGGGAGTTGATGTATCAGATCCAAACTTTCCTGCAAGAATGGTGGAGGTGATGAGACATAAGAGGAGAGCCATTGCAGAACAGAAAGCTAAAGCAAAAAGGGATAAGCCTCCCACTCCAGCGCAGCAGAGAAACCTTATGAGAAGTGTTGTCAAGAATCATAGTTCTGCAATATATATTCATGGGTGGACGATGGCTCAAGTGAAGAGTATGTCAGATGCAGAACTTAAGCTGCATTATGACAAAATCATGAAACCCATCTTCGTCAGTTCTACTCCAGCTTTGGAAGAACCTTCTTCCAAAAGAGTTAAGCTTACTGATTCTACTTCACATGCTGGTGATGTATCCACTCATGAGACCTTATCTGATCCACAAAATACATCCATTCCTGCTGATGCAGCTGATGCAACTCAAGCAGCTCCCTCATCCTCTTCAAGAACTAGAAAGAAGAGTTATGATAAGAAACCTTATTCTCGGCCCATTTCTGAGTTGGATGATCAAGAACTACTACAGATTGATTCAGAGAGTGACTCTGAACATGATCCTCCTCAACCATGGGGTCATATTGCTCATTGGACAATTCGTCCAATTCCACAAGGTGAAACAAATGTTGTGTTTACTCTTGATGGAAATGCTGTGCACTTTACATTCCTTAGAGAGATTTTGGATAAGGTGGATAAGCAAGATTTGATACGTCTCTATGGCATGGTGTCCACATACTATGAAACTCATAAGGCTGAAGGACTTGGTCTTATTCTTTGGGGAGAATTGAAAGTGTTGATGGACTCCTTACCAGGAGGACAGGCTAATTTTGTGTGGGCTAATCAACAATCCTGGAGAGTACACAGTTGGAAGGTGTATCCTACTTCCCAGGTTCATGTTTTGGAGACTATCACTGGACAGGTATTCACCATGTTTGTAGATGTCCACTATCCCTTATCTGTGGGACTTATGGAGAGGATGCTCAAGCAGAAGTTGACAGTTCCTAAACATACAGTGGGAAATGACTTGAACACAACAGAACAGTTGGTTCGGTTCATCAGGGAACAACTTGCTGCTGCCAAAGGTCCATCTGCTTGATCATGGTACATGAGGCTTGTTGTTGTATATCTTTCTTATTTTTCTTATTCTTTTCTATTGTTTAGTTAAAAAAAAAATAGGATTTCTCTTTTATGTATACTAACTTGTATGGTTTTGAGTAACACCTTGCAGGTACAGTGTTGGTTCTTGAACCACACATCAAATGGTAATCAACTTACCATGTCTCACAGACAAGGAAAAGTTGACTCACCATGAGGGTACGGCTCTGGTGTGATCATCAAATCCGTTGATAGCTGTCATAGTTTGCTCAAAACTATGGGGTTCTCAACTCACCCATGTTTAATTAATGAGAGTTGAATGGTTTTCAATTCACCATGGATTTTACTCCTTTGGGGTTTCCAAAGAATTGGCTAGCCCACAAAGTATATGGCTTGTGGTAAAGGCAGTGGAAAACCATATTTGGTAATCAATTCACCAAAGGTTATCTTCAACCTAAGAATTAACTAGTCGTGAGCAAACGGCTACAGGTAAAGACAAGTCAAATCTGTTTATAGTTGATGATTTACTTAAAATCATATGGTTATCAATGTACCATGGTCTTACACACCTAAACATTGGCTACTCCAGTAGTGATGGCTATTGGTAAAGAGACATCAAATCCATTAATTTTCAATGATTCACCTCTCACAGGAGTTAACACACCTGGATGTGATGAGAATAGTATGAAACTTAACAGATTTGATGTACACTTTGTCTTGGTTGCTGAAAAGAAGGTGACTAGTTGCTGCTGATATGATTTCTTGTTGCTGCTGTTAGTTCAAGTTGCTGCTGGACGTCATTTCTCTTAAAGATCTATCAGGATGTTGCTGGTTACTTTCTAATGCTGCTGCTGGATTCATCCTCTGCCTATGGACTTCAAAGCTCTATCAGGAAACTTGCAAGTTAACCTAGTCAACTTCAAGTTTAGGGGAGGATTGTTAGGAATTCTGAGAAATAATAGTTTTCTCATTGCTGCTGGTAGCATAGCTGGTTCCTGCTGGTAGTGTTTGGTTCCTGTTGTAGTTGGTTGCTGCTGGTAGAGTTATTTTGTTTCTGCTGATAGTGTCATTCCTGCGGGTTATTAGTAGATATTATCCCGTTTATTTAGAATGTTTGTTATAGTTATTTTAGGATAAGATTCATGTATATCTCTTTACACGTTTTGTTAGAGCTGTATTAGGGTTTCTTAGTCTATAAAAGAAACCTACAGCTAGGGTTTTAGATAGAACTCTACGATTATCAATAATAATTTCTTTTAGTTTATCAAAAGATCCATAGAGGATCATAGTTAAAATTCTTTTTTCTTTTCTTCTTTAGTTCACATTCAGAGATTCTCTTGTAGTGTGCTTGTGATTACATAGGCATCCTACCGATCCATAAAGGCTCAAAGATCTAGCAAGTGTGTTAGTTTCAACACTTGTGCTAAAGTGAAAGCCGAGTACCAGAAGCCATCAGGATTATTGCTGCAACCAGAAATTCCACAGTGGAAATGGGAACGCATTACAATGGACTTTGTCACTAAACTTTCCAAAACATCAGGAGGTTACGATGCTATTTGGGTAATAGTTGATCGTCTCACCAAGTCAGCCCATTTCATTCCAATCAAAGAGACTTATACTATGGATCAGCTCACCAGACATTACGTCAAGGAAATAGTTTAAAGGCACGGTGCACCAATTTCCATCATTTCTGACAGAGACAGTCGCTTTACTTCAAACTTTTGGGAGTCATTGCAAGATTCATTTGGGACTAAACTAGATAAGAGTACCGCCTATCATCCTCAGACCGTTGGTCAGAGCGAGAGAACGATTCAGACATTGAAAGACATGCTCAGGGCATGTGTCATTGACTTTGGAAATGGTTGGGCTAAATATTTGCCATTGATCGAGTTCTCTTACAATAACAGTTATCACTCGAGCATAAAAGCCGCACCATTCGAGGCACTAAACGGTCGTAAGTGCAGGTCCCCAGTTTGTTGGGCCGAAGTTGGTGATGTACAACTAACAGGTCCAGAGTTGGTTCGGGAAACAACAGAAAAGATAATTCAGATTAGAGAAAGACTCCAAACAGCCAGAAGCAGACAGAAAAGTTACGCCGGTGTTCGACGCAAACCATTAGAGTTTCAGGTTGGAGACAAAGTCATGTTGAAGGTCTCGCCTTGGAAGGGTGTGATACGATTCGGGAAAAGCGGTAAGTTGAACCCGATATACATTGGGCCGTTCAAGATTCTGGAAAGGATCTGTCCGGTAGCGTACAGGCTGGAGCTTCCGTCAGAGTTCAGCAATGTACATAACACGTTTCATGTCTCAAACCTCAAGAAAAGTCTTTCAGACGAAACGCTCGTAATCCCATTTGAAGAAATTCAGATCGATGATAAGCTTAACTTTGTGGAAGAACCAACAGAAATCATGGACCGTGAGGTCAAACAGTTGAAGCAAAGTCGAATTCCGATCGTCAAAGTTCGCTGGAATTCTCGCAGAGGTCCTGAGTTTATTTGGGAACGGGAAGACCAGATGCGACTCAAATACCCATATCTTTTCACCGAGACCACTCCAGAGACCAACATCAGCTGAATTCAGGGACTGAATTCCTTTTAGGGTGGTCGACTGTCACAACTCGTAATTTCAGGTCATTTTCCAAACCCCGATAATTTACTATTCATGAGTTACTATTCACCGATCAATATTCATCATTTTACTATTCATCATTTTTGAAGTCAGTTTGAGACTTTGAGAAGTCGTAAAAAATTTTACTATTCATGTGACACTATTCATTCTCGGAGGAAAATCACTATTCATGGGCATCATTCATCATGTCGTAAACTTGGTTTACGGGTATTCAAATGCGCGTAACCAGTTAGGTTTAACTGCGTATTCATGCATCATCAGTAAAGGCACATCATACAGACTAAGGTAGTCTGCATATCATCAGTAACATCATTATCATATCAGTTCATGCATGGGTTTGTGTGATTTTCATTAACGTATGCTTAATTGTTTAATTAACGTTACCACTCAGTCATTTCTACTAACATTATACCCAATACTCCCGAAAATGATCCTAATACATTTTCAAGCTAATTATAATGATATAGAGATTATATTATTACTTTACCCGTGTTTTTAAACCAATCGCTATATTTTTCGTTTGACGCTTATAACTCCGTCGGTTTACGAAATTTCAATCCGATAATCATTCTAACACCCGATTCTTGCAAGGAACATGATTTTACAATTTTTACAACTTCGTCGTATTTCATTTCACCTCGTCATGATTCATTTCTAGTTAACTCGGTACCCGATAACACCCAATGTATACACTAAACTAGCTAAACTCTAAATAAATGGGAGACAAGTGCCTTAATTAACATCAAATCTCTTCTATATTACCCACATGTGCCGCCCCCTAACCCCCCCCCCCCATTTAGCCTAATGCTCCAAAAACCATTAATGAATTTTGTGTCATTTTATTTCCATTCCACTAACAACATCACATAACACAAGATCATTTTAGCTAAACCAAGCAATTTCTCTCTTCTTTTTCTTTCCCCATTCGGCCAAACCAAGAACACCCAAGATAATCCATCACTTTTTGAAGAACAAGTCATAATCAAGCTCCATTTACCTTCCTAGTTATGGTTTTGTGATTAAACCTCAAGTTTCTTACTCATTTCTTATCAAAACTCATCAAATAATCAAGTAAGTTTCAAGAACACATTTTGATCATCTTATACTTTCATTTGATTCATATGTTTATGTATTTTCAAGTTATATTAGTTATTCATGCAAGTTACTTATGTTTTAGATACCACTTTTGCACATAAACTCTCTTTAACACTAGATCTATAAGTTTCACTAATGATCTCATGAAATCCACCAAGGTTGGTGATGTTTAGGACCCCATGACACCCTAAGAAGGTGTATGGTAGGATTTGCGAACTTGTGGAGTTGATTTGAGGTGGTATGATCAAGTGTAGAACCAAGAAAATGAGTTTTTAACAATCTAAAATAGCTACTGTCCTTAAACGCCACGTCTGGAAATCTCAGTAACTTTTGAAATATTTTGGCCTTCATATTCAGAAAGTTCTTTCAAAAACGAAACCGTGGCTGCAAGAATCACTAAAAACCGACTTATAACGAAGGAGATATGATTTTCCAAAGTTAGCCGACGAAAACTAATTTTCTGAAAATTTAGTTGCTGATCGCCGAGATTCAAAGGAGAAAACGAGGCATTAGACGTGATCTAGACGACCCGAACTACTGATATTATGTTAGTTCATGTTTATATGAAGCCGTGGATGTAAAGAACGTAGAAAACGAGCTTATAACGGCCGAGTTATTCACGTTTGAAGCCCGACGTACCATATTCATTTTGACAGCCCACTAATAGAAAGTGTTTTAAGTATAAAAACTAGTGTTTTGTGAAACATAACATTGTTAGCCGATTTTCTAATTGATCGAGGCGTGTACAACCAAAATTTAAATGAAACGAAATTTATACATTGTTACAAGGTTTTCAAAAACGTCGAGTTTGATCAACTAACACATAACGTGCAATATTTCGCGACTAGTTTCACGAAGCCATTTTGGACATATTTTCACAAGTTAAGGAAAATATTAAATTGCGATGAAAACGCTACATTTGGCCGATAGAACACCAAACGAGGATCGTGGAGTACCGTTTCAACATATTTACACGAAAAGTAGTTTATAACTTAACGAGACGTCAAAAGTGTATTTTTCGTCGATAAACGTTGTTTTCAAAACTAACAAGTGGTATCATTAACATACGTATTTGCATGTATTGCATTGTATCATTGCTTACATTGGATCACATCATTCATAATAGGTCGCGGTTAGAGACCGAGCTTTATTTCATCATATCCACCATTGTCATTGTTGCTATATCATATCAGGTGAGTTTTCATAGCCCCGTTTTAAATTGTTTATTGATTTCTAAACTCTAGGGGGAGAATACATTGCACCATTTTCATAAGCGGGCCAAAGTATATAAACTCATTACATTGCTTAAGTTACATCATTGCCCAGATTAAAGTCTCCTTTTATTATCATGAACCGTTAATTGTTAGCAACCGAGAGTGAGTGAATAGATCTATTGAGGGTGACTCCTCCGTTCGGGTTGGTAGCACCAACTGGTCAAACGAACGCATTTCATTTCTGTCATATTAGAGTGATTGGCAAACACTCGGTTGGGGCATTTTATTCAGTCTAGCTTCGGGGTCATGAGCTTAGAGCTAATGTATCATTTTTATGTGGCATGGTTTTGTCATACACTTTATACTTGTGGTATCCGTACAACATTTCATTTACATAAACCTATGATCTCACCAACATTTTTGTTGACCATTTTTAGCAATGTATTTTCAGGTAATTAAGGTATCGCATGTTGGCTTGCATATGGACACATCATGGAGTCGCGGAGTCGACGCGTCCTACTTTATATTTTATGCACTTATCCATCGTTTGAATTGTATGAACTTGTTTTATGAAAACTTGTTTCACCTTTTGGGACCTAGCTTTGTAACTCTGAATGTTTTTAAATAATCAAACGATGTATTTTCTAAACGACACTTTAGGTCGTTCAATATAATTGCAACTATGGTGCTATGACCAG
Organism: Artemisia tridentata subsp. tridentata; assembly: GCA_021014915.2. Lineage (NCBI taxonomy): Eukaryota > Viridiplantae > Streptophyta > Magnoliopsida > Asterales > Asteraceae > Artemisia > Artemisia tridentata. The sequence goes on along the minus strand of CP139506.1, from coordinate 251,425,689 downwards.
TCGCGCCCCTGAATGCTTCATTCCGCTGCAAGTCACGAAATTTGGGGGTGTGACAGTAGGTCTTCTACTCCTACTCACATCACTCTTACCCCGCATCCCGCTTATTACCTGCCGCATGGAAAATAAAACGCGGCTGAGCTTAAAAAGCCCAGTGAACAGATATACATATACAAAGTAGAAAAGGTAATAAGCATAAATAAACGAATATGAATCAAGTGGATCAAATGCCTAAATATCATAAGCTAGAATAGCTCTAAGAGTCAAGAATCAAATAAGCACGGCAACGAACGCGTCCAAACGAGCCACTCGAACGGACCAAAAATACTTAACAGATAGCCACAAGCCTGTCTAAACGAGCCACTCGAATAGACCACATAATCACATGTACATATCCGTCAAATCATAAGTTGTACAAGGAGTAGCTAGCTCTAATGTACCAGAAGTGAAATGGGGTACACGGCACGTACAACCAGTCACTAAGTCATATCATATCATATCCATATCAAATCATATTCCTAGGATGCATCCATACGCCCCCTGCAAAACAGAATACATATGCAAGTACGAGACTATACATACATATAACAGAATGGCCACATGCGCCATAATCATATAATCATAACAGAAGGGAATGTCGTGGATTAATCACACCTCCACAGAAAGTGTCATGCCATTGGTGCCTCAATGACATGGCCATGGTACCTCCATGGCTAGTTAGCTCGAGCAACAGAACATAACAGAATAAAACTATCCATGATAAGCAAACATAACATAATCAACAAAGGCATATCAACTGAATAGAATCCCAATCAAGGAGATCATAAACAGATCATTACAATAGAATGGATAGCAAACAGAATCATATCAAATGATAATATCAAACGGATCATATCAACGAATCATATCAAATGGAATCATATCAAGAAAATGAATCAAGTCAAGGATCGATAAATCATGAGATAGGAACCCTTACTGAGAAAGGGTAGAATATCTGTACTTTATGAAACACAACAAACAAAATAAGAACCACACCGAAACAGGGAATCCCTCCTGTTAATACAAATATCGTCCTAAAAATGTTATTTATATTTTACGATCTTTGCTTTATTTTGTTAATGACAATTATAAGGTTTATCTTTAGCAAAGCATAAGTATATGTTAAAGTCTTTTACATTTGAGTAACAAGCTTTTTAAAACACATTTACATATCACATGATCACTAGGAATTACACATTACATACATATATACATTTACATGTTTATTTTTATTTCTTAAAAATAGAAATATACATGACATCATGGCATGCATCATTTACATATCTTAGTTGACTTTACAATATATTTTGGAAAGATCTTGAAGCTAAAGAGTTGACATTGCAAGATCTTAACATGACTTAACAAGATATGGTAAGATTTGAAAATCCCTTAGCTGGCTTGTCCCCGCGGAACCAAACCAGTATAAGGGCGGAACCAATTTTTTGGTTCCGTCAAATCCGTGCCTTGTTGATCAGCTTTGACTATAAATAGCAAGCTGATCATTCAAGCACGATCATCACTCATATAGCTTAAATTATACACTCATTCATTTGTACATTACTAACCCATCACATTCATTCATTTCATTCTTAGTGATCTCTCTTTTGTAGCAAAGAAGATCAAACATCAAGGTTTAACACAGTGGTGAAAATCTTTATTTTAGTTACTGTGTGATATTGTATTAGTTCACACATCATTGTCTATACCATTCATTCAGTAGAGTTCGGTTAGTGTTTTAGTCCTCAAAACACATAGAGTGTCGGGAGTGGTTGTACCCTTGTTAAAGAACCAACGGGAGTGGTTGTACCCTTGTTAAAGAACCAACGGGAGTGGTTGTACCCTTGTAAAGAACCCGGTGTTTAGCTTAGTACCGGATAAAGAGTAAGCGACGTGTAAAGGTTTTCTCCGCCTAGAAGGGAGCTTGTTTCTTAGTGAAGAAAAACTCTCGAGTTAGAGGCTCGAGGAGTGGAGTAGGGCAAGGAAGAGAGTCCTTGTAGCCGAACCACTATAAACATCTGTGTTGTGTGGTTTGATCATTTCTTTCCTTACTTGCTTTATATATTGCTTGTTTGTTTGCTTTACTTTGAAATCACGTTAAGTATACAAAGCGAAGAAAAGTTTAAAAATGGTAAAAACTATTCAACCCCTTCTAATTGGCATCAGAGCTACGTTACTCAAGATTTTCAAATATATTGTATTTTAAAACTTGAAACGATCAATGGATTTTGAAAACTTCAAAGAAGGGCAATCTATGCAAAGACCACCACTATTTGAACCAAATAGTTTTATATATTGGAAAAATCGCTTTGAAACTTATGTGAAGTCAAAGGATATAGATTTGTGGTATATTATTGTAGAAGGTGATAATAAACCTATATCTAATATATTAGATGGTCGGGATGAGGGTACTTCTCTTACTCGTCATAGTGATGAGCAAAAGAAGCTGATTGCCAAAAATAATGAAGCCAAAATGATGCTTTATAATTCCTTACCTAAGAAAGAATATGAAAGAGTTTTTATGTGTAAAACGGCTAAGAATATTTGGCAATCATTGATTATCACTCATCAAGGGAACTCACAGGTCAAAGATAACAAAATTGATCTTCTTGTTCAACAATATGAACAATTTGTTATCTCTGAAGATGAGACCATTGATAGTGCTTTTGCTAGGTTTAATACAATAATTACTTCTCTTAAAGCACTTGACGAATCTTTTTCTAGTAAGAACTTTGTCAGGAAATTTCTTAGAGCACTTCATCCGAAGTGGAGAGCAAAGGTGATGGCTATTGAAGAATCCAAGGATCTTTCAAGCATGACACTTGACGAGCTCATCGGAAATCTCAAAGTTCACGAAATGGTGATGGAAAAAGACTCAGAAATAGTTAAAGGAAAAAAGGAGAAGATGAAGTCCATTGCCTTAAAAGCTAAAGTAGAATCAAGTGATGAAGAGTCTAGTTTGGATAGTGAAGACGAAGAGTATGCCATGGCCGTTAGAGATTTCAAAAAGTTCTTTAGGAGACGAGGAAAGTTCATAAGACCACCTCGTGAAGAAAAGAAATCCTTCCGGAAAGACCGTGATGATAGAAAAGGAAAAGTAGATAGGAAGTGTTTTAGGTGCGGGGATTCTAGTCACCTAATAGGAGAATGTCCAAAGCCTCCAAAGAACAAGTCTCAAAAAGCATTTGTTAGTGGAGCTTGGAGTGACAGTTGATGACGACGAGCCTAAGAACGACGAAGTTGCTCTCATGGCTCATGACTCAGAAGAGGTACATTCTGACTCGTCATATTCCTCTATTGATGATGAAACCTTAGAAGTAGAATATAATAAACTGTGTGATATTACTCTAAAACTCATAAACAAAAATAAGTTCTTAAAAACCAAAATGTCACTTTTAGAAAACGAAATCTATTGGTTAAAAGAAAAAGAAAAACGATCAGAAAAGGGTAAAAGTGTTAAAGAAACATGTGTCTCATGTCAGGAACTTAAACTAGAAATAGAAACACTTAAAACCACACAGGAAGATCTTATCAAACAAAACTCTAAGTTTAAAAGGTTTGATAAAAAACATTTGTTTAGCAGATGAGTTAATGCAAATTCAAAAGTTGCCTCATGATAAAACCGGACTAGGATTCATGAAATTAGGAAACTTAAATGACTTTATGAAACAAACAATGAAAGTACAAGAACCTGTTCCAACTGAGTTAGACACCCGCGGATCTGACGGACCCAAAATTTTGGATCCGCCAGTTATACCAAAAGGATCCGCAGGTACTGTTGATGAACAGAAGGTTCATATTTTGGATCGTACTGAATTCGTTAAGGTCACTAGAAAACCTAGCACTAGTACAACTATTAACAAACAAAAACCAGTAGTTACTATAGGAAAAGGAAAATTTAAAAATGAGTTTAGGACTAAAATGGTTCAACAGAGGCCTAAAACTAGTTTTCCCAAACACCCCTTTCCTAAGAGTAACTTTAACTCACAGCATCATCATCAAAATAGTTGGAACCAAAACATGTCTAGGAACTTTCAAGGTCCCAACTACATGCCATGGAACACTTGTCCACCATTTCCATACATGAACCATGATAATGTAATGTTTAACCCAAATGGACCCATGAGATATTGGGGACAAAACACCTAAAGACAAACTTTGTCTCACCTCTCTGGACGAAAACTCAACTCTATGGCATAGACGTTTAGGTCACGCCAATATGAGGCTAATCCAATCCTTATCATCTAAGGAACTCGTTAGGAACCTACCCAAGTTGAAATACGACCAACACTTTTGTGATGCTTGCAAAATTGGGAAACAAGTTCATAATAGCCATAAGGCTAAAAACATGGTGTCTACATCTAGGTGTCTAGAATTGTTACATATGGATTTGTTTGGTCCATCCGCTATACAAAGTTACGGGGGAAACTTCTATACTTTGGTAATAGTAGATGATTACTCTAGGTATACTTGGACTAAGTTTTTGAAAACTAAAAACGAGGCTTTTGATAAGTTTGAAATTCTAAGTAAGATAATTCAAAACCAAATAGGAAATAGCATAGTGTCAATAAGAACTGACCATGGTCGTGAATTTGACAACGAAACCCAATTTGGAGCTTTTTGTGATACTAATGGCATAACACATAATTTCTCGGCTCCTCGAACTCCTCAATCTAATGGTGTAGTAGAACGCAAAAATAGGACAATTCAAGAAACGAGTAAAACAATGTTAAATGAACAAAACATACCACAAAAGTTTTGGGTCACGCCGTAGATACATTCACATATATCCTAAATCGATTTTTAATTAGACCATTCTTGAAAAAGACTCCATATGAGTTATATAGAGGCAAAAAGCCTACTTTAGGATATTTTAGAGTTTTTGGAAGCAAGTGCTACATTTTAAACACAAAGGATTATCTCACCAAGTTTGACCCAAAGTCGTATGCAGGTGTGTTTCTTGGGTATTCACAAAATAGTAAAGCCTACATAGTTTTGAACAAAGAAACCTCAAGAGTCGAGGAATCGTTGAACGTAACTGTTGGGAATTAAATATTCTGAAGACTAAGTATCGGGAAATTCTCTTAAGTGATTAATTCTGGTAGCTTTAGTGTTAAGTCTGGTGAGTTCCAAAGTTAAGTCTGCTGGTTAAGTCTGCTCTTCCAAGGTTAAGTCTGGTGGTTAAGTGTAGCGATTAATTCTGGTGACTACCACAATTAAGTCTGCTCTTCGAATGTTAAGTCTGCTTGCTGGATGGATAAGTATAATAAAGTCAATAATATACGGTAGATAATATCTTACCCCATGTGATCAGTCATTATGTTATATTCTCAGAACAAATTGTAAACATAGATACATGTTGTATCTTAGTGACTGATTAATAGTGTGTCTTTTATGTGATTAAGTTTTATATGTTGAATAAGAACATTTGATAAAACTTTCATATTCATAACTGTCAAGAACAAGAACAATCATAAACATTATCAATAATATTGAATCCTTTGGTATTATACTTTCGGTGTTCATTGTTCAATATACACAAGCATCACTGTTCCATTTCCATAACCAAAAATAACCTTCTAAGTGTGATTAAGTAGATTCCGCATACTTGATCATATTAACTCAACTTATCATATACACAAAGCAACAAAGGTTTAACCACCTTATAGTGTATCGAATCCTATTAATTGGTATCAGAGCTGGGCTGATATAGTTGATTTAGAAGAAAAAGAAGAAGAAATGGACGTTGAATCTATTCAAACCCATGTTGCTGCAAAACTACCCATGCTCAAACAAAATGAGTTTGAGATGTGGAGGCTGAGGATAGAGCAATATTTCCATGTGCAAGACTATGCACTTTGGGAAATCATTGAAGATGGAAACTCTTACCAGCCTACCACCACTTCATCAACAGTGGACGGCAAAGTGGTGACAACTCTGCAGACACACCCAACATCTGTAGAAGACAGAATAAAGAAGAAAAATGACTTAAAGGCAAGAAGCATGCTGGTGATGACCATTCCCAATGATCAACTTCTAAACTTCAGCAAGTTCAAAGATGCCAAGTCATTATTTGAAGCTATTGTTGCCAGATATGGTGGAAATGAAGCCACCAAGAAAACCCACAAGACACTGCTCAAGCAGCAGTTTGAAAACTTCTCCTCTACAAACAATGAATCTCTTGACCATATGTTTAATAGGCTTCAGAATATTATGAGCCAACTTGCTATTCTTGGTGTTGAAATACCTCAAGAAGATTTGAACTCAAAATTTCTGAGAAGCTTACCAGAAGAGTGGGCTATACATGTTGTTGTCTGGAAGAATAAGCCAGACCTTGATACAATGGAACTGATAGATTTGTATAGCAACTTTAAGATTGTGGAGCAAGATTTGAAGAAGAATGGAGGTACTAGTTCTAATACTGGGAACATGGCATTTATGTCAACTCCTAGTACCTCAAAATCAAGTGAAGAGGTGAAAGTTGTTGATGGTGTTGGTGCTGCTAGTTCATCAAGCAGTACCATGGGTATTTTGGATGAAAAGACTTGTTGTGCATTTCTTACAAGTCAAAATGATGGGTCCATGCTCACTTATGAAGACCTCCAAGAGATCAATGATGATGATCTGGAGGAAATGGACCTAAAATGGCAAATTTCTCTTCTTAGCATGAGAGCCAAGAAGTTCTATCAAAGGACGGGGAAGAAGCTCTTAATCAGCAATACTGATACTGCTGGTTTTGACAAGTCAAAGATAGAGTGCTATAACTGCCACATGATGGGGCACTTCTCAAGAGAATGTAGAAGGCCAAGGCAGCAAGATAGCAAGAACAAAGGTTTTGGAAGCACATCCAAAACAAGGGAGGTTTCTGAGCCAAACTCAAAAGCTATGGTAGCTATTGATGGGCTAGGTTTTGATTGGAGTTTCATGGCTGATGAAGAAGAAGATTCTTCACATATGGCACTCATGGCTTTTTCTACTACTGAGGTACAATCTCATAAAGCTTGTTTAAATGCTTGTACTGCTATTAAAGAATTACAAACATTAATCAAACATTATGATGAACAAAAGAAAGAGCTAAGCAAAACTCATCAAAACTATATTAATTATAAGTGTGGTTTAGAATAAGTAGAAAAGCAGATCCTATACTACAAAGAAAATGAACTTTCTTTTTCTGATGACAAAGCTCTACTTAGACAAGACATAATCTTTAGAGATGCTGAAATTAAGCTTTTAAGAGAGGCTTTTGATAGGGTCAAAAAGGAAAATGGAAACATTCACTTGACTACACAAACACTAGAACATGCTTCTAGAGGTGTAACCAACATGATAGAATGTCAAGTGATCAACAGAGCTAAGTCAGAAGTAGGATATAAGAGTGTCCCACCTCCATACAGAGGTATCCCTAAACCCCTAGGGATTAACCTAGAACACTGAGGCTTACCTGAATTTCAACTACCAAAGTTACAATATGGTGTACAACCAAAGACCAATGTAGTTGTTGATGAGCCTAAGGAGTTAAGTGAGAGTTTATGTAAAACTTCACTTCAAGAAGACAAGGTGTCTTCTATTAGGAAACCAGATGCTATAGTTGTTGAAGACTGGGTATCTGATGATGAAGAAGATGAACATGTTATTTCTAAACCTAAAGTAGTTAAGAAAGCAGGAACAAGTGTCCCTAAGATAGTCAAACACAATACTGATAGGCCTAAGACCAATGTAAAACATGTTAGGCAACCAGTTAGATATTGTGAACAGTATAGATCCAAAAAAAATCCCAGAGGTGACCAAAGAAGTTGGAACAACCTCAAGTCTCACCAAAACAGTGATGACTTTGGATCTTATAACAAAGCTTGTTTCACTTGTGGAAGTTTTGACCATCTTACAACTTTCTGCAACCAATGGGTATCTGGGTATGAAAACAATAGGGTGAATTTCAAAAGGAAAACTCCTCAAACTCACTTTCACTATAGTTCTATTTTTAATAGATCATCTCCCAAAACAGTTTCAATTAAGTCTGGCTTAAAACATGTTAATTCTACTAGACCATTTAAGTCTGTTTACCCAAAACCAGCAGTTAAAAATGCAAAATCAACTTTCAAATATGCATTAAAAACTGCTAGAAGGCCCATTCAATCAAAAGCAGTGGTCCAAAAACAAGTTTGGAAAATTAAGGGTACAACTACAAAGCCAGCAGTTAATTCTGCTAGGCAAGTAGTTAATACTGCTGCTTGAAAAAATAGGGCAAATGCTATTAAGGCCTCAGCATGTTGGATTCTTAAATCCAATGTTGCATCAACTGTTCTTAAGAGATTAAATTTCATTGATGCAAGAGGCAGATCCAAGTCAGTAATGGCTTGGGTCCCCAAAGGAAACTAATACTCCTTATATCTGTGCAGGAATATTCAATTGATAAACAAGAGGATCAAGGATATTCAGATAGTGGATGTTCAAGGCACATGACAGGCAACAAGTCTTATCTCTCAGATTTTCAATCAATAGATGGAGGCTATGTTACCTTTGGAGGAGGTGTTGGTGGCAAAATTTCCGGTAAAGGTACAATTAAAACTGGAAATTTAGATTTTGAAGATGTGTACTATGTACAAGAGCTAAATTATAATCTTTTTAGTGTCTCACAAATGTGTGACAAAAAGAACAAAGTTCTTTTCTGTGACACTGAATGTCTTGTGCTTTCTCCTGATTTTAAGATGCCTGATGAAAGTCAAGTACTTCTTAAAATTCCTAGAAAGGGCAATATGTACAGTGTAGACATGAAGAACATTGTTCCTAAAAAGGCTTTAACTTGTCTTGTTGCAAAGGCCACATTGGATGAATCAATGTTATGGCATAGGAGGCTTGGTCATATTAATTTCAAAACCATAAATCAGATTGTAAAGAATGGTTTGGTAAAAGATTTACCTCAAAAAAGATTTGAAAATGATCAAACATGCATTGCTTGTCTTAAAGGCAAACAAAACAAAGCCACTTGTAAGCCCAAGATTTCTAACTCTATCAATCAATCATTGTTTATGCTTCATATGGACTTATTTGGTCCTACAAATGTTAGAAGTATGCAACATAAGAGATATTGTCTAGTTATTACTGATGACTATAGTAGATTTACATGGGTTTTCTTTTTAGCTACTAAGGATGAAACACCTAGCATCCTTAAGACTTTCATTACAGAGATAGAAAACCTAGTAGACAAAAGAGTAAAATTCATTAGATGTGATAATGGAACAGAGTTTAAGAATAGAGTTATGGATGACTTCTGCAAAGAAAAAGGTATTAGGAGAGAATTTAGTGTTGCTAGAACTCCACAACATAATGGAGTTGCTGAAAGGAAAAATAGAACACTAATGGAAGCTGCTAGAACTATGTTAGCTGACTCTAAGCTACCTATAACTTTTTGGGCTGAAGCAGTCAATACTGCTTGCTATGTCCAGAATAGAGTTTTAGTTGTCAAGCCTCACAATAAGACATCATATGAACTTTTTAGATGTAGAACTCCTGCAATAGGATTTCTTAGACCTTTTGGATGTCATGTGACAATTCTAAATACCTTAGACCATTTAGGAAAATTTGATGGTAAAGCAGATGAAGGATTCTTAGTTGGATATTCTCTCAATAGCAAAGCTTTTAGAGTATACAACTTAAGAACTAAGAAAGTAGAGGAAAACCTACATGTAGAATTTTTAGAACATAAATCCAATGTAGAAGGTCAAGGACCGAAATGGCTATTTGATCTTGAGACTCTAACTCATTCAATGAATTATGTGCCTATTGTTGTAGAACCTTATGAATTTTCAGGTTCAAAAGCTGATGAAACATCAGATGAGGCAAGGTTAGAAAAGGAGACAAATCAAGATTATGTGATGATACCAATATGGTCAAGTGCAAGTGTGGATTCAGCTTCAATAAATGGTGAATCTTCTTCTGGTAAAGCTAAAGAAGATGTTGAAGATGAATTCAAGGAAGATGGAACAAATTATCAAGAAAACAGTTCTGCTGTTGATAATGCAGGTGAAACAGACTTAACTGAAGAACCAGAATTAACTGCTGAAACATACTTAACTGAAGAAGCAGAATTAACAAAAGAAGCAGAATTAACAGAAGATGAGGTGGATTTGAGCAATATCCCACCTGATAATCCAGTTCCTTCTACTCCACAAACAAGGATTCACAAAGTCCACTCCCTAGAAAATGTGATAGGAGATGTACAATCAGGGGTGAAGACAAGGCAACAATTGATGTCTTCAAACCAACAAGGGCATCTTGATGCCCTTTATGCTTCAAAAGAGCATGAGTTTTCAAACTCTTGCTTGTTTGTATGTTTTCTCTCACAAGATGAACCGAATAACATTCTGAAAGCCTTAGATGATTCAAGCTGGGTAGAGGCTATGCAAGAGGAGCTTCTTCAGTTCAAGATTCAGAAGGTATGGGTGCTAGTTGATTTACCTAAGGATGCAAAGGTAATTGGCACTAGATGGGTTTTCAAGAATAAAAAGGATGAAAGGGGCATAGTGATTAGGAATAAGGCTAGATTAGTAGCCCAAGGGTACACACAACAAGAAGGGATAGACTATGATGAGGTTTTTGTTTCAGTAGCAAGACTTGAGGCAATTAGGCTTTTCTTAGCTTATGCTTCATTTTTAGGCTTCACGGTTTATCAAATGGATGTCAAGAGTGCATTTTTATATGGTAATATTGAAGAAGAGGTTTATGTCTCACAACCTCCTGGTTTCATTAATCCTAACAATCCAGACAAAGTGTATAAAGTTGTAAAAGCTCTATATGGCCTGCATCAGGCACCAAGAGCTTGGTATGAAACACTGGCTTCCTACTTAATAGAGAATGGATTTCAAGGAGGAAAGATTGATCAGACACTTTTCATCAAACAGCACAAGAAGGATCTTCTGTTAGTGCAGGTGTATGTGGATGACATTATCTTTGGGTCTACAAGGAAGGAGATGTGTTTGGAATTTGAGAATGTTAGGAATATAAATATTCAGATGAAGGCTCGGTCACCCCGAGCATCTATTTAGCATCTACATAGCTCGTAGGCTTATTTATATTAGCTTAGCAATATTAGTATTAGTATTATTAGTTTAGTCGTATTTATATTTGTGGAGTGGGTCGGGGCTTTCCCCACTGTCAGCTCACTCCACAGCCCACTAGGGGCACAATATGTAGTAAGTATAAATACCCCTTCCCACACTTGGGAAGGGTTGGAACTCTCATTATTTTCAAGCTAATACACATAGTGTTTCTCTCACTAGAAGTTCCCACTTTCTCTCTCTAGTTCTTATCTCATTCGATCTATATCTCTACCCCAAACAAGTGTTTCTTGCATTGTGAATACCCTACAATTGGTTTCAAGAGCCATGGTTAGGTCCATGAGAGTTGGTATTCACGGATTTGCCTAGTTTTTGGGGTTTTTTAGTTCGAATTGAAAAGTAACAAAAATTTCATTTTGTGCCTTGTTTAGTGATTAGAAGTTGTTATACCTTGTACTTTCTAGCTTAGGAACAGTATAAGAGTAGTATTTGGTGCTTGAATTCACAGATTTAAGATTTGTGTGGTGTTTTTGGGTGATTCGTGGGTGTTTATTCAAGTGTTCTTCGCTGCGGTTTGTGTGCTTTGGACAAGTTCTTGCATGCGGTTTGTGTCTGCGGCGTGCATGCGGTTTGTGTCTACGCGGTTTGTCTCTGCGGTGTGTATGCGGTTTGTCTAGGCGGTTTGTATCCACAGAGGTGCTATTTGTCCGTGTATGCGGTTTGTCGAAACCTGAAATCGCTCCAGAATGAAGTTATTGAGTTTCTAAGTTTTTCAGACCAAAATTTTGCCATAATAACTTGCAACAACCATACCAATCAGATCAACAAGTCTACCAGACCTTCATCATAACACATATCAAGCATCATTCCACGGTTTATTCTTGATTTTGTAAAACCCCGCGAAAGAATCTATTTCTCGGTTTAAATCATAGAATTGTAAAATCCCGTGCACGTTAATATCATGTCAAATACTTCAGATTCTGCTATATCAGAGATACTCAGATTGTACAACATGATTGACAAACAAAAGATTCCCAAAGATGTTTGACAGATAAACGTGTTTGACTATGTTGGTGCCAATAGAGATTTTGTGTGCCCGAATTCTCAAGAGAAAGAGCTTCATCAGCCACAGACAAACGTTGTTGAGTCAGATACTGTTAGGAACAACGTGCAACATGAGAAACACAACGAAGCGTCGGCTGAACCTAATGGGGTATCTTCTGTCATTAATAATGATAATGTGTTGCATGAACAAAAGATTCCCGACAAAGTACAACAGACAAACGTTGTTGAGTCAGATATTGCTAATATGGGAAATAGCGATGTTTTCCCATATGAACAATATGTGAATCACAACGAAGCGTCTATTGTACCTAGTTGTGCATCTTCTGTTCTAAATGATGATTATGTGCTGCATGAGAACACTGTATTTGTTTCTGATGATAACTTGATCACTAGACTAAACATTTATAAAGAAAAAGTGGCTATGTATGAACAGCGTGCTAAGTTTGAGCTTAATGAACATGAGCAGAAATTAGAAGGTCAAATGAGTACACTTATTAAAGAGTCTAGAGTAAGAGAAGAAACATTAAAATTAGAGTTGAGTTCTTTGAAAAGTCAGCTAGAACAGTCTGTCAAACAGAAACAGGAAGTACAAAAGTGTATAACTACACTTAAGCTAGAATTCAAAGAAAAAGAAACAACACTTTTAAATGTTTTCTCTAGACTCAAGACGTTAAAAAATAAGCTTGAAGATAAGTTGTACACACAAGACCAAACTAGACAGACTGCCCAAATGATGTATAAGCACAGAAAGTTAAGTGACAAGCATAGTGAAAGCAATGTAGGTAAATCTAAATTAGCTATTCATGAGATTGCTAAGATAGCCCAACCTGCATTAAATGATTCTAATGTGATGTTTATGCCTAATCATGACCCGCCTGAGCATATCTACACAGAAGAGGAGGATGAGTTAAGTGAGAGAACAAGGGAAAGAATGAATGAGAAAATGAGGGATCCCGTGTGCATAGCCAGACGAATAATAATCAAACTCCATGACTATAGTGAGGAAAATCGTTTAACTGTGTTTGCTCCTCAAAAGAAGTTAACACCTGAACAGATATTCTGGAAACAAGATAATGAAAAACTTAAGGTAGAAAAACTTAAGGCCAACACCCCCCTCATTAGAAAAGTTGCGTCCATAACGGTGTATCCTCCCAATACACCTAGGAATTTGGTGCCTTTGTCTCTTCCCACTGAATGCAAAACCTTTATTAGCTTATATGTGCTTTGGCAACTATTTGCTGATTTCGATAAAACATGTAAGAAGAGAATCACACCCACCGGCATTACTGAAGGGGAAAGGTGTTTTGAACATGCAAAACGGTGTTACTTAACTGAGGTCATGCCATTCTTTAAACTACTTAAAGAACATTTTGAAGGGTTGCAAACTGCCCTTAAAGCCGAAATAAAAGAAATGGAAGTAGTGTTTAAAGATATGGAAAATGAGGTGAATGAATATGCAATAGAACTTAAGAGTCGTGAGATTGAAAGAAAAAACATACTCATCACTAATGACAACTTGATTGCTAAATGTATTGCACAAGATGTATTTTACACCGCTACTGATTCTGCATTGTCTGCTTGTCAATTTAATGAGTATGCTATTGCGTTAAATGTCACCCAGAATCGTGTTGTTGAGCTTGAGGGGGAGAATTTAAAATTGCTTGACAAAATTCAAAATGATGACCATGATAATATGGTTAAACGTTTTTCAAAACTTGAAGTTGATTATATAAATTTGCAAATGAAACATCAACAGTTAAATGAAAAACACAAAATATCAAATGACAAGACATCCTTGGATGCTCCTGAATTTGATACTTATTTTGAATTAAGCAAACGAGATGAAAAAATTCAAGCTCACACGAACACGATTCGACTGTTAAGGGCTCAAATTGCCCAATTGAAGTCCAACAAGTGTGATGTGTATGGCACCAATAAACCTTCGTCTTCAGATTCTCAGAATTTTCAGTATCAAGACACCATCAACAAGTTACATTATGAAAATGAGTGTTTTTGAGAAGAAAATTCTAAGATTAAACAGCATTACAAAGTGTTATATGACTCAATTAAAGTTTCACGAAATAGTCATAATGAAAAGATAACTTCTTTGTTAAATGAAATTGAGAATCTTAAGACTCAGGTGAAAGGAAAAATGCCAAGTACCACTTGTAATTGTGTTGCATCAAAGGTCTCTGCTTGTAAAATGCATGATGTTGATGTGGGGCCTATTCCATTTCCCATGAGAAACAACAGACCTGTCCATCAAATGTATCTCTGTCACCTTAGGAATGGACTTGACACTCTTCGTGAGGTTGTGGAAGAGGACAGAATAGGAAAACCACTCAATAAGGCAGTAGGTTATGCCTGCGTCCTCACAAAAAGGATCCAGGAACAGTTAGAATATGCCATCGGCACGGGCCCTAAGTCTCACAACCAAAGAGATAGAATAATTGCATCATCATCCACTATTAAGAACAAGCATGTAACCTTTGAGGTATCCTTGGAAACTTCAGATCCCAACACATCAAAACATGTTCAGCAACTAGAAGTGAAAAAGACTAAGATTCCCATCAGTCCTTCTACAGGAGTTAATAGTGACACTAAAGCTAGCGAGTCAAAACCTAGGAGAAACATAAAGAATTCTAGGATTTCACTAGCTAAAAGTGTTCCTAAAAGGAAAGTAGAAGACCACATGAGAAACAACAAGTCAGATTTGAACAAAAGGAATCATAATTCGAATCCAAATTCACTTTGAAAAACATGTAATGGATGCATAATTTCGTGTAATCATGATAAATGTGTTATGAAATTTCTGAAGTCGTCCAAAAAACCCCCAGTTAGGAAAGTTTGGAGAGCTAGACAAATGAAGCAATCTTGGAAACCTACAGGGAAAATGTTTACCAATGTGGGCTTTCAGTGGAAGCCCACGGGCCGAACATTCACACTAGGGGAACATTGCCCTTTAACAAGGATTACAATTCCTAGAGTAGTGCCTGTTAAGGAATGGAAGCCTACTGGTAGAGTTATCCCTTTAGATACACAATGTCCCTTAACTAGGTCCATTGCATCTACTAGTGTTGCCCCTATTATTAAAACCAAGGCACCTATGGTTTTAGCAGCCCCAAAGATTGTTTGCACTAACCAACTGGAACCCAACCTTAATTGGGGATCCGGCTCTCCAAATTCTCTTCGTTCGTCTGTTTTCAAATGCAGGTCGTACGGATCGTCCTTTGACATTTGGACACAGGCTGCTCACAACATATGAGGGGAATCACTAATGATGTCTGTTCACATCAGTTCAGGCCTCGTTCTTCATCGACTATGATGTTTGAACACTGCAGTTCAAGCCTCGGGTCTCAATGTTTTCATAATGGCGTCTGCTGACATCTCTTCAGGCCCCGTTCATCAAAGAAAAGAAAGGTGTACGCTTGAGTGCGCTTTATCTTCGAAAGAAGAGGAATCTTCTTATTTATGACCATTCTCATCAAGCTTCATGTTCTTCTCATGCTCATTCAGTCATCAAGTGGATCTACTTACCGCCGATGGTATTCTTATTCACCTGGCCTATCAAAAATGGCAGTTGGCCGTCATATGCAATTTTTGAGGGGGAGAAAGGTGAATAAACTACATGACTCAGAGTTTGAGAAATGGTCATACGACTCTCCTTGTTTCTGACTATTCTCATCAAAAGGCTTCATACTTACTCCATGCTCATTCAGATATCAAGTGGATCTACTTCCATCCGATTGGACGTTTATTCACTCAATCAAAAATGGCAACTTCAAATGCAATTTTTAAGGGGGAGAAGTGTGAACAGTGGATCAACCTCACATGCACTTGTTCAATCAAAAATAGCAACCTCGTATGCAATCTTTGAAGGGGAGAAGTGTGAACAGTGGATCAACCTCATATGCACTTGTTCAATCAAAGATGGCATCCTCGTATGCAATATTTGAGGGGGAGAAGTGTGAACAAGTGATTCGATGTACATTTGGTTGTTGGTTCACTCACTTGTGTTGGGCATCCAATTATGACCATGGAGTTGATCAGGTATCACTTATTTGAGATTGAAGTTGACTTCCTCAGAGGCGTGATCTTATCCTATCTTGAAGTCGGGGTTGGTTGGATGCATGACTTCCTATGATAACTTGTTCGTGCTCAAGATTCAAGTTGAAGACTTAGTTTATCTAGTTACCAGCAGTCGGGGTAACTATCACTTAAAGGAGTTACGTTGTAGTACTCAGTGTCACACGCCGCCGATGACTTTGTGGATAATCGCAAGAGGTATTAATGTCTCATACTTTGGTTGAGTATTGAGTACTTAGAGATTTGCTTGGAAGCATTAATTCTCTACACCGTTCTTCCAACAGTAGTGCAAGTTTAAGTCACAAGAACGGGGAATTCCACTTCAGTGTCAAGTTTGGTATATCGGGTTTGTTCCATCAGTCATCTCGTCAAAAAGCCTACTTGAGGGTTGGTAAAGATAGTCAGAGACAGTTTCGGCAGCTGTGGATTCTCACAGAATACATTTGAGCCTATTATGTTCTTCTCACAAGATTTCAAGTACATGTGCGGAAAATGTGTTGCTGATTCTGAGGTATCAAAACCAGCAAGGGGGAAGGAGACATACATCAGAACGCACAACGAATACACGTGATGAACTTTATACTTCTTCTCAATTGAAGATTATTCCGGGAAGACAAATGTCATAACCGCAGAGAAAATTAGTGTTCTAACTCGTTCCTTATGGTGTATCACTCCAACTACGTGGGGGAAGAGAAAGTCAGTTTCTGATGATAAAAGAGGTACACAATTGTATGATGGTTCCTATGGTTAGTCGGTATCCTATTGAAGGAAATGTGTACATCCGGGATTCAGTTGCTGTTATGGTAATGTCTTGGTATTATCATGTCGACTACATACGGGATAAATTGCTTACACATGGGACTTAGTTGAATTTGGTGTAACAATTCTCATCTGCAATTTCCTGAAGGGAGAAAAGGGAATTTTCGGGTCTTAATTGATCTTGATGTTACGTTTTCGACTTTATTAACGGGATTGAGTGTGTACGTCGGGTTTTTGGGCTTCATATAGTGAGACTGGCTGCATCACTTCAACTACTTGGGGGAAGTGGTCTCTGGATACTGTTGGTATGTGTTACTTCAAGCTTCAGCAGGAATAAATGTGAGAAGTATTATTCAAGTGTGAGATGATACACAGCTGATTTATTTCATGGTCCCCCGACTGGAGAATCACGATGGTTACTCTTATAAGGAGCAGTAATATTCGATATTTGATGTGGTTTGCTACGGTTTCCGCTGTACACTTACCTAATGTAAGCTTGAAAGAGAGCTTGGAATCTGCTCAAAAGGAAGATTGTCGGTTTAGGGGGAAGCCATCAAAGCTTCACATTGAGAAGGCTCAAGTTCAGTCGATTATTCAGGAGCCTTGAAAGCTTTGGGGGTGAAAGTTTAAGAGATGTTGACTACAGATTTCTACAACATACTGAACGTATCCTCATTTCGGTATTCATGTCATCATCGTCTTAAGCTGAATATTTCATGTTTTGTACATACATTATACCAAGCTGTAAATAGAAAATTATAGAACCAGAATATTTTAAATAGAAAAATATAAATCCATCAAATTGTAAATAGAGAAACATAAAACCAGAAAAACCATAAAAATTGAAAAATAGAAAACACCAAAAATAGTTCCACCTAGGCATGTCTTATGTTTATCGATAACATTTACGGACTTAGAAATGTCATTCAATAATGGCACGGGTCTTTAAATGAAGCTCGAGCAGAAGTTAAAATGGATGGTTAAAACATGTCTAAATGGCTTGCTATTACTTTAGATAGCAACCCGCGCTTCAAACTGGGGAAAGCACGTCGCCAAAAAGACGGCTGTTCCTCCAACTGGGTGATGTTCACCTGGGCATGGATTACTTTATATCCATGTTTCTTCGATCTGATGTACGTTTCAGTGCATCATTTCTTGAAAAAGAAGAGAAGTCTTCTTTGCATGCAAATAGTTTTCATTCTGTGATTCTTCTGAAAATTATTTGTAAGACACTTGGTGATTTTGTGTTGCTTGAAATTCTTTTAGACTTGGATTGTACATAAAATTTGTCACTCAATCAATGACTACAAATATTTTACTAGAATACGGGTCATTGATTGAGGGGGAGAGTGAATTCAAATTTTATATCATCAAACGGATTTATTGGTTAAATCATACTTGTTAGAAATGGTTTTGTAGTTAATGGGGTGTTAGTTGAAGAGGATCTTGCTAAAACTTTATATCAAATGGCCAAACGTGTTAGTTGCTAGAAAGTTTAGGACATTATGTGCAATTTGCTTATAGTTTCCTAGCTTTATGTATCTAGAAGGTTCATTTGTGTTTCTTTGGTATCCTCGTTTAATCCCCTAAATACTTTAAGACTCAAAACCTAAAAGAAGTAAGAAAACCAGTTGTGTTTGATGTTCTTGAATACTCCTATGACATTTGTATGATCTGAATGAATGAGTTTCAAATGTTGTCTGACTTCTGTTAGTCGATTGCTGCTTAATTGTTGTTGATATTGTGCATATGTTCTCAGGATTCGCTTAGGTAGATTGCTATTATGTTAGAATCATGTTCCTAAGATCCTGAATTGAATATTGAAATCCGTGTGAATTGCCATGTTCATGATTGCTATTTGCTCTTCATGCTAGATAGTGATTTGACATAGTTCCTGATTGTGGTTTGATTATAAGATGAACTTTGTATTATAATGTGGCAAGCTGCTGAAGGGTAGCTATTAAGGAATAGTGTATCTGTATGTATGTATATCTGTGTTGATATTCTTATGCAGATTCCATGGCCAAAATGAATGTGCCAGTTCCCATTCTAACCATTTGATCAGACGTTCAAACTCTATTGATTGGCTCGGAATTCACCACGACAACAACATCGGCAGCAACAACAACAACAACACCTTCACCTCCACCACCATCATTTCAACAAAGAAGTACTTACTCAGATCTCGCCAAGTGGGGATCGACAATACTTGAGAAGATGTGTTGGTGGATGGATAATTGATGTTGACCACTGACTCACTCAGAAAAGTGGGTGATTACATCATCTGCGCAAAAAGGTCAATATCATTTGTGTCATAAATATCTTGTGCATATAAAGCAGTGAATCTCCCTCTTAGATTAAGGGGGAGCTCAGTATGTTCTTATCATCAGAATATATTAAATCGGACACATTGTCTCCCATGTTTTCTAAATTATTTAAATCAATTGGGATCACAAATCTCAAAAGGTTTGAAATTTTTGATCGGGGGAGAGAATGTGATTTAAATATGAAACCTGATGAAAATGTGATGTTTTGGACTTAAATGTAAGCTCTCCCATATGTGCTAAACTCTTTCGTATATCGATGCACATATTGAGGGGGAGCGAATTGACAAAAAGGATTTGGCATGCATCGTATGTGTGCAAGGCTCAGACTTAACCAATGAATTGACGATAGCTTAAGTCAGTAGTCGAAAGGACATGTCCTGGACGGGTAATAATTTCAAGCCAGTTTATCTGGTGATGTAAGCGTGTCTCGCAAAGGACGTGTCTGAGTAGAATGTACCGATTTCGTGCGACTTTCCTTGAATGTGATCTGGACGGGTGATAATTTCAAGCTAGTTTACTAGTGATGTAAGCGTGTCTCGCGATGATCATGTTCTTGGAAAATCAATCAATTCAAAAGTGCGTGCTTCACCTGACATGTGCAAATTTATAAAACAATCATTTGAGCACATGTTGAGGGGGAGCATTTGAAAAATATAAAACTCTAAAGTGTTTGCAAAAATGTGTTTCAGAATCATGAACACTTTGAGAGATTTTCCAAAAATTTGGTTTATGGCAATCGTGGAAGAATACCAAAGACCGACCATTTTAATTAATGTATGGAGTTATAAGGATGGTTAGGTTAGGCTCAAGTTCCCACGATCCCGCCAGAGCCGGAGGGATCTACCCAGGGACAATCTACTAGTTAGTGTAGAAGTCCTTAGGTATGATTAAAAAGGAGAAAAGTAGATAAGGGAAAAGTGCCGACAGAGATGGAGCTAGTACTGGAACAAACCCAACAAGGTGCTAGTTATGAAGTCTTGGTAAGCACTGAAGGGGTTGAAGAATGAAAAAGAATTGTAAAGAGAAAGGGTGAAAAGAAATAGCCCTCCTTACAACTTAGGCGGAAACCGGGTCAATACATATGCTGTCAGAATCACTTAGTTGATTGCTGGCATTGAAGACAAAGTATCATGGACCCAGTGATACGCTGCACAACCCTCCCTAGCCACTCAAGGTCCCTCAAAGGATTCTTGTTTCAATTGTCACGGAGATCAATTCATTTCTATCGTCTCTCTCACTCCGAGTTAGATGATATTGAAAAGGTGGCAGTTCTCTCCAGCCTCCGCTCACTAAAACAAAATGCACTATTGAGTCTAGAGCCACGAGATGCATAATAAGATCTCATAGGGATACGGATTATTTCTACACTGGTTGTTCAACATTAAGGACACCGGTTGTAAACTTATGAGTCCTACACAGATCTTAGCAATCTGCCAGAACATTTATGAGGGAATTTACAAATGTAATTCTCCATGATTGAATGGAAATTCCTGCCAGGGTCAACATCAAGCAGCCCTGAAAGCAGGTCACTTCGGTAAGTCTTTATGGATTACGCTTAGTGGTCGCGGCGGTGTCAAACGGTCTACAGTCGTGGAGTGATCTCCAGCGACTCACCTAATCGTTGATGTGCTACGGTTCGATCTTAAAAAGCCCTCTGTGGGTTTTCGATTAGGAACGGTCTTGGTAAGGATTAGAGAGAGTTTTCACACTATGTTGTTAACAATCTCAAAGTCCAAACCTGTAAGTACCGGACGTTTTATTGCTAACTGTCGTATGCAGGTACTTCTGGCGGTTGAAGCTGATTGCTGTTGCAGCTGTTTGCGGTTGTAGCTGATTGAGGTTGCAGCTGAATGCGGTTGTAGCTGATTGCTGAAAAGATGCCAATCCATCATCACATGTTCACACTTCGTCATCTTAAACAAAGAAGTCATGATCAACCTAAAAGACCTTCAACACTGCTTCCGCAACTCTGAAGCTGAAGATCATGATCCAGAAAAGTGTGAGCATGTCGACTCAACAATCACTGCGTTACCACATGATCACACTACATCATCATTGAAATTCAACATAGTCATGATCAACCTAAAGACCTTCAACACGGCTTCTGCGTACTCTGATGTTGAAGATCATGACACCAAATGGTGTGAGCATGTCGGTCCAAAGAATAACACATCACGTGGAAACATACTACTGAAAGATGACTTGGAAACAAATGTTGGATGATAAAGTCGAAGAATACTCAAAGATCATCCAAGACAATCAATCAGTCATCAAATCATTACTGCTGAAGGCACAAAGACTAAAGACATTGAAGAATCAAAGACTACGAGCTATGACGTCAAGTTCAGAAGACAGAATGCTAGAATTCAAATTATTATTTCCGGGGTGACCTCCCTTAGGGGGAGATTGTTAGGAATATAAATATTCAGATGAAGGCTCGGTCACCCCGAGCATCTATTTAGCATCTACATAGCTCGTAGGCTTATTTATATTAGCTTAGCAATATTAGTATTAGTATTATTAGTTTAGTCGTATTTATATTTGTGGAGTGGGTCGGGGCTTTCCCCACTGTCAGCTCACTCCACAGCCCACTAGGGGCACAATATGTAGTAAGTATAAATACCCCTTCCCACACTTGGGAAGGGTTGGAACTCTCATTATTTTCAAGCTAATACACATAGTGTTTCTCTCACTAGAAGTTCCCACTTTCTCTCTCTAGTTCTTATCTCATTCGATCTATATCTCTACCCCAAACAAGTGTTTCTTGCATTGTGAATACCCTACAGAGAAGCTTATGCTTGACAACTTTCAGATGAGTTCCATGGGGGAACTTACATTCTTTTTGGGTTTGCAAGTTAAACAGTCATATGAAGGCATATTTATTAGTGAAGATAAATATGTTGCTGAGATACTAAGGAAGTTCAACTTTGCTGATTCAAAAATGGCAAGCACACCAATGGACTCTGAGAAGCCACTTCCGAAAGACTTAGATGGAGAAAATGTGGATGTACACACATACAGAACTATGATAGGATCTTTGATGTATCTTACATCATCAAGACCTGACATCATGTTCTCTGTTTGTGCTTGTGCAAGATTTCAAGTAACTCCAAAGGTTTCTCATTTAACAGCAGTCAAGAGAATTTTTAGATATCTCAAGGGTCAACCTAGGTTGGGTCTATGGTATTCTAGAGAGTCACCTTTTGACTTGGTAGCATTTTCGGATAGTGATTATGCTGGTGCTAGCTTGGACAGAAAGTCAACAATTGGAGGATGTCAATTCCTTGGGTGTAGACTTATCTCATGGCAGTGTAAGAAGCAAACAATTATGGCTACTTCAACAACTGAAGCTGAATATGTAGCTGCTGCAAGTTGCTGTGCTCAAGTCCTATGGCTTCAAAACCAACTTCTTAACTATGGGTACAATTTTATGAACACTGTCATTCATATTGATAATAGTAGTACAATTTGCATTATTAAAAATCCAGTACAACA
Source organism: Artemisia tridentata subsp. tridentata (assembly GCA_021014915.2). Taxonomy (NCBI): domain Eukaryota; kingdom Viridiplantae; phylum Streptophyta; class Magnoliopsida; order Asterales; family Asteraceae; genus Artemisia; species Artemisia tridentata. The sequence continues at coordinate 251,402,870 of CP139506.1, read as the reverse complement.
TTCTAAAACAAAACACATTGAAATTAGACATCACTTTATAAGAGACTGCGATGAGAAAAGATTGATTCAAGTTCTTAAAATTGCTTCAGAACATAACTTTGCAGGTCTGCTAACAAAAGCTTTTGATGTTGGAAGGTTTCAATACTTGGTAGCAAGTATTGGAATGCTAAATCCTCAATGATTTAAATATGTGTGTTTATGTATATGAATTTTTTGTTTGTACTGTTGGCTTTGTAAATTGGTACTAGCTATTACATTTAAATTGTGCTATTCATACAGTTAGTCCTATGATTATTCTAATTCAAGACAAGTACTTTGTACATTGTTCTTTTGGTTTTAGACTAACAATTTCAGGTATGAATATTGAACACAAAGGAAGTTTCAAGTGAAATGGAAGCAGCAGAATGATAATACCAGTTGCTGACATAATAGGTTCATGATAGAAAAAGTTTGGGAATTTCAAACATCCTTAAAACTTCTTTCTTGAAGCTTGATTATGATGTTTCATATTGAATTGATGACTTAGTTGATCAGAAAGTAACTGATACAACTCACTTTCTATCATTTTATACTTTTAAGTATAATGAGCAAGTCTAAGGACATCTGATAGAAAGAACAGCTAGTAAAAGTAAATCTAACACTTGTGTTAGAGGCAACAATTGCTATGAGCTGGAAACCCTGTCAAGAAAGCCTTTTGAATAGGTTTATCTTTACACAGGCAGTTATTTATAACTGAAAACATTGGTTCTCACACAACCAGAGGTTGCTTTAAACCAAAATCTTGATTAAGTGTCGGTTACACACTTAATCCCTTCAAAATGGTTGAAAGCAATATGAGTTTTAATAATAAAATCATGAACATACTGCTCAGTCAAAAGTTTCTTAAAAAGGATTTTCAAAGAGACTCACAAAAACCATCAAATGATGGACCATGAGTCAAATGCCCCATGAATCACCTCTCATCGGAGTCAACACACCTAGAAGTGATGAGGGCAGCAAATTAAACTCTTAAGGAATTGATGGCTACATGTACAACATTGTCTGATAACAAGTTCTAATTGATAGCTCAGATGATGGGGAGAGAAATATTTTGGTACATTGCGAGAGATCTTCCAAACAGGAGAGGAAATGTTATTTGAATCTCAGGGGAGGAAATAAATCCAAAGAAGGAAGATTAACCAATGAAAGGGAGGAAAAGATAAGAGCATACAAGATGATGACATAGAGGTTGAAAATGACAAGAACAGAGCTGATTCTGGAGTATTATATATATTCAGAAGGGATGAAGCATTCCAAAGGAGAAAGTTCTATCTAGGTCAAATGAAGAAAAGTTTCAATTTCAGTTCACCACGTTTGTTCATCACTTGCAAAGGCAAGCTGATAGATGATTTCACTTGTTGAAACAAGCATCCAAGATACACAGCACCATTGCCTCTTATAATTCCTCCATCCAAGGAAATTGCACCATCTTTTAGGTCAATGTTTGAAGCCTGAAGATGTGTATTGATATTGTTAAAGTCAAAGAACAGAAAGCAGATGAGTTACTGAGAAAGATATTCTATATCTCACAGATCAGAAGAAAGCTCAGATCAAGGGTCTGACTATGAAGTATTTGCAAGATCCTCACGAACAGAAATTAAATTCAGAAGAAACATGTTGAAATGGGTTCACATGTTTAGGGTAGGATTGTTGGGAATTAAATATTCTGAAGACTAAGTATCGGGAAATTCTCTTAAGTGGTTAATTCTTGTAGCTTTAGTGTTAAGTCTGGTGAGTTCCAAAGTTAAGTCTGCTGGTTAAGTCTGCTCTTCCAAAGTTAAGTCTGGTGGTTAAGTGTAGCGATTAATTCTGGTGACTACCACAATTAAATCTGCTCTTCGAATGTTAAGTCTGCTTGCTGGATGGATAAGTATAATAAAGTCAATAATATACGGTAGATAATATCTTTTCCCATGTGATCAGTCATTATGTTATATTCTCAGAACAAGTTGTAAACATAGATACATGTTGTATCTTAGTTACTGACTCACATAAGCTAGCAAGTAGTTCGACAAGACTTAACAAGTATTTACAATATTGTAAAGATCTTCTTGGACTATAAAACAGATCTTAGCTTAGTCATAAGTGTGACTAATAGTGACTTGATTAATGGTGTGTCTTTTATGTGATTAAGTTTTATATGTTGGATAAGAACATTTGATACAACTTTCATATTCATAACTGTCAAGAACAAGAACAATCATAAACATTATCAATAATATTCAATCCTTTGATATTATTCTTTCGGTGTTCAATGTTCAATATACACAAGCATCACTGTTCCATTTCCATAACCAAAAATAACCTTCTAAGTGTGATTAAGTAGATTCCGCATACTTGATCATATTAACTCAACATATCATATACACAAAGCAACGAAGGTTTAACCATCTTATAGTGTATCGAATCCTCTCAGTAACATTCGACGAAAGTCCACCTCCCTCTAAGACATCACCTTTGGTAGATGATGACTTAGTTGAAAGTCAAATGATTGAAAACCAAGAAAATGTTGAAAGTGACAAAGAAGATGTACCGGTAAAAAGTGAAATAGTTAACATCAAAGAAACCAAAAGTCATCCGTTAGAAAACGTCATAGGAAAAATTAATGAAAGAATATTAAGATCTAAAGCTCAAAACCATAGTAATTTCTTTTGTTTTGTTTCAACCGTTGAGCCAAAAAATATAAATGAGGCCATAAAAGACGAATCTTGGGTCATAGTGATGCAAGAAGAATTAAATCAGTTTGTTGGGAATGACGTTTGGACATTAGTACCTCAACCTCAAAATCAAACCATAATTGGAACTAAATGGGTATTTAGGAACAAAATGGATGAAAATGGAGTAGTATCTAGAAACAAAGCTAGGCTAGTAGCTCAAGGCTATAATCAACAAGAAGGTATAGATTATGACGAGACATTTGCACCAGTCGTTAGGCTTGAGTCAATTAGAATATTACTTGCTTTTGCATGTGCACATGACTTTAAACTATTCCAAACGGATGTTAAAAGTGCTTTTCTAAATGGTTTTATTAATGAGGAAGTATACGTTGCACAACCTCCCGGCTTTGCCGATTTTGAAAAACCTAATGTTGGGAATTAAATATTCAAGAAGTTTAATATCGGATTCTATTCAAATAAAAACGTTAAGTATGATTCTGCTGCTAGTGCATTTGGTTCCTGCTGGTAATGTCTGTTCCTGCTGCTAGAACATTTGATTCTGCTGCTAGCGATAAATGATTCTGCTGCTAGGCTTAAACATTCTACTGCTGAAGGATTCTGCTGCTAGCGTTAACAATACTGCTGCTAATATACATTCTGCTGCTAAGTGGATAAGTATGAAAAGATATTATGTGTATTTTGGTCAACAATATACGGTAGATAATATCTTACCCCATGTGCTTAGTTAACAAGTTGTGTACACAGATACATGTTGTATCTTATGTACTGACACACTCAAGATAAGTTAGCAAGTAGTTCGACTAGACTTTAAGCAATATTGTAAAGATCTTCTTGGACTATAAAATAAGATCTTAGACTCGATATTATGTGTCGAATAGTTGGTTGATATTGTAAAAACACTTAGAACTTTCATAACTGTTAGAACTAGAACAAACACAACAATATCACAAGTTAGAAAAACTTAAGATTCAAGGTTGTAACCCTAGTGATAATTCAAGATCACTCGTATTATTATCATTAATAATATTGAATCGTTTGGTGTTAATCTTTCATTGTTCATTATCATATAACAATCACAACTGTTCCATTTCCATAACACAAATAACCTTCTAAGTGTGATTAAGTAGATTCCGCATACTTAATCATATTAACTCAATATATCATACACACAAAGAACAAAAGGTTTAACCACCTTAACCGTGTGTCGAATCCTCACAAGTGGTATCAGAGCTAAGGCTGATATTATTGATTTAGAAGAAGAAGCTGAAGAAATGGACGTTGAATCTATTCAGACAAATGTTGCTGCGAAGATTCCCATGCTCAAATAGAATGAGTTTGAGATGTGGAGGCTGAGGATAGAGCAATATTTCCAAGTGCAAGATTATGCACTTTGGGAAATCATTGAAGATGGAGACTCTTACCAGCCTACCACCACTACATCAACAGCGGAAGGCAAAGTGGTGTCAACTCTGCAGACAAAGCCAACATCTGCAGAAGATAGAATAAAGAAGAAAAATGACTTGAAGGCAAGAAGCATGCTGATGATGACCATTCCTAATGATCAACTTCTAAACTTCAGCAAGTTCAAAGATGCCAAGTCATTATTTAAAGCTATTATTGCCAGGTATGGTGGAAATGAAGCCACCAAGAAAACCCACAAGACACTGCTCAAGCAGCAGTTTGAAAACTTCTCCTCTACATACAATGAATCTCTTGACCACATGTTTAATAGGCTTCAGAATATTGTGAGCCAACTTGCTATTCTTGGGATTGAAATGCCTCAAGAAGATTTGAACTCAAAATTTCTGAGAAGCTTACCAGAAGAGTGGGCTATACATGTTTTTGTCTGGAAGAACAAGCCAGACTTAGACACTATGGAACTGATGGACTTGTATAGCAACTTCAAGATTGTGGAGCAAGATTTGAAGAAGAATGAAGGTACTAGTTCTAATATTGGGAACAAGGCATTTGTGTCAACTCCTAGTACCTCAAAATCAAGTGAAGAGGTGAAAGTTGTTGATGAGGTTGGTGCTGCTAGTTCATCAAGTAGCACCATTAGTATTTTGGATGAAAAGACTTGTTGTGCCTTTCTTACAAGTCAAAACAATGGGTCCATGCTCTCCTATGAAGACCTCCAAGAGATCCATGAAGATGATCTGGAGGAAATGGATCTAAAATGGCAAATTTCTCTTCTTAGCATGAGAGCCAAGAAGTTCTATCACAAGACGGGGAAGAAGCTCATAATCAGCAACACTGATGCTGCTGGTTTTGATAAGTCAAAGATAGAGTGCTATAACTGCCACATGATGGGTCATTTCTCAAGAGAGTGCAGAAGACCAAGGCAGCAAGATAGCAAGAATAGAGGTTTTGGAAGCAAATCCAAAACAGAGGAGGTTATTGAGCCAAAAGCTATGGTAGCTATTGATGGCTTAGGTTTTGATTGGAGCTTCATGGCAGATGAAGAAGAAACTCCTGCTCAGATGGCACTTATGGCTTTTTCTACTACTATGGTACAAAATCATAAAGCTTGTTCAAATACTTGCACCGCTCTTAATGCTCTACAGGTTTTAATCAAACAATATGATGATCAAAAGAAAGAGCTAAGCAGCACTTTTCAAAACTTTATAAACTATAAGTGTGGATTAGAGACTTTAGAGAAACAAATCACACATTATAAAGAAAATGAATTAGCTTTTTCTGATGACAAAGCTCTCCTAAGACAGGACATATTCTTTAGAGATGCTGAAATTAAGCTTTTGAGAGAAGCTCTTGATAGGGTCAAAAAGGAAAATGAAAACATTCACTTAACTACACAGGCACTAGAACATGCTTCTAGAGGTGTGCACAACATAGTAGAATGTCAGGTGATTAATAGAGCTAAGTCAGGAGTAGGATATAAGAGTGTCCCACCTCCTTATAGAGGCATCCCAAAACCCCCAGGGATTGACCTAGGGAATTCAGGTTTACCTAAGTTTCAAGAACCAATAATGAAATATGGTTCTAAGACTACTGAGAGTCTTAAGGTAGAAAAAGTAAGTAAAAGTTTAGATAAAACTTTACTTTATCAGGACAAGGTGTCCTTTGTTAAGAAAGGAGATGCTATAGTTGTTGAGGATTGCACAACTGATAGTGATGAAGAAGAACAGGTTATGTTTAAACTTGAAGTGGTTAAGAAAGTAGGAACAAGTGTTCCTAAGATAGTCAAATACAATACTGTTAAGCCTAAATCAAACATTAAGCATGTTAGGCAACCAGTTAGATATTGTGAGCAATATAGAACCACCAACAAGCCCAGAGGTAACCAAAGGAATTGGAACAACCTCAAGTCTAACCAATTAGGTGATGACTTTGCTTTTTATAACAAAGCTTGTTACACATGTGGTAGTTTTGACCATCTTGCAGCTTTCTGCAACCATTGGGTAACTGGGTATGAAAACAATAGAGTGAACCACAAAAGGCAAACACCTAAATCTCACTTTCACTCTAGTTCTAGTGTTAATAGAACAAAACCCAGAACAGTCTCAAACACAGATCCTGCTGCTAGACTAATTGTTCCTGCTGCTCGACCATTTATGACTGTTAACCCAAAATCAACAGCTAAGGGTGCAAAAACATTTTTCAAACATGCACCAAAGACTGTTCTAAGGCCCATTCAAACAAAAGCAGTTGTTCAAAAACAAGTTTGGAAACCAAAGGGTAGAACTGAAAAGTTAGCAGTTCCTGCTGCTAAGCAATCAGTTCATTCTGCTGCTAAGGGAAACAGGGCAAATGTTGTTAAGGCCTCAGCATGTTGGATTCTTAAATCCAATGTTGCATCAACTATCCTTAAAAGATTAAATTACATCGATGCAAGAGGCAGATCCAAGTCAGTAATGGCTTGGGTCCCCAAAAGAAACTAATACTTCTCATTTATGTGCAGGAACATTCAAATGATCATCAAGAGGATCAAGGATACTCAGATAGTGGATGTTCAAGGCACATGACAGGCAACAAGTCTTATCTCTCAGATTTTCAATCAATAGATGGAGGCTGTGTTACCTTTGGAGGAGGTGTTGGTGGCAAAATTTCCGGTAAAGGTACCATTAAAACTGGAAATTTAGATTTTGAAGATGTGTTCTATGTAAAAGAGCTAAATTATAATCTTTTTAGTGTCTCACAAATGTGTGACAAAAAGAACAATGTTCTTTTCTGTGAGACTGAATGTCTTGTACTTTCTCCTGATTTTAAGATGCCTGATGAAAGTCAAGTACTTCTTAGAATTCCTAGAAAGGGCAATATGTACAGTGTATACATGAAGAACATTGTTCCTAAAAAGAATTTAACTTGTCTTGTTGCAAAGGCCATATTGGATGAATCAATGAAATGGCATGGAAGGCTTGGTCATATTAATTTCAAAACCATAAATAATATTGTTAAGAATGGTTTGGTAAGAGGTTTACCTCACAAAAGATTTGAAAATGATCAAACATGCATTGCTTGTCTAAAAGGCAAACAACACAAAGCCACTTGTAAGCCCAAGATTTTTAACTCTATCAATCAATCATTTTTTATGCTGCATATGGACTTATTTGGAACTGTTTCAGTAAGTAGTATAATGCATAAGAGATATTGTCTTGTTATAATTGATGACTATACTAGATTTACATGGGTTTTCTTCCTATCTACTAAGGATGAGACTACAAGCATCCTTAAGACATTCATTACTCAGGCAGAAAACCAAGTAGACAAGAAAGTGAAAGTCATTAGATGTGATAATGGGACAGAGTTTAAGAATAGAGTTATGGATGATTTCTGCAAACAAAAAGGTATTAGGAGAGAATTTAGTGTTGCTAGAACACCACAACAGAATGGTGTTGTTGAGAGAAAGAATAGAACACTAATTGAAGCTGCTAGAACTATGTTAGCTGATTATAAGCTTCCTATAACTTTTTGGGCTGAAGTAGTCAACAATGCTTGCAATGTCCAAAATAGAGTTTTAGTTATTCAGCCTCACAATAAGACATCATATGAACTTTTTAGAGGTAGAACTCCTGCAATAGGATTTCTTAGACCTTTTGGTTGTCATGTGACAATTCTCAATAACTTAGACCATTTAGGAAAATTCAATGGTAAAGCAGATGAAGGATTATTTGTTGGATATTCTCTTAATAGCAAAGAATTTAGAGTATACAACACAAGAACTATGATTGTAGAAGAAAACCTACATGTGGAGTTTTTAGAGGATAAATCCAATGTAGAAGGTCAAGGACCAAAATGGCTATTTGATCTTGAATCTCTAACCAAATCAATGAATTATGTGCCTATTGTTGCAAAAACTAATGAATTTTCAGGTTCTCAAGCAACAGATGAGGAAAGGTTAGAAAAGGAGACAAACCAAGATCATGTTTGGATGCCAATATGGTCAAGTACAAGTGTGGAATCAACTTCAACAACTGATGAATCTTCTTCTGGCAAAGCTAAAGAAGGTGTTGAAGATGAAAGGAAAGAAGATGGAACTCAAGAACAACAAATTGTTTCTACTGGTGATTCTGCTGCTAGGCTTACTGATTCTGCTGCTAGGCCAAATGATTCTGCTGCTGGCCCTTCAGAAACAAAAGAAGCAGAATTCTCAGATAATGAGGTGGATTTCAACAATCTTCCATCAAATTATCAAGTTCCTTCTACTCCACAAACAAGAATTCACAAAGTCCACTCCCTAGAAAATGTGATTGGAGATGTACAATCAGGTGTGAAGACAAGACAACAACTGATGTCTTCAGACCAACAAGGGCTTCTTGATGCCCTTTACGCTTCAAAGCAGCATGAGTTTTCAAACTCTTGCTTGTTTGTATGTTTTCTCTCACAAGCTGAACCAAAGAACATTCTGAAAGCCTTAGATGATTCAAGCTGGGTAGAAGCTATGCAAGAGGAGCTTCTTCAGTTCAAGATTCAGAAGGTATGGATGCTAGTTGATTTACCTAGGAATGCAAAGGTAATTGGCACTAGATGGGTTTTCGAAAATAAAAGGGATGAAAGGGGCATAGTGATTAGGAATAAGGCTAGATTAGTAGCCCAAGGGTACACACAACAAGAAGGAATAGACTATGATGAGGTTTATGCTCCAGTAGCAAGGATTGAAGCAATTAGGCTTTTCTTAGCTTATGCTTCATTTTTAGGCTTCACAGTTTATAAAATGGATGTCAAGAGTGCATTCTTATATGGAACAATTAAAGAATAGGTGTATGTTTCACAACCTCCAGGCTTCATTGACCCACAACATCCAGACAAGGTGTACAGAGTAGTAAAAGCTCTATATGGCCTACATCAGGCACCAAGAGCTTGGTATGCAACACTAGCTTCCTACTTATTAGAAAATGGATTTCAAAGAAGAAAGATTGATCAAACACTTTTCATCAAACAGCACAAGAAGGATCTTCTGTTAGTGCAGGTGTATGTGGATGACATTATCTTTGGATCTACAACGAAGGAGATGTGTTTAGAGTTTGAGAAGCTTATGCATGATAAGTTTCAGATGAGTTCTATGGGAGAACTTACATTCTTTTTGGGTTTGCAAGTTAAACAGTCATATGAAGGCATATTTATTAGTCAAGATAAATATGTTGCTGAGATACTAAGGAAGTTCAACTTTGCTGATTCAAAAATGGCAAGCACACCAATGGACTCTGAGAAGCCACTTCTAAAAGACTTAGATGGAGAAAATGTGGATGTACACACTTACAGATCTATGATAGGCTCCTTGATGTATCTTACATCATCTAGACCTGATATCATGTTCTCTGTTTGTGCCTGTGCAAGATTTCAAATAACTCCAAAGGTTTCTCATTTAACAGCAGTCAAGAGAATTTTTAGATATCTCAAGGGTCAACCAAGGTCGGGTCTATGGTATTCTAGAGAGTCACCTTTTGAGTTGGTAGCATTTTCGGATAGTGATTATGCTGGTGCTAGCTTGGACAGGAAGTCAACAACTAGAGGATGTCAATTCCTTGGGTGTAGACTTGTCTCATGGCAGTGTAAGAAGCAAACAATGGTGGCTAATTCAACAACTGAAGCTGAATAAGTAGCTGCTGCAAGTTGCTGTGGTCAGGTTCTATGGCTTCAAAACCAACTCCTTGACTATGGGTACAATTTCTTAAACACTGTTATTCATATTGATAATAGTAGTACGATTTGTATTATTAAAAATCCAGTGCAACATTCTAAAACAAAACACATTGAAATTAGACATCACTTTATAAGAGACTGCAATGAGAAAAGATTAATTCAAGTACTTAAATTTGCTTCAGAATTCAATTTTGCAGATCTGCTAACCAAAGCTTTTGATGTTGGAAGGTTTCTGTACTTGGTAGCAAGTATTGGAATGCTTAATCCTCAATGATTTTTAAACTTTGTGTTTTTGTAAATAAATTTTTGTTTGTGCTGCTAGTTTTAAAAGATACTACTGCTATTACAAAAGTTTGTGCTGCTAGTACAAATTTAAATTGTGTTATTCATATAGTTAGTCCTATGTTTATTCTAATATAAGACAAGTACTTTATACATTGTTCTTTTGGTTTTAGACTAACAATTTCAGGTATGATCATGTGAACACAAAAGGATGTTTCAAGTGAAATGGAAGCAGCAGAATCAAAATATTAGTTGCTGACATATTAGGTTTATGATGGACTGAGTTTGGGAATTTAAAATTCCTTAAAACTTCTTTCTTGAAACCTAAGTATGAAATTTCACATTGAATTGATGACTTAGTTGGTCAGATAGTAACTGACTCAACTCACTTTCTATCATTTTATACTTTCAAGTATAATGAGCAAGTCTAAGGACATCTGATAGAAAGAACAGCTAGTAAAAGTGAATCTAACACTTGTGTTAGAGGCAACAATTACTATGAGCTGGAAACCCTGTCAAGAAAGCCTTTTGAATAGGTTTATCTTCACACAGGCAGTTATTTATAACTGAAAACATTGGTTCTCACACAACCAGAGGTTGCTTTAAACCGAAATTTTGATTAAGTGTCTGTTATACACTTAATCCCTTCAAAATGGTTGAAAGCAGTATGGTTTTTCATAATAAAATCATATACATACTGCTAAGGCAAAAGTTTCTTAAAAGGATTTTCAAAGGATTCACAAAAACCACCCATTGATGGACCATGAATCAAATGTCCAATGAATCACCACTCATAGGAGTTAACACACCTAGAAGTGATGAGGTCAGTAACTTAAACTCTTAAGGAATTGATGGCTTCATGTACAATATTGTCTGAAAACAAGTTCTCATTGGTAGATCAGATAATGGAGAAAGAAATATTTTGGTACATAGTGAGAGATCTTCCAAACAGGGGAGGATAAAATTTTATTTGCTTCAGGGGAGGAAATAAAAGCCCAAGAAAGGAAGAAAAACCCAATGTAAGGGAGGAAAAGACAAGAGCATACAAGATGATGACATGGAGGTTGAAAATGACAAGAACATTCCAAAGGAGAAAGTTCTATCTAGGTCAAACGAAGAAAAGTGTGCACCATTGCCTCTTATAATTCCTCCATCCAAGGAAATTGCACCATCTTTTAGTCCAAGATTGGAGCAATGTGTTGATATTGTTAAAGTCAAAGAACAAAGCAGATGAATTACTGAGAAAGATATTCAATCTTGAAGAACAGAAGTGTTTGAAAGATCTTCACAATCCATAATTTAATTCAGAAACATGTTGAAATGGATTCACATGTTTAGGGGAGGATTGTTGGGAATTAAATATTCAAGAAGTTTAATATCGGGTTCTATTCAAAGAAATACTCTAAGTGTGATTCTGCTGCTAGTGCATTTGGTTCCTGCTGGTAATGTTTGTTCCTGCTGCTAGAACATTTGATTCTGCTGCTAGCGATAAATGATTCTGCTGCTAGGCTTAACATTCTGCTGCTAGCGTTAACATTGTTGCTGCTAATATACATTCTGCTGCTAAGTGGATAAGTATGAAAAGATATTATGTGTATTTTGGTCAACAATATACGGTAGATAATATCTTACCCCATGTGCTTAGTTAACAAGTTGTGTACACAGATACATGTTGTATCTTATGTACTGACACACTCAAGATAAGTTAGCAAGTAGTTCGACTAGACTTTAAGCAATATTGTAAAGATCTTCTTGGACTATAAAAGAAGATCTTAGACTCGATATTATGTGTCGAATAGTTGGTTGATATTGTAAAAACACTTAGAACTTTCATAACTGTTAGAACTAGAACAAACACAACAATATCACAAGTTAGAAAAACTTAAGATTCAAGGTTGTAACCCTAGTGATAATTCAAGATCACTTGTATTATTATCATTAATAATATTGAATCGTTTGGTGTTAATCTTTCATTGTTCTTTATCATATAACAATCACAACTGTTCCATTTCCATAACACAAATAACCTTCTAAGTGTGATTAAGTAGATTCCGCATACTTAATCATATTAACTCAATATATCATACACACAAAGAACAAAAGGTTTAACCACCTTAACCGTGTGTCGAATCCTCACACCTAATCATGTCTAAAAACTTAAGAAAGCATTATATGGACTTAAGCAAGCACCAAAAGCTTAGTATGATCGACTTAAGACTTTCCTAGTTGACCATAAGTATACCATGGGCCTAGTAGACAACACTCTTTTGACCAAGAAAAAGGGATCACATATTATCATAGTCCAGATATATGTAGATGACATTATATTCGGTTCAACTTGTCAAGAGTTATGCGATGAATTTTATGCATGATGAGTTTGAAATGAGTATGATGGGGAACTAAACTTTTTCTTAGGTCTCCAAATAAAATAATTAGAAGATGAGATATTCTTCAACCAATCTAAGTATATAAGGGATATGGTTAAGAAATTTGGTCTTGAAGACTCCAAACCCATGAAAACACCAATGTCTTCCGAAACCAAACTCACCAAGGATGACGAAAGTGAATCCGTAAATAGCACTAAATATATGGGAATGATTGGTAGTTTACTCTGTAACCATTCGTAAAATTTCACCTTTAAACGAATTACTTTACAGAATAATTATCCTTTTTCCACGTATATTTTTTTTTTATTTACTTGATTGTATCTCCTATCGTATGTGACGTAACTCAAATCCCTAATAAATGTGCTCCCACACAGACCAACCTAACGAACCTAATGTTTATTTAATAAACATATTTATATGAAATCATTACAAAATACCATTTACCATTTTACGATAATGCCTTAACGAACGTACAAACAAAACATTCATTATCTATATAGAGTTTCTAGGAAACCCTAAATTCATCACAAAACCAAATATTAATAACAAAACCTCATAACATAAAAGTACAACCCATCTGAGCTAATGTACAAGTTACCAAAGCACCAGAAACCCTAATTCTATTTTAATTCCCGATAAAACCCTAACTTCATAAAACCATGATTTTAAGTATTAATTTTACAAACCATATATTATTCATACAATATTTTTACAAAATAATAAATGTACAAGTTATCTAAGCTAGGGTACAACTCCTTTATGCATGAAACCATATATTTACAAAATCCTTATTAAAACCCTACAAGTATTTATTTTTAAAGCATGATTTACAAACCATACATGCATACTTCTTAAAAATTAATTTTCCTAAACTCACTAAATATTTTTACAAGTCTTTAAACCCAGAGCACAAGTGCCTAATGCACAAAACCCAAAAATTTCATTTATTTACTTTTCAACATAATAAAAATTAACAAATAATTTTTATAACTTAATAAATTATTAAAACTATATTTTTCCTATATTCTAAATAATAGTACAACCCTATTGAGCATGTGTTACCACCCTTCTAAGCACAAACCAATCTTCCCTTTTATTTCCCAAAATTCGACATATATATAAATTAGAAAACCTTAAATAATTTTCCTAAATAACCAAAAAACATAACTAACTGAACTAACTAATCACTAAACCCTAAAGTACAACTTCCTAAACCCTAAGTACTACCACCTTAATCCCATTCGACTTCCCCTCCAAAAACCTGATTCGAACTCCATCAAATCCTAACTAAATTTTACTTTCACCAAATACATTGTATCTAGCCAAAAACACACAACATACTCTCTCCTCTCTTCTCTTCAATAAGCCACTCCACATGTCCCCTCTAACAGCCCAAAACCCTTCTCTTTAATTGTTACATGCCTTGGACCATATTCGAACACATCATCTCTCCCCCTCCTCTTCCGAGTGGCGCATTGTTCAGTTCCTGTCAGCCTATGTCTCCTTACCATGTCCCCTTATCATGTCCCAAAAACCCTAAATTTCTCTCCTTATATAGCAGCCTATTACTCACCCTTTATCTCACAACAAATTCGACTAAACACAAAACAACCCCCATGTCCACACCTTTCTGATCCACAACCCAAAACACAAGCCAAACAAAAGCCTAGGAAGCTTAGAAGGAGAGGAGAACTTCTGGTCTTCATTTCCAAACCCATTCAATCCTAAAACCCTAAGTCGACACAAACCCTAAGTAAGTTCTACTAACTCATTTTAATTCAGTATTATTTATGTTATATATCACTAAAAACACTAAAACATAAATAGTTAATAATAAACAAGATCATAAAAATTTAAGTTTTCTTTCCTATATTTCTTTGCCTGTTCGAACAGAAACCTAACACACCCAACATATTCGAATTTTTGTAACAACGAACCAAGGATTATTAAAACATGTTAAAACATGTCAAAGTATATGTAATATAATCATATCTTGTATAAAAAGTTAGTCAAAAATCTTTAAAAACCTAAAAACCCAATCGGGTGGGTTTTTCTGTTGTCAGTCGAGTGGGAAAACAACTCCACAGCCAAACTTTTGACTTATAAACCAACCCTCAAACAACCTCTATAAAATCTGATATTTGGTATGTCTAAAGTTCACATAGCAAACTTTATTTAGGAAAAAGAATCACGGAAAATGGTTAAGTTTTCATTAAGTTATCGTGTTCTAAAATTTGTTCTATATCGCTAGGATAGAAACTAAATATTTCCAGTTATTTACTCTTAGTTTCACTCGACCAGTTACCCAACTTGTGACCTATAAACCAACCACCAAACGACTTTCATAAAATCTGATTTTTGGTATGTTTAAAGACCACCCAGCTACCTTAATTTAGGAAAAAGAATTACATAAAAAGGTTAACCGAGCAGAAAGTTATCGAGCCCTAAAAATTTGCCCATATCGCTAAAAATGGAACTTAAAATTTAGTTTATTTTCTTTTCAATATTTATCGACCAGATGCCCAAGTTTCAACCCAGTTTTCGAACCCTATAAGATTACTAAAAATTCTATATTTTCGACATATTAGAGTTCATATAGTAAACTTATTTTATAAAGAAGAATCACCTAAAATGACCAATCGACCACAAAGTTATTTGTGTCCAAAGTTGGCCTCATCGCTAAGAATAAAACCATTTTCCAGATTTTTGCCAAAACATGTTTTACTCGCCTGACTTTAGAAATATTTTTCGACCACCAAACTGATTTCAAAAATTACGAAACTTGGTATATCTCAAGGTCACCTGGGTAGCTAGTCGTAGGAAAAGAAAGTTCGCAAAATGATTTATTTCTCGAGAATTTATTCGGTCTCAAAACTCTATTAAAGTTACTATATCATGCGCCCTATTATTTTTAAATCAAAAGAGTTTTATGGGCCTATTTTGTAAATATCTCATAGTTAATTAATTCAAGGACCATTTTTGACAATAACAAATACGAAGGGTAGAAAATGTCATTTTTGAAACTGGAGGGTAAAAGTTGTCATTTTCCAAAAGTTCAGGGTATAAACTGTCATTTGACCAAACCTTAGGGATTAAAGTGTAATTTTTCCTAATTATTATTTTCATCATTTTATTCCCGATCTAATGGAAAAATACTAACGTAATACGTTTATTTAAATGACGAACCAACGAAAGAACGAACAAGAGATATATCAAACGAACGCAGGATAACTTTAACGAACAAACGAAAGATATAAATATCGAACGAACGAACGGAAACCTAAGAACGAATAATAAGATAAAATCTTATTTTTGAAGAGACTTCATGTTGTCTCGTTATCATCAACAACCAAACAACGAAACGAAACGAACAAACAAACTATAATCATCTGAAAATGATTACTGAAATTTGGCATAACAACCCAGGTTTCCTGTCCGGAGACGTTTATCAACTTCATTTCATTTTGTTTTCCATCCAGATTGCTAAGGTGAGTTCATAGTCCCACTTTTCTTTATACGTTTTTCCAAACTTGTGGGGAGATACATGCTACAAAACCGAACACAAGTATTTTCCTGTATGCTTTCCTGATTTATATTGCATAAGTTTAACTGTTGCCTATTTAAAGACCCTCTATCATGAACCATTAATCACTTTCGGGTGAGCGCGAATATAATGAATAGATCTATTGGATTGACAATCCCTTTGTGTTGCTGGATAAGTAACCCAATGCATTTTATTTGAAAACGTTTAATAAAGAGTTTCAGGCAAACTCCTACTCGAGGGCATAATTGCTACATTTAATTATGTAGTGATTTACATCATTAGCTTATAACTATGATGCCCATCGTGTTAACGTCTTGCGATTCATGAGACTTAAAGCAATATATAACAAACTGCAATATTACCGATTTACTTTCTATTCAGCTTGTGTTCAAATCGATTATTTAACGTTAAACGCTATGGATTCACTCAACCTTTGTGTTGACTTTTTAAGCATGTTTATCTCAGGTAACTAGAAGTACGATTTGGCACGGAGTGGCGGTGGACTTTCTTTTAAAAGAGTGTCCGTTTTGTTATCATTCAAATGAATAATGTAACATTTATAACATATTTCGAAACCTCCCGCTGGGACCTCTATATGTAAACTCTGATTTAATAAATGAATGATAACAATTCATTTAAAACGTCTCTTTTCGAGTCGTTTTCTATAATCATGACTGTGAACCTTGAAGTAGCATAGTCTGGGGGAATTTGGTATATGCTTAAACACATACCTTTTCTTGACCAAAACTGGACCCAAATAAACCAAAAACCCGACCAAAATGCCAAATATATTGTGTTTTTGTGTTTTTACATATGCAGGCACGGATATCGAAGAAAAGGACAAAAATCAAGCAAAGACCGGGAAACCGAGCACGAGATATGGAAGTGTTATTTTTAGCCGATGCCGGGATGCAAAAAGTCAAAGTCAATCCTCAAAGTTTCATCAAAAGTCAAATTAAGCCCTTGGATTTATTTTGGGAAAATGGCAGAAATAACCCTTTGAGTTTCACATTTTACACTCTTGGTCCTTGCCTAAACTAAAAACCTAAAGTCTATAAACCTTATCCGGATTCATTGCTTAATCACAAACCCAACCCACCTTAGAATAATCCTAGCCCAGTCCACCCTTACCCAACCCGGCCCAACCTTTCTTAAATAAACCCGATCCACCCACAACTAAACCCGGTGGTCAAAGGTTAATAAAAACTAGTCAAACAAATAAAAATAAATACACACCCGCCTTTTACCCACCCATTGTTCTTCCCTCTTTTACCCAGATAAACCCTAACTACCCCGTATACTTTTTCACCGAAATTAAGGGTAGATTCGTACAATCAATAGGGGTTCTAGAAGATGTCAGTGATGTCAGAAGAGAGAAGCACACGAATGGCTACGTGGCACTCTCCCATTGGTCCGAACACCTCACCAAAGCTAATCCAAGGGTCGTTATTAAAAGGTTGATGATTAGGGATGATCTGAGGGCTGATGATGATTCAAAGAAGCACAAGGCACACGGATTGCCAGCTTGGCAATCACCTCCTAGATCCTTCCTCATCCGGCTATAAATAGGAGCTTGATCTTCATGTTATGGAGTTAGTTTTAGATAGTAGTGTTACTCTGTCAAATTTATTTTATGTTTTGTAGTTTTAAATTTCTATTGTAACTTTTAAGATTTTATTAATGAAATTGTTATTTTAATTTTACTTTGATTCTGTTTTAATTGATTTGTTTATCTGAATTTAGTTTATTGAAATTGTTATTAGTTTATTTCCAATCATTTCTAGCTTAATTCTATTTACCATTCCAATTTTTGTTAAACTCTTTTGAAAATCCAAAAATAATTCCAAAAATATTAAAAAATACAAAAATAAGTAAACCTCCAGCTTCAATACGCTGATTTCTAAGTTTATAAGCTCTTACAAGCTTAATTGCTTGCTGTGAGTGATTGTTCATTTCAAATCAGTTCCTATCTCTATCAAGTCAAAAAGTCAAACATCAGGTCAACTGTGGTCAACATAAGCAGTTTGAAGGATAATCTAATTCAGGAAAGAGCTTATTGGGTATTTTTGGGCTTATTGAAAAGCCCTGGTGTTCCTTGTTCTGTTCAGATCAGTTGTTTTTACATAAGGTCACTTGTAAGTTTAATTGGTACCTTATTAGTTTTTATTAGCTTATTGCTTTTTAGTGCTTATTTAGATTTGGATAATGCTTATTAGTTGTGTTTAAGTGAGTTATTCAGTAGATAGTAAGTGGCTTAGCTTATTTCAGTAGTATCTAATTTAAATTTGCAAAAGTTGATTTAATAGGGGTGTTTGGATTAGTCCTCTGCTGATTAGTGCTTTTTGTTACTGTTCCTTTGCATGTTTCTAATTGTTAATTTAGCTTGAATAAGTGTGTTTGAGTTCATTTCTGAGAGGACTTAAGTGGTTTGAGGTTTTTGAGGTTTGTGGAGGATTAGTGAAAATTTTAGAGTCTTAACAGCCTTGGTAAGCTTTTATATAAGCCAAGGATTATTTGGTGTAATTTTTGGCATCTATTGGTTCAATTCAGTGGTATTAGTGCATGCTCAAAAGTTTGGAGTGTTTCATCTAAGATTTGCTAAGATTAAGGTCCAAAATCTGTCTCTGCTGCAACAGATCTAATTATGCAGATCAGCACATGCTGATGCCTTTCTCAGCTTTTGTTTGTGCTTAATCTGCTTATTCACTAGAGTACATTGTTCAAATTTTGGGTTTACAAGTAGCCAGTAGTATAGGGTTTTAGAATCTAAGCTTGGTTTCAACTTGTAGCTTATTCAAACAGCTTTTAATCAGTCTGCAAAAGAAGCCCTTAGGACTGCTTTCTAGGCCTGCATATTTTAAGCTTCAAATCCATCTGTTCTGTGGCTCATTTCAATAAGCAATTGAAGTCAAATTTTGGGCATCTTTGGAATTAAAGTAGTCTGTCATATGAACTTTGAGGATTTGCTTTTGGATTCTCATAATTAGATCTGGTCTAGCTTATTATTAAGCTGCAAAGTGGGTGTTTGGTGACTGCTATTACCTTGCATTGCAACTGCTTATCTGATTTTTCTGCTTATTCATTGTGATTATTTGGTTTCTTTTGACTGATTTGAGCTTATATTAGTCTGTTGAATCATATCTGAGCATTTGATAATTTTTGGTTTAGTTTTGCTTATTTTTGGCTTATTTCATAGTGCTTATTTCAACTGTTCTGCTTATTAGGATTTAATCAGTTTCTAAATTTATTTTTCTTAGATTGGAAATTTAATTTTAGATTTACTCAGAAATTTTCAAAATTTTCCAAGTTGTTTTAATATTTTTAAATCATTTAAATAATTTAAAATAGTTTTTAATTCATTAAAAATTAATAAAAAGTCAAAAAAATATTTTTCTTTTTTCTAAAAATTTTCTTTTTATATTTAGAGTTTAAGAAAAATTATTTTATATTTTTAGGTTTTAAATTTAAGAAAATTACTTTTTATTTACGTTTTAAAATTCGTCGCGTAACGTTTTTAAATTCAATTTTCGTTTTTAGAATTACATGTTTAGCTTAATTTTACCTTTAGCATAATTAGTTGTTTTTATTTCATATTTCATTATTAGTAGTATAAAATCACCAATCAATCACTCTTTCACTCTCATTCACCACACAATTCGACAACGTTAACGACAACTCAATATTCGACCTTCGTTGGGACACGACCCGGGGAAAACGCATATGTTGCCTTTTCCTTTGGAAAAATATATACTTAAAACTACAAATCAAAAAATGGCGCCGTTGCCGGGGAAGGCTTGAGAAGAGTTTGAATTTCGTTCGTTGGATCGTGTTTTGAAGACCCTTCCTCGGAAGTTTCTCGTTTTTGTTTTAAAGAAAAAAAATACAAAAAGAAAATAAATAAAACACTTTTCCTAAAGTGTTTTCACCATTAATAATAAATCCTCGCTCTCGAGAGGGCGTTGTAAACCATTCCGAATAAACAACAAAAGAGATCGTGAAGTTAAACGTTTCTCGGATTATTTCTTTACTACAACCTATACACGGGGTTTAAGGAGGTCTTGACATTAAATTGCAGACCGAAGAGAGATCCATTCTTCTCTCCCGCCACGCTGCGCGTAGTTTTGAAAGAAACGGGTACGGTTGATCAACTATCACCAAAAAGAATATAATTTTAATTTTTCCTTATAATAACCCAAAAAGATTTTCTTTTGTGATTTTCCACGTTTCTAAACTTAAAAATCCAAAAATTTTCTTCTTCATCCTCTTATCCATTTAATTCTTTTCTTAACCCTCTATATGTTTAATTCTGATGGAATCATTTATTTCTTGTGTCGGTTGTGGAGAACCGCTTTTTGGATTACGGTGTCGGCGGTGTACTTGCGAGAGGTGTGGTAGAAATTTGATCAATGGGTTTTGTTCGTTTTGTGCTTCGGAAGCTGAAAATTCATACTCTTATGATTTTAATCCGAACATTTCCAATTATCCTCAAGACAATTTCTATCACCCTCCTCAAAATTTTTATGAGCAAGAACCGTATTTCAATGATACACCTAATTTTTCTTATACAAATTGTGGGGGTCCTCATAATGATTTTCAATGTCAACCGTGGAATCAAAATTACTATAAACCTAATCCTTGCTATAATACTTCCGGTTTTGACAATTTCCAACCCCCACAAAATCCCGTCACTTATCCAAATCAAGATGGAATGCGCGAAATTGAAAAACTTGTGGTTCGACATCGAGAGATAGCGGCTAATCTTAATACTCCCGGGAAGTCCATGGAAGAATTACTTGCCGAGGAAAGAGCAGCTAAATTTCGAAAGAGCTTAATTTACTATGACGATGATTCCGATGATGACGAGGAGAGATTTCTTCCGGTAACCTTCCCTCAAATAGCACCCGTTTTTCCTACCGTAGAAACCGAGGACTCTCTAAAAATGGGGGACGAGCATCTCGACACTATTCCAGCAACGGAATCAGACAATGTTGAGAACCTCGTCCCAATCCCAAGTGAGTCCGGGGAAATTTCTAACGATAATTGTGAAATTATTGATACAGATGCTATGCCGTTTGATGATAATCGCGTTGAGAAGGATGAAGTTGAAGTTTATTCTGATTCTCACAATGAGTATACTCCGAGTATTGAAGACTCTTGTGGAGATATCGATGATGTTGAGGAATCGCGTTCTGATTATGAGTTCATTAGCTTAGAGGAGATAAAGGATTTTGACCTAGATGATGATGAGATCAAAGATGATTTACTTCGTGAGAAATTATCCAATATCAATCTTCTTATTTCAAAGATTGAAGCTTTAAAAAATCCGACTCCGTCTAGTGATGCCGTGATCACCTCTTCATTTCCTATCCCCGATATGGATAGTGATTTCTTACCCGAGCTTGAAATTTTTCGATTTGAAGAGAAGAGTAGTGCAGTCCCACTATTCATGCTGATATTTCTCTTCTGGATTATGAGCGTTTTGACTTTGAGATCGACTCAGAACTTATTTTGAGCAATATTTCCAATAATCCGTCACGTGACTCTCTTTTAGAGGAGGTCGATCTATTTCTTGCTACGGATGACTCGATACCACCGGGTATTGAGAATGACGAGAATGACTCATTTCTCTTTGATTTACCATCTTCTCGTCCACCCGCAAAACCACCGGACGTAGATTTTGATTCCGATACAGATGAGGATATTTTTGGAGTAGTGAAAGAGATTTCTGAACATGATGTTCCGGTGCTTGATATTTTTCCCACCCAACTCACCCGTGATTCAGAATTTGACTTTGTTTTCGTCATCCGTGTGTTTCACCCATTCTTCACTTATCCCATCATTTCTCCATTTTTCCACTCCACTGGGAGTGAGGATACCGTCTTTGACCCCGGCATCTCCGTTTTTTATGCCGGGTGTCCGTTGCAGTGTTGATTCTCCATCTGCTCCCCCATGGACAATTAAATTCAGGGTCGAGTCAAGCTCATGTGACTCGGTTACCAAAAACAAGCGCTTCGTGGGAGGCACCCCATGCTTATCCATCTATCTTCTTATCTATTTTCTAATAAAGTGACATGAGGAGGATTCCCTTTTCCATATCTTGTGTTTCGTGTTTTCTGTGATGTGTCCAGGATTTCCCGATGATTGAAGACTCTCGTGCTCGTAGTTTCCTTCACGCTACTCGAGTTTCATCATTCGCTGCTTATCAATATCCTAAATCTTATCGTTTTACATCTATCTTTTGGCATAATTAATAAACGGCCTTAGATTTATGTAGGAGAACCCTTACCTTTAAGACATTGAGGACAACGTCTCGTTTTAGTCTGGGGGGGGGGGGGGGGTAATCTGTCGATTTGATTTTTTCCTTGCATTTTTGCCGTTTACTCATGCAACCCCGTTTTTCCTCAAAAATTGAAAAAATCAAAAAAAATGAGAAAAATTTAAAATTTTTTTGCAAAAATATAATAAATTTTGACATTTTGTTGACTTTCCACTGGTGAGAGTAGGAATAAAATTCTGACTTGACCGGGCGTGTTGAGCCCTAGCTTGTCCCCTTAACCATTTATAATCCATAAGCTCGTGCTAGTCTTTTACACAAGGAGCTATAAAATGCGAATTCTTTTTAAGAATTTGCAAGTTCCCGTATTTGACTTTATATATGCATGGCTTGATTATTTGGCTAAGCATTCGCGGATCTTATTATTTAAGATTTTAAATTTGCGAAGAACGAGAAATGATAGAGTTGTTTATAAGTTAGATTGCTAAACGTGGAGTAGTTGGATCTCTTTAAAGCTCATCGAAGTTACTTGTGGCTTTTTATTCCCATAAGCTTGTTTCATCCAAAAATAGTAATCTAGGAATAATTAAAGGTATTTTGGTTTTGGTGATAATTAGTTTTTATTTCTTCCTTAGAGAATTCTTGCTTATGAAAGTTGGGTACACATCAAGGTACTGTCAGTGTTACGGTGTAATAGACTATTCCATCTTGCCGGCTCGCAACCGATGTTGGGATTGTTATAAAAGCCGTAGGACTTGGGGTTTGGCAACACAATAATTAATGAATATGATAATGTATAATAATAATCCACAGCCATAAAAAGTTTTCTACATCTTGCCGGTTCGCAGCCGATGTTGTAGACTTCTAATAAAGGCAGAGGAAAAATTCCAAGGTCATAATAGACTATTACATCTTGCCGGTTCGCAGCCGATGTTGTGATTGTTATAAAGGGCCAAGGATTAAATACGTTAATGTGCTTAAATAATGTTAAAAAATGCCAAACTTCGACTCCGGGGGTATCCTAATAAAAGCTTCTGTCTCTGGATTCGTAGATGAGTTGTTTCGGTCGTATATAAAAGGGATATCCTCAATATCGTGTTAAGTCAGAGACCTTGATGTGGACCTCATTTTTGTATGCAACGGTTTTCGAGGAAAGGTTTGGAAACTACTTAGCGTCTAAACTTGGTATCTTTATCGGACTAAAAATTATCGAAACGAGAATATGAAGAAATTCATATCTCACCAAAAATAAAATAAATAGAGGAAAATAGGAATTTGGGAACAAGGAGTCCACAATTAGCTTTTATGAGTAGTTTCGGCAATCTAACTTGTAAATAACAATGATTTCGTTTTTAAGCTTGGCTTGGGACTCGTGAAAAATCAGGGACGACGAATTTTATCCGTATGGTCACTTCTTTATGAATCGTGTTTCCTACTCGAAGACCCTAAAAGTTATCGTGAGATAACGATTGTCAAAAAAAGCCGTCACATGATTATGAGAAAAATACAAAAATAGAATAAATGGAAAATCGGGGAGTTTTTAGAACTTAAGATTTCTTAATCTCTTTTGAAAATTTTGCTACTTCTCAAAGTTAGTAAAAAGAGATTGGAAATTTTCGGTTTCAAAAACGTGTTCTTATAACATTGCATGAGGACATTGCAATATCTTAGTCTGGGGGAATTTTGGTATGTGCTTAAACACATACCTTTTCTTGACCAAAACCGGACCCAAATAAACCAAAAACCCGACCAAAATGCCAAATATATTGTGTTTTTGTGTTTTTACATATGCAGGCACGGATATCGAAGAAAAGGACAAAAATCAAGCAAAGACCGGGAAACCGAGCACGAGATATGGAAGTGTTATTTTTAGCCGATGCCGGGATGCAAAAAGTCAAAGTCAATCCTCAAAGTTTCATCAAAAGTCAAATTAAGCCCTTGGATTTATTTTGGGAAAATGGCAGAAATAACCCTTTGAGTTTCACATTTTACACTCTTGGTCCTTGCCTAAACTAAAAACCTAAAGTCTATAAACCTTATCCGGATTCATTGCTTAATCACAAACCCAACCCACCTTAGAATAATCCTAGCCCAGTCCACCCTTACCCAACCCGGCCCAACCTTTCTTAAATAAACCCGATCCACCCACAACTAAACCCGGTGGTCAAAGGTTAATAAAAACTAGTCAAACAAATAAAAATAAACACACACCCGCCTTTTACCCACCCATTGTTCTTCCCTCTTTTACCCAGATAAACCCTAACAACCCCGTATACTTTTTCACCGAAATTAAGGGTAGATTCGTACAATCAATAGGGGTTCTAGAAGATGTCAGTGATGTCAGAAGAGAAGAAGCACACGAATGGCTACGTGGCACTCTCCCATTGGTCCGAACACCTCACCAAAGCTAATCCAAGGGTCGTTATTGAAAGGTTGATGATTAGGGATGATCTGAGGGCTGATGATGATTCAAAGAAGCACAAGGCACACGGATTGCCAGCTTGGCAATCACCTCCTAGATCCTTCCTCATCCGGCTATAAATAGGAGCTTGATCTTCATGTTATGGAGTTAGTTTTAGATAGTAGTGTTACTCTGTCAAATTTATTTTATGTTTTGTAGTTCTAAATTTCTATTGTAACATTAAGATTTTATTAATGAAATTGTTATTTTAATTTTACTTTGATTATGTTTTAATTGATTTGTTTATCTGAATTTAGTTTATTGAAATTTTTATTAGTTTATTTCAAATCATTTCTAGCTTAATTCTATTTACCATTTCAATTTTTGTTAAACTCTTTTGAAAATCCAAAAATAATTCCAAAAATATTAAAAAAATACAAAAATAAGTAAACCTCCAACTTTAATAAGCTGATTTCTAAGTTTATAAGCTCATACAAGCTTAATTGCTTGCTGTGAGTGATTGTTCATTTCAAATCAGTTCCTATCTCTATCAAGTCAAAAAGTCAAACATCAGGTCAACTGTGGTCAACATAAGCAGTTTAAAGGATAATCTAATTCAGGAAAGAGCTTATTGGGTATTTTTGGGCTTATTGAAAAGCCCTGGTGTTCCTTGTTCTGTTCAGATCAGTTATTTTTACATAATTTCACTTGTAAGTTTAATTGGTACCTTATTAGTTTTTATTAGCTTATTGCTTTTTAGTGCTTATTTAGATTTGGATAATGCTTATTAGTTGTGTTTAAGTGAGTTATTCAGTGAATAGTAAGTGGCTTAGCTTATTTCAGTAGTATCTAGTTTAAATTTGCAAATGTTGATTTAATAGGGGTGTTTGGATTAGTCCTCTGTTGATTAGTGCTTTTTGTTACTGTTCCTTTGCATGTTTCTAATTGTTAATTTAGCTTGAATAAGTGTGTTTGAGTTCATTTCTGAGAGGACTTAAGTGGTTTGAGGTTTTTGAGGTTTGTGGAGGATTAGTGAAAATTTTAGAGTCTTAACAGCCTTGGTAAGCTTTTATATAAGCCAAGGATTATTTGGTGTAATTTTTGGCATCTATAGGTTCAATTCAGTGGTATTAGTGCATGCTCAAAAGTTTGGAGTGTTTCATCTAAGATTTGCTAAGATTAAGGTCCAAAATCTGTCTCTGCTGCAACAGATCTAATTATGCAGATCAGCACATGCTGATGCCTTTCTCAGCTTTTGTTTGTGCTTAATCTGCTTATTCACTAGAGTACATTGTTCAAATTTTGGGTTTACAAGTAGCCAGTAGTATAGGGTTTTAGAATCTAAGCTTGGTTTCAACTTGTAGCTTATTCAAACAGCTTTTAATCAGTCTGCAAAAGAAGCCCTTAGGACTGCTTTCTAGGCCTGCATATTTTAAGCTTCAAATCCATCTGTTCTGTGGCTCATTTCAATAAGCAATTGAAGTCAAATTTTGGGCATCTTTGGAATTAAAGTAGTCTGTCATATGAACTTTGAGGATTTGCTTTTGGATTCTCCCAATTAGATCCGGTCTAGCTTATTATTAAGCTGCAAAGTGGGTGTTTGGTGACTGCTATTACCTTGCATTGCAACTGCTTATCTGATTTTTCTGCTTATTCATTGTGATTATTTGGTTTCTTTTGACTGATTTGAGCTTATATTAGTCTGTTGAATCATATCTGAGCATTTGATAATTTTTGGTTTAGTTTTGCTTATTTTTGGCTTATTTCATAGTGCTTATTTCAACTGTTCTGCTTATTAGGATTTAATCAGTTTCTAAATTTATTTTTCTTAGATTGGAAATTTAATTTTAGATTTACTCAGAAATTTTCAGAATTTTCCAAGTTGTTTTAATATTTTTAAATCATTTAAATAGTTTAAAATAGTTTTTAATTCATTAAAAATTAATAAAAAGTCAAAAAAATATTTTTCTTTTTTCTAAAAATTTTCTTTTTATATTTAGAGTTTAAGAAAAATTATTTTATATTTTTAGGTTTTAAATTTTAGAAAATTACTTTTTATTTACGTTTTAAAATTCGTCGCGTAACGTTTTTAAATTCAATTTTCGTTTTTAGAATTACATGTTTAGCTTAATTTTACCTTTAGCATAATTAGTTGTTTTTATTTCATATTTCCTTATTAGTAGTATAAAATCACCAATCAATCACTCTTTCACTCTCATTCACCACACAATTCGACAACGTTAACGACAACTCGATATTCGACCTTCGTTGGGACACGACCCGGGGAAAACGCATACGTTGCCTTTTCCTTTGGAAAAATATATACATAAAACTACAAATCATAGCACCCTAAACTTATATTTCCGCTGCGAATATCGAAAATGGGGGTGTTACAGAGTGGTATCAGAGCTCATAGTTATAGAGAACCAAATGTTTTCAAACATTGGACTATAACCGATTTTCACAAAAACTTAACCAAAAGTCCTCCGTGCCACAACGCCACTGAAACATTACTTATATATGTTTATTTATCATTATTTAGCTAAATGTTTATAATAACCGGGTGGTTACAGAATCCTGATTTCCCTTACCCATTCCATCCCTCTTATGTCGGACTCGGATATTGAAAAATATCACGACAGTACCGGACATCACGACAGTACCTACATCCTCACCTCCACTATCATCTATAAATTTCTATTTCCCCCACCTGTCCCATTCGAACTTAGTGAAGAAATTTGGATCATTATCGCCCGATATCATGTTTTACCCTGATCACCTACTCCCGACATCTCTACTCCGCCACGAGTAATTAAGGTGGGTGAAATCACGCACTCAGCACAGGAACGACAACCGACTATTTCCACCCTGCTGACGCAATTAGAACGGCAAGAAGAACAGATCGAGACTGTTTAGGTCATCCCGACAAGCTGCCTCTAGAATACATCGAGGGTATAAAATATAGAGTTGAAGATTCAGAGACCATGAAGCAGAAGATGGACGAGAATCGTGAAAAGACAGAGAACCGTCATGAGCAGCTGAGACGAGAAATACCTATGACGAATTGAAGATGTTAGAAGAGAAGAAATGAAGAAGAAATGAAGAACTAACGACAGCTCAGACGAAGATCACTATTTTGGAGAAAATAGTGGGAGATATGCAAGATAAATATTAAGAGTATATATATATCCTCGTCAGCATGATCGTCAAACTGAAAAGTTGACTCGGAAGAGTTTCTGGTAGCCACTAAAATCTGATTTATATCTACCAGCTTTTGTACTATATCTTGACCATGAGATATGTAGCATAAATATGACGCTTGTACTAATTTTGTTATATATAACAAATTAGCAAGTTATTTATGACTATATGTGGTTTTGATTTTGTTGTATTTTGTTGTGTACGGTATCGGTTGACGTGGACCAGTGATGATCATCTTACCTACGCGTATGATAATATTTGGACATGTTGTGACCTTATGATTATCATAAGTTTTATATTGATAATCTAACATGTACAAAATATAAACGTATGTTTTATTATGGTTTTAATAGAAATATGCCTCGCACTTCCCCCGAACCCCCCATGTCCCAAGCTGCTATCCGAAAGCTTGTTGCAGACAGTGTTGCTGCAGCATTAGAGAGTCAAGCAACAGAATTTGCTCGTACTGGAAGCACTAGCCGACCCAATGGAGAAAGCGAGCCAGCTAATACTCGCAAATGCACCTACAAAGACTTCATAAACTGTAAACCAACTTTCTTTAAGGGAACGGAAGGAGCTACTGAATTAGCTCGTTGGTTTGAACGTACGGAAATAGTCTTTGTGAGATTTGGGTGTACCGATGACTGCAAAGTTGCTTTTGCTACGGGGACTTTATTGGATGATGCCCTGTCTTGGTGGAATTCGACTACCCAGACTATGGGTGTTGAAGCAGCTCACCAACTGACTTGGGAAGATCTCAAGAAGAAGATGTTGAAGAAGTACTGCCTCCGTACTGAAATTAAGAAGCTGGACGATGAGTTCCACCAACTGGTTATGAAAGGAACAGATCTCAAGGCCTACAACAGAGGTTTCAGGAGCTCGCTCTCCTATGTCCGACTATTGTGCCTGATCTGGAGAAGATGTTGGAGAAATATACGGAAGGATTACCTCGAAACATTGAGGGAAATGTGATTGCATCCAAGCCACAATCATTGGAAGAGGCAATTACCATAGCTCAACAGTTAATGGATCGTGAAATCAAGCGAAGTTCCACTCAAGGAAGTGATGATCACAAGCGAAAGCTTGATGATAGAAGGACCACCCATCACCACAACAACTACCAGCAAAACCGTAACCACCACCAACAGAATCGCAGACAGGAGACTGCTAAAGCCTATACCGCCACACCTGCTGAGAGGAGTGGTTATGTTGGAAGAAAACCGTCATGTAGTCAATGCCTGTTGCACCACTATGGTCCATGCACTGTTAAGTGCGCAAGGTGTCAGAGGATTGGACATCAGACCAAAGACTGTAGAGCAACAGGAGCCAACCTACAGCCGGTAACCGTAACTTGCTTCGGATGCGGTGAGAAGGGGCATTATAAGAGCCGGTGCCCGAAATCGAAAGACGACCAGAACAACGGTGCCCGCGGAAGAGCGTATGTGCTAGGAGATGGGAACGCACAGCCAAACCAAGACTAGTGCAGAGGAATTCTATTCCATTTGACCTGTTCGTATGAAATCTTTACCTTGTAATATTTCCGTAATAATCACAATCTACGTTTCTATTCCATCTGACCTGTTCGTAGTCACTACACTGTCATCTCACTAGAAATTTGGTTAATATTAAGTTTTAACCAATCCCGTAAGAATTCCACTCGAACCCTAGAAATCCCTGACTTATCACTGTAGTATGAACAATAATTTTCTTATTTTTGTGAAAAATAATTATGTTGTCATTTTACAAAAACAAAACGTTGAACACCGTCTAAAACTTTTGAAGAAATATAAGTATCACCATAACTGGACCAAATATCACATCATTCAGTCCTTAGTTATGCATAGCCTGGCCAACTATGTATAATTTAGAAAGAATCATGTCATAAATGGAACAGTTATCTTTTCAGATTTTCTAATAACAATTTTCATTCAAAAGTAAAATTTTGAGATAAAACAAATTGTTCATACTAATTCCATTTGACCAACCACAATAGATATCTACAATTACTACCTATCACCTCTAAGATAAGAAAACAAATACGGACAAGATACCCAAACCTTTTCCATCACATCTCGACCAACATAGACTGAATCTCGGGACGAGATTCCCTTAACGGGGGGTGACTGTAACCATTCGTAAAATTTCACCTTTAAACGAATTACTTTACAGAATAATTATCCTTTTTCCACGTATAATTTTTTTATTTGTTTACTTGATTGTATCTCCTATCTTATGTGACGTAACTCACATCTCTGATAAATGTGCTCCCACACAGACCAACCTAACGAACCTAATGTTTATTTCATAAACATATTTATATGAAATCATTACAAAATACCATTTACCATTTTACGATAATTCCTTAACGAACGTACAAACAAAACATTCATTATCTATATAGAGTTTCTAGGAAACCCTAAATTCATCACAACACCAAATATGAATAACTAAACCCTAGAACATAAAAGTACAACTCATCTGAGCTAATGTACAAGTTACCAAAGCACCAGAAACCCTAATTCTATTTTAATTCCCGATAAAACCCTAACTTCATAAAACCATGATTTTATGTATTAATTTCACAAACCATAAATTATTCATATAATATTTTTATAAAATAATAAATGTACAAGTTATCTAAGCTAGGGTACAACTCCTTTATGCATGAAACCATATATTTACAAAATCCTTATTAAAACCCTACAAGTATTTATTTTTAAAGCATGATTTACAAACCATACATGCATACTTCTTAAAAATTAATTTTCCTAAACTCACTAAATATTTTTACAAGTCTTTAAACCCAGAGCACAAGTGCCTAATGCACAAAACCCAAAAATTTCATTTATTTACTTTTCAACATAATAAAAATTAACAAATAATTTTTATAACTTAATAAATTATTAAAACTATATTTTTCCTATATTCTAAATAATAGTACAACCCTATTGAGCATGTGTTACCACCCTTCTAAGCACAAACCAATCTTCCCTTTTATTTCCCAAAATTCGACATATATATAAATTAGAAAACCTTAAATAATTTTCCTAAATAACCAAAAAACATAACTAACTAAACTAACTAATCACTAAACCCTAAAGTACAACTTCCTAAACCCTAAGTACTACCACCTTAAGCCCATTCGACTTCCTCTCCAAAAACCTGATTCGAACTCCATCAAATCCTAACTAAATTTTACTTTCACCAAATACATTGTATCTAGCCACAAACACACAACATACTCTCTCCTCTCTTCTCTTCAATAAGCCACTCCACATGTCCCCTCTAACAGCCCAAAACCCTTCTCTTTAATTGTTACATGCCTTGGACCATATTCGAACACATCATCTCTCCCCCTCCTCTTCCAAGTGGCGCATTGTTCAGTTCCTGTCAGCCTATGTCTCCTTACCATGTCCCCTTATCATGTCCCAAAAACCCTAAATTTCTCTCCTTATATAGCAGCCTATTACTCACCCTTTATCTCACAACAAATTCGACTAAACACAAAACAACCCCCATGTCCACACCTTTCTGATCCACAACCCAAAACACAAGCCAAACAAAAGCCTAGGAAGCTTAGAAGGAGAGGAGAACTTCTGGTCTTCATTTCCAAACCCATTCAATCCTAAAACCCTAAGTCGAAACAAACCCTAAGTAAGTTCTACTAACTCATTTTAATTCAGTATTATTTATGTTATATATCACTAAAAACAATAAAACATAAATAGTTAATAATAAACAAGATCATAAAAATTTAAGTTTTCTTTCCTTTATTTCTTTGCCTGTTCGTACAGAAACCTAACACACCCAACATATTCGAATTTTTGTAACAACGAACCAAGGATTATTAAAACATGTTAAAACATGTCAAAGTATATGTAATATAATCATATCTTGTATAAAAAGTTAGTCAAAAATCTTTGAAAACCTAAAAACCCAATCGGGAGGGTTTTTCTGTTGTCAGTCGAGTGGGAAAACAACTCCACAGCCAAACTTTTGACTTATAAACCAACCCTCAAACAACCTCTATAAAATCTGATATTTGGTATGTCTAAAGTTCACATAGCAAACTTTATTTAGGAAAAAGAATCACGGAAAATGGTTAAGTTTTCATTAAGTTATCGTGTTCTAAAATTTGTTCTATATCGCTAGGATAGAAACTAAATATTTCCAGTTATTTACTCTTAGTTTCACTCGACCAGTTACCCAACTTGTGACCTTTAAACCAACCACCAAACGACTTTCATAAAATCTTATTTTTGGTATGTTTAAAGACCACCCAGCTACCT
Organism: Artemisia tridentata subsp. tridentata; assembly: GCA_021014915.2. Lineage (NCBI taxonomy): Eukaryota > Viridiplantae > Streptophyta > Magnoliopsida > Asterales > Asteraceae > Artemisia > Artemisia tridentata. Next base: position 251,370,674 of record CP139506.1, on the reverse strand, counting down.
TAATTTAGGAAAAAGAATTACATAAAAAGGTTAACCGAGCAGAAAGTTATCGAGCCCTAAACATTTGCCCATATCGCTAAAAATGGAACTTAAAATTTAGTTTATTTTCTTTTCAATATTTATCGACTAGATGCCCAAGTTTCAACCCAGTTTTTGAACCCTATAAGATTACTAAAAATTCTATATTTTCGACATATTAGAGTTCATATAGTAAACTTATTTTATAAAGAAGAATCACCTAAAATGACCAATCGACCACAAAGTTATTTGTGTCCAAAGTTGGCCTCATCGCTAAGCATAAAACCATTTTCCAGATTTTTGCCAAAACATGTTTTACTCGCCTGACTTTAGAAATATTTTTCGACCACCAAACTGATTTCAAAACTTACGAAAATTGGTATATCTCAAGGTCACCTGGCTAGCTATTCGTAGGAAAAGAAAGTTCGCAAAATGATTTATTTCTCGCGAATTTATTCGGTCTCAAAACTCTACTAAAGTTACTATATCATGCGCCCTATTATTTTTAAATCAAAAGAGTTTTATGGGCCTATTTTGTAAATATCTCATAGTTAATTAATTCAAGGACCATTTTTGACAATAACAAATATGAAGGGTAGAAAATTTCATTTTTGAAACTGGAGGGTAAAAGTTGTCATTTTCCAAAAGTTCAGGGTATAAACTGTCATTTGACCAAACCTTAGGGATTAAAGTGTAATTTTTCCTAATTATTATTTTCATCATTTTATTCCCGATTTAATGGAAAAATACTAATGTAATACGTTTATTTAAATGACGAACCAACGAAAGAACGAACAAGAGATATATCAAACGAACGCAGGATAACTTTAACGAACAAACGAAAGATATAAATATCGAACGGACGAACGGAAACCTAAGAACGAATAATAAGATAAAATCTTATTTTTGAAGAGACTTCATGTTGTCTCATTATAATCAACAACCAAACAATGAAACGAAACGAACAAACAAACTATAATCATTTGAAAATGATTACTGATATTTGGCATAACAACCCAGGTTTCTTGTCCGGAGACGTTTATCAACTTCATTTCATTTTGTTTTCCATCCAGATTGCTAAGGTGAGTTCATAGTCCCACTTTTCTTTATACGTTTTTCCAAACTTGTGGGGAGATACATGCTACAAAACCGAACACAAGTATTTTGCTGTATGCTTTCCTGATTTATATTGCATAAGTTTAACTGTTGCCTATTTAAAGACCCTCTATCATGAACCATTAATCACTTTCGGGTGAGCGTGAATATAATAAATAGATCTATTGGATTGACAATCCCTTTGTGTTGCTGGATAAGTAACCCAATGCATTTTATTTGAAAACATTTAATAAAGAGTTTCAGGCAGACTCCTACTCGAGGGCATAATTGCTACATTTAATTATGTAGTGATTTACATCATTAGCTTATAACTATGATGTCCATCGTGTTAACGTCTTGCGATTCATGAGACTTAAAGCAATATATAACAAACTGCAATATTACCGATTTACTTTCTATTCAGCTTGTGTTCAAATCGATTATTTAACGTTAAACGCTATGGAATCACTCAACCTTTGTGTTGACTTTTTAAGCATGTTTATCTCAGGTAACTAGAAGTACGATTTGGCACGGAGTGGCGGTGGACTTTCTTTTAAAAGAGTGTCCGTTTTGTTATCATTCAAATGAATAATGTAACATTTATAACATATTTCGAAACCTCCCGCTGGGACCTCTATATGTAAACTCTGATTTAATAAATGAATGATAACAATTCATTTAAAATGTCTCTTTTCGAGTCGTTTTCTATACTCATGACTGTGAACCTTGAAGTAGCACCCCAAACTTATATTTTCGCTGCGAATATCGAAAATGGGGGTGTTACATACTCTACCTCCCGGCTAGTAGACCGGACATTATTTTTAGTGTTTGTTTATGTGCACGCTTTCAAGAAGATCCCAAAATATCCCATCTTGAAGCCGTTAAACGGATATTTCGGTATATTAAAGGTACTACACATTTAGGATTATGGTATCCCAAAGGACCGGGAATGGAAACCATAGTGTATGCCGACTCAGACCATGCCGGTAACTATGTCGATAGAAAAAGTACAAGTGGTATTTGTACTTTTGTTGGGCATTGTCTCACCTCATAGTTTGCCAAGAAACAAACGGCCCTAGCAATATCAACAACTGAAGCCGAATACGTGTCAGCAGGAAAAGCTTGCCAACAAGCTCTGTAGATGAAACAAGCTCTCGTCGACTACGGAATTGAACTCAACGACATTCCCATTCTTTGCGACAACAAAGGAGCTATCGACCTCAGCAAAAATCCAGTCCGACACGCTAGAACCAAACACATAGAAATACGACTCCATTTCCTACGCGACAATGTTCAGAAGGGAAACATCTCAATTGAGAAAGTATCCTCAGAGGACAACATTGCCGACATTCTAACAAAACCTCTTAAGAGAGAACCTTTCAACTTTCTTAGAATTTGTTTAGGACTAATGAAACCTAGTGAGTAGATGAAACCTTAGCTTGAACCTTAGATTTACCAAACACCACAAATAACCAAAACCTGAGTCTGATCTTGCGGAACCAAACGACACCAAAGGCGGACCCCTTGTTTTGGTTCCGCCAGATCCGTGAGTCTCCAGGCTAATTTTTTAACATATATAACAAATACCATGTACTGTACATCACAACTCCCAAAAACATATCACCTACTGGAACTCGACTCAAAATCAACCAAATTCACAATTTAGGTCATCTCCTTCCATCAATTTGTGCTCTAAACATCTCTGTAAGTATCCTAATCACATCTACATTCCTGATCTGTGTCTAGGATTTCTATTTCATACACAAAATCAAAACCTGGGGTTTATGCATAATTTTAGTAAAATCATAAAACATATTTACTGAATTGCATCACAAACCATGTTTTCCTTAGTTAGAAATTGCATCTTGTAGTACATTATCATTATTCATCAAAAACCTCATGAGAAATTTTTATCAAAATCTTCTCATGACTAGGAAAAACGGTTTTTGAACATTGTTCATACAAATACAAAACGTTATGTTTTAAACATCACTTGCATAATGTCTCTTGAATGCTAAAGGAAATACACAACTAATATGTATTCTCGGGTACATTCAATCGTAGCCATATTGAAGTAGGAGCGTTTGGGTTATCTCTAATTTCGTTATAAAACTTGCATTAACAAAATTTTCATGCATTAAAAGGAGTCGAGATAACTGCACCTCCACATTGTCCCCATATAGGCACACACTAGAAATTTATATACGTATTTTCAATACTTTAACTAAACTCTGTAATTTTCTTGTCTAGGATAATCATGCCTCCTGCGAATTATTATGATCACAAAGAAACCGTCAAATACCTACCTAAACATCACAAAACCAAAGGACTTAGTGAGGAACAAGTTGAAATATTCAAAGCCTTAGAAAAACGCTATGTACATGAGGGTAGAACCATAGACCCCTCATTCCTAGAAGGAACCGTTCTTAGAGAACAACTTGCTGCCATTTGATTCGATTGTCTCCTAGACATCGATGAACCTATAATCCCCAGATTCATACTTGAATTCTATGCAACTGTAGGTCTCACCACAAATGATTATGGTTACATGAGTGTTCATTTCAAAATAAACCAAGCTCAGTTCAATATTCCTCTAGATCAATTTGGAGATGTTTTAGGTGTTCCAAGTCATGGAGATTGTTTCTATTCGGAAAAATGGTCATTGTCCATTCTCGATTCCAACCTTGATCGTATGCATCCATACGACACACCTCTAATCTCAAAAGAGGACATCCGTGCTCATCTTTTTGTTCCTAGAACCTCCCATACTAGGACTAGTCGAGGAAAGGAGGTAAATCGTGATCCGTTTGGCATGGAGCTAAATGAACTTATGCCACAATTCAAAAAGCTTGAGGAAGTTCTTAGGGCAAACGTGATTAGCACCATAGAAAATAGAGACCATGTTAACGCAAGTCTTTGCTACATGCTCTATTGTGAGTCAAACCATCGACCATTCAACTTCGCTTACTATATCGCCAAAAGAATGGCCGATATTCCGGTTCAAGGCACCACCGCCATGCCCTACGGGATGCTTCTCACCCGTCTTTATAGAGCCTTTTCACCCATTCCTCAAAACGCTTTAGGTTTTGTTCCCGACTACCCTGAAATTAAGCACACCTTTGTTCCACTTAGTGATCATAGGGTAGCCGTAGCAAAGGGAAAACGAGCTCATCCACCCACCTCATCATCATCATCATCATCGGTTAGCGAGGATGATGGTTTGCCAAACTCTAGGATCTCTCCACCCGAGTACTTGAGCCAACTTCCTCCCATCCCGAACGAATAAGCGGAATTTCGACAAACAAAGGGCATGATGAAGAATCTTGGACGATGGGTAATGAAGCTCCACAAGAAGATGAGCAAGAAGTGAAGTGTAGGGAGTGTTTGGTATTAGACTTTTTCAAACAATGATGTGATGAACTTGTGTGTTTCTTGGAATATTATGTTAGTATTTAACTTGTATGTGATCTAACTTAACATTGCAGGATGATAACACTTATTGTTATCGATTTTCCGAGATTAAGCTACCGTTTGGCTTAACTTCTTTTATGGTAAGTTATTATCATCGGATTAATCTATATGTAAACGTGTGTTAGAATCTGTGTTTTTGGTTTTATTCTATCACATATTAGTAGTTACATAAGTTTTAGGAGAATTTGCGGAATTTGAACGAGTAACGAAAAATTCGACATGTCTTCTGTTAAGAATTAGGACCTCCATATGACGGATATGGCGGAACCCAAATTTTGGTTCCGCCTGTTGTATTCCTTGGCTCCGCCTGTCCTTAACCTGCGGATTCCGCGAAACCAAAATTTTGGTTCCGCCTTTGTTATCGTTTGGATCCGCCAACTCCAACAGTAACTTTTCAAAAAATTCCCAACTAATCCCGATCCATAGATTATTGATTCTAGTTTTTAGAATTCTTCTACTGATCATTAGACCCATTAGGATGATTTAGGAACACTTAGAATCATAAGAAATCCATTTCCCACCAAAATTTGAATATTCAAAATTTCCATGTGAGTTACCTTTCTGTAACAAGCAAGGAACCCTCAAATTGGTTCCTTGAAATCCGTGGGAACATCACATAAACTGATTTTCCACTAACTCCTTGCATTTACTGCAAATCTTCCATAATTTACTCAACTCCATTTGTATGGATTGACCTTGATGATGTGACAATCTCATTTACTTGCTCCAAATCATTAGGAACCAACATTCCCCATTGGATTCACATCAAATCCAAACACAAAGATCAATATTCTTACTGTCTATAAATTAGGAAGATCAAGATCATCACAACTCACTCACTAACCATCATCTCCAACTATCATTCTTGTACTTTAGAGCAACTCATCTCACATTTCAACAATGACAAAATCAAATAACTCATCTACAAGCAGACCCACAAGAAGGACAACTCGTATGAGTGTCCGTCCTTGTTGCTTCGTAAACTTAGCTAATTCATCATCAGAGGAGTCATCTCCACTCAACATCTCCTCACCAATAGCCAATGAGAATTTTCTCAACCTAGCAACTCCAACACCACCTCACACCATCATCAAAACACCACTACCAACAATCACTCCTGTTGCTACAACACCACCACCCGCTCCATCACAACCTACTAGATCACCTTCACCACCACATTCACCACAACTTCAGCCCCTAGAGTTGATTAGAACTCCACCTTCATCACCTCATCCATATTTGGATGATTTGGAAGACCTTCCACCAAGGTCCACCAATCCTCCTCCCATGACCTTTGAAGGTCAAGTACCTATGCTCTTTCATCCCATTTATCAGGATATCCATAGTCCTCTCTACCATGATTCACCACCACCTCAACCACAAACACAACCCCTCTCACCAACATCCACACTCATTGCCATTGATGAGGCAATGTGGATCAATGCACCACAAACCAATGAAGAGATCAATGAGGAGCTCACCCACCTCTATGCTCTCTCCAATATGGTAGATTCCCGCCTTGGTGAAGCTATGGATCTTCAATCCATCTTGCTCAACTCCATCACCCCTCCAACATCAAACAACCAAACACCACCACCACCATCAAACAACCAACCACCACCACCACAAGCCATTGAGCCTACTCTTCCTCCCAACTTTCCAAGGCATGACTGCTCACAATGCGAGAGGACCGCTCACTTGGCCCAAAGGACTAACATTTTGGTCCATGAGCTCCAAAATGAAATGAGGTTCATTTTGAACCACATTCTCGAGCGCCTTAATGCGCTTTCTCACCCTCCTCAATAGGAGCCTTTAGTTTCTTCCTAGTTTCCTTTTATAGGAACTTTTAGGACTTTTTAGGATTTATTTAGGTTGTTTTTCTTGTAACATCATGTTTTGTGACTTATGTCACAAACAAATTTTCAATGAATGGATGTTATATTTTTATGCTTGTGGGTTATCACTATTTTGCATAATACCTTGGTTTGTTTGATTTACTAACATTATTGTATGCTTGGTTTGAATTCTCATAATGATTTGACCACTTATACTTAGGTGCATTTTCTTATCAGACACATATTTTTGACTTTTTAAAGTCAAATGGGTTAAACTATCATGCTTGGTTGACCTATACATATGCATTATGCTACTTGGTTGGATTGATTCATAACTAACCTTTGTTTTGTAGCTTTTCTCAACCTTGAATCATATACGTTGGTACCCTAGCAACGGGGAGTATAGATCAAGGGGGAGTATATCATATACTAACTCATTATTATGTAGCATTTCTCATCCTTGAAACGTATACGTTGGTACCCTAGCAATGGGGAGTATACATCGAGGGGGAGCATATCATATTCTAACAATTTGTTTTGTAGGATCATGCATCATAACCTTGGCACTCCAATTAGGGGGAGTATAATCCAAGGGGGAGCTTTAAGTTCTCAAAATCATTGAAACAATCTTGGTACTCCAATTTAGGGGGAGTAATAACCAATAAATGTTCACCACATTCCGCTACGCATATCTTTTTTTTGTTTCGACTAAAAGGGGGAGATAGGATTAAGTTTATACATCACTGTGCAACATCACAATACATGTTTTTATGCTTAAAATAGTTTTTAAAAACTTGCATAAAACTAACTTAATCTATATTTTTAAAAGACTTTCACTTAACTTACTCCATTGCTTAAAAATAAACATTATGTTTTGTCATCAACAAAAAGGGGGAGATTGTTAATACAAATATCGTCCTAAAACGTTATTTATATTTTATGATCTTTGCTTTATTTTGTTAATGAAAATTATAAGGTTTATCTTTAGCAAAGCATAAGTATATGTTAAAGTCTTTTACATTTGAGTAACAAGCTTTTTAAAACACATTTATATATCACATGATCACTAGGAATTACACATTACATACATATATACATTTACATGTTTATTTTTATTTCTTAAAAATAGAAATATACATGACATCATGGCATGCATATTTACATATCTTAGTTGACTTTACAATATATTTTGGAAAGATCTTGAAGCTAAAGAGTTGACATTGCAAGATCTTGACATGACTTAACAAGATATGGTAAGATTTGGAAATCCCTTAGCTGGCTTGTCCCCGCGGAACCAAACCAGTATAAGGGCGGAACCAATTTTTTGGTTTCGCCAAATCCATGCCTTGTTGATCAGCTTTGCCTATAAATAGCAAGCTGATCATTCAAGCACGATCATCACTTATATAGCTTAAATTATACACTCATTCATTTGTACATTACTAACCCATCACATTCATTCATTTCATTCTTAGTGATCTCTCTTTTGTAGCAAAGAAGATCAAGCATCAAGGTTTAACACAGTGGTGTAAATCTTTATTTTAGTTACTGTGTGATATTGTATTAGTTCACACATCATTGTCTATACTATTCATTCAGTAGAGTTCGGTTAGTGTTTTAGTCCTCAAAACACATAGAGTGTCGGGAGTGGTTGTACCCTTGTTAAAGAACCAACGGGAGTGGTTGTACTCTTGTTAAAGAACCAACGGGAGTGGTTGCACCCTTGTAAAGAACCCGGTGTTTAGCTTAGTACCGGATAAAGAGTAAGCAACGTGTAAAGGTTTTCTTCTCCTAGAAAGGAGCTTGTTTCTTAGTGAAGAAAAACTCTCGAGTTAGAGGCTCGAGGAGTGGAGTAGGGCAAGGAAGAGAGTCCTTGTAGCCGAACCACTATACACATCTGTGTTGTGTGGTTTGATCATTTCTTTCCTTACTTGCTTTATATATTGCTTGTTTGTTTGCTTTACTTTGAAATCACGTTAAGTATATAAAGCGAAGAAAAGTTTAAAAAGGGTAAAAACTATTCAACCCCCCTTCTAGTTTCCCACAACTCCTTCTTCACCGAACATATACAAATTATTGATCACGTATTACTTACAAGCTCATTTTACAAGTTTACTGCTTATAGTTATTTAGACTTCCCATTTAAGGTTTCTTTCTATTTTTAGAAACTTCCTTCTTTTAGTAACTTTCTATTTTTAGAAACTTTCCATTTTTAGAAGGTTTCTATATTTAGTAAGTTTCCCGATTTAGTGCCTTTTATGGTTATAGATAACAATTATGTAACTTAAAGGACTTATTATGTTCAACATTATAGTTTAGGGTTTAGTAACACGACTTATAATAATTTGGGTTTAAAATGTCATTATAGCAAGGTTTAGGGTTAAATATGTAACTTATCAAAGTTTAGGGTTTATATTGTAACTTAATTCCATAACGACCATTTTAGGACTTAGCCGATTTTAAAAGCCACATTTAAATATTTTCCAAATTAATTTAAGCCCGAAACAACCACACTCCCATACCTTTACACACACTCGAAACAACGCAAGCATACACACACATATATATTTTACAAGTCTCAAAACAAATTACAACCTACACAAACAATTATACGTTTAATGTCTCATTTCCACATTGGTTTTACAGCCCATGCTAACTCAACGCCCCCTTCATTTGAACCATTCCTTTATTCAGATTTGTATCACATTACTTTATGAATACTCCAACTCACACACACGCATGCCTGCACGCCATTTATCAATTCTCACACGTCAACATTAAATATAAAACACAAAATTTCTAAAATCTTAACCACATAGATATGCATGCTCCATCTCTTAGGTTAGCAAATATTCATTCATGTCATCAACAAATCTAACAATAACGACCAGCATGCATGTTTAAAACTCGATTACCCCATGTACACATGTTATAGTACGACCTCAAACACACGCACACGACACCTTAGCCAGACTCGATCACACATATATTTACACCCCTTTATGGTACACTCAACCCATGAAATAACCAACCAATAAACCCTAGTTTTCTCTTGCTGCTCATCCTCTTATACGAGATCCAAGCCAAACTAAACAACCCTTTTTCCGACCCAAACTTTGCCCATATTCGACCTTTGTTTCCAGCCAATTTGGCACCCACAATAACACGACATAAAGACCACATTAAATCACCATCCACACCCTAGTTCGACATGTATATATGCATCATAAAAATAGAACTCAGAAAATTAAAATGACATGTTTAAAATCAGATTTTTCACATTGGTGCAAAGCAGATTAAAATCCCATATTGTCATATATTTCTTGTATGTTCATATACCAACATTTGATGCGACCAAGTACCAGATTTCATGCGCCTATTTCATACCAGTTCTCAAGCAGAATTTAACCCAACTTTCAAGTACTAATCTTTCCAGGTTTTAGATGGTCTTTTTGTGATCAAGTAAATGTTCAGAAACTAGATTTCACAAGCCTTTATACTTACTGATTTGGACAACCACATAACCACTTATATCGACACCACAATTTCCTTATTTCATGTGATAATAATTCATCAGTTCATGCGACTCCTTTTTCCCTAATTCACATTGTTCATTAGTGCTCAAACCATGTTCAAACATCAGACTTATAACCTCATATATAGGCAGTTTCGAAATAGCAGATTAAGACTCTATGTCGACTTATATGTTTTTCATTATTTCATGCGCTTAGTTTTCCCGGTTTAACATGGTTTATTAGTAACCAATACATGTTCACAAACCAGATCTCACAAGCCTAAGGAAACCTTATATCGACATATATATAAGTATCATTTCATATCTTAAGCTGTGTTATTTGAGTCATGTTTTCTCGTATATAAGAGATCCAATAAACGTTTATATTTCAGGTTTTAATGGCCATGTAAATCCCTAGATGTTGACACATAAATGCTCCAAAAAAGCATGTGTGAAACAGATTCCAAATAGCCATTTGACATACATATTTATTCCATCATTTCATGCGTTCAATCACCAGGTTTTTAGATTGCATAATAGTGATCAACTAAGTATCCAAAGGCCCGATTCATAGGCTCCTATCTGTGTTGATTCGAGTGACAAAGTAAATCCAGTATCGACCTATCTTTACTTCATGATTTCATGTGATATCTTCTATCATTTATGCTACTTAATAACTCTCTCATTTTTATTCTTTTAGGTTGATACATGATTATCTTTAGACTATATATTCTGGATATTTTTGAATATGTTGATGCTGAGAGAACAAGAACAAACATAGGTATACCTTGGGATGATTTGAAGGAAGCAACAAACACAAAAGACTCCAAGATCAGAACCTGGTCGAATCTAAACAAGCACCCTCGAACCCCAACCAATACCACGATTCACCACAGCTTGCTAAACCCTTGCACGCCCCCTTGTACCACCTTTTTACTCGAATGAGTGAAGAAGTAAAGCTGCCATCACTTAGGTTATATTCTAGGGTTTAATGTGTATTTTGGAATGAGAAGATCAGTTGAATGAAGAGTAGATAAAGGGAGATGGGGCTGGCATTTCTGACCGAATAAAGTGGGGAGTCAAAATGACCATATCTTCATTTCAAAATGATAATGTATGTTGACATATCTCATACTACAAGTTAGGTACATAATTTAAATAGTTTTGGCCCTATGCATCACTCTTTAGACGTGTGCTAAATATTTAAAATATCATGCATACTTAGTCTCATAGGTTTATAAGTTGTGCACCATATTTAAAAATATTTTGACCTATGGATCGTGTGATATAAGACTTAATTCTTCCATGTATATGTCGATTTTATGTGGCTTAGATTATGGGCTTTTATATTTTGATATTCTCTCAAGTTAAAATGATTTGTTAATTAAGTTGTGTTCGTATATAAAGTTCAAATTAGCCACAGATTTTAGGAACCATGCTTTAGGGTTTTATAGGGTCCCACAAAAAATACCACTTACTCACAAAAAAAGAAAAGTAAGACGAATGGCATCGGCCATTTGAATGGCGAAGGTGCAATTGGCGAGCAAATGACATGTTTGGTGGTAAGGTTTTGGCAGCGCCAAAAGGAACCATAGGGACGAATGGCACGTTAATTGATTGCCTCACCGTGCACTCTAAGAGTATGTGTAATAGGGAGTAAAATTAAATGATGCATACGTGATTCGCCCCACCCACGCGTACTCCTTTAAACTTTTCCCTCCACTCATGCGTTGGTGACCAATTTTGAGCACAGGTCGATCGTTTGATCGAACGACATGTGATATTGGTTGTGTGTGTGATTTTGGTTTTTATGGGGTATATTTGTGTATAAGTGAGGTATGTTAATTTGGATGGTAAAGTTGATAATCTTATTACACATTGTTAATGGTGAAGTGAAAATATGATGTGACACATAGATTTAAGAAAAGAGAAATAACTTGTGTATTAACTTGATAAATAAAGAGTTTGTACAAATCAAAAATAGACAATATAACTAAGTGATGCCCTAATCTTAGATGGGCTAAATGGGACAACATATCGGGTCTTATTAACTAACATCTCCCCTCAAACTCACAATGCTGCAGCGAGAAACATTGAGATTTTTTCAGACAGAAAACGAAAATGCGGACCATAGTGAGGCTTAGTAAATATATCTTCAATATGTAAAGCAGATGGAAGAAACGGAAAAGAAATGGTGCCAGCCTGAAGATGGTTACGAGTGAAATGACAATCAATCTATATATGCTTGCTCCTTTCATGAAAAACAGTGTTGCGCGCAATCTGAATAGCACTACGATTATCACAATATAATGGAGTAGGACAAGTAATACGAACACCCATATCTGCAAGTAACCAACATAACCAAACAATCTCGCTAGTAGTCACGGCCATGGCATGATACTCGGCTTCAGTGGAAGATCTCGAAAGAACATCTTGTTTCTTAATCTTCCACGAGATAAGCGAATCTCCAAGAAAAACACAAACCCCCTTGTTGACTTTCAAGTGACATAATCACCAGCCTAATCAGCATCACAATAAGCACGCAAGTCTAAAGAAGACGTAGAAGGAAACAAAAGTATCTGAAACTGAGTACCTCGAAGATACCGAAGAATCTTTAGAACAGCAGCCCAATGAACTATAGTAGGAGCAGCAACAAACTGATTAACAATGTGGACAACATAAGCAATATCTGGACGAGTCACTATAAGATAAACCAAACTCCCAACAATAGTGCGATATAAACTAGGATCAGGTAAAAGGATCACCATCAGTAGGAGTATATTTTGCTTTAGCATCAAGATAAATGTCGGCAATCTTATTGTCTGTCATTCTGGCACGATCAAACAAAGCAACCTCAATACCAAGAAAATAACGTAGTAAACCGAAATTTTTCATAGCAAACCGATGAGACAACTCTGCCATCAACAATTCAATTCCATCACAATCATCTCTATAATCATATCATCAACATACAAGGATAACATAATACGTCTAGCACTTGAACGTTTAGCAAATAATGCGGAATCATGATGGCTAGAGACAAATCCAAGAGAAGTAACAATAGTGGAAAACTTTTCATACCAAGTACGTGGTGCCTATTTGAGACCATAAAGAGCTTTCTGGAGCTTACAAACTTCACCTGACTGATGAGGAACGCCAGGAGGTGGTGTTATATAAACTTCTTCATTTAGGTCACCGTTCAAGAAGGCATTCTTGACATCCATTTGAGATATTTTTCATTGACAACTAGAAGCCACTGCAATCAAAGTTCGGACAATTTTCATTTTTGAAACAGGAGCAAATGTCTCTTCATAATCCATGCCATACTCTTGAGAGTAACCTTCAGCAACAAGTCGAGCCTTATATTTTTCAATTGAACCATTAAACTTGGTTTTAAATCTGTAGACCCAACAAGAGCCAATAGCACGCTTGCCTGCTGGAAAAGGTACCAAGTCCCACGTGTGAGTCTGATGCAATGCATTAAGTTCCTCAGCCATCGCATCCTGCTAAAGTGGATCACAAACAGCTTCCGTATAGGACACATGATTATAAAGACTATGTACAGAAGCAACAAAAGATGCAAATGAACTAGAATAACAAGAATAAACAAAATCATCCTTTTTTGTGAACTTACGAATATGTGTGGGTCGAACATTTGGAGGAGGAACTGATGCAACTTTAGGCGATGATTGGGTAGACATGGTGGGGGGTTGATTGATGGTCGATGTAGCCTCAGGATTTGTAACTAGTGGTGTTTCAGTAGTGGTGGTGGTTTCAGGAGGTGTACCTGATATTGGTGGTGTTTCAGTAGTGGTTGGTGTGAGGTTGTTTTAGAGACAAGTTTTGGTATATTGGGTGACACAACAGGTGTATGTTCTTCAAAGGGATCAATTTTTATGAGTTCAGATTGTGTCAAATTATGCGAACTAGTAGGAACAAAATAGTATGGAATGTGCTCTAAAAACTCAACTTGGCGTGATGTATACAACTTTTGACCGACTGGATCATATAATCGATATCCCTTTTGACTAACACCATAACCCAAAAACACACATAAAGTGGACTTTGAAGATAATTGTGTACGCTCGACATGTGGTTTTAGGACAAAACAAGTACAACCAAATACGCGCAGTGAGGAATAATCAGGCGAAGTTCCATACAAGTTTTCATAAGGGGATAAACCAGAATTATGTGCAGTTGGGATTCTAGTAATCACATATGTAGCTGTAAGAACAACTTCTCCCTAAAATACACTAGGAACATCAACATAAAACAAAAATGATCTAGCTGTCTCAACAAGATGATGATGCTTCCTTTCAGCAACACCATTTTGTTGAGAAGTGTCCGTATAAGAGGTCTGATATATAGTCTCATCCGATTTAAGTAAACCAACAAACTCACTAGAAGTGTATTCTCCTCCCAAATCACAGCGAAACCATTTTATGACTATCGAATGTTGAGTTTTCACAAGAGCTCTAAATTTTTTAAAAACTGTAAGAAAATCAAACTTGTGCTTCATCAGATAAACCCAAGTATATCGAGTGAAGTCATCAATAAATGTAACATAATATCTGGAACCTCCTTTTGTGGATACATGAGAAGGTCCCCACACATCAGAATGCTATAGATCAAATGGAGCATTAGAAAAGGAAACGCTATTACTAAACGGTAATGCTGAGAACTTAGCAAGTTTACAATCACTACAATCAGAAATATCATGAGCGTTTAGCTTTCCTAGCGCTCCTGTAGATGTTAAAAATCGTAAGCGAGAACCAGAGACATGACCCAACCGAGAATGCAATAAATAAAATGTTGAAGAAGAACGGTTCAACCAAAAAGAAGACAAATCCACACTAGATGATGCGGTCTCATTAATATCTCTAAAGTGATCAAAAACATAAAGATTTCCTTGCCTGTGACTTGTCCCAACCACTTTCTGTGTTTTCCGGTCATATATAGAACAATCGGAAACAGAAAATTTGACATCACATCTAGAATAACAAATTTTACTGACAGAAGCAAGATTCATAGTAAGGCTCGGTATGTAGTAAATATCAGATAAAGCAACAGATGGTGTATCAACCGAACTAGCGCCTACTAATGGCATAGAATCACCATTTGCGGCCACAATTGATTTCGAAGAATTAGGATTCAACGAAATGAATTGTGACAGAAGATGAGACATGTGATGAGTAACAATTGAATATTCAAAGTGAAGTAGAAACAATCCCAATTAATTTGAAAACTTTGAAATAAAAACTTAAATCAGCTGTTAGCATCGAACTTAGCAATCAAGGTAGCAATCATACTTTATTCAAACAGGACCAGCAAACATATTAGCATCAAACGAACGTCTTTTTTTTTACTCGACGACAAAATTGCAACGACAATCGATCAAACCGACATGCCGTATAACCTTGCTCTTGATATCATATAGATTTAAAAAAAAAAAAGAGAAATAACTTGTGTATTAACTTGATAAATAAAGAGTCGGTACAAATCAATAAATAAACAATAAAACTAAGTGATGCCCTAATCTTAGATGTGCTAAATGGGCCGACATATCGGGCCTTATTAACAAACAATAATGATGGATCTATTGGTCACCACTATGTTCAACCTAACCACTAATCGGCTAATTGCTAGTAACTTAAGAGTGCGACAAGTTTATTCTACATAATATTATACATTAAAAGCTCCTAAACATTTTTTAAACGCTCTTGGCCAAATATATATCTGGTGCAATTATCAATCCACATCTACTTCGTTGCACACTTGCACTTCTAACTCTACATGGACAAGAAAACATGAATTTGGTACATACAGTTGATTACAATAAATATGTTTCTAGTTTCAAAGCATAACTTATTTCATGTGCAAAAGTTATCATCAATTAATTTGGATCGCGTATACCATGTATATAACACACAAGTTGATCCAGCCATCTTTTTGTGGTCACACGTAGCACAAATATGCTCCAAGGAATACTAGCGGAGACAATGGTTTGATAGTCTCAACAACTCGAAAACAACGAAACCCAATTCAATAGTATTGTTTCTCCTATATTTATCGTGCGTGGAGTAAATGCTGCCACGAAACTTGCATAGTCTTTACTCACACTCGAACTTTTATTCGTGTAATATCATCTATCGTCGTGGTTTTCATTATGTCCTCGTGATTCAACAAACACAATCATCAATCATTCAATGACATATAGACGTGTATCACTGAAAAAAACATATAACCGATCTAAATATATTTGCCAACTATGACGATAAACATCAAGAAAAAAAGAAGAAGCAAAAGTACTTGATAAAAATCAAAAGGTACTTTAAATAGTTGTAAGGGAGGTAGTTGACACACTCTATCCTTTTGTAATATGAGATGCTATATTCATAAAAAATCTACAAAATATTTAAATGATGTGGTACACGTTAATAGGAAGATTTGAATTTGAAATGAAGATAGAGAATTAATTAGAATGATTTGTTAAAAATATAAAGGGATGAGATTTATCATTTATTGAAGTGCAAGGACTAAAGCTGCCACTTCTTATATTTGGGTCCATACTTGACCCATTCACTTTGCTGCAGTCAAGAATCATGGGTGTGTTCCTCTGTATGTGTGTTCTTGGCAGAGATAGTGAGAAGACAACGTTCATATTTTCTCAACGGTCATATCTTCCCTTCTCAGTATTTAATCCCCCTTGGTTCCATGTTGAAGTATGAAAGTCATTTGTTCTCTGAGTATATTGCTACTCAGTTCTTACCATAGAAGTCGATTAATCTGAGGATACATCTCCTCAGCTGTTAAACATGGAGTTCACCTACATAAGGTTAAATTAAGCTTCTAAGTTAATCGATGTCATCTACTTCTTAAAGTAGAGGCTAGTGTTCTTGTTGCTTCATTGTTAAACTTTCAATCTAATCTTGTAATCTTGTGACTGATCAATATGATCCAGTCACTTCTTTGTTCTCAAGCTAATTGGCTCTAGTTGGAGTTCAATAGTTGTTTAAACATTCCTGTATTGTTACTGAGTATTAATTTGAATCTAGTGGAGGTTGGTTGGATTCAATACCCAAGTGTGTTTAACCATTTTTACATGGTATCAGAGACAGGTTCTATCGATCTGGTGATTTCATGTTCTTGGGTTTCAACCAACTTTTGGGGGTTCTTGAAATTGGTGACTCCTCTGGTTGTATTATTGTTAATTCAACGCTATCATTTGGTTAATTGATGGTTGGGCTAAAAAGCGACGAGTTCTGGTGAATTAGGGTTATGATCGAAGAACCCTAATTTTTTCTGAATTGGGGGTTTTCCCAATTGGAGGTTTAAATGGTTAATTGAGGCTGTTTCATTAATAGCCATCGTTGGTTTAGTCTGCTTGGGCTAAATCTTGTGGTTTCTGGAGTTTCTTGGCTGGGGTTTGTGAAACCCTAATTTTTCTAATTTGGGCGTTTCTTCCGTTCGAGGTTCTTGGGTTTCTCGGTGTTTCTCGGATTCTCTTGTGATCGTTTGATATCATTTCTCTTCGGGTACGTTTGGCGACCGGTTGTGGTGGTCAATATTGATTCACTTCAATCTGATTGGTTTTAGTTGCCGTTACCCTAGGTGAAGGTTTGGGTGTTGAAGCCGCTGATTGGTCGAATTGGTTGAAGTCACCGGCGATTGTTCTGAGTTGCTGTGGGATGTTAACAATTGGGTTGTTATCCGGTTGTGGTTTATTGCTGGTCGATTGGGTGTTGCTGTTTTCCGGTCTATTCGAAGCCCTAAGTGAAGGTTGACTGGTATGCAGTCTTTGAGGGTCCTTGGAGTTGGTATGGGGTATTTTCTATCCTTCGTCTTCCGCTGCTGCTATATCACTGTATTGTTCTCTTTCCTACCTGATTTTGGTAGAATCAGGACCTCTTTGAGTGATTAGTTAATTGTTTGATCTGTGCACTTTCTTGCAAGTCTATATGTTTCTTATCTGTTTAAGTCTGTTTATTTGGTTTATTAGCGTACCAAGGGTTGTCCTTGGTCGCCTGTAAGTTTTATCGACACACCCCAAGGTGGGGTTGTGCCTATTGTGTACCCACGGTGCATATAGCACCGTTGGGGGTCTTGTTTTTTTGATTAAGCTGTAATGGCTCTAAGGTTGACGTTGATGTTTGTTGTTTGTGGTTACTTGTGAATTTTGTTGGATGCTATTATGGTCGTTGATTTTGTGATTTTTTGGTTGACGTCATGTTGTGTGTGTCATTGTTGTGTTCTTTTTGTGCTCGGTAAACCCAAATAGGGTGCGCTTGGTTTGGTCGTTTGCTGCTGTCACAACCTACCCAAATAGGGTGTGTCGTTGCTGACTTTGTTGCTTTAATTGGTATGCCTGTATGCTATTTTTCTGCGCTATAAAGTCATATTGCATACTGTTTCTTTTCTGCCCCAAAAGGGGTATATTATTGCTGATTTTTCAGCATGTTTCAAGGTATATTATTGCTGATTTTTCAGCATGTTTCAAAGTGTTTGGTTGCTGTTTTTTCAGCATCTTTAAAAGTGTTTTGTTGCTGATTTTTCAGCATCTTTCAAAGTGTTTGGTTGCTGATTTTTCAGCATGTTTAAAAGTGTGTTGTTGCTGATTTTTCAGCATGTTTCAAAGTGTTTGGTTGCTGATTTTTCAGTATGTATTATGGGCATGTTGTTTGCTGTTTTTTCAGCCCCAAATGGGGTATTTTGCTGCTGGTTTCACAGCAGCAGAAGGGGTGTTTGCCTTGCTTATTTGCAGCCCCAAATGTGGGTGTAATGGGGGTGTAAAGCTACTGAATTTACAGCAGCACCATGTCTGTTCGGTGGCTGCTAAAACAGCCCTAATCATGTCGTAAAGACCTACTCGTTGCATTGGTAGACATGGTGATCATATTATCAGCCATGTTGGTTATTTGTTGCTGCTGATTTTTATTCAGCATGTTTGTGGACATGGTTCGTGGTACTATGGGTCTTGGGGATTGATGACCCCTTGCCCACGTTGTTCGCTGTGTTGTCTTGGCATGGCTTTGGTTAAGATTGGTTCACCAAGTGACTTCCAAAGAAGTTCATTTGGAATGTTGTTGGGTTCTCTCTTGAAGAACCTAATCTTGAATCAGTTACTGATTCTTTCAGGTGGTTTATACCTGGTGATGTTTTTCAGTCCTTAGATTTATCTGAGGCTGGATTGTTGATAGTTGCAACAGTTGTGTTGTGTGATTGGTTGAAAGAGAATCTGTATTCTCTGTTGCTATGGAAGCTGTTAAGAAAATAGTTCCAAGTTGATAAAACTTTGTGGCTGTAAAAGCCATAAGTTGTATGATGACTCAAAAACCTTTTGAAATGGATTTGTCTCTGAGGAGATGTATCCTCTGTTGTTAACATGAAGTCAATCATTCTCTGAGAACTTGGATTCTTAGTTGTTAAACATGGAGCATCACTCCATCTTGTTAAATCATCCCAACTGATGTAAGAGTTGGGTTCAGTTGTTAATCATGGAGAATTCCTCCATCTTGTTAAACCAACCCAACTGTTGTAAGAGTTGGGTTGAGTCTTGCCTTTTCAAGGTTGGACTGATCATTGTTAAAATAATCTTTGTTACCACCACCTTTGTGTGATGTTGGTACTCTTCACCTTCAAGATGATCTCCCAAGTCTGATCATTTTGATCAACTTAGCTTGGTGCTATTATTGTTAACACCCTGATTATTCAGGATTGTGTTGTTAATCATCCAGCTGAAACTGGATTGTATTAATGTGAATGACTCAAATTGGAGATCATTTTTGTGCCCCTTGAGTGGGCTGCTATCTATCACCACTTTCTTTATTGAAGGTGGCTGGTCTTCTGTTTCTGGAAGATCCTTTCGACGTTTCAGTCGTGTTGTATCATTGTTGAACTGATCATTGTGGATTCAGTCCTTGTATGTATTTGGTACTGTAACCTGATACATTCTCACAGCCTCCATCTTACAAGTGTTGGCTGTTGTTGTTTACCATACCAAAAGCAGTTTTCTACTGCTGTTGTTGTTTACCACATCAAAGCAGTTTTCTACTGCTGATCAGCTAGGTTTGTTGGACATGTTTGGTATGCAAGTTTGAGGGAGGGTGTTAAAAATAACATCCAAACTTCCAAGGACTGTTTCTGTTATAACATAAACATTCCCAACTCTAACACTTTAACTTTGTTTCCCTATATGTTGTTTGTGTTTGTGCAGGGACTTAAAGAGACAAGCACTCATTCTCTGGAACTTAAAGATATCGCTGGCTCAGAAGTTTATTCATTTGACCCATCACCTCATGACTTAGAGATGAAGGGTGATTCCCTTTACCAAAGATGCTGGCTCAGAAGTTTATTCATTTGACCCATCACCTCATGACTTAGAGATGATGGGTGATTCACTTTACCAAAGATGTTGTCTCCTTTGTTCCTGCCTATTTAAGCCCTATCCTTGAAGCTGTTCTTGTTGTCACTGCTGGTCAATATGGGCTGTGATATATTGGTCTAAGTATTATGAGGTCTCAGATCATTGGTTTTCTAGTATATTGTGATGGATTGAGGGATTCTGATTGGTTTCAGGGTCTCTCATGGATTCAGAAGTATGCTGGGAGGCCCAATTGTAACACCCCAACCCGGCAAGGGTAGAAGCATCACATTATGGTGACAAATCAAAGCGTACATAATACACAGCGGAAGTCTTAAAACAAAATTCATTAAAGAAGTCAAGCCAACACGGCTTAAGCCAAAAACATAAGTTCAAATGATAACGAATAATCCAAAGGAACGAACAATAGAATGAAATCCAGTCTAAACAAATGTCATAAATAAAGGTGGTCATCTAAGGTAGCAACTCCATCTAAGCTCTACTCTCATCCCCATAGCAAAATCCCAGCTCCTAGCTTAGATACCTGCCGCAGGAAAAGGAAAATGCGGCTGAGCTTAAAAAGCTCAGTGAACAGATACATAAACAAAGTAATGATAACGAAACAGAAATAAGATATGGTGCAATGGGGAAACATCATGAGGTATAAACAATGTGAAGGTGTAATGAGATAGGTTAGGATAGTCATCCACCACGAGCCCAGACAAATCAAATATAGTAACCATAGAGGGGATGCCTCTCAGATAATATGAGGGGTGACCTCATGTATCAAAATGGAGTGATCAGCTCCCAGATATATATGTGAAGGGCATGTATTGCACACAGTACCAATCACCAGACAATAACAAATCAATATAGATAATCCACTAACAGAACAGATCTAGGATGCATCCATACGCCCCTGCAAACAAATCATAATCATAATGGCCATAGCAGATAACAAATAAGGGACGGTGTGGAGCATCACTCAACCACACTAGAGTCATGCCATTGGTGCATCAATGACATGGCCATGTTACCTTCATGGCTAGGGTCACAAATTTTGGCTCGGGTATCAAACTAAGAGTCAAATATCAAATCAAAATCAGAATGTCATATCCAATGGTCCATAACAGATGGTTCATAATCAAATATTTCAGAAGTAATATCAAAGGTCCAAATCAGAGTTTATCAGATAAAGGTTTACAAAGCAAAGGATCATGGCAAAGGTTCACAACAAAAGGGAACATAGCAATGGCTTAGGGAATCTTAAACGAATCAGAAATCAAAATCATATCAAGGGAATAAGACACCCTTACTGAAAAAGGGCAGAGTATCTGTACCTTATTACGAATGCAACAAAGACAAGAGACAGAAAGCACAGAAATAGATCAAGGCCTCTCCTTATCCACACCTTGCGTATGGATTAATTCGAACAAAAGAAAAGCCTACGATAAACCAAGTCTTCCACGACCCAAACACTTATTTTTCCTAGCTAGATTAAACCTTGATGAACACCAGAAAAATACTTGATCTTGCCCAGAAATTCGAATGGAGGAAGGGTCGAATTTTTATGTGTCGACTTTTAGGGTTTTAGGGTTTCGGATTTTTGGAAAAAATAAAATAAATGGGATTTGATTTATAATAGGTGTAGAAACGACTTAGGAGGGGGAAAACATGCTTAAGAACCGGCCTAAATACATTACAAAATTAGAGTTTGAGATTTGGTACAATTCCTTAATTTATTTTGGTATTTATCCTTTTTAAAAGATTTTATAATCATAATTAATTAAAACAAAATTTTATTTTCGGTATATGTATATTTATTTATGTGCAAGAATAGTTTTTGGACATGCAAAATGTTAAAATGTTGTCTTGAAATTATTTTACTTCATATGTAGTTCGTTTCCAGAAGTTAGGAATTAATTTGGTGCTTTATAAGTGTTTTAATTAACTTTTAAGGTTTCAGGGGTATTTTGGTCATTTTACATGCTTTCTAAATTTTAGGTATTACAACTTCTTCCCCCCTAAAAAAAATTTCGTCCTCGAAATTTGCGAAGAACCAGAAACGAAACAGAACGGAAAACAAAACAAAGGCATACCAGATCAGAACAAGAAATGTGGATAACTAAAATAGCTTCGGTTATGAGTTCATGGGTTCTCATTGGTGTAGAGATGGATATACGATTTGTTAATGGTGTTGGAGTTATATTAAGTCTCTTGGCAAACGGATTAGATATAACGGAATAATGCAAAGACAAAACGATCACCAATGAAAAGAAAGCCGGTAATGGTACCTATAGTGGGAGATGGCTTAGCCGAGTCTACTGGTACAATATGGCCCTTCTTGGGACAGTCCTTAACCCTATGATGAGTAGAGCCACATGAAAAACAACCACCAGTAACCTTAAAGCAAGGACCCGGATGAGCCTTTCCGCAAGTAGTACATAGAGGTGGAGGAGGCAAAGCCTCAATAGGCCTCTTCTGACCTGAAGAACTCGAATGATGACTCTGCTGAGAACCCCGAGTCGACTGCTCTCTGAACTCCTGATGCCTCCTCTGTTCATATCCCTGGTCTTGACGACTCCTATGCTCCCGACTCTGGTCCTGACGACCCTGCTCCCTGAAGCTCACACGATTTCCGTCTCTGTCTCTCTTATTCGAACCCTCATCAGCATGCAACAACTCAATGTTACGGGCCGCGTCCGCAACTGAAGCAACATCCTCATACTCAGTGTTCACAATACGATCCAATACCCACTTCTTCAATGCCCATTTAAAGTGCCTAGCCTGACGATGAGCATTACCCGTAACCTCTGGTCCAACAAAACTAGCCAACCTCATGAACCTCTGCATGAATTCCCCAGACGACTCTCGATCCAACTGACGAATAGTCCCATACTCACGTTCGTACTTCTGCTGCTCAGACAACGGAATATACTGCTTATAAAATATGACACAAAAATCCTCCCATGAACAAGTATCAGCGAAATCCTCTTCCTGTGACTGAACATACGTTGTCCACCAACTCAGCGCATCACCCTCCAATTTGAATGTGGCCAAACGCGTCTTGAATTCATCAGCACAACCCAAGACCCTGAACAGTTTCTCAATATGAGTGATCCAATCCTCTGCCTCTGTGGGAGTGGCAGCAGACCGAAAAGAAAGAGGTTTGAGCTTATTGAACCTTTCGATCCAAACATGAATACCAGTAGGTGGAGCACCGCCACCACCACCACCTGATGAACCCGCACCATTACCTCCTGATGAACCCGCACCATTTCTGATGTCATTGGTGATTTGGGTCACCAACTGAGGAAGAGCATTAGCCAAAGCAGCGGCTATCATGGCCTCGAAATCAGGGCCATCCTCCCCATTTCGGTATTCGGTATTACGCGTATTCACCATCTGAACGATCATTAAAACGATTAGCAAAATAGGGAAGAATAGGCACGAAAGGAAAGACGAAACAGAAACCTATGTCTACCCAAATCCTCACCAGTCAAAACTTAAGTCCTAAGGGTCAAATCCTAGGGTCCATATGATTCACAGGCCATGGCTTATGTACTACAGGTCGCAGCCTGGGCTCTGATACCATAATTGTAACACCCCAACCCGGCAAGGGTAGAAGCATCACATTATGGTGACAAATCAAAGCGTACATAATACACAGCGGAAGTCTTAAAACAAAATTCATTAAAGAAGTCAAGCCAACACGGCTTAAGCCAAAAACATAAGTTCAAATGATAACGAATAATCCAAAGGAACGAACAATAGAATGAAATCCAGTCTAAACAAATGTCATAAATAAAGGTGGTCATCTAAGGTAGCAACTCCATCTAAGCTCTACTCTCATCCCCATAGCAAAATCCCAGCTCCTAGCTTAGATACCTGCCGCAGGAAAAGGAAAATGCGGCTGAGCTTAAAAAGCTCAGTGAACAGATACATAAACAAAGTAATGATAACGAAACAGAAATAAGATATGGTGCAATGGGGAAACATCATGAGGTATAAACAATGTGAAGGTGTAATGAGATAGGTTAGGATAGTCATCCACCACGAGCCCAGACAAATCAAATATAGTAACCATAGAGGGGATGCCTCTCAGATAATATGAGGGGTGACCTCATGTATCAAAATGGAGTGATCAGCTCCCAGATATATATGTGAAGGGCATGTATTGCACACAGTACCAATCACCAGACAATAACAAATCAATATAGATAATCCACTAACAGAACAGATCTAGGATGCATCCATACGCCCCTGCTAAGAAATCATAATCATAATGGCCATAGCAGATAACAAATAAGGGACGGTGTGGAACATCACTCAACCACACTAGAGTCATGCCATTGGTGCATCAATGACATGGCCATGTTACCTTCATGGCTAGGGTCACAAATTTTGGCTCGGGTATCAAACTAAGAGTCAAATATCAAATCAAAATCAGAATGTCATATCCAATGGTCCATAACAGATGGTTCATAATCAAATATTTCAGAAGTAATATCAAAGGTCCAAATCAGAGTTTATCAGATAAAGGTTTACAAAGCAAAGGATCATGGCAAAGGTTCACAACAAAAGGGAACATAGCAATGGCTTAGGGAATCTTAAACGAATCAGAAATCAAAATCATATCAAGGGAATAAGACACCCTTACTGAAAAAGGGCAGAGTATCTGTACCTTATTACGAATGCAACAAAGACAAGAGACAGAAAGCACAGAAATAGATCAAGGCCTCTCCTTATCCACACCTTGCGTATGGATTAATTCGAACAAAAGAAAAGCCTACGATAAAACCAAGTCTTCCACGACCCAAACACTTATTTTTCCTAGCTAGATTAAACCTTGATGAACACCAGAAAAATACTTGATCTTGCCCAGAAATTTGAATGGAGGAAGGGTCGAATTTTTATGTGTCGACTTTTAGGGTTTTAGGGTTTCGGATTTTTGGAAAAAATAAAATAATGGGATTTGATTTATAATAGGTGTAGAACCGACTTAGGAGGGGGGAAAACATGCTTAAGAACCGGCCTAAATACATTACAAAATTAGAGTTTGAGATTTGGTACAATTCCTTAATTTATTTTGGTATTTATCCTTTTTAAAAGATTTTATAATCATAATTAATTAAAACGAAATTTTATTTTCGGTATATGTATATTTATTTATGTGCAAGAATAGTTTTTGGACATGCAAAATGTTAAAATGTTGTCTTGAAATTATTTTACTTCATATGTAGTTCGTTTCCAGAAGTTAGGAATTAATTTGGTGCTTTATAAGTGTTTTAATTAACTTTTAAGGTTTCAGGGGTATTTTGGTCATTTTACATGCTTTCTAAATTTTAGGTATTACACCAATGGTCTGCTCTCATCTTGTTTTCTCCTCAGTTGAAATGTCGGGTTCATCATTTAAGCCCGCATGAAGAAAAGTCGGGTTCATCATTTAAGCCCGCATGATGAAAAGTCGGGTTCAAATATTTAAGCCCGCAAGAAGAAAAAAAAATTCAGTTCAAGTTGAATTTTGGAAATCCCACCTTTCAACTTGAGGGGGAGTGTTAAAAATGTAAAGGGATGAGGTTTATCATTTATTGAAGTGCAAGGACTAAACTTGCCACTTCCTATATTTGGGTCCATACTTGACCCATTCACTTTGCTGCAGTCAAGAATGATGGGTGTGTTCCTCTGTATGTGTGTTCTTGGCAGAGATAGTGAGAAGACAATGGTCATATTTTCTCAACGGTCATATCTTCCCTTCTCAGTATTTAATCCCCCTCTTGGTTCCATGTTGAAGTATGGAAGTCATTTGTTCTCTGAGTATATTGCTACTCAGTTCTTACCATAGAAGTCGATTAATCTGAGGATACATCTCCTCAGCTGTTAAACATGGAGTTCACTTTCATATGGTTAAATTAAGCTTCTAAGTTAATCGATGCCATCTACTTCATAAAGTAGAGGCTAGTGTTCTTGTTGCTTCATTGTTAAACTTTCAATCTAATCTTGTAATCTTGTGACTGATCAATCTGATCCAGTCACTTCTTTGTTCTCAAGCTAATTGGCTCTAGTTGGAGTTCAATAGTTGTTTAAACATTCCTGTATTGTTACTGAGTATTAATTTGAATCTAGTGGAGGTTGGTTGGATTCAATACCCAAGTGTGTTTAACCATTTTTACATGATTTTTATTGGTGACAAGGATTTTGTGGAATTTGTTTTTAAATTTTTTGTGAATGTAACGTTTTCCTTTTATAAAAGTGGTAGTTGTAGGGGAAGTAATTGACACACTATGTTTTTATTGGGATACTCCAATGCATATTATTTTTTTAATTTGCAGACATGATTATACAAGCAGGTAATGCAGGATGTGAGCGTGATGCAACCATGTAAAGCATTCTAAATAAAAAGAAAGTATTTGCAAATCAATTCCTTTCTTAAAAGTGAGAATTAATGTGCTAAAGTTCGGTTTCAGTTACCTATAAAGTTTTATTTTTGGATTGTGTCAATAAACTATAGTACGGCTTTATACTCCTGCTAGCTAAAGACCGTGAATTTCAAAGGCAGTTCAAAGAAAATGTTTTGGACAATAAAATATGATGAAATAAATCTGGAAAACGTAACAAAAGTACTAAACCAAATACCTAATCAAATACTGTATAACTTAGAGTAAACTGCAAAAATCGTCCCTGTGGTTTTCTCAGATTGCAAAAAACGTCCTTGTGGTTGGCTAATTGCAGGCGGCCTCCCTGTGGAGGAAAATTTTCATCATTTTGGTCCCGGGTTTTAACTGGCGTTAAATGAATTCCGTTAGAAGTTACACGTTTAGCCCTTGTGGCCCATGAACATTGCAGCGTCCCCATGAACATTGCAGCGTCCATCCTTTTTTCGTCCGTTTTTTTCGCGTTTTCGTCCGTTTTCGCGTGTTTTCGTCTTTTTTTTTTACGATTTACTCCGATTTTTTACGTTTTCGTCCGTTTTTTATGTTTTCGTCCGTTTCTTTACGTTTTCGTCCGTATTTTTTCGTTTTCGTCAGTTTTTTTTACGTTTTCGTCTGTTTTTTACGATTTCATCCGTTTCTTTACGTTTTCGGCCGTTACTTTATTTTTGCTCCGTATTTTTACGTTTTCATCCGTTTTCTTACGTTTTCGTTTGTTTTTCTAGGTTTTCATCTGTTATTTTACGTTTTAGTCCCGTTTCTTACATTTTCGTCCGATTTTTTACGATTTTATCATTTTTTTTTACGTTTTCGTTCGTTTTCTTACGTTTTCGTCTGTTTTCTTACCTTTTTTTTGTTTTTTCGTTTTCGTCTATTTTTTAACGTTTTCGTCTGTCTTTTTACGTTTCTTCCCTTTTTTTTACGTTTGAGTGTGTTTTCGTCCGTTTTTTATGTTTTCGTCCATTTTTTACGTTTTCTTACGCTTTCGTCCATTTTCTTTTACCTTTTTGTCCGTTTTCTTACGTTATCCTAACATAAGAAAACGTAGAATAATGTACAAAAAAGTACAATATCATATGAAAACGAACGAAAACCTAAAAAAAAGATGAAAGCATAAAAAATTGGATGAAAACGTAAAAAAAATGGAACAAAAATGGACAAAAACTTAAAAAACTGACGAAAACATAAAAAAGGGGAAGAAAACGGACTCAAACTTAAAAAAACGAGCGAAAACGTAAAAAAAACATACTATAACGTAAAAAAGGTAAAAAAAGAATACGAAAACTTAAAAAATTGACAAAAATGTAAAAAAATGGAGTAAAACGTAAAAAATAAAACAGACGAAAACGTAATAAAACACACTCAAACGTAAAAAAAAAAAGACGAAAACGTAAAAAAACATATTAAAACGAAACAACAAAAAAACTTAAGATAATAAACGAAAACGTAAGAAAACGAACGAAACGTAATAAAACGGATGAAATCGTAAAAAAAAGAACGAAAAAGTAAAAAAAGCATGAAAACTGTGGAAAACTAGTAGGGGGGGTTGAATAGTTTTACCGTTTAAAATTAATTTGCTTTGTTACTCTATGTTATTTCAAAGGAAACATGCACAAACGAATATTCACACAATATATATATATGAAAAGTAAAGAGAGGAAAGATCAAACCACACAACACGGATGTTTATAGTGGTTCGGCTACAAGGACTCTCTTCCTTGCCCTACTCCACTCCTCGAGCCTCTAACTCGAGAGTTATCCTTCACTAAGAAACAAACTCTCTTCTAGGTGGAGAAAACCTTTACACATTGCTTACTTCCTTTTCCGGTACTAAGTTAAACACCGGGTTCTATTTCAAGGCAGAACCAACCTAATGTCGCCTATACAATTACCGACACTAAGCTAGATGTCGAGTTCTTTACAAGGGTTCAACCACTCCCGTTTGGTTCTTTCACAAGGGTACAACCACTCCCTACACTCTTTGTGTTTTGAGGACTAAAACACTAACCACACTCACTGAGATAAATGATACAAATAATGATGTGTGAACTACAACTATATCACACAGTAACTATGCTAAAGTTTTTACACGTCTGTGTTGAACCTTGATGCTTAATCTCCTTTGCTACAAAAGGAAAGATTAATGAAATGAATGAATGATAAATGTTAGATGATGTGTAAATGAATGAGTATGAATGGTAGGCTATATGAGTGATGGTGTGTCTAAATGATCAGCTTGCTATTGATAGGCAAGCTGGTGAACAGCCGGCGGATCCCATAAAAGGGATCCGTCTTTGATGTCGTTTGGTTCCGCCAAAATGACAGCTAAAAGATTTTTCAAATCTCTCCAAATCTTCCACAATCTTTCCATATCTTTGTGTTGTCATATCAAGATCTTCTAAAGTCAACTATCTTGCTTGAAGATCTAACTAAGATATCACATAATCTATGTATGATGCATGCCATGATGTCATTGTATCATTTTAAAAATAAAGTTTCCTTTTAAGGAAATAAACTAGTAGATGTGTAAAATGTAATTCTAAGTAATCTTGTGAAATGTAAAATGTGTTTTAAAGTGACTTTAGCTAGTATTTATAATTTGCTAAAAGATATATTTTGTAATTGTCATTAACAAAACTAAGTAAAGATCGTAAAATATAAATAACGTTTTTAGGACGATATTTGTATTAACAATCTCCCCCTTTTTGTTGATGACAAAACATAAAGTATATTTTTGAGCAAAGAAATAAATATAGCATGAGTTCTTTAAAATATAGATTAAGTTTGTTTTATTTGAGTTTAAAAAACTATTTTTATGCAAAAGTGTATGTACTGTGATGATTCACAGTTATGCAAACTTAATCCTTTCTCCCCTTTTTTGTCAAAACAAAAAGAAGAGTTGCGTAGCAGAATGCGATTTTGAGAACTTTAAGAGCTCCCCCTTGTTTTATACTCCCCTAAATGGAGTAACAAGGTAATGATGCATGATCCTACAAAACAAATGGTTAGAATATGATGTGATCCCCTTCGATGTATACTCCCCATTACAAGAGTCCCAACGTATACATTTGAAGGGTATGAGATGCTACAAAAGAAATGTTAGCTGTAAATAGCTTCAATGGAGAAGCATAATGCATATGAAATGGTCATCCAAATAAGAATGTTAATCTAGTTGACCTGAAAAAGTCAAAAT
Organism: Artemisia tridentata subsp. tridentata; assembly: GCA_021014915.2. Lineage (NCBI taxonomy): Eukaryota > Viridiplantae > Streptophyta > Magnoliopsida > Asterales > Asteraceae > Artemisia > Artemisia tridentata. Next base: position 251,340,757 of record CP139506.1, on the reverse strand, counting down.
GTAGTGTCTGATCAAAATTTTGTACCTAAAGTACAAGTGATCAAACTATAATGTAGATTCCAAATAGCTATATAATGATGTTAGTCACCTAAATAATGATAATATGCTATATGTTGATCACTCATAAGCATAAAAACATCACATTCATTCATTGAAAATTATGTGACAAAAGTCACAAACATAATATGATGTTACATGAAAATGAAAAATACATCCTAAAAATAAAAAGTCCTACAACAACATCTTAAAGGTCCTATATAATGAGACTAAAATTCTCCTATTGAGGAGGATGAGAGATGGCGTTTAGACGCTCAAGAATGTGGTTCAAAATGAACCTCATTTCATTTTGGAGCTCGTGCACCAAAATGTTTGTCCTTTGAGCTATGTGAGCGGTTCTTTCACACATGTTGCAATCATGGCGAGGAAAACCGGGCGGAAGAGTAGACTCATTTGGTTGTGGTGGTGGTGGTGGTGATTGGTTGTTGTGTGGTGGTGGTTGTGCTTGTTCATTGGTTGGTGGTGGTGTTTGGATGGAGTTCATGAGGATGTTTTGGAGGTCCATGGCTTCATTGAGGTGGTGATCTGCCATACCCGAGAGAGTGTAGAGACGGTTAAGCTCTTCACTAATCTCCTCTTGGGTTTGAGGCAAATTGATCCACATTGCCTCGTCTATGGCAATGAGAGTTGATGTGGGTGAAAGAGGTGGTATTTGAGGTTGAGGTTGTGGAGCATCATGGTATAAGGGACCGTGGATTTCCGGATGAAGAGGATGGAAAAGCATGGGTTCTTGACCTTCAAAGGTCAATGGTGGAGGATTGTTTGATCTAGGTGGGAGATCTTCCAAGTCATTAAGGTATGGATGGGGTGATGTAGGTGGAGTCCTAAAAAGTTCCATAGGTTGGAGTTTGGGTGAGTTTGGTTGTGATTGGGATTTGACAGTCTGTGATGGAGCGGCTGGTGGTGTGGTTGCTATAGGTGTGATTGATGGAGGAGGAGTTTGTATGACCACATTGGATGGTGTAGGTGTTGATAGAGTGAGGAAATTCTCACTTGCAATAGGAGATAAGATATTAAGAGGGGATGATTCCTCTGATGATGAGTTAGGAAGATTGATGAAGCAACAGGGCTTAACACTTACGCGGGCATTGCGTTTTGGAGGTCTAGAGGTGGAGGAGTTGTTTGATTTGGTCATGGTGAGCTAAGAGAACTAAGATGTACAGGCTATATGTTGTGAGGAAGGTGAATGAGTGAGTTTTGCTCTAAGTTATGATCTTAATTTATAGGCAGATGGTTTATAGAAACTAGTGTTTGGATTTGATGTAAATCCAATAGAGAATGTTGGTTCCTAATGATTTGGAACAAAATTTTGTGCAAATCAAATCACATAAGTCAATCCATAGAACTTATGTTGAGTAATATGATGAAGATATGCAGTAAATGCAAAGAGATAGTGGAAAATCCTCTGATGTGATGTTCCCACAGATTTGAAGGATCCCTAAAAAGGGTTCCTTGTTTGTATCAGAAAGGTAACTCACACATAAAATTTGAAAATTCAAATTTTTGTGGGAAATTTTGTTCCTAAGTTTCTAAGAGTTCCTAAATGAATCTAAGATGTTTAAGCATCAGTGAATATACTCTAAAGAGGACTAGAAACTAAAATCTAAGAATCGGGATGAGTCGGGAATTTGTTGAAGATGGTACTGTTACACCTGCGGATCCAATGGATAACACATGCGGATCCAAATTATGGGATCCGCAGAATCCGCAGGTGAAAGGTTGGCGGAACCAACAATAACACATGGCGGATCCAAAATGAGGGATCCGCCAGATCCGTGGACCAAAAGTACTAAAACTAAACAGAGAGATGTGCATATTTTTTGTTTTTCGACGAAAACCCTAAAATTCTCCTGGAGCATATCTATCATCTAATATGTAATGCAAAACAATCAAATATGATGATACTAACACATGTTTAATCATAGATTAATCCGTTCATGGGAACTTACCTTAAGAGGAGTTAAGCCAAACATAGGCTTAAACTCGGAAAATTGATAACATCAAGTGTTATCGACCTGCAATTCTTAGTTAGTTCATATACACATCAAATATCAACATAACAAGTTAAGAAACAACCATTTTTAATACTACATTGTCTAATAATGTTTAGAGCCAAACACTCCTTCACCTCAACTTCTTCTTCAATTTCTTCATGCCCTTATGAAGCTTCATCATCCAACGTCCTAAATTCTTCACCATTCCTTTGATGTTGCGATACTCGGCTGATTCATTTGGGATTGGTGGAAGTTGGCTCAAGTACTCCGGAGGAGGAATTCTAGAGTTTGGCAACCCATCATCGTCACTCATGGATGATGATGATGATGATGTTTGAGCATGAGGACGTTTGCCCTTGTCAACCGCTACCCTAAAGTCGCTCAAGGGAACGAAGGTGCGTTCGATCTCATCATATTCGGGAAAAAATCCTAAGGCATTTCTAGGAATGGGTGCAAAAGCTCTAAAGAGACGGGTCAAAAGCATTCCATAAGGCAATGCCATTTTTCCTTGAATTGGAATATCGGCCATTCTCTTGGCGATATAGTAAGCAAGGTTGAAAGGTTGATGGGTTGACACATTGTACATCATGTGGCAAAGACAAGCATTGATGTGATCGCGGTTTCCTACCGTGCATATGACATTGGCCCTTAAGACTTCTTCCATTTTCCTAAATTCGGGCTTTAGTTCATTGAGCTCCATAGCAAATGGATCTCTAGCTACATATTTCCCTCGATACAACCTAGTTGGGTTGTTCCTAGGTATGAAGAGATGCTGACGAATGATTTCTTTTGAAGTTAAGGGAGTGGCATATGGTGCCGTTCGTTCAAGATTTGACTCAAGAATGGTCAATGACCATTTATCAGAATAGACACTCGTTCCATGACTTGGAACTCCTAGGACTTCTCCAAATTGATCTAATGGGATATTGAATTGATGTCCATTGACGCTGAAGCGAATGTTCATGTAACCTTGATCGTTTGACTCTAGATCGACACTAGCATAGAATTCTAAAATGAATCGTGGAATTAATGGTTCATCGATATCTAGGAGGGAATCAAAGTGAATAGCCGCTAGTTGTTCCCTAAGATTGGTTCCTTCATAGAATGAGGGGTCTACAAACCTACCCTCATGTACATAGTGTTTTTTCTAGAGCTTTGAAAATTTCAACTTGTTGATCACTAAGTCCTTTGGTTTTATGGTGTTTAGGTAGGTAATTGACTGTGTGTTTGTGATCATAGTTGGTCGCGGGAGGCATGATTTTCCTAAACACAAAAAATTATATAGTTTTAGTCGAAATTATCAAAAATACGTGTATAGGTCTAGTGTGTGCCTACATGGGGACTATGTGGAGGTACGGTTATCTCGACTCATTTAGATGCATGAAAATTTTGTTTATGCAAGTTTTATGATAAAACGAGAGATAACCCAAACGCTCCTACTTCAATGTAGCTACATTTGAATGTACCCGAAAATACATATTAGTTATGTATTCCCTTTAGCATTCAAGAGACATTATGCAAGTGATGTTTAAAAACTAACGTTTTTATATTTGTATGAACAATGTTCAAAAACCATTTTTCCTAGTCGTGAGAAGATTTTAGCAAAAATTTCTCATGGGGTTTTTGATGAATGATGATAATGTACTACAAGATGCAATTCCTAACTAAGAAAAACATGATTTGAAGTGCAATTCAGTAACTATGTTTCATGATTTTTCAAGAATTATGCATATTCCCCAAGTTTTGATTTTGTGCATGAAATAGAAATCCTAGACGCAGATCAGGAGTATAAACATGATAAGGATACTTACAGTGATGTTTGGAGCACAAATTTGTGGTGAAGTATGAAACGAATTCAGTAGGTGATAAGTTTTAGGAGAGTGATGAATAGTACTTGGTGTTGTTTATTATATAATAAAACAACCTGTGCATGTGACGGATCCGGCGGATCCAAAACAAAGGATCCGCCTTTGTTATCGTTTGGATCCGCGGGATCAGAACACAATTTTTGGTTTAGTGTTGAGTTTGGTTAAACTAAGGTTTACGCTACTGTTTTATCTAATCACTATGTTCCATTAATCCTAATCCAAGTCTAAGGTAGTTGAAAGGTTCTCTTTTGAGAGGTTTTGTGAGGATGTCGGCAATGTTGTCCTCTGAGGAAACTTTCTCAATTGAGATGTTTCCCTTCTGAACATTGTCGCGTAGGAAATGATGACGTATTTCAATTTGTTTGGTTCTAGCGTGTTGGACCATATTTTTGGTGAGGTCGATAGCTCCTTTGTTGTCACAAAGAATGGGGATGTCGTTGAGTTCAATTCCATAGTCTACGAGAGCTTGTTTCATCCACAGTGCTTGTTGACACGCCTTTCCTGCAGACACATACTCTGCTTCGGTTGTTGAAATTGCAAGGGCCGTTTGTTTCTTAGCGAACCATGAGGTGAGACAATGTCCTACAAAAGTACAAATACCGCTAGTACTTTTCCTATCAACATAGCCACCAGCATGATCTGAATCGGCATACACTATGGTTTCTACACCCGTTCCTTTAGGATACCATAATCCTAAATGTGTAGTACCTTTAATGTATCTAAATATCCGTTTAACGGCTTCAAGATGGGATATTGTGGGATCTTCTTGAAAACGTGCACATAGACAAACACTAAACATAATGTCCGGCCTACTAGCCGTAAGATAGAGTAAACTACCAATCATTCCCCTATATTTAGTGCTATCTACGGATTCATTTTCTTTATCCTTTGTGAGTTTGGTTTCGGAGGACATGGGTGTTTTCATTGGTTTTGAGTCTTCAAGACCAAACTTCTTAAGCATATCTTTGATATACTTTGATTGGTTGAAGAATATCCCATCTTCTAATTGTTTAATTTGGAGACCTAAGAAAAAGTTTAGCTCCCACATCATACTCATTTCAAACTCGTCATGCATGATTTTTGAGAAATCGTCACATAACTCTTGAAAAGTTGAACCGAATATAATGTCATCCACATATATCTGGACGATGATAATATGTGATCCCTTTTTCTTGGTAAAGAGAGTGTTGTCTACTAGGCCCATGGTGTACTTATGGTCAACTAAGAAGGTCTTAATTCGATCATACCAAGCTTTTGGTGCTTGCTTAAGTCCGTATAAAGCTTTCTTTAGTTTGTAAACATGATTTGGTTTTTCAAAATCGGCAAAGCCGGGAGGTTGTGCAACATATACTTCTTCAGTTATAAATCCGTTTAAAAATGCACTTTTGACATCCATTTGAAATAATTTAAAATCATGTGCACATGCATATGCAAGTAGTATTCTAATAGACTCAAGTCTAGCTACGGGTGCAAATGTTTCATCGTAATCTATACCTTCTTGTTGATTGTAGCCTTGTGCTACTAGCCTAGCTTTGTTTCTAGATACTATGCCATTTTCATCCATTTTATTTCTAAAAACCCATTTGGTACCGATAATGGTTTGATTTTTAGGTTGTGGAACTAAAGTCCAAACGTCATTCCTAACAAATTGATTTAATTCCCCTTGCATAGCAATTACCCAAGATTCATCTTTTATAGCTTCATTTATATTTTTAGGCTTAATTGTTGAAACAAAACAAAAGTAATTACTTTCATTTTGAGCTTTAGATCTTAATGTTCTTTTATTAAGTTTTCCTATGACGTTTTCTAATGGATGACTTTTTGTTTCTTTGATATTGACTATATCTCTTTTTACTGGTTCATCTTCATTATCATTTTCAACATTTTCTATGTTTTTAACCATTTGGCTTTCAACCAAGTCATCATCTACCAAAGGTGATGTCTTAGAGGGAGGTGGACTTTCGTCAAATGTTACGTTCAACGATTCCTCGACTCTTAAGGTTTCTTTGTTCAAGACTATGTATGCTTTACTGTTTTGTGAGTACCCAAGAAATACACCTTCATACGACTTTGGGTCGAACTTGGTGAGATAATCTTTTGTGTTTAAAATGAAGCACTTGCTTCCAAAAACTCTAAAATATCCTAAGGTAGGCTTTTTGCCTCGATAAAGTTCATAAGGAGTTTTATTTAAAAATGGTCTAATTAAAACTCTATTTAGGATATATGTGGAAGTATCTATTGCGTGACACCAAAACTTTTGAGGTATGTTTTGTTCATTTAACATAGTTCTACTCATTTCTTGAATTGTCCTATTTTTCCGTTCTACTACACCATTAGATTGTGGAGTTCGAGGAGCCGAGAAATTATGTGTTATTCCATTATTATCACAAAATGTTCCGAATTGGATTTCGTTGTCAAATTCTTGACCATGGTCGGTTCTAATAGATACTATGTTACTTCCTATTTGATTTTGAATTTTCTTGCTTAGAATTTCAAATTTATCAAAGGCCTCATTTTTAGTTTTCAAAAATTTAGTCCATGTATACCTAGAGTAATCATCCACTATAACCAAAGTATAAAAGTTACCCCCATAACTTTGTATAGCGGATGGACCAAACAAATTCATATGCAATAATTCTAGACACCTAGATGTAGACACCATATTTTTAGCCTTATAGCTATTATGAGCTTGTTTCCCAATTTTGCAAGCATCACAAAAGTGTTGGTCATATTTCAACTTGGGTAGGTTCCTAACGAGTTCCTTAGATGATAAGGATTGAATTAGCCTCATATTGGCATGACCTAAATGTCGATGCCATAGAGTTGAGTTTTCGTCCAAAGAGGTAAGACAAAGCTTGTCTTTAGGTGTTTTATCTAATTTCATAACATATACGTTATTCTTTAAAACACCTTTTCCTACGGTTATGCCATCTTTAAGTATTTTACTTCCATTTTCACTGAAAAGGACGTTATAATTTTTGCAACATAATTGACTTATACTAAGCAAGTTAAATCCTAAGTTATCTACATGAGCAACATCATCAATAGAGAGAGAGTCATGAGAGATCGTACCTTTTCCAATGATTTTACTTTTAAGTTTGCTACCGAATGTGACATTACCTCTGTCGTACACTTGGTAAGTTGAGAAAAGGCTTTTATTTCCCGTCATATGTCTTGAACACCCACTATCTTTGATCCACTCATCAGGTTCTAGTTCAACTTTTAAGCATACCCAAGTTCAAGAAAGACTCAAGCGTTTGGTCCCTAATATCTCATGGGTCCGTTTGGGTTAAACATAACATTATCATGGTTCATGTAAGCAAATGGAGGATAATTGTTCCATGACATGTAATTGGGACCTTGGAAGTTTCTAGGCATATTTTGGTTCCAATTATTTTGATAATGATGTTGTGAGTTAACATTACTCTTAGGAAAGGGGTGTTTGGGAAAACTAGTTTGAGGTCTTTGTTGAGTTGTTTTAACTCTATACTCATTCTTAGCTTGACCTCTTCCTACAGAAACAGCTGGTTTTAGCTTGTTGTTAGTTATACTAGTACTAGGTTTTCTAGTGACCTTAACAAATTCAGTACGGTTCGTTTTAAGATCCTTCTGTTCAACTTCTGTACCCGCGGATCCCTTGGGTACAACTGGCGGATCCAAAACTTTGGATCCGTCAGATCCGTGGGCTTCTGACTTGGTTGAAACAGTTTCTTTTTCATTCACAGTTTGTTTCTTAAAGTCACCTAAGGTTCCTAGTTTCATAAAACCTAGTCCGGTTTTATCATGAGGAAGTTTTTGCATCTTCATTATCTCATCTGCACAACTTATGTTTTTATCAAACTTTTTAAACTTAGAGTTTTGCTTAATGAGATCTTCTTGTGTGATTTTTAGTGCATCTAATTCTAATTTTAGTTCTTGACAAGAGACACATGTATCTTTACTATTTTTGCCTTTTTCCATTCGTATCTCTTTTTCTTTAAGCCAATACACTTCATTTTCTAAAAGTGTTGTTTTAGTTTTCAAGAATTTGTTTTTGTTGATGATTTTTAATGTTATATCACATAGTTTGTTATATTCTACTTCTAAGGTTTCGTCATCTATAGAGGAGTATGAGTCAGAATGTACCTCTTCTGTGTCATGAGCCATAAGGGCAACTTCGTTGTTCTTAGGCTCATTATCATCTCATTCACTATCACTCCAAGCTCCACTAACAAATGCTTTTTGAGACTTGTTCTTTGGAGGCTTTGGACATTCACCTATAAAGTGACCAGAATCTCCACACCTATAGCACTTCCTATCTAACTTGCCTTTTCTATCATCACGGTCTTTTCGGAAGGATTTCTTTTCTTCACGAGGTGGTCTTACGAACTTTCCTCGTCTCCTGAAGAATTTCTTGAAATCTCTTACGGCCATGGCATATTCTTCGTCTTCGCTACTTGAACAAGACTCTTCATCATCACTTGACTCAACTCTAGCTTTCAAAGCAATGGACTTCATTTTCTCCTTCTTGCCTTTAACTATTTCTGAATCTTTTTCCATCGTCATTTCGTGAACTTTGAGATTTCCTATGAGCTCATCTAGTGTCATGCTTGAAAGATCCTTGGATTCTTCAATAGCTGTCACTTTTGCTCTCCACTTTGGGTGGAGTGCTCTTAGAAATTTCCTGACAAAATTCTTACTAGAAAAAGATTCGTCAAGTGCTTTAGGTGATGTAATAATAGTATTAAACCTAGCAAACGCACTATCAATGGTCTCATCTTTAGAGATAACAAATTATTCATATTGTTGAACAAGAAGATCAATTTTGTTATCTTTGACTTGTGAGTTTCCTTGATGAGTGATAATTAGAGATTGCCAAATATCTTTAGCCGTTTTACACATAAAAACTCTTTCATATTCTTTCTTAGGTAAAGCATTGTAAAGCATCATTTTGGCTTCATTATTTTTGGCAATCAACTTCTTTTGCTCATCACTGTGACGAGTAAGAGAAGTTCCTACATCCCGACCACCCGAAATATCATTATTTATGGCCTTGTAATCACCCTCAACAATTATATACCATAGATCTATATCCTTTGACTTCACATAAGTCTCAAAGCGATTTTTCCAATAAATAAAACAATTAGGTTCGAATAGAGGTGGTCTTTGCATAGATTGCCCTTCTTTAAAGTTTTCAAAATCCATGGATCGTTTTAAGTTTTAAAATACAATATATTTTAAAAATCTTAAGTAACGTAGCTCTTGATGCCAATTGTGGAAAACTAGAAGGGGGGTTGAATAGTTTTACCGTTTAAAATTAATTCGCTTTGTTACTCTATGTTATTTCAAATGAAACAAGCACAAACAAATATTCACACAATATATATATGAAAAGTAAATAGAGGAAAGATCAAACCACACAACACGGATGTTTATAGTGGTTCGGCTACAAGGACTCTCTTCCTTGCCCTACTCCACTCCTCGAGCCTCTAACTCGAGAGTTATCCTTCACTAAGAAACAAACTCTCTTCTAGGTGGATAAAACCTTTACACGTTGCTTACTTCCTTTTCCGGTACTAAGCTAAACACTGGGTTCTATTTCAAGGCAGAACCAACCTAACGTCGCCTATACAATTACCGACACTAAGCTAGATGTCGAGTTTTTTACAAGGGTTCAACCACTCCCGTTTGGTTCTTTCACAAGGGTACAACCACTCCCTACACTCTTTGTATTTTGAGGACTAAAATACAAGCCACACTCACTGAGATAAATGATACAAATAATGATGTGTGAACTACAACTATATCACACAGTAACTATGCTAAAGGTTTTACACGTCTGTGTTGAACCTTGATGCTAAATCTCCTTTGCTACAAAAGGAAAGATCAATGAAATGAATGAATGATAAATGTTAGATGATATGTAAATGAATGAGTATGAATGTTAGGCTATATGAGTGATGGTGTGTCCAAATGATCAGCTTGCTATTTATAGGCAAGTTGGTGAACAGCCGGCGGATCCCATAAAAGGGATCCGTCTTTGATGTCGTTTGGTTCCGCCAAAATGACAGCTAAGAGATTTTTCAAATCTCTCCAAATCTTCCACAATCTTTCCATATCTTTGTGTTGTCATATCAAGATCTTCTAAAGTCAACTATCTTGCTTGAAGATCTAACTAAGATATCACATAATCTATGAATGATGCATGCCATGATGTCATTGTATCATTTTAAAAATAAAGTTTCCTTTTAAGGAAATAAACTAGTAGATGTGTAAAATGTAATTCTAAGTAATCTTGTGAAATGTAAAATGTGTTTAAGTGACTTTAGCTAGTATTTTATAATTTGCTAAAAAAATATATTTTGTAATTGTCATTAACAAAACTAAGTAAAGATCGTAAAATATAAAAAACGTTTTTAGGACGATATTTGTATTAACGAAAACGTAAGAAACCAGACTAAAACGTAAAATAACAGACGAAAACGTAAAAAAACAGACGAAAACGTAAAAAAATGGACGAAAACGTAAAAATAACAGATGAAAACGTAAAGAAACGGGCGAAATCGTCAAAAACTGACGAAAACATAAAAAAAAGGGAGTAAATCGTAAAAAACAGACGAAAACGTAAAAAAATGGACGAAAACACGTGAAAACGGACGAAAACGCGTAAAAATGGATGAAAACGTAAAAACAGACGAAAAAAGGATGAACGCTGCAATGGTCATGTGCCAAAAGGGCTAAACGCGTAACTTCTAACGGAATTCATTTAACGCCAGTTAAAATTAGGGACCAAAATGATGAAAACTTTCCTCCACAGGGAGGCCGCCTGCAATCAGCCAACCACAGGGACGTTTTTTGCAATCTGAGAAAACCACGGGGACGATTTTTGCAATTTACTCTATAACTTATAAGGATGGTGGCAGTCGCAGCGGTATGGCCAGCGGTTTGGCCCATACCGGCGGTGAACACCGCCGCCACCTAGGCGGTATGGGTGGGCGGTTTGGCTGGGCGGCATTTTATGATTCAACGGCATGGAACATTTATCAAGTCGAACGTTGGAGCAAATTGTACCATTGGGAGCAGAACGTTTGGGGAAAAAAATTCCTATATATACTAGACTTTAACATTACAATTGTATACTTCCAATTCAAATATACTAAAATCCTTCTATATTTAATCCTTTAAAAAAAAAAAAAAAGTGTTGCATGGATCAAAGAAAATCAAGAGGTGTTTCATCGTCAACAAGAGGTCGTGGTCGGGGCTTTCGTCCGCAAGTTTCACCGATGAATCAACAATACCCTCAATCGGCCTACTATCCCCAACCTCCACCACCGATGAATCCACAATACCTTCAACAACAATATATATATATATATATATATATATATATATATATATATATTATATATATATTTTTTTTTTTTTTTTTTTTTTTTTTTTTTTTTTTTTTTTTTTTTTTGAAAATTTCAACAACAATATTATACCCAACCTCCACCACCGATGAAATATTTATGTTTTTATTAAATTGTTTAATATAATTTATGAAAATAAAAAATAAAAAAATAAAATTAGTTGGGAGGTATGAAAAAGGTATGGTTGCCACTAAAAAAATGGTTGGGAGGTATGAAAAAAATATGAATGAGGTGGAATGAGGTGGAATGATATTATTGGTGGGTTTAAGAGGTATGAGTTTTTTGGGAAGCATGACTGCCACCATCCTAACTAACATAAAATAAACAGATATTTTCTAATTAAGAGTTACCGTTAAAAACGTTAATAAAAATATGATTGAAATGAGGCAAATATAATTTGTACACAGTTATACGCAAAAGTATATAAAAAATTATAGAAAACGTTGGGTGATTTTGTAATTATTGTTTAAATATTCATTTTTTACGGTTTAAGTATTTATGAATAATTTCTTTAAAGTATTAAATTTAATAGAGCAACTTATATCTAGAAAAAATGAAATTTAATTTTACATAATTAAGAAACTGAAAATAAAATTTAAGGCAAAAGTGGCCTTAATATTACAGTACATTTGATTTTCACAAAGTTTTATCAAAAGCATACGTGAAATTCTTGTCATAACAAATATACTGCGTGAATATTATATATATTAAAATTTTCACAGCAATGCGCGATAGATATAATCCTCGTTATAGACCTCGTTAAATAATCTCTTTTCACCTACTTGTCAATTGTCATCACCAATAGGGTTTGTGTGAGTTGGTATAAATGTGTGAAGAGTTGTCAACGCTGTTTCTTAAAGCGGTTTATCTTTTTACAAGAATAGAAACATAAATACTTGACACGTATTGAAGGCATCACATAGTACCCTCGTATACCAACATATATAAGAGAATGTTTGAAAGAAAGAGAGAGTCAGAGATTCTAAACACAAAAAATAATATAGATGTATTATAGTGATAGAATCATCTTTTCCTTGAATCATAAGCTAATCTAGCAAGCTTTGATTCATTTCTAGGAGAGTTTCATTTGTCATTCAATTGGGATAGTGTTCCGCAACTATCTCTTGTAATTATTTGATTCATTTCTAATAAGAATTATAACCGTTGAAAAAAATGATGTTATTAGTGTCAAATGGGTCTTGTGTAAAACTCGTTCTTAAGTTTTTAACACATTCATGTTTTACCGAAATTATCGGGACCAACACTACAAACTGTGAATGCACGGTATTCTTCAGTTTTGAAATTTGACACCGTTGAAGATGCAGTGATAAAATTGGCCTGAGCATAAGTTAGCATTAATATAACTTGAAGATATATATAATTATAATATTTAGTACGCAATGTAATATAACTGGAAGTAAATCAATGTTTTTATAAGCATATTTCAATCAAAATTTATTTAGGGGGATGAAGGATTTAAGTACATCAATCGCATTCACATTCATCAACTATTTAAAACTGGTTATTATTGATAAGCTTGAATATGAGTATTAATCTTGCACATTACGATTTTGTTTAAAGCACTCATAACCATGAAATTCAAATAATAGCACAATTTGACTGTATTCGCTTAAGTTATCAAACATTCATTTTGTTCACTTATATTACTGAACTTTTAGGAAGCATTCAACCTCTATATTTTCAGTGTAATATAAGTAATCTGAGTGTATTTTTTTGGGTAGGTTAAGTAAAATAAATGTCGCTTTTTACAAATTCAGTAACCTGAATGTCAACCCCGTGTAGTTCAATACCCCGTTTGCACAAAAAAAAAGTTTGATAACTTAAGCGAATAAAGTTAGAAAGTTAGGAAACATATCTATCTATAAACAATTTTATTTTTATCTATGTAAGCGATTTTTTTAAGCACAAGGAAGCACAAGGCTCGTAAAATTTTATAAGTTTTATTTCAAACGCTACAAGAAAGTCGAGGTTTGGCCATGAATACCTTTGTAGCGACGCATGTCCTCGTAAAAGGTTCACAAGACGACCAAACATTCTCCTTTTTTACTTCGAGTATAACGAACACCTTGGTAATTAAAGTTTCTTTTTCTTTGGGACCACACGTGTCGTCGTAAAAGGTATTTATTTTCATGCAACACATATAATGTTACTGCAGACCTGCAGTACTATTTCGTCCAGCTGCAAATGGATATGATCTTCGATCCAAACTCCAAAGTCTGCTTGTTACATTATGATGTACGTAATTATTTTGTTTGTTGCATCTTGCTAGTCTCTTTCTAATAAAAGCTCAACCGCTCAAAAAAATAATTGATTAAATTAATTTCTGTTACGTGTACAACTTTGAACTCTATACTTTGAAGTCAGACTCCACAAACTATTCATTTTAGTAAACATAAAATATGCTAGTAAAAGTACCACATGGCTAGACCGTCACTTTTGATAGAAGAACTATAAATACGAGGAGGATATACAAAGAATGTAAAGAAGCATTGCTAGACACAAAACAATGGAAGGTCACATAGTCATTTTCCCAAGTCCAGGAATGGGTCATCTCATTCCACTCACTGAGTTAGCTCAACGTCTTCTGCACCACCGTCGTCTTTTCATTACTTTCATCATCCCAACCGCAGTAGGCGCAACCATAATACCACAAAATGACATCCTAAACGCCATGCCAGAGAACATATCTACCATTTTCCTACCACCCGTGGATTTAAACGACATTCCTGATGATGCTACTATAGAAACTCGGATAGCACTCACTATGTCTCGCTCATTTCCTTCTCTACGTCAAACTTTGACTGAGCTAACTCGTAACTCAAAAAAACCATCGGCTTTGGTTGTTGACCTTTTTGGTACTCCTTGTTTTGAAACTGTAAAAGATTTCAATATTCCAGCATATATTTTCTGTACGGTTTCTGCTATGTCTTTAGTTAGCATCTTCCAAACACCCATATTAGACAAGATGTATGCTTGTGAGTTAAGGGATATACTTGAACCGATAAGGTTATCAGGGTGTGTTCCGATTCAAGGATCAGATTTGCCTGAACCACTTCAAGATAAGAAGAATGAGGCCTATAAACATGTCCTTCACTTAACCAAAATGTTTAGTTTGTCCAAGGGTTTATTGGTTAATAGTTTTTTTGAGTTGGAACCGGATGCTTTTAAGGCTTTGGAAGAAGGTGATTGGTGTAAACCGGATGTTTATGCAGTTGGACCCTTGATACAGTCTGGTTCAAGGAACCAGACCTTGGAGGAGGTTGAATGTTTGAAGTGGTTGGATAAGCATCCGGTTGCTTCGGTTTTGTTTGTATCATTCGGAAGTGGTGGGACACTATCCCAAGAGCAGCTTAATGAATTGGCATTTGGGTTGGAACAAAGTGGTCAAAGATTTCTTTGGGTTATTAAAAGTCCACATGGAAAGTCAAATGCAAGTTATTTCAATGCACAAAGTCATCTTGACCCGTTTGGGTTTTTGCCCGACGGGTTCTTGGACAGAGTTAAGGACCGGGGTTTGCTTGTGTCATCTTGGGCGCCTCAGGTTGAGATCCTAGGCCATGGGTCTACAGGAGGGTTTTTGACGCATTGTGGGTGGAACTCAATATTAGAGAGTGTGGTGAATGGAGTGCCTATGATTGCGTGGCCACTTTTTGCTGAGCAAAGAATGAATGCTGTTTTATTGACAGATTGTTTAGGGGTTGCTTTTAGGGTAAAATTGGAGGAAAATGGTTTGGTGGGAAGAGATGAAATTGGCAAGTGTGTTGGAAATTTGTTTGCAGGAGAAGATGGGCGTAAGATGAGGTTGAAAATGAGTGTGCTCAAAGACCTTGCTGCAATGGCTATTAGCCAAGATGGTTCATCAACAAGATCACTGTTAGATGTGGCTCTAAAGTGGCCGAGTAGTTGATTTCTTATGATGAAGTCTATAGTGTTTTCATGTGATTTAGAGTAACCATGTAATAAAAGTTTTAGGCTTCATAGTAAAAGTTTTATGCCATTTTGCATGTGGTACCAAAAACTATAATGTAGTGAGTAGTCAGTGTCATTTTCACTTCAGTTGTTGAAATTAATTGACATTTTGATTAATAGGGCATTTCAGAATAACTGAATATGTAAATTTGATATCAAAGTAACTGTCATTTTTGATATATTTCTAATTCTTAGTAGAGTATGGCAAATGAACTCATAAGTAAAGGCAAATCAAAGTGCACGAGTATTGCACTTTGGCCCATGAGAGAACAATGTTGTTCTCTCATTTCCGATAAGGTATATCATGTTAATGGAACTCATGATGTAAACCAAGTTAGAGATTTACTGAGTTTGCAAACAAACTCGGGGATTTCTCTAGAAATCAAATCGTCCAACCTAATTTGATTCATGGCATGGTTAAGCTCTCCATGTAATAAATTTCCTAAGGACTATGTTTAAAATTTCTGTAATCACAAAAACAACAATTAATGAAGATAAAATTTTCTTATATTTTATAACTCATTCCACGTTACCAATCACCATATGTTTCGTTAACATGATAATTTTGAGTTTATTAAATTTTATTGTTAAAATCATGGTAACGTTAACCACACCGCTTAATGTTATGTTTAGCAAAACTCAATAGGTATTCTACATAACTAAAACGAACTGAACTATTTTGAGGTTTAATAGTATAGACCTTCTAATGACACACGCTCTTCTTAGATACTTGCCGTGGATGAAATGTGAGGTATAGCAATTGACATATTTTAGCAACTTTTTTAAATCCTAGTAACTTAATGAAACACAAGATACTCAATATATTACTCCAACTAAAAGAAACCAAACACCATCAAAACAGTAGCAAACCCCATTGCCTATAAGGCACAGACACCAGGAGCCAAACACTCGAAAAGAAACAAACTTAACTAACACAAAATGAAAACAGAAATAAAAAAGTTGAATAAAATTGGAGCAAAAGCCATTGTATCAGTGTAGAGAAGTGAATCATCGAAAGGGAAATCCAAACCTGATCTACCAAAGGGGACAAACTGACCCGAGCCACTCAAAAAGAACAAACCAAACAGGGTCTAACAACATTCACTCAATGGCTGAACCTTTACACCAATCAACCCAGCTGCACTCGAACTTATTAGACCTTTTCGAAATCTAGAAGAAAGCATATAACTGAATCTCGAAGAAAATATCCGACGCACACATTTGCTTGGATTGGAAAACGTTTTGGTTATGAGCTTTCCAAAGTAGATATAACGAACTCCACGAAACGGCTTGCCACAGCGAAAATAAACCATGAGGCACCAAATCAGAAGGAGACAAATATCAGAAACTGAATAACACGAAAAGCTGCCAAGATTTCACCACTTGAAAATGGAGCACCAGACTAACGAAGCTAACTTACAACGATCCAAACAGTGATCAATTGTCTTGATACTCTCTTCACAACCAGGACAAAGAGTAGAGTGAAGTTGGAACCCAATATGATCAATATAGACCTCACCGGGATGTGACCACAATTAGTTTTAATGGTCTCAGCAATAGAACCAAGTAATTTCTGATCGACCAAACCTTTGAGAATTTTAACCTAAAAGACCTCATCATTGTCAAGAAACCACCGCCATGTGTCCCTATGATCCCCAACAGGAGCAATGTTCCTAACAATATTAACTAACTCATCTAACTCACCAATTGATCTCCTTCTCGGCTGACTAACCCAATCCCATACCCATCTCCACCCACTGTCATATCCCACACCTCGCTGTTTCTAACCAACACTTCTGCATCACTTACAAATCTAGATAATCTTGGGAATTTATCACAAAACTTATAATTCCCAACCCACTTATCCTTCTAGAACCGAACATCGTCTCCATTTCCCAATTTTCTGCCAAAAGATGAACTAATTCCAATTTAGCTATAGATATACTCTTCGTGTATGTTTTCATATATTTAAGAGTCAATATAACTTTAGTTCTGTCTCCTCTACATTTTTGCGAGTCTTTAATATTTCTTCTCTACTTTTGGCAACCCATTGTTATCTCAAAAGTGTCACTAAAAGTCCAAAATCAGGGAGAATAGCGAAAGATTTGGATGTAGAACTCATAGAGGCATGTAACCCGTATTACATTAGGCTCATTATTTATCTTATTTACCTAGTAAGTTTTTTCCATATTAGTTATAGAAGTTCTTTGTATCTTTTCATTTTAGAGTTGATATACCTTTAGTTCGGTCTCTTTTACATTTTTGCAAGGTTTTAATATCTCTTTTCTAATTGTGGTGGTCTCCAGTCTTGGACTCTTGGTTAGATTTAGTGTCAAACAAGTCTATGAAGATATATCAGCAGCCCGGGTCAAAGTTGTGTGGAGTCCTTTATGCTGGTTTTCTCAAAGCACACCTAAACATTCTTTCATATTATGGATGGCTATTCAATGCAAGCTTCTGACTCAAGACAGGCTGAGGAATTGGGAGTATATCATATGATGGTATGTCCACTATGCAAAAGTGATTCTGAGTCACATTCTCATCTTTTTCAAATGTAAGTTTACAAAGAAAATATGGAGTGCTATGCAGGAAAAGATGGGCTCTTTGAACAGGGTGTATGAATGGGAGAGTGTTATTAATGACTTGGCTAATAAGCCTAATGGAAACAGTATTGGGAGCATGATCAGAAGACTTTGTTTAGCCACAAGCATTTACTTCATATGGCAAGAGAGGAATTACAGGATTTTCAAAGATGAATGCAGAGATTGGAAGACTTTATATGTAAAGATTATTGATGAGGTTAAATTGAAATTAATGGGATTAAGTGTGAAAAAGTCAGCTGCTGTTCAAAAGATGGAAGATATATGGGAAATAAAAATGCAGTGATTAATACTTCTGAAAAAGGGTGTTTGGTATATTGGACCCTTTAAGTGGAATGTTTTGGTATAAGGCTGATTGTTTTGTGTGAATTTAGGGGTGTTTGGGAGATGGCAGATGGCTAGTAGTTTGTCTTTACTTACTAAGCATCATTGAGGTATCTCATATGTGTGTGGATGGAAGACAACATGCAAATATGTGTTGGAGTACAAGCTACAAGTCAACACAAATCCTCTGTTGCATCAGTTACAAGAAACAGAGCATCACATTCAAGAACTCAACACAAGATGCAGATACTACTGAATATAAGCATGAACAAGTGTTATAAGATGTAGCTTAGCATTTGTAATCAAGTAGAATGTAGATACTTGTACAGTTAGCTTAATACATTGTACATATAGTATAGCAGCAGGATACACAGTGTAGTAGTAGTATAAATAGTGTAGCAGCAGAATTCACTTGTAATCTTTTCATTCAATTCAATATCATTTTTCACCTTTACTGTGTTTCTCTCAATCTTCTATATGGTATCAAAGCAAAATATCCTGATCAACCATCAACATCATAACTAACCACTAACAACTTTTCTCACCTGTAACTAACTCCGGCCACCATAACAGAATCACTAACCACCATAAACCACCGTAACTAACTTTTTCAGATCCCATTCTTCATCAAATTTACATCTTTCTCATCACATTTTCTCATTCAATCCATTATATTCAGATCAAATACATCAATTTCATCATAACCACCATAATCTATATTCACCATCAAAACTGAATTTCCCGCCAAAATTTCTACATCACAAATCATCATAATCTATCATTGAACCACACAAACCACCATATTCACAACCAAATCAATCAATCCTCTGTTCAATTCAAATCTTGAATAACAATGGCATCAAATTACATTCCAAGCATTCTTGAAAGAAGAAACTGTTTTAGAAAGAACATCTTTTGTACATATTGCAAGAAAGAAGGCCACTTCAAAGAGGAATGCTACAGGCTACTTGGGTATCCCACTGATCATCCATTATACAACAAGAATCAATCATTTTCTCAAAGATCCACAAACAGAAATGGGAATGGAAGGACTGATCATATGTTGCAAGGTCAATTGATTGCTAAAATGGATCAGCTACAAAGTCAATTGAGTAGAATACTACTCATGATGCAGAACAATAAGAAGAACACATCCAGTATGATTCCACAAGTGGCAGGAATACTCACATTTGTCCCTCACATCTCAGTCCCAACAAAGATAAGTGGTGTTCATTCTTTCGACTCTACTGCTAAAATGCACTCATTCATTGCTTCTAATATTTCCAAAACATCATTCATATGGATTGTTGATAGTGGAGCCACAGATCATATTTGTATATCACTTGGTTTAATGCACAACATCACAAAACTCACTACTCCTATCACAGTTTCATTACCAAATGGACATACAACCCAAGTATACTATGTTGGATCAGTACACCTTACACCTTCACTTACCATTCATGAAGTGTTTTACATTCCCACATTCACCTACAATCTCATCTCCATCAGCAGACTTCTACACAAAACCCTTTTCTCAGTCACATTCACTCATGACAGATTTGTATTTCAAGGCCATGATGGAAGCAGTACTCATGGTACTCTTCATGGTGGGCTTTATCTCTTATCCTCAAACAATCCTTTAGAGAAACCTTCCTCAACCATTTTATCAAGCATTAGCAGCTCACACCTCTGGCACACCAGGCTTGGACACACCCGCACTCCAAACAATTCAGAAGATCAAAAACATTTCAATTTCTCACCATGATTCTAAGTGTAAATGTGAAATCTGTCCATTAGCCAAACACCATATACTACCATTCCCTGTCAGTTCATCTCATACCAAATCCAAATTTGAACTCCTTCATCTAGATGTATGGGGTCCATACAGGCACACCACAATCAATAAATGCACTTATTTTCTCACAATTGTTGATGATTACTCAAGGGTTACATGGACTTACCTCTTACCCAGTAAACATCATGTTTTCACAACATTCCACACATATGCCAAAACACAATTCCAAGCAAACATCAAAGCCATAAGAACTGATAATGGCACTGAATTTCTTAACTCATCTTTCAGTGAACACCTCCAAAACCATGGAATAATTCACCAAACCTCTTGTCCCTACACACCACAGCAGAATGCCAGAGTTGAAAGAAAGCATAGACATCTCCTTGAAATGGCAAGAGCTATACACTTCCAAGCTCATTTTCCTATCCACTTCTGGGGTTATAGTCTCTTAGCCTCAACCTACATCATAAATAGACTTCCTACACCAGTCCTGAACAATCACAGTCCTTATGAATTACTCCACAATACACCACCTTCACTTGATCACATGAGAACCATTGGTTGTCTTGCTTATGCTTATCATCACACCACTGACAAATTTGATGCCAGAGCTACCCCCACCATCCTCATTGGTTATCCTCACAACCAAAAAGGCTACTTACTTTATGATCCATCCACTCACAAAACTATTACCAGCAGAAATGTAGTATTTGATGAAGACAAGTTTCCTTTTTCAACACCCAAAACATCAACCACACCTTCTAACATCACAATCCCAACACCTCACAACTACTACTCAACTCCATTTTTCCCAACTCCTCTTTCATCACCTCAACCCACTCCTACACCAAACACTCCAGTCAACAGCCAACCATCATCACCAACTTCAAATACCAACACCAATACTAACACAGACACAACACCAACACCAACACCAACATCTGAACCCTCAACATCTACTTCACCAACTTCTGAACCACAAACACAATCTTCTCCCCCATCACCTTCACCACTACCTCCTCCACCTCAATCTAGAGTATCAACCAGAACCAAACATCTTCCTTCAAGACTCAAAGACTTCCACTGTCAACTCCCAAAATCAACCATTCACAACATACACAATTCAAAATTCCATCACACCCATTACCTTCATTACTCAAATCTGTGTCCCAAATCACTTCATCTAATCAACTCCATTGATTCACACACTGAACCAACAACTTTTAAACAAGCATCCACACACTCTAAATGGAAAGAAGCAATGAATAAGGAAATCGAGGCTTTAGAAAAGAATGACACATGGGAAGTTACACTTCTACCAGCTGGCAAACAAGCAATTGGAAGCAAGTGGGTTTACAGAATCAAGTTTCATTCAGATGGGAGTGTAGAAAAGTACAAAGCTAGACTTGTTGCACAAGGATTCACTCAAAAGGAAGGTGTTGATTACCATGAAACCTTTGCACCAGTTGCAAAGATGGTTACTGTGAGAACTATGCTAGCTGTTGCAGTTCAAAACAATTGGATCATTGAGCAGTTAGATGTCAACAATGCTTTTCTACATGGTGATCTTCATGAGGAAGTCTACATGCAAGTTCCCAAAGGCTACTCAGTCACTCTCCCTCCAAACTCAGTTTGCAGACTCAAGAAATCATTATATGGACTTAAACAATCCAACAGACAGTGGTTTGAGAAGTTGACAACCTTTCTGCTTTCTATTGGCTTCAAGCAAAGTTATGTTGATATCTCCTTGTTCACTCTCAATACTGCTGAGAAGTTCATCACACTCTTGGTGTATGTTGATGACATCCTAATTGCTGGCAATGACAACCACTCAATTCAACAAATCAAGCTTGCTCTCAATACTAAATTCAGCATCAAAGACTTGGGTCCATTGCATTACTATCTAGGAATTGAGTTTCTAAGAAACAACAAAGGTCTTGCCATGGCACAAAGAAAGTATGCACTTGACTTGGTCACTCATGCTGGTCTCTTAGATACTAAACCATCAGCAATTCCTATCAATCCAACTAAGAAACTTTCCCCTGATGATGGTGACCCTCTGCCAGATGCTACTACTTATAGGACACTTGTGGGCAAACTTCTATATCTGACCATTACCAGACCAGATCTTTCATTTGCTGCACAGGCTTTGAGTCAATTTCTTCAATCACCAAAGACATCTCATATGCAAGCTCTAATCAAAGTTCTCAGGTATGTGAAGCTTACTCTTGGTCAAGGTTTGTTCTTTCCTGTCCAAAGTAACTTCACCTTAAAGGCATATTGTGATAGTGATTGGGCTAGTTGCCCATTCACAAGAAGGTCAGTCACTGGTTATGGTTTATTTCTGGGTTCTAGCTTGATCTCTTGGCAATCAAAGAAGCAAACTGTGGTTTCCAGATCTTCCACAGAAGCTGAATACAGGGCCTTAGCTGATACTACTTGTGAGGTTACATGGGTTCAATGTCTACTTAAAGAGTTCAAGGTTCATGTACCAACTCCTATACTCATGATGTGTGACAATGTTTCCACTATAGCTCTGGCCTCCAACCCTGTTCAACATGCTAGAACCAAACACATTGAAATTGATTGTCACTTTGTAAGGGATAAAGTCAAAGCAGGCCAAATTCAACCAGTTTACATCCCTACAAAGCATCAATTGGCAGACATTCTTACCAAAGGACTGAGCAAGCCTCTTCATTACAGTTGTATTTCCAAGTTGAGCATGTGTAATCCTTACACACTGCCAACTTGCGGGGGGGATGTTGGAGTACAAGCTACAAGTCAACACAAATCCTCTGTTGCATCAGTTACAAGAAACAGAGCATCACATTCAAGAACTCAACACAAGATGCAGATACTACTGAATATAAGCATGAACAAGTGTTATAAGATGTAGCTTAGCATTTGTAATCAAGTAGAATGTAGATACTTGTACAGTTAGCTTAATACATTGTACATATAGTATAGCAGCAGGATACACAGTGTAGTAGTAGTATAAATAGTGTAGCAGCAGAATTCACTTGTAATCTTTTCATTCAATTCAATATCATTTTTCACCTTTACTGTGTTTCTCTCAATCTTCTATATATACTTATCAGTATGTGAGATGGCCTTATTGATGTTTAGTTGAGTTTAAAAGTCATAAGCTAGTTCCCTGTTATGAGGTTTCCAAATGGTATCTGTGTTCTAATGACTGTTTGGATCAGCAAGCTTATTTGAGGAAAATCATCTATTTCTTCATAAATGGTATGATTAGCAGACATTGAGGTTCAAGTAGGTCTGCAACTTTTATGGTTTTGACCATTTCTAAGGGCATGGTTTTCATTATTATGCTTTAGTACATTAATACTCACTTCTCACTTCAGGTGTTGACCTTGTAACTTGGACATACATAGCTTTATTACTGTATATACCAACTTAGTTTATCAGTTGGCCTTTCTTAGGCACTGTGAGCTAATTGGATATGCATCAGTAATTAGTTATTTAGGTTCCATAAAGTTGGTATCCACCTGTGAAGGATAAGTGAGTATGGAGGGTAGTGTATGTTGTTTGGAATAGTGAGGAGTGAAAGATGAACCTATTTGGTCCAAACAATACACTACTACTGGAGGTTAGGAAGGTTCTCATTCAAGGTGTGTGTTCCCAATTTGCTGATGCCTCTTGGGTCTTCTAAGTTGGAAATTTAGGCAACTGGTATAGTCCTTGTTTGGAGAGGAATGGCTGCTATAGCTTACATAATGATGCATGTTCATTTTCCCCTCTTGGTTATTGTGGATGTGGGTTGAATGATCTTGATGGGGAAATGGGCAGGAAATGTAGTTATGAAGCTATGGTATTGGTGCATTTAGGGTGAATTGGAGATTGTTATGATGATGCTAAGTGTTTGAAGACATGCAGTTAAGTTTGAATGTTGTTTCTGTAAGTAATTCAATATGCTTAGTGTTTTGTATTTTGTCCGAGAAATTGTTTTAGTAGTAGCTGATATCGAATAAAACTAGTATAGTTTGGTTTGTATGCTGATGGGCATGTCCATTTCAGTTTTGTCTTTTTATTGTTTGTAAAAAGTTTCAGATTAATATATATTCACCCTTTGCAAAAATAAAATAAAATAAAAAAAGACCAGAGACCACCAAAACAGGCGGCCTCAAAGATCGGAAAATCTAGCAACTATATAACCACCATTTCAGCCACCTCCACGTCATCTAAACACATCCGACGACTTGATGGCAAAATCACCACCATTACATGAATCTGATTTGAAGAAAAAAAATTGGTGTTGTATTTCAACACACTTTCATGATATTTTGTTAAAATTTTCGGTGTTGCAATTCAAACATATGCATCACATATAGTTATGCAAACTAGATTATGATTTGGATACTTTTTTACTCTTAGGGATTTTTGTAATTCATAATTTTTGAATTATGTGAACAATAGATAATACTAAAATAGAAAGGAATAATTGTTTCTAAATGTAACGAAGTTACCACTTTTTATTAAGTTGTGTATGTATCTTTTAATTTTTCTAAACAATGCAAACAATTTACTAATCCTACTATTATATGCATAATTTACTAATCCTACTATTATATGCATAATTTAACATTTGTTTAGAGTTATTTACATAAATCGTCCTTGTGGTTAGGACCAAATTGCAACATTAGTCCTTACTGTCAGTTAGAGTTATTTACATAAATCGCCCTTGTGGTTAGGCCCAAATTGCAGTGTTAGTCCTTATTGTCGGGTCGCCACATGTCACCACCTGAATGGTGCCACGTGGCATCGAGTCGGGTCAGGCAGGATAACTGGTCGGGTCGGTAATCGGTCGGGCCGGGTCGCCACATGGCACCACCTAAGTGGTCCACATGGCACTGGCTAAATAACCCCATTTGCCTCCGGCTAGGATCGAACTCAGGTGGCTATTGTGGGAGTGAGGGTGATACCTAGTTGGACTGGGCATACCCTCAAGTAATGTTACTCACATTTTTTTTTATTTAATGTCATATTGCATGCAGTCCATATTTATTAGTAAAAATAGATTTTGACCGGTTCATTTAAAGAGTTTTAGAAAGGTTCAAAAGGAGAGGAAAGTACCGTTGGACTCGTTTTTTCGTGCTCTTTCCAATGGAGTGCTCGGGGAATTTTTCCGACTTCGTCTGAACCTCAAAAACGCGAAAACGTCATCAAAACTCATCTGAAATTCATCATTTTTGCTTTGTTTTCAAACACTTGTACATGCAAGACAAAATAACACATCTACCTCCAGTAAGCTTGTCCTATTATTCCACATGTAAAATCCTATTTATCACTACCGTCCATTTTTTGGGACAATTTGGGCGGAACTCCTAATCATAGAATCATTTGCAACTTTCACATCAACAAACAAAACACACACACAATCTCCTCCTCTTAAACCGTCTCCTTCAAACCCTAACCGGAGTAATTCATAAACTGGATTAGATCCATGGAACTTCAATATTTAGCGATTTCCATGGTTGTCTCCATCAATTTATTTGAAGATATTGATACAATCAATCGTAAAATAACACATACGATGCATACATATCACTCAAACCCTAACCGTAATAATGCATGAACTGGATTCACATCCATGGATATTCAAGATTTACCGATTTGGATAGTTGCCTGAAACGATTTAGTTCATGTATTCATATAATGGATTTGATCCCTCATGTTATTTGTAATTTTCCAGTTTATTAGATTTTGATTTTCATCCTCAAACCCTCACCGGAAAAGTAAAAAAACAAAATCAAGATTTCAGAAACCATATTCAATCGAATGAATTGATTATCATCCCAATCACAAAACCCTAACTAAAACACACAAATCACAAAAACTGGATCAAAACCCTAGAAAGAAAACCCCCCGCCCCCAAAAAAAGGGATCTGGGAAGGAACTAAAAACATACAACAACAATGTTCTGATGATGACATAAAGGTACAATTTTTGTTGATGATTTATGGTTTAATGTAATTTTTTTTTTAAATTGTGTTAATCCGAGTTATAAAATCATGTTTTCCGTTTCATCAAGGTTGTGACTGGTATGTTGTTGATTGAAGAATTCATTTGGAGAATCATGTCGAAAAAATGCGATCTCACATCCCAACATGGTTATGGGAATAAATAAATTTATGCTTAATGTATGATCAGAAAATCGAACACAAAATTTAAGGTAAGAATTTTGGCTCAATTAAATATTGTAATTTTACATGTTTTCATTATCAAAAAAATGATTAGGACATTAAATTTTTCTGATTGATGATGCGAACATGATGTCATGATAAATTTTGTTTACGTATCGCGTTAAACAGTGATTACTTTCGTTTATTTTGATGTAGTTTTGTGTGAATATGATTACGAAGTGGTTAGTTTTTGTTGTCTTTTATGTTAATTATATGGTTAAAGGATTTGTTGGGATGATTTTATTAAAGATATAAGTTTCGAGACAATGAGTTTATTAGTAAAGAGCAAGTAGAGATACCCGAGGAGACAAGTAGTATAGCGAGCTCAAGTGAACAAGTAGACATCCTTGCAACCAAAGGTCTGAACTTTTTTCTGTTTTTCATTATCATGAACCATAAATTGAAAATCATCTGATAATTAATATGAGATGGATGTTACTTTCTTTGAGTCAGATGAGGAAACAAAAGTTGAGCCTGTTTATGATGAAAATGGTAGCATTACCAGTGTCACAAACTCAGTCGAAGAAGTAGCTGAGGAACAACGTATTCCAAGGTTTGCATTCATGTACTCATGAGTCACATAATTTTTCTGATTACTTATTTGTATATGTGATAATTAAATTCATTGGAAAGAAGAAATAACAAATATTTATGACTTCTTGCAGCATAAGGCCGAACATAAGAGAAGGTTTGCTGGAAGTTTTTTATGGAATTTACGAGAAGGATCCAAATAATGTATAATGGTTTTCTTTGTTGCATTCTCTTTGTTTATGAAGAAGTTGTCTTATAGTGAATGATCCTTGACATAAAAGGTATGATTTTACTTAATGAAAATCCTTTTATATAGGTTGTTTGAAATTCCTTATTTAAAGTGCTTTATAACTTTTTATTGATTCTGCATATATAGCAGCAGAGAAAGGGTAATCATTTGGTTCCATCTTTTTTAACTGCAAGTCATATAATTTAGTTTGAATAAACCAATTTCATGAGTAATCTTGCTTTTATTATATTTCAAGGACCTCTCTTGATGGTTAATGCTTAAGAGTTGTAGCAAATTTTGACCCATTTCTTTATGAATCCATCGTACGGGTTATATATTAATATATTAATCTATAATGCTAAATGGAGATAAAGTTCCCAAAGTGTAAGTTTTATGCTTATATATTTTAGGCATTTGACATTTTAGTTCTT
The DNA here is from genome assembly GCA_021014915.2 of Artemisia tridentata subsp. tridentata. Lineage (NCBI taxonomy): Eukaryota > Viridiplantae > Streptophyta > Magnoliopsida > Asterales > Asteraceae > Artemisia > Artemisia tridentata. Next base: position 251,313,341 of record CP139506.1, on the reverse strand, counting down.
CATGTCGTGTTTGTATGGTTATTATTTATGGGTTTTTGATTATTACTTCTGCATGTAACAGGGGTGGGGTTTTGAGATCACTGAAGCATTACGATTGCAAATGGAAGTTCATAAAAGACTACACGAACAACTTGAGGTATAATCCCAACTTATTTGTATGGTTATTATCTAATATGATATAGAAAACCCTGCATTAAAACTCAATTTGATCTATTTTTTCATAAAGGATTGGAATTGCACCCTCTGCGTTTTAGGATTGGTTTATACTACTATATTAGTTACATGTAGCGAAAACTCAAGTCCCAACTATTTAAACATAACCCAAATAGACCTTTTTTAGATAAAGGGGTTGAAATTGCCATCTATAGTATCAATGTTTTCCTTACAACATCTTTATGTAGATACAGTACTAAGTTATGAAATGTGTTTTGCTATTTAGATGATGCAATTTTTCTATTTTTTAAACAAAATCAAGCAATTTTCACATAATGTCTTTTTATTTCCATTTAGAATATAGCTGATGTCTTTTTATTTCCGGATGGCTGCGTCTATCTATCAGGTTGAAAGTTTAGAACAAAGGCAACAAGATGAAGACAATTCAAAGGTAAATCATTTTTTCAAATATCTCTAGAACCTTATCCACTAAAATACTAAACTTAACTTATAAGAGAAACTATTGCCTATAAACATGATATGTTGAAAGAAGCGAAAACATCATAACCTACGAGTAATGAACATATGTCAACATATGACAATGATATAATCGCATTACCATTTGAGATAACAAAACAACAGTTAGAACCCTTTAAGTGTTTATAAATCTTTCTTCAAGCACAAAAGCAAGTTAAGTGGTTTAAGGTTGAATATTATTTAACAGTAATTCCTAATGCCTTTTCATAAAGGCAATAAAAATACAAGTACTTTTAATAAGTCAAAAGCTCAATGTTCTTGGAAAAATGAGGCTCATATCACAGTATACCTCTAGTGATAAGTGCTTTCATTGCTTTGTTCCAAGTACTATAAGGGGGCATTTGGATTGCTTATAAAACCTTTATGAGGATGTTTGAGATAAAAATATTGTATTGCTTTATCCTATTATGTGTGACAGGAAAAATAAGCAGCTTGAATTTGCTTTTCCCAAACTGCTTTTTCACAAACTAATTATGATATTAGGTAACGTTTCAGTTATAATTATTTGTCACATGATATGCAGGCGAATTCGAGTGCAATGGAGTTATATACCTATAGAGCGTATCATTGGTAAAGGTAATAATATACTCATTTGTTTTGCTAATAATTAGTTCATCATTATAAAGGACACGCCTTTGACGATTTTGATTATAGTCTTCAACTATTTTTGGAAATTCATGAAAGAGTTTTTTACTTTAAAAAGTTATTGAATAAATGTGCATCTAAGATGCTTTTACTTACTACTCTACAAGTCTACAATCTTCAAGCACATATTGATACTTATTTTAGAATCTGAAATGATAGCGCTATGACATTCTTATATAAAATGATAAATTAATTTGCGTTTAAGCAAATATGATTGGTCACTCTTTTTATAATACTTTAGAAAGCGTAAGTTTGCATAAGTAGAATTTCAGATACCACCGTTAATTCTATCATCAGGCACTCTGATTCTAAATTTCGCGATCAAGTTTTTCTTCATTTCTCTTACTTTAATTGACACTTATAGTAGTTTTCAACACAAGTCTTTATTAGGATAAACTCATTCATGATACCTAAAGTTACTAAATTATTGTTATGACTTTGACATATTAGAGAATGTGAAAGAATTAATATGTCTATCCCATTGATGTTACTAAAATATTGTTGATATATATTCGAGTTCCTACAATTTAGATAACTGCATATGAGTAGTTCTTCACTTTAGTTTTTTATGTACGGACAAAGTGGTTTTGCAATGCCCTTTTTCATATGTGTTTTTGTGTCCCTGCTTAAAATATTATAGTATGTGTTTGTGGAAATAGTTGTTATGTGAATCAAAGTCGGTATTATGTGATTTGTGGAAATAGTTATTATTTAACTAAAATCTATGTTGGTTTGTTCAGTTTGATCTCATGCAGTGTTTTTGAAGTTCATTCATGCAGTTTATTGGAAATGTTGTTATTAATCAACTAAAATCTATGTTTCTTTGTTCTTCAGGGTGGCATATATGCCCTTCCCAGCGACTTATCACCTGGTGTGAAAGATCTAATCCCAAGGATGCTTGTGGTTGATCCCATGAAGTGAATAACTATTCCTGAGATTTGTATGCACCCCTGGTTCCAGCCTCATCTTCCGCATTATTTGGCAGTTCCTCCAATAGATTCTATGCAGCAAGCGAAAAAGGTAGGATGATCCTACATTTCTTTATAGACCTTACACTTTTGCTCTTTTCGACAATTTATAGTTATATACATATAAAGATAACACTCAATGTATAGGTAATTAAACCAATTCTCTTTCTACAGATTGATGAAAATATTTTCTTAGAGGTGGTTAAGATGGGGTTTGAAAGGGACACCCTCATTAAGTCACTTCGCAACTGAGTGCATAACGAGGTAACCATTATTTTTCTTTTTGCAAAGTTTGTCGATGTATATGTTGCTGGTTAGAGTATCGGACCTATATTTTCAGTTTACATTAATACCAACCGGGAATTGCTTTTGCTAAGGTGAGTTTTCATAGCCCCGTTTTCAATTTACAATTTCATTTCTAAACTTTCGGGGGAGAATACATTGCACCATTTTCATACGGGCCAAAGTATGTTAAATTCATTTACATTGCTTAAGTTACCTCATTGCCATATTAAAGTCCCCAGTTTATCATGAACCGTTAATTACGAGTAAGCGAGGGTGAGTGAATAGATCTATTGAGGGTGACTCCTCCGTTCGGGTTGGTAGCACCAACTGGTCTACGAACGCATTTCATTTGAATCATATTAGAGTGTCTGGCAAAACACTCTGTTGGGGCGTTCACTTTCAGTCTAGCTTCGGGGTCATGAGCTTAAGAGTCAATGTATCATTTTCATATGGCATTCTTGTCATTTCACTTTATACTTGTGGTTACCGTACAGACTTATCATTTACATAAACCTATGATTCTCACCAACATTATTGTTGACCGTTTTAGCAATGTATTTTCAGGTAATTAAGGCATTCACATCATGGCCTGCATGAGGACTTATCATAGAGTCGCGATGACGACGCGTCTCACTTGTATTTTTATGCACTTAAACTATCGTTTGGTTTGTAACAAACTTATTTCCGCAACTTTGACAAATCTTTTGGGACCTATCTTTTGTAAACTCTGAATGTTTTATGAAATCAAACGATGTACTTTAAAAACGACACTTTAGGTTGTTCAATATAACTGTAACTGTAATGCTATGGCAGTCACGCCCCAGGTATTCCATTCCGCTGCAAATCACTTGAAGTTGAATATATGACATTTGAACTTAGCCTCCAATATGACAATTTGTACAAGTTTTCATCAATTCATAGTAGTTTAAATCTGCTCTCAACACTTCCAGATGTGTAACATTCTGAGAGAGGTGAATCATAGAGCATAAACTTAGTTGTAAACCAAGTTCAAACCATCAGTACAAACTAGTTGGAACTAGCAGTACAAACTGTTTAGCAAAATTTTCAGAGATTAGGATAAACTTAATGTAGACTTGAAAACATTTTTGCCCACTTATAGTTTTTAGCAAACTATCAGCTATCAACGGATTTGATATGTCTTTACCAATAGCCGTTTGCTTTGGACTAGCCAACTCTTCACAGTTAGATAGTGAGTTGATAACCATATAGTTTTTGGTAAACTATCAACCATGAACGGATTTGATGAGTCTTTACCAGAAACCGTTTGATCTGGACTAGTTGGTTCTTATGTGGATTAGACATGGTGAACCAATTACCATTTGTTGTGTGACAAGATCTCACACTTGACATTCCAAATCACCATACTTTCCAAAGCACAATCTATCTCAAAATGCTTTCTTAACCTGTAAATGTTAGTCCAAAACCAAAGAAAACACAATACAAAGTATTTCCCTTTTTAACAATTATAAAAAATGACTAACAATTTAGATAAGCAGTACCAAAAAATATTCAAGCAGTACAAACTATACCCAGCAGTTTCATCAGACACACCTAGCAGTATAAAATCCTTTTTATTACAAAAACACTTAGACATCGAATTTTCAAGGATTAAGCATTCCAATACCTATTACCAAGTAATGAAACCTTGTCACATCAAAACCTTTAGTTAGTAAGTCAGCAAAGTTGTCATCAGTATGAATTTTGACAACCTGAACTAACTTCTTTTCATTACAATCTCTTATAAAATGATGTCTAATCTCAACATGCTTAGTTTTTGAATGTTGAACTGGATTTTTAACTATGCACATTGTACTGCTATTGTCTATGAAAATGATTGTATTCAAGAAATTATACCCATAATCAAGCAATTGATTTTGAAGCCAAAGAACTTGAGCGCAACAGCTTGCTGCAGCCACATACTCAGCTTCTGTGGTAGAAGTGGCCACCATAGTTTGCTTTTTGCACTGCCATGAGATTAATCTGCATCCCAGAAACTGACAACCACCAGTTGTAGATTTTCTATCCATACTAGCTCCAGCATAATCAAAATCTGAGTAAGCCACCAGATCAAATGCAGACTCTTTAGGATACCACAGACCTAAATTAGGTTGACCTTTAAGGTATCTAAAGATTCTCTTGACTACAGTCAAATGAGACACCTTGGGATTAACTTGGAACCTTGCACAAGCACATACTGCAAACATAATATCAGGCCTGGATGATGTGAGATACATCAAAGACCCAATCATAGATCTATACATGTGCACATCCACAGCTTCACCACTTTGATCTTTCAATAGTAAATGTGTCTCCTTATCAATAGGTGTACTTGCAGCTTTAACATCTGTAAATTGGAACTTTCTCAAAATTTCAGCTACATATTTATCTTGAGAGATAAATATTCCATCTGATTTCTACTTCACTTGGAGTCCCAAAAAGAAAGTAAGCTCACCCATAGAGCTCATCTGAAACTGATCCTTCATAAGCTTTTCAAACTCTTTGCACATTTCCTTCTTAGTAGAACCAAAAATGATATCATCTACATAAACTTGAACCAGTAGTATATCACCTTTGTTCTTCTTGATGAAAAGAGTCTGATCAATCTTTCCCCTATGGAACCCATTCTTCAAAAGGTATTTAGCTAGAGTTCCATACCAAGCTCTTGGAGCTTGATGTAATCCATAGAGAGCTTTTACCACCTTATACACTTTGTCAGGATGATCTGGTTCTATGAAACCTGGAGGTTGAGAAACATATACCTCCTCATTAATTGTACCACATAAAAAGGCACTCTTCACATCCATCTGATATACTATAAAACCCATAAATGAAGCATAAGCTAGAAAAAGCCTTAGAGCTTCAATCCTGACAACAGGAGCAAAAACCTCCTCATAATCTATCCCTTCTTCCTGAGTATAGCCTTGAGCTACAAGTCTAGCTTTGTTCTTTATCACTATACCCCTTTCATCCTTCTTGTTCCTGAATACCCACTTAGTACCAATAACCTTCATTCCCTTTGGCAAATCAACCAGAACCCAAACTTTTTGAATTTTGAACTGAAGCAGTTCTTCTTGCATTGCTTCAACCCAACTTGAGTCCTCCAATGCCTTTAGCACATTCTTTGGTTCAGTCTGTGATAGGAAGCATACAAACAAACACTCATTCTCATCATCATGATGTTTTTCTTCATACACAATACTTAGAAACCCATGATGATCTGGATCTTGCATTTGTCTTCTGGTCTTCACACCAGATTGCACATCTCCAATCACATTTATAAGTGGATGATTCTTGTTAACTGTTGTATGAGGTGTAGGAAGAACTTCATAATTCACTGGCATGTTGTGTAGCTCCACCTCTTCATCAGAAAGACTACCAGTATCAACTGTTGGTTCAGCAGTATGAATATTTGAGCAATCAGTACCTTCTTTTGGCTCAGCAGTACTAACTATATTTGTACTGCTCTCGGGAATATCTATTTCCTTACCTTCCAGTCCACTGATTTCACCATCATTCTTCTCTTTATCAGCATCATTCTTTGAAGAAGAATCATTCAATGGACTATCTTCCAAGATTGGCATCAAAATATACTCTTCATCATCTTCTTCTGAATCTGCATCATGGTTAGTATTTGTACCAGTAACAGGCACATAATTCATAGAATCTGAAAGCATATCAAGATCAAACAACCAATCTGGACCAGCACCTGCAACATTTTGTATATTCTCTTGAAATTCTATGTGCAGATTCTCTTCTACATGCCTGGTGTCCTTGTTATACACCCTAAATGCCTTGCTATGCAAAGAATAACCAACAAGGAAACCCTCATCAGATTTCCCATCAAACTTTCCTAGTTGGTCTTTGGTATTAAGTAAAGTGACATGGCAACCAAAAGGTCTCATGAAGCTTAAGGCAGGGGTTCTACCTCTAAAAAGTTCATAAGAAGTCTTGTTATGAGGTTGCACAACTAGAACCCTATTCAGAACATAATAAGCAGTACTAACTACTTAAGCCCAAAATGAAATAGGTAGCTTAGAGTCTGCCAACATTATCCTAGCAGCCTCTATTAAAGTCCTATTCTTTCTCTCAGCTACTCCATTTTGCTGTGGGGTCCTAGCTACACTGAATTCTCTCGTAATACCCTTTTCTTTGCAAAATTCATCCATAACCCTATTCTTGAATTCTGTTCCATTATCACATCTGATTATTTTGACTTTCTTATCAGCTAGGTTTTCTACCTCAACTATAAATGACTTAAGGATCTCACTAGTCTCATCCTTAGTCCTCAAAAAGAAAACCCAAGTAAACCTAGAATAATCATCAGTAATAACCAAACAATATCTTTTATAATTCAAGCTATTCACAGAAGTTGGACCAAACAAGTCCATATGAAGCATGTATAAAGCTTGATTGTTAGAGTTATGCATCTTTGGCTTACAAGAAGCTCTGTGTTGCTTACCCTTAAGGCAAGAAACACAGGTTTGGTCATTTTGAAAAGTCTTGTTAGGTAAACCTCTTACCAAACCATTTTTAGCAATTTTGTTAATGGTTTTAAAATTAACATGACCAAGCCTTCTGTGCCACAACATTGACTCCTCCAATGTGGCTTTTGCAACAAGGCAAGTAAGACCTTCTTTGGGAACAAGTTTATTCATCTCAACACTGTATGTGTTACCCTTTCTGGGGATTTTAAGCAATACTTGACTTTCATCAGGTAGCTTGAAATCAGGAGAAAGAATAAGACAATCAGTATCAGTGAATAAAACCTTGTTCTGTTTATCACAAATTTGTGATACACTAAAAAGGTTGTACTTTAGCTCTGGTACAAAATACACATTCTCAAAGTCAAGATTACCAGTTTTAATTACACCTTTACCAGTAATCTTACCACCAACTCCACCTCCAAAGATAACAGGTCCACCATCCAGAGCCACAAAGTCTGAAAGGTATGACATGTTACCAGTCATGTGCCTTGAACATCCACTATCTGAGTATCCTCTATCTTCTCCATCATTTGTTGGATGTTCCTGCACACAAAATAAGGGGGTTAGTTTCCTTTGGGGACCCAAGCCATCATTGACTTGGATCTGCCTCGTGCATCAATATAATTATATCTATTGAAAGTCATTGATGCACCATTGGATTTGGTAGGTTTCCAAACCCAACGTGCTGAGGCCTTAACAGCATTTCCCCATTGACCCTTAACACTCATATGCCTAGTAGTAGGAATTGCTGGCCTAGCAGTACAAACTGCTGGCCTAGCAGTTGGAACTGCTGGTTTAACTTTAGGCACCCATTTTTGATTACTCAAAGATGTTTTCTTATAAAAGGGCCTTTTAACTGTTTGTGCATGATTTAAAAATGGTTTTGCACTTGAAACAGTTTGTTTGTTATTAAACACTTGTTTTGTCTAGCAGTAGAAACTGGTTTAATGCCAGACTTTAACATAACTGCTCTGGGTGTCATCTTTTGGTTCACATTAGGGTTAGTCAATCTAGTTGGACTGTTTTGATTTACCCTAGCATTGGTATTCCCATACACCTTTGAATTACCAAAACCCTTCTTTTTCCATGGGTTTGAATTACAATAAGCAGCCAAATGGTCAAAATTACCACATACAAAACACACTTTGTTTTGCATAACAAACTCTTCACCTAGTTGTTGAGATTTCAAGTTGTTCCAGTTCCTTTTATTGCCCCTAGGAACTGATGATCTATGTGTAGACTTATACATCTCAGCATACTTAACATTTTTTCTAACTGGTTTTATGTTTTCATTCTTAACCACTTCAGGAACATGTTTAACTTCTACCTTAACAACATCAGGTTTAACCTTAACCTGATCATCCTCATCTTCAGATGTCCAATCCTCTATGGTTGGAGCATCTGAGTCCCTACCAGAGGACATCTTATCCTCAGAAAGTGATTTCTCACTAGCACTCACAAAAGAATCCTCAGCCTTAACAAATTTAATAGGACTCTCATTGATTTTTGGACCATATCCAGGAAACTCAATATCTTTAAACTCTTCTAAACCAATATGAGCTAAATCTATTCCTGAAGGTACAAACATTCCTCTATTTGGGAGTGCAACTGACTTATATCCTAAACCAGACTTTGCTTTATTAAGTACTTGACTCTCTATTATTTTCTGAACTCCTTTAGATGTATGCTCAAGAGTGTCAACACTTAATTGTATGTTCTCTTTTTCTTTCTTAAGTTTCTCTAGTTCATATACAAGCCCACTCATTTTATCATCTCTCAGTTGCAAGTCTCTCTTTAGAACAGCTATATCATCATTAAAGTTTGATTCATTCTTTCTATAAAAATCAAGTTGTTCTTCCAAAACAGCTAGTCCTCTTTTATGGTTTGATAGACTAAAATTTACTTGATTAAATTCTACTCTAAGATCATCATACTGTTTCTTAAGAATTTCATAATCTTTTAAAGCATGACAAGAATTTGAACATTTTTGAACCTGATGTACCTCTGAGTCTGAGAAGGCCGTTAATCCCAAGTTGGTTGGTTCCTCCTCCTCTTCCATGAAGCTCTAATCAAAACCAGCTCCATCAACAGCTACCATTGCTTTGGAAGAAGTATCTTCCACATTCACTGTTCTTCTATTTCCCTGTTGACTTCTATACCCTTTAGCCTTGGAATCATGTTGTCTTGGGCTTCTACACTCTCTGGCAAAGTGTCCCATCTTGTGACAATTATAACACTCCACCTTGGACTTGTCATATCCAGCAACATCCCCTCCATTGAGTGTAAGCTTCTTGCCAGTTCTTTGAAAATATCTCTTTGCCCTAATACTCAACAAAGCCATCTGCCACTTCAAGTCCATGGCATCCAAGTCATCTTCATCAATCTGAAGAAGGTCTTCATTGTAGATTTGAGACCCATTGGATTGTTCAGATACAAAGGCATATATAGTCTGATCACTCAAGTTAGCAGTACTAGTTTTTACACTAGCAGTACTAACTGTAGGGCTAGCAGTACCAACTGCTTCAACATCTTCAGGACTGCTATTACTGGAAGATGATAAGAATGCTATGTTTCTAGAACTAGTATTGGTGCTTCCTCCTTTCTTCACCTTTTGTTCAACAATCTTAAGATTGTTGTACAATTCATTGAGAGTCATCTTCTCCAACTCAGGCTTGTTGCTCCAGACTACTACATAGGTGTTCCACTCAGCAGGTAGATTATTCAGAAACTTCATATTCAGATCTTCTTGTGGAATCACAATTTTCAGAACAGTAAGCTGGCTAATAATCTTTTGAAGTCTATTAAAGATATGATCAAGTGTTTCATTGCTTGAGGCACTAAAGTTCTTATAACTCTCCTTGAGCAGGGTTCTTTGTGCTTTCTTGGTGGCTTCATTACCACCAAATCTCTCCACAACTTCTTCAAAAAGGGGCTTAGCAGTCTCATAGTTGCTAAAGTTCAACACTTGGTCATTAGGAATTGCCATGAGTAACAAATTCCTAGCCTTTTGATCATTCTTCTTCTTTATTCTTTCATCATTAGTAACAGGCTCAGTGTTAAACTTTGTGGTCTTGGAACCATCAACATGTGTTTCTTCAGAAGTAGTAGGTTTGAAGGAATCACCATTGATAATGATATCCCATAATGCATAGTCTTGCACCATGAAATATTGCTCAATTCTGAGCCGCCATAGATCGTATTCGTTTTGTTTTAGCATGGGGAGTTTGGCAAGGATTGAGGTTTGTGGTGTCTCCATGTCCATCTTCTTGGTTGCAAGAGAGTAAATACTTCTGGATCTTCTAATTCAAAGTATCAGAACCTGTCTCTGATACCACTTGATAGGATCTAAACACACGGCTTGTGTTGAAGATACTTTGAGTTAATGTTAACTAGCACGCGGAATTTACTAGCTAACACTTAGAAGATTTTGTGTTTGGTGATGTATGTGATTGTATGAATATAACAGTGTAAGCAAGAACACAATGTTTAACCAAACGATTAGCTTCAATATATTACGAGTGATCTACAATATCACTAGGGTTCGACAACCTTGAAGCTTTTACAATAATGCGTATGACTGATATATCAAAACCCTAACCAAGGATCTCCTTTTATAGAACAAGGAGTCCTATACAAGTAAAACTATTATACGTATCAATCTATCTTAATAAGATATACATCATATCTATTCTATATTTATCTTTACGCGTCTTTCATCTTATAATCAGTACTAACTTCTTGTTCTAGCAGTACTAACTTACTTAATACTGTTAGTGTAATCTTGAACGAATGTTCAACAGTACTATTATGCATGGCAGTAATAACTGTTGGTTTAATTCCCAACACACTCTGTTGGGGCGTTCACTTTCAGTCTAGCTTCGGGGTCATGTGCTTAAGAGTCAATGTATCATTTTCATATGGCATTCTTGTCATTTCACTTTATACTTGTGGTTACCGTACAGACTTATCATTTACATAAACCTATGATTCTCACCAACATTATTGTTGACCGTTTTAGCAATGTATTTTCAGATAATTAAGGCATTCGCATCATGGCCTGCATGAGGACTTATCATAGAGTCGCGATGATGACGCGTCTCACTTGTATTTTTATGCACTTAAACTATCGTTTGGTTTGTAACAAACTTATTTCTGCAACTTTGACAAATCTTTTGGGACCTATCTTTTGTAAAATCTGAATGTTTTATGAAATCAAACGATGTACTTTAAAAATGACACTTTAGGTCGTTCAATATAACTGTAATTGTGATGCTATTGCAGTCACGCCCCAGGTATTCCATTCCGCTGCAAATCAGGTATTTGGGGGTGTGACAAATTACATTTAGGCTTTCAACCCATTCGACATGTCTGAATCTACTCCTTTTTAGTTAATTTTGTAGATTTGTTTAAATTGCTTTTAACATATAGCACAACCTAAATCGACCAAGTCATTTTCTTTTACAAAATTTGTCAAGTGTTACTTAAATTGGAACATTCATTTTTACGGTTACCTTTTGTATAATTGAATTCTATGATGTTATTTCAGGCAGGTGTTATTGAAGAGTTTGTGAATGATGCTCTTGACTCTGCTCTCGATTCGGTTGACATGGAAGATTAGATTGACGAGGATGTTGATAACTGCAATAGCTGGTGATACTGCTGCACAACTTCCAAAAGCCGTAAGGAAAGAGCGATTAAAGCAACCCGCGCAAACTGAAGTGACAGTTTGACCTATTTACTTAGGATTGAGCGTATTCAGGTAATGTTGCGTCTCTAATGGGTCAAAAAGGTTAACAAAAAAGTTTCTTAATAAGGTAAATGAGTCAAATTAAATTGGTCATTACTTGCACAATATATCCATTTAATGCAAAAAAAAAAAAAAAAAAAAAAAAAAAAAAAAAAAAAAAAAAAAAAACCCCATTTTTTTTCAAACGATTAGGTTACCATTGAATTATAATAGTATATGTAATAATATATTATTTTGGAGAAGTATTTGGCCCGGGCCAGTGTGGGCCGTTTCTAAATTAACTGTTTATCTGAATATGTAGGATGAGGGTCTCGATGATAATGAAGATTTAGAAGAAATAAGGGCTCGATTTGCCAAAGTAAGGTCATGAGGCATTGCGCCTCAACTTATGAGTTGGCATATACTTAATTAGTTAATATATCTTACATGGCGCGACAACTATACACCTTATTATTTTATAAAAGGTATTTGTAGCATATGAAAACCATCTTATGTTATTATGAAATTCTTGCTTGCTATTAATGTTATAATGTTATGTTCATGATCATGTTATGTTCCTATCATTGCTATACTTAATTTCAAATAACACTCTATTACAAAGTTTTTGACCCATTTTATGTAATTGGGTGTTTGGGCTATAGGTTGGTATTGACATAATATTTACGTAACTACTAATTATTGTTATTTATGTATATTTTATAGTGAATAAGCATTTTTGGTGTTTAGATGAAAAAGACTGTAATCATAGCGAGGATATGTACACTACATATTTTTTGAATACAATCAAAATGTCTGGACTTCCACGCCATAAATTAGTTTTGAAGATTGGCACTCCGGTTATGTGTTTGAGCAACATTGATCAACGAGGTGGATTGTGTAATGGAACCAGGTTACAAGCATTGAGGATGAGAATTAATAACATTGAGGCAAATATTATATCAGGTGGTAAAGTGGGTGAGGTTTGCTCTATACCTAGAATGGTTATAAGCTCATCCAACAAGAAGATGCCTTTTCAACTTAATAGGAGACAATTCCCTATTTTCGTTTGTTTTGCCATGACTATAAACAAAAGTCAAGGCCAAACATTGTCTAAGGTTGGGCTATATTTGGAACGGTCTGTTTTTTCCCACGGACAACTTTATGTAGCCGTTTCCGGAGTAAAAAGCAATAGAGGTCTAAAAGTGTTGTGTTGTGACAAAGACGGCAACTACACCAACTCTACAACAAACGTTGTATATAGAGAAGTTCTTCATAGATTATAAACTATATGTAATTCGGTTATCTTAAACATTAGGTTTTGTTTAACGTTATTATTTTCTTGATAATACCATGTTTATTTTATTCATTTTCGTCTCATGGATGTGACTATACGTTCATACTTATTTTACTATTAATTTTATCGTATAATCAAATTTTTAAAGCTAGCCGCCCCATCGGGGCGGGCCTTAAATCTAGTAAAATATATTGCAAATATGTGAAATTATATAACACATAAAATATATTCCCCGAGCACACCATTGGAAAGAGCATGAAAAAACTAGTCCGACGGTATTTTTCTCAAATTTTTTTCCGGTCCATAACCCTTTTAAAATGACAGGTCAAATTTATATTGACCTTTTTTATTAGTAAAATGGACTGCCATTTCAATTAGACCCTAAAAGAATTATTAAAACCATATAATTATTGAAGTGTTGCCCAGTCCACTGGTAACTCACTTCACCTCTAAACTCGAGGTCCTTAGTTCGATTCCAAGCGGAGGCAAAATGGGGTTTTTATCCCCGTTGCCACGTGTTACCACCTGAGTGGTGCCACGTGGCGACCCGACCCGTTATCCTACCTGACCCGACTCGATGCCACGTGGCACCACTTAGGTGATGACACGTGGCGACCCGACAATAAGGACTAACACTGCAATTTGGGCCTAACCACAAGGACGATTTATGTAAATAACTCTAACTGACCGTAAGGACTAACGTTGCAATTTGGGCTTAACCACAAGGACGATTTATGTAAATAACTCTAACCAAATGTTAAATTATGCATATAATAGTAGGATTAGTAAATTGTTCACATTGTTTAGAAAAATTAAAACATACACAACTTAGTAAAAAGTGATAACTTCGTTACATTTACAAACAATTGTCCCAAATAAAAACGAATATCAAAGGGAAATTTAAAAGGACGGAGGTGTGGGTATATTGTCATTTCACTTGATTTAACATCAAAGAGCAAACTAAAGATTTTAAAACGATAAAGATTGGATCCATAATGTGTCAAAATCACAATGAAAGAATCCAAGGAAAGAAAACCAAAGGAACTAAAAATTTAATTATTTATGTTATATTGTTAGAGATAAAAAAAGAGTGTTGTTATTCATGCCTAAGACTAAAGGGAGTGGGGCTACCCAACTAAGGAGCGACTCGCGCCACGTGGCGCTGAGTCAGCAAGTTGGGTAGCCTGAAAAAAAAGGGGGAGTGGGGCTACTCAGGAAGGTGGGGCGACTCCTGACACGTGACACTTCTAATGATTGATTTTTTTTATTTATTTTTTCAATTTTAACTTATTAATAATAACTAAAAATACATTTTATATAAATAATAACTAAAAATACATATTTGTTATGGATAATTATTAGTGGATGTCCATATAACCCATAATAGGCCCATGGCCCATGTTAGCTATTACGGTTTTTCCCTAATATTTGTCTATATATATTCTTTGTAAATCTCATAGTTAATGATCAATAAGAAGGATATTCATTCCCTCAATCTTGTATTCACAACACGTTATCAGCACGCTCTAAAGATGATTTTGATTTCTTGAGGTATTCCTAAGTCTTTTCCGTAATATGTTAGATCACTATTCATCTTGAACTCTCCTATTCATGGAATTTGTTTACTGCGAGTATATCGTAACGTTCTAATGTCATTAATTGTATTGTTTTTTGTTTGTATGTGATTGATTTAAAATTTTAAATGATTAATTGTGGTACTTTAGATTACGGCTTAACATTATAGAACGCGGACCGAATCGAAAAACTGTACCGTGATCTGCTTTATTTTAGATAGCAAGTCATCGCATACGCACGTATTCTCGGAAATTTAATTTGACTTACACATATTAGCATATGGCTTGAACTTGATGTGAAGAATCTCTAGGTCCTCTATGCATGGTTATATATATTTAGTTAACAGTTTGTTGTGTATGGAACTCATTCTTTTAGCATCTAATTTTAATAAACTGATGTTTTAGTCTTGTTTTAAAAGTTGTTGAGGCTTGTTATACGCCAACCCTATTTTAAATCAACCTAAAAAGTTTTATTGATGATGTGCTTAATTGAATACTCGTAAAACATGTAAGTATGATCCATCCGTGTCTGACCGTCCATATTTTGGAACTCGTTATTTTAGTTACTCGAAGTAACAGTTTAAGTAGGTATGTTCTATACTTCTATTGATCAAGCTACTGGAAGTAAAGTTTAAGTAGGTATCATGTTTATTAATAATAACTTGAGACTCATTATTTTAGTTGTCATCTCATAATGTGTTTTACGATAATAAAATGCACGTTTTTGTCACCTATATATAGTTATGCGCCATATTAATTCATGATTGATATATAATTCATGGTCTATGTTTTTGTTTTGTTTTTTTTTTTTTGATTATTGGATCATTTAGTTATCTCTTCGTAATTTATTAGCTCACTGGCTCAATGTTTTATGATACGTGATGATTTTATGCCTAATTTCTTCACTAAAATAACCATTACTTTTGTTGAATTTTATATTATATAATTTTGATGACATCTTTTATTGTGATCTCGTTATCTTGATTTGGCTTCTACGATTTAAAATTCGATATAGTACCTATAAATCTTGATTGCTCTTGATATTGTTGATCTTTATATATAGTTTTGTGTGACTCTGATTTTGTGATAGCTCACCAAGATGGAAAACAAACATTGTTTAAGGCATACTTAGTCGCATTAGACTTGAGAGCATGAGTATATTAATTATAGTGGTTACCTATTGATCACATGCATGTAGACATGTACTTTGTGTTATCAATCTTAATAAATTTAAACATGTTTGATATATATACATGACTTAGTTTGCTTGGACGTATTAGGAGTTACGCCTATGTGAATTACACATCAGTTATGATGTTTATATCAAGTGAGTGGCGTATACAGATTTTATTTTACATATTATTGTTTTGTGGCCAAGCATAGTAACGTACATAATTTATTTATTAATTTTTGTTTCTGTAAATTCTTTAATGGACATTATGTTATGATATATGATGTATATGTGTTAAGAATATTGTGCAACTTGTATTGATTGGCAAACCGGTTCGACCATTCCGGTTTAGTGATGATGCGAAATATATAGAAGAATGATGTGTTTCTTCCAAGATAAATTTTTATTGTTCTCAGTGGAAGTTGGTTATTTACTTATCACCATAAAATACAAATAAGGACTTGCTTCCTTAAATTGTGGAAAAATATAAAGGGCATGTATGTAGGCCTATACATGTGCCATATGGATCATTTTGATTTATAAAATCGATGCATCGTCAAAATGATCATCAAAGACGCAACTTAAGATTAGCGTGATTATTGGCTCGGCTTATAAAATGCGAGCACGGTTTTCCAAATTAAATTATTAAAAATGGTGGTGAAAACTTCCAAGTATTGGGCGATTATTGGAATAAGTGTTGAACATAAAAGTAGCCCATGTTCATACGCGAATTGCTTTTGTTGAAACGTTTATAAAACGTCTTCAGTTGATTGCAAAGCCAATAATATTGTGAGAACAAAACTTTTAGTTTATGGGGCATGTTATGACATATGAATCGCATCTTGCCAACAATCTATAATGAATCCTCCCCGTTAGAATGGTTTTGGTCACAAACCAAATTTCCCATGTGAGATTTTGTAATTGTGTGATATATAGTAAATACACCACAACACACAAAATGGGATATTTAAATTGATAATTCATTCAGGGGGAGAGAATGAGCAGCGAGAAATATGGAATGAATTATGATATAGATGTTGATTCTCACATTAATGAATATGAACTTAAAGTTCAAGGGACAAATAACATTCCAGATATAGTAAATGCCAGACATATTTAGTGACCTAAAGAAAGTGACTAAGATCATATTATGCTGCTATTGCTCCAATTACAATGTGTGTCCCAACAGTAAAATCATTGATTGGTAGTAAGTCTATGGCACGACTGCAGCGTGATAGACGAATCGATTCCAAATAAAAAGTCCTCGAATGAATAGATAAAATGGAGCAATAAATTAAGATGGTCGAATCGAGGTAATAAAGACCCCATAATAGTCTCTGAAAGAAAAACTAGACATGAAAGGATATTGAAAACCCCGGGTACATGAAATTTTTTTTTTTGAGATCTCAACAAATGATAGAATATAATGTCTAGTAAAGTGTGGAATCGAAAAGAACTTAAACGACGTCGATAATACTGTATATAATAATGCGCATGATAAATACAAGGTGAGGATCTTGGATATCTACAAGAAGTGTAGTTGTAAAATGAATGGCCAAAGAATATAAAGACGCAAGTAACTAATGAACTATGAAAGTCTCTTATGATGAAACGTGATTATTGGGTGAAATCCATACACATGAATGTTATGAGAAAGGATATTTAATGTTATGTCTGGCAATATGAGAAATAAGTTGTATGCGTCTAATATTATAAAACAAGAGCTCATTTTTGTTGAGATTCCTTAAGGAATATAGAATGCATGGAACACGTGTCATGATTTAAAATTCTCGAGAATAGTAGTTGATCAAATTGAACCACAGTAAATCAAATATTTCAATATTTTCAAGGTACAAAGGATATGGGTTTATATTTTACTAACCCGTCAAAACAAGTTTAGTTAGTTTTGCAGATGCAGGATATATGTTTAACTTACAATGATCGATCTCAACATGGATATATTGTTACAAGTGGCGAATATTTTTCCTGGCATTTGATAGAGCAAACAATCAAGGCGACTTCATCAAACCATACATAAATTCTGGAAAGGAGATAGCAACTATTGCATGAAGATAATGTAGAATACCTTGCTATATTCAAGTAACGTTACATCAAAGGCGACAAGACACTTCTCATTCCAGTGATGATTTCGTTGACCTATTTACAAGATACCAAGTGATGTAGTCATCAGAGGGAGATAATACGCGCTGCACTCTTTTTGTCCTTAGTCATGGTTTTGTCCCACTGGGTTTTCCTGGCAAGGTTTTTAATGAGGCAGCATTCCCTAAGCGTATTAACAATATGGACATCCAAGAGGGAGTGTTATGGATAATTATTAGTGGATGTCCATATAACCCATAATAGGCCCATGGCCCATGTTAGCTATTAGGGTTTTTGCCCTAATATTTGTCTATATATACTCTTTGTAAATCTCATAGTTAATGATCAATAAGAAGGATATTCATTCCCTCAACCTTGTATTCACAACAATATTAAAAATTATTCTTAAACTAAAAATACATATTAAATACTAATAAAACATAAAAATTATTCTTCGTCACTAACAAATTCGCCGGCTTCTGGAGGCGCGTTTTCGTCTTCATTCGGGCCACGATTATCCCATACATGATCCACCAAATCGGAACTTGATGATGAGGAGGACGAATCTTCGAAATCTTCCATGATTTTTTTTTTGAATTGGTGGGTTTTTTTTTATAGAAATTAGAGTGTTATGTGTGTTTTTTTTTTTTTGGAAAATAAAAGGTTGAGTTTGTTTTTTTGGTTGGAAAATAAAAGGTTTTAAAGGAAAAAAAAGAAGAAAGCCGTTTGTAACAGCTACAAAACCATCGAAAGAAGAAATGGAATGGGCGATACAAATCAATCGCCTGAGGGGCTAATCGCCCAAGGGGGCCGGTGTACGAGGCGATTAGGGGGCGTTCTGGGGGCTAATCGGGTGTGGAGTCGCTGCATACCCTTTAGTCTAATAGAAAGACCTAATCTATTCAATTTTTGACAAGTATTATCTACTTTTTCTCTCTCATCATTTTTCCCAATCAATTTTTTAAATTCATCAATTACATCTTTAGGTCCCTCATCATTTTTCACCAATCAACTTTTTAAATTCACCAATCACATATTTAGGTTTAACTTTAGGTCAGACTTTTAGGTCTACAATTCATTTTTCTAAAAAAAATTATGCGCCAAAGTATTCTATACATTACCTATCGTTTATGCCCGACCAATAAACTAGGCCGACTTATAGTCGAACCTATATTGGTTCTACTTATTTTTTGCCTACTAAATCAAGGAGTCAGATAAAAAAACAAGATCATTAGTTGATTACGAATATATATTCGGTAAATATAGTTAACTGTCAAACCTTTATTGGAAGAATGAGCTATTGAAATTTAACAAACTAATAACCATTATTACCACGAGTATGCAGCGGATGAATTTAGTTTAATGAATATGGATTAACAAATAATTAACACGTAATTACTAACCTCGTATTACTTGAGTTACTAAAACAAGTAATGTTCTTGAATCTTGTTCTTAAATCTTTTCTTGGATCGAAACACTTAACAACCAAAGTAGGTTGTTATTTAAGAGATGCTCACATTACACGTTAATCAAAAACATTAGGATACTAGTACTTGCTTCACGAAAGAAAAAACAAGGCACGGTTGCTTAGTTCTTCGAATGCCGATCGCAAAACCCTAATTAGGTTTTGTAAATGCCGATCGGTTTTAGCAAAAGGAGAGGTGTGTCGAATTTTGCTTAGGTTTAGGGTTTCAAAACATTAATAAATAATGAACCAAGGGGTTCCTTATATGCTATAACTAATAGCACAAAAAAATAAGCTAAAAAAAAGAAAAAAAAAATGTAACACGTAAAATCCTTTGATTTTAAACACGTAAATCAAAGACCAAGGGTTTAGAAAACAAAAAACTATATTTTAAGACCTTTAGGTTGAATTTTTGCATGAAAAAAACGCCCCAAGGGCTTATAAAATTCAGATTAAGAAAACAACAAAAAAACACGTTTTTAGGCCAAATTTTACGTTTTTAAGTGGTGTAACCCATAGCATCAAACATTGGCTCGAGATGCTGCTTTTGAGATTTAACAAACTAAAAACCATTATTACCACGAGTACGCAGTGAATAGATCTAGTTTGATGAATATGGATTAACAAATAGTTAACACGCGCGTAATTACTAACCTCGTATTACTTGAGTTACTAAAACAAGTAATGTTCTTGAATCTTTTCTTGGATCCAAACACTTAACGACCAAAGTAATATGAAGAGTACGCAGCGGATAGATCTAGTTTGATGAATATGGATTAACAAATAATTAACACGTAATTACTAACCTCGTATTACTTAAGTTACTAAAACAAGTAATGTTCTTGAATCTTTTCTTAGATCCAAACACTTAACAACCAAAGTAGGTTTTTCTCTGATGGATGCACACACTACACGTTAACCAAGAATGTTAGGATGCTAGTACTTGCTTCATGAAAAGAACAAACGAGGCACGATTGGTTAGTTCTTGGAATGCCGATCGCAAAACCCTAAGGTTTTGTGAATGCATATCGATTTTAGCTAAGGGAGAGGGGTGTCGACTTTTGTTTAGGTCTAGGGTTTCAAAACATTAGTAAATAACGAACCAAGGGGTTCCTTATATACTAAAAACCTAGCTTGCAATCCAAGTCAAACACAAACTCTTCCACCTCCTTAAGTTTGGCCGATCCACACTCCCCCCCCCCCCCCCAATCGGTTGTAGTATAATACCTAAATAGCGAGTCCTTTATTCGTTACTTAAAAGTCTATTAATTATTTATAACGTCTAACGGTATAAATAACGATCGTTAGTCATTTTCGTGAAACATTACTTAATATAATTAATACATCTGTGACTCCAATAAATTAATTACATTAACTAAAACGTTCTCTAAGTGTATACGTGTGTGCTCCAAATAGATTCATGTATTTCCTGCCGTATAGTTACAGATTTGACTAGAGCAAAACCAATATGAGCTTGAGCCTAGCCTAGAACTCGAGGTATTGTACTGTAACTAAGTTATAAAATGAAATGAAAAGCACGTAATTAGATTGTCATATAGGAACATATATAACTAATAAAAGCTTACTTTTTAAGTAAATGCTTAAACTTAGTCACCCAAACGAAGTCTTACTTGATAAAAGCTTACTTTTTAACCTCAAAGTGTAACACCCCAACCCGACAAGGGCAAAGGTGTCACAGATACGGATTCTTATCAGAACAAACACAAGCATATGACATACATAATACAAAAGGATTCCAAGGGTTACAACTGAAAATCTGATATTACAAGGTTACAAGCGAGATATACAATAATCACTAAGTCTGAATATAACTTTTCAAATCATCTCAAATCCAATTTAGCTAGCAAGGTCTTCTAAGTCAAAGGCTCTCTCTAATAACGACCCAGCTTCCAACTAAAAACCTGCCGCACACGAAAAGAAAACGTGCGGCTGAGCTTACAAAGCCCAGTGAACAGATATATAATAAACGGAAACGAAAGCAAAAGAAATGAAAGTAAAAGTAAAAGAACAGATACAGTATAACGAAATAGATAAGTCAAAGTACAAAGAGAGAGAGTAAAGGTCTAGGACAGTAATCCACCACGAGCCCAGAACATATCAT
Source organism: Artemisia tridentata subsp. tridentata (assembly GCA_021014915.2). Lineage (NCBI taxonomy): Eukaryota > Viridiplantae > Streptophyta > Magnoliopsida > Asterales > Asteraceae > Artemisia > Artemisia tridentata. Next base: position 251,291,796 of record CP139506.1, on the reverse strand, counting down.
ATCAAATCACATACCAGGGTGTATGGAGGGGTGACCTCAGCATACCAAGACAAGGTTGAGGGGATACCTCCAGGGTTGGAGTTGCAAGCTCCCAGGGTTGTGAAAGGCATGTATTGCACACAGTACCAGTCACCAGACATACCAGATATATCAGAACCAGAACAAGACTAGGATGCATCCATTCGCCCCCCAAGAACAAATCATTTTGGCCATAATAACAGGAGTGTGCACATATCAGAATCAAGATGGGGACGGTGTAACCAAATCACTAGGGCTACACACTAGTCATGCCAGTGGTGCATCACAGACACAGCCATGTTACCTTCATGGCTAGGGTCACAAATTTGGCTTGGGTATCAAACTGGGATCAAGGGTCACATGTCAAAGGTTCACATCATAATCAGGTTGTCATATCAGAAAGTTCAACATCCGCAGGTCAATATCAGCAGGTCAATATCAGGTGGTCAATAATCAGCAGGTCAGTAACAGTTCATTTAAAAAGGGTTTCTAACTAAGAGTCCATTTAAAATAATCTTTATTAACGGTCTTCATAAAAATAATCCTTCAAAGTAGAGTTCATAAAATGATCTTTTAAAATGGTTTCTCATGCAGATAGTCTTTTAAAATAGTTTTCATACAAGTTAGTAAAATCCCAATTAAAAGAGTATTGTGTCATATTTGTAAACTTCATTTTAAATAGCTTTTCCTCAAATCATTTTCCAGGTCAGAATTAAAAGGCTTCACAGTTTAGGTTCATATAATAGGTCAAGGTTCAAGACAAAAGGGTTCATAGCAAGGTGTCGAATGTCAGGTATCATATTAGGGTTCACATCAGGGTTCATATCAGAATTCAAGACAAGAGATCAATGCAGAAGTTCATTATCAGGAGGTCAAGTCTCAGGCATCAAATCAGAGGATAAACAGATCAGAACATGAAAGAGGTCATAGGAAACCTTACAGAGAAGGTCAGAATATCTGTACCTTATTCCAGAAGCAAACACAAATCAGAAATGGATGACACAGAGTGGATCAGGACCTCTCTTTCTTCACACCTAGAGGGGTAGACAAGAATTACAAACCCTTCCTTTTTAAGTAACTTTCCATTTTAGCTTTTAGATTCATCAAGTTACTCTTTTAGTCCTTTAGGTTTCATAATTTACACTTTATACCCCTTTACTTATCAAAGTTACAAAATGAAGCCCTAGATTTACTTAGTTTACATTTTAACCCCTCTCATTAATTTATTAACACATCACGCATTTTATTTTCCAAGATTACAGAGTGTACCTTCAAATTAACTTATTATACGAATTATACCCTCAAGTTTCACGATTCACAATTTATAATCCTTCGCTTAGGAAAATAACAATTCACACCCTTTTTACATGTCTTGACAGTTTTTAGGTATTAACTGGACTCGTTTTAAATAATTTGCAAACCATATTAAATTTTCGAAATAAAATCTATAACAATTCACAGACGTTCCCCAGGGTCTTGAGTATTTTATGTAATTTTTACAGGTTTTATTAAGTTATCTAGATACGAACTAAAAATCCTTTTTCCCAACCTGTTCCAGAACCGGATTAATTAAAAACACCCGACCATTTTTCATCTTCTTTCCCAGTCTATAAAATTTATAAAATTCTACAAAAATTCCAGTAATTAGCCAACATGTGATATATTACTCAGCTAAAAGGAAACATTCTAATTCGTTATGGTTTGAAAATGATAAATGAAAAACCCGGACTGTTTTTCCAGACTTTACAAATACGACCAGACACATGATTTTCTAAAAATCAAAAAGTAGCTTTACAGGCCTCTAAAAATTACAAAATAAATTTCTCCAGGAAGCTATTTCATTAAACTACAATCTAGACTCAAAAACCATCCCAATACCCGTTCACATCATAAATTTACATCCGGTTAAAGTCGAGCAAAGTTCCAGATCAGAAACAGTTATCACAGAAACATGTATATACTTAGGGTTTCTTCATCCCGTTCATTAATTTTCGACACCAAACGACTTTAGGTGAGCCCACAACATATTTAAGTTGATTTATAACAGCTTTAAACACATTCAAATCGAATTAATAGCCAAAACAAATTCAGTCGATCCATGTTACTAGGGTTTTTAGGGTTTCTTACTTTTATGATTTCATGTGATCACTTATTGGTCTTTCATTCGATTAAACACACAAGAACACGAACAGGAATTGAACAAGATGGATGATACGTTACCCTTGAAGATTACACGAAGAAACAGGAACACTTACAATTGAATCACCAACGAAAATCCTTTGCTTCTCCTTCTTGGTTGGTCGACAAACACAAAGAACACAATTTGTATATTTAGTTTTTGGATTAATAATTCAAAGAGTTAGATTATGATGAACATGTTTATGATTACCTTGTGAAGATAAGAACAAATCAAGAATTTCTTTGGGGTTTATCTTGGATCGACAAAGAGAGCACAAGAGGAGAACCGAATTTTGTTTTGAGAACTCTTAGGGGTTTATTTTGTTTCGGTAATGTTTAGGGAGAAGAAAAAAATGATAAGCATGATCCTAATAAATGGGATTGCTGAGCAAAGGGGGAGATTAGGTCACAAAAATCGGAATTCATGGGGTGGACCAAATAAATTTGTGATTTGGTTTGAAGTCTTTCCAAATTTAATCTTGTATTTCAAACTTTAAATGGTTTAATTGTGTACCTTATGTAAAATTCGGCTAGGTTAGTATTTAAAGGGTCCAATGTAACATTTTTAACGTATCAATTGTAGCTTAGGATTATTTGGTTTCGTAATTTATTAGTTTACCAAGCTTCAGGATCAATTCGGTGCATTAAGGACTTGTTAAATCAAAATTTTAGATTGTAAGGGCATTTTGGTCTTTTTACATGTTTTAGAATTTTGGGTTTTACACAAAGTCACTTAAGCTTTATATATATGCCTTCGCGTCAAACACACTTGTTATACCTGAAACCTTAAATTAGAAATCAATTTTTGTTATGGACGAATCCAAGTTTCTTACTGAGCAATTTTGAAGTCAGTATTTCTTATTGGATTGAGTAGTTTACATTGTAATAGTTCCAAATTTTTATATTTTCCTGAAGCATCAAATCTTATATAATGATCACAAGAAAGCGCTCAGCGAGAAGCGACGGGGATACAACCCCAACAAAAACAAAAACAAAACAGCCCTTAACTATGACTCAATAACCAGCAAAGAAAAGTGTCTTTGGACCTCACGAAAACACAAGCTGTCGGTACGCTTGATCCCATAAAATATTTTGCGGTTCCTTGCATTCCTTGTCATCGCTCTTACAACTAACGAATCCTAGAAGATCACGAATATATTCATTTCAACCAACACCTGAAAATTCCATCATGATAATATCTTCCACACAAACACCATGCATGTGTGCCATGGAACTAAAACACTACGACACTGTACATAGGTATATTCAATCAACTCATAACTTAGGGATATACATTTTGAAACTGCAAAAGAAGTATAAAACTCAAATGCCATTAGAATCGATAGGGACCCTATGCTAACCTGTTGTATCGATTAAGTAATGGTGGGATTTCAGTATATTCCCGTCAAAGGTAGCTGATTTGGTTTTATGGGCTAGGATCCTGCTAGTCTCTCTCTAATAAAACTCGGCTGTTCATAAAGGTGGCCATCCAAATATTGACCAACTTTTATTTCTGTTTATTCTCTAAGGCTGGTCATAGTGGTGACCCTGGATGACCCATGTTTCCGGCTGCCACGTCAGCTTTCTCTCTCCAGCGACCAGACATGACCCAAGTGCCACAGTGGTGACAGACTTTTTTTTTTTTCCAAACATTTTAAAAAACAAATTTATAAATATAAAAACGTAAACGTTCAAATTTAAACATTGCATATATTTCTTGGAATTAAAACAGTACATGGATTAAAAACATAAAAAAAATTACATAAACTACTAAACGTAATCCGGGTGATCCCAGGTTTGAGAGTTGTCTGAGTGAAAACCATCGTCGTAAGGAGAGAAGTTCGCAAATTTCTCTGCTTCTAACTCTGCTTCCAACCTGCTAAACTCCCGCTCCTGACTCTCGCTCCAGCCCGCATCTTCTTCATAACCTAGCCGAAATTGATCCAGATTAGGTTGATGTTGTTGTTGCTCAACAGATCTTGGTGCAACAGATGAGGTTGATGCACCTTGCACAACTTGTTGGTTCTGTTGTGATACAGAACCAGCTGCCACATTTTCCTCAAAACTCCAACGGATCTTGTTGGAGATTTGGGCCTGTATCTGACCCACACAACCCCACAATGTCTCACAAATGGCAGCGTCTTTACGATATTCATCGTACAAAAACTGGTCGATCACAGCGTTTCTTTCTTCAGACAAATCTTTGCACTCCCGGTATTGTTGTCTCAAACGTTGTTTGAGTGCCTTTGCGTGCTCAAACTGTTTGATAACTTCGACAATAGCCTCTTGTCGAGCTTTGTCGTCTTTGTCGGCTTGTTTTTGGATATAGTTTCGCATTTCTTCGACAGTATGGGGAAGACAACAAGCCATAATTTTTGTGTTTGAATTGTATTTGAAGTGTGTTTGAAATTGGTTTTAGAATTGTGTTTGAAAGTGGTATTTATAGAGATGTAAAGTGGTAAAGTTTTTTAATTTTTTTTTTTTTTTTTTTTTTTTACAAACGGTAACAATTTAATTTGTGGGATATTAAATCGGTTGGCAAAACAACCGATTGTTGTTTTAAGCCATGCTCGACCGATTTAACAACCAACATCCACATCGGACTCAACCGACTTCCAAATCGGTTGTGCAGCTCGCTCGATCGAGTTTCTCCGGCCCATTGTGGGCAGCCTAAAAAGTACCGATCGAACATATAAATTATCCAATTATATATAGTGATAGGATATAGTAGAGGTGGCAAAACGGGCGGGCCGACGGGTACGGGCCACGGTTCAAATGGGCTATCGGCTAAATGGGCACGGGGCAAACGGGCGCGGGCTAAACGGGCACATGTTATACGAATCGATTTAGAAAGTACCAAAAACGACGAAATAAATTTATCAAACGTAACACATCATTTATATTTAAAAAATTAAATATATTATATCTATAAGTTTTTCTTTAAAAACAATCGTAATGTTCTTCGATTAAAAGAAAATAGAGTAAATTACACCGTTGGTCCTTGTGGTTTGGGTTGACTGGCGCCAGTGGTCCTTTGACCAAAAAAATTGCACCACTCAGCCTTAAGTCAGAAACGTTATGCACCGTTAGTCCCTCCATCCAACTGGCCCCACAAACTCCCACTAACGCTCGTTAAGTAAGGATTTTAAAGGGGCATTTTCGTCACTTCACATTACACCCTAGCATTTAAATCTGATTAAGTCAAACAAATAAATCCAAGTAATTCATTCAAGATGAGTTCAAGATTCAGTCAAACATTTTCACACACATTCATTCAAGATGAGTTCAAGATTCATTCAAAAAATCATAAGATCTCTTTAAGAAAAATACTCAATTCGTCACTCTCACTTTCCCCAAATCATTCTAAAACACTCCTTTTTACTTTTCATAAAACACTTTCCCCAAATCGTCACTTTCCCCAATCACTCAATTCGTTATGGCTTAATCGAAGCTAAATTCGTTGCTCATGGACTTGCTGTTAGAGCTGTTGCTGTTGAAGTTGAAGAACTGTTCACCGCAGATCGTCACTCAATTCGTTAGGGTTTAATCGAAGCTCACTGTAGATCGTCACTCAGTTCGGTAATCACTTGCTTCATCAAATAGTAGTTAAATTTGTGGTGTTTAATTTATGAATTTGAACTGAAATTTAGTTGAATTTAGTTAATTAGTTCATTATAGGTTTGTAGTTACATGTATTTAGCTGTGATTTGTTGAATGTGAAGTCTAAAATTGTTGTGTTAATTGTTGCATATATGGTGTTTGATGATATGCCTAACTCAAATTAGTTATTAAATTAGTTAATTGATAGCTGAATCTGATGCATGTAAGATCTAAGTATTTTTTTTTATAGATCTATGTCTCTTTTTAGTTTTGTAGGTTTTTCTTAAAGATCATATTTTTTTTAATAGATCTATGCATTTATTTTGTAGATCTATGTCTTTGTAGCCGCTGCCGGAATATTCTTACCTACCGCTTCCAGAATCTGCTTACTAACGCCGGAATCTGCTTAGCCTCGCTGGAATCTGTTTTCCCCGCCGGAATCTGCTTTTCCCCGCCGGAATCTGCTTTGCCTCGCGGGAGATCTTTTGTGTTTGGTTTTAAAATTTTTTTTTTATTAAGCTTCTTGTGTAAATCTATAAAGATTTGTGTATATGTTTGTGTTTCTCAGATTTGTGTTTGTGTTTGTGTTTCTCACATTTGTGTTTGTGTTTGTGTTCAGATTTGTGTTTGTGTTTGTGTTTCTCACATGAGTAAATTACACCGTTGGTCCTTGTGTTGTGAAGTGACGAAAATACCTTTTTAAAATCATTACTTAACGAGCGTTAGTGGGAGTTAGTGGGCCCAGTTGGATGGAGGGACTAACGGTGCATAACGTTTCTGACTTAAGGCTGAGTGGTGCAATTTTTTTGGTCAAAGGACCACTGGTGCTAGTCAACACAAACCACAAGGACCAATGGTGTAATTTATTCAAGAAAATATGTGCCCGTTTGTGACAATTTAAATTTTAAATGGGCAATAAATGTCTATTTCAAAAAAAGAAGAGGTTAAATGTGGTCAAACCTTTAAAAATTTGCCCAAATTAGCAATTTTTTTTTTTTTTTTTTTTTGACACAAATTGGCACCCTTAGGATATAGTAATCTATACTACATATAATAGAGTGATGACTCTCTCTCCAAATTTTAAGACTTACAAGAAAATAAAAATAGTGTACAACACTTTAATGCACATAATTTTCAGACTTACAATAAAATAAGCATAATGTACAACACTTTAATGCACATACTAAAAAAATAAAACACCACATTAATGCTATTTAATTTGGTCAATAAATACAATTAATACATTTATTAAAACACCCCTTACATAAGAAATACAAATTATCAAGCATATTATACAACCAAATTAAACACAATTCCTGACATTAAATGTCACTAATACAAATAATAAACCACATTATACAAATATTCAAGCCCGAACGGGCAACGGGGGATGCGCGCCAAACGGGCTCGAGCCCGAACGGGCATGGGCTAAACGTGATATCCCAAAAAAAATTATTTCAGGTTAACCTCCGCTGCAACGCGCGGGTACCCTGCTAGTAGTGACTAATTAGATAAGGTATTCAATAATGATTTAAGATCATTTGAGGACCAAACTTTTTTTACATACCAAGGGACTAATCTCCACCCTCCATCTTTATTTGATCTAATGGATGAGATTAATCCCAACAATTTAAAAAACCCACTTTCATCCTTTTTTTTCAAATATTAATATCTTTCAAACCGTTAATCGTTAAGCGAAAAAAAATATGCCGTTACGACGAGCATTTAATTATCTTTCTATAGATAGGCAATTTGATATATTTTCGACAATTTTTTTTTTTCATTTTTTTACGTTTTTTTTCGTGGCCGAAAAAATCATATATGATATATCATATATGATATTACATATCATATATGATATATATGATATATCATATATGATATTACATATAATATCATATATGATATGTAATATCATATATGATATATCATATATATCATATATGATATGTAATATCATATATGATATTTTCGGCTACGAAAAAAAACGTGAAAAAAATGAATTTTTTTTTTTTTTTGTCGAAAGTATATCAAAATGCCCGTCTATAGAAAGATAATTAAATGCTTGTCGCGATGGTGTAATTATTTTCGCTTAACGATTAACGGTTTAAGAGATATTTAAATTATAAAAAATGGGTGAAATATTAAATGCTTTTAATCTCAACCATTGATTTCTTTTTAGATGGATGGTGGGGATGAGTCTCTTGGTATGTGAGGAATGTTTGGTTTCTAAAATAACTCGACTCTTCAATTATATCCACAAACCTAAAGTGTAAAAGTACCACCACATGGCTAGACTGTCAATTTTAGTGACATAAAACTCAAAGATTGTGAGGATGTAGTAGTGTGGTAGACACAAAACAATGGAAGGTAACATAGCCATTTTCCCGAGTCCGGGAATGGGTCACCTCATTCCACTCACTGAGTTAGCTAACCGTCTTCTGCACCATCGTCGTCTTTCTATTACCTTCATCATCCCGTCCGCAGTAGGTGCAACCATAAAACCACAAAATGACATCATAACTACCATGTCAGAGAACATATCTTCCATTTTCTTACCACCTGTCGATTTAAACGACATTCCTGATGATGCTACTATAGAAACTCGGATAGCACTCACTATGTCTCGCTCATTTCCTTCTCTACGTCTAACTTTGGCTGAGTTAACTCGCGACTCAAATCGACCATCGGCTTTAGTTGTTGATGTTTTTGGGCCTCCTAGTTTTGAAATTATCAAAGAATTCAATATTCCAGCTTATATATTTTGTACGGTTTCAGCTATGTCTTTGGTTAGTATCTTCCATGCACCCATATTAGATAAGATGTATCCTTGTGAGTTTAGGGATATACCTGAACCTATAAGGTTACCAGGGTGCGTTCCAGTTCATGGATCAGATATGTCTGAACCACTTCAGGATAAGAAGAATGAGGTGTATAATCATATGATTCACTTATCCAAATTGTTTAGTTTGTCAAAGGGTATATTGGTTAACAGTTTTTTTGAGTTAGAATCGGGTGCCTTTAAGGCTTTGGAAGAAGGTTATTGGTGTAAACCAGATGTTTATTCGGTTGGACCCTTGATACGGTCTGGTTCAAGGAACCAAAGCAATGATGGGACTGAATGTTTGAAGTGGTTGGATAAGCATCCGGTCGCTTCGGTTTTGTTTGTATCATTTGGAAGTGGTGGGACACTATCCCAAGAACAGCTTAATGAATTGGCATTTGGGTTGGAACAAAGTGGTCAAAGATTTCTTTGGGTTATTAAAAGTCCACATGGAAAGTCAAATGCAAGTTATTTTAATGCACAAAGTCATGTTGACCCGTTTGGGTTTTTGCCCGTCGGGTTCTTGGAGAGAGTAAAGGACCGAGGTTTGCTTGTGTCATCTTGGGCGCCTCAGGTTGAGATCCTAGGCCATGGGTCTACAGGAGGGTTTTTGACGCATTGTGGGTGGAACTCAATATCAGAGAGTGTGGTGAATGGAGTGCCTATGATTGTGTGGCCACTTTTTGCTGAGCAAAGAATGAATGCTGTTTTATTGACAGATGGTTTGGGTGTTGCTTATAGGGTGAAAGTGGACGAAAATGGTTTGGTGGGTAGAGATGAAATCGGAAAGTGTGTTGGAAGTTTGATCGCAGGAGAAGATGGGCGTAAGATGAGGTTGAAAGTGAATCAGCTCAAAGAACTCGCTGCAATGGCTATGAGCCAAGACGGTTCATCAACAAAGTCACTGTTGGATGTAGCGCAAAAGTGGGTCGAGTAGTTAATGTCTTTCAATAAAAACTGTAGTCTTTTTCTATGTGATTTAAAGTAATTAACCATATTACGTGCTATTTAATAAAAATGTGGGTTTGATATATAACTAACATAATTATATCATTGCGGACGTGGTACCAAAGACTATGATGTACGTAATGGGTGTCAAGATTGTTACTTGTCGAAATTTATCGACGTTTTGATTGATAGCGTTAGATATCATGTGTAATCAAGGCCAAAACAAACATGCATCGTCTGGAAGTTTATAATCAAACTTATTCCCACTTTCTTAGGGGGATGTTTAGCTAAGCTTATGAAGTGGGCTTATGCCTATGTTATATATAAGCGGCTTATAGCTAATATATCATGAGCTTACAGGCCTTTATTAAGTGTTTGCTTTAGCTTATCATAATCAATAAAGTAGAATGACAAAAAGTACATCAACGTTAATTGGGTGTAAATATTAAATGAGGGTATAAAAGTATTGGGTGTAAATATTAAATGAGGGCATAAAAGTCCTTTTATATAATATCGTTAGTGATGTGATAATGTGGTGTTCACATCACATTTTGTGGTGTGCATCACTTCTCATGATATACATGTTCACCGATCACAAATAAGTTAAATAGATATAACTTCTTCTTTTAATGAAATATCAACGGCTTACTTGTTTATAATTTCTACTCACAAAAAACTCAAACATAAACAATCACGTTTTACCACATCTTGAGAGAATTTTAATCCCTTACTATAATATAAATTGTTTCAAATTGGATCCTTTCAAACTTTCAACTACCAATATTGACGGACCCTTGCAAACATTCAACTACCAATATTGACCGACCCTTTCAAACATTCAACTACCAATATTGACCAGTTTATAGTTTTTAACAGCCATAATATAAGTTGTTTCAAACTGGAAGTCTATAAATATGTTGATAGGCAAAGAACGCGAATTAGTATAGTAGTGGTACGTGGACACAAAACAATGGAAGGTCATGTAGCCATTTTCCCGAGTCCAGGAATGGGTCATCTCATCCCACTCACTGAGCTAGCTCAACGTCTTGTGCAACACCGTCGTCTTTTCGTTACCATCATCATCCCAACCGCAGTAGGCGCTCCTATAAAACCACAAAACGACATCCTCAACACCATGCCAGAGAACATTTCTTCCATCTTCTTACCACCTGTCGATCTAAACGACATTCCTGATGATGCTAAAGCAGAAACTCGGATAGCACTCACTATGACTCGCTCATTTCAGGCACTACATGAAACTTTGGCCGAGTTAGTTCGTGAATCAAAAAGACCCACGGCTTTTGTTGTTGATGTTTTTGGTCCTCCTAGTTTTGATATTGTGAAAGAGTTCAATATTCCACCATATATTTTCTGTCCGATTTCTGCTATGTCAGTGATTAGTATCTTGATGAAGCGAAAAGTGTACCGCTTTTAAGGGGTCATTTAAGCCCGAAATCGTATTTATTTGATCAAATATTGCCCTAAATCGTTCCTTTTGTCATTTTAGGTACTTTTGAGGAGAAATCTGGAAAAGGAGGCATTTTGGACGTTTTTGGAGCATTAAAGTGAAGAAAACGGCAAAGTCTCAAGAATCGGCTAAAAGTTACTCTTGACGGCGTCACAATTAACATGGGACGGCGTCATGCCTTGGCAAGAAAAGTTGGATGTGAAATTTACTCATGACGGGCCAGTGAGTTTGCATGAGAATTCTGACGGCGTCACGCTTTAACTAAATCAAGGGCGTCACGGCTTAAATCATAAGGGGACGGCGTCACGTTCATGATCCGACGGCGTCAAGCCTTGATAAGCCAGAATGGATTTTTGAAGAGCTAAAGAGGGACGGCGTCAAGATGGTCATCCGGGAACCCTAAAAGCGGCGAGGTGACGGCGTCACAATGCATAAGGTGACGCCGTCAGATGTCAAAGTCTATATATAGTTTTCTAATTTTTTGTCATTGAGGGAGAGCTTAGTGTGTGGAATTTTGGGATAAAACCCTAAGACGATTTTAGCTACTTTTTCAGGGCTTTTTGCCTTGAGATCTTCCATGTTTCATTGAAAGATAAGTTATCAATTAATCATTCAATATGTCTATGTGTTGTTTGATTCTATCTTATGCTTGTCTTTTGTTTAACATGTTAGGCTAATTTTATCTTGTGTTTGCTTAGATCTAATGAAACCTAGCTATTGATTATTGGTTGTTGGTGTGTTGTTAGTTGTATTGGATGATTGTTTATCTATGTTAGGCTTAAGAAAACTGGCTAACTTCCTATTCGGTAACTTGCTTGAACGTCTTAAGAAACATGAACCAAACGCGTACTAAAGGTTTTTATGGTTGTATTTAATGCACAAGCGAATTCTAGTGATCCCATGTTAGGAGCTTCCTAGCCGGCTCGACATAGGAGTGAAGTAGGAGCTTGTAGAGTTTGGGGAAGTAAGTACGCCACCCCACGAATGGTATTAAGGAATACACCCGTCATCCACGCGACTAATACACACTAATTAACCGGTAAAAGATAGTTAGGGAGTAAGGAAATCTAAGTAAACACATTTCTCTACACATAAGTTTCTCACCACTTTTCATTTTTGTTATTTTATTTTATTTGCATTTGTAGTAATTTGGGTTAGTTGACTAGCAACTAATTCCGCCCACTCCTTCAAAACCCGAGATTTTACTTGCTTTTATAAAATATAAAAACATAAAAAAGAATCTTCCTCAACCCTTAGACCTAATTAGAGTAGCCTTTCACACCTAACGAACACTATTCCCTGTGGAGAACGATCAATCCCCCGTACTTACCACTACACTATACTACATCGGTCAGGTACACTGCCTGGTGGGGTTGTAAGCCTCTTGAGATCCCTCGAGAGGTAAAACCTGTTGTAAGGTTGCAAAACCCACGCATCAAGTTTTTGGCGCCGCTGCCGGGGAATAGTTATTGTTTAGGGTGAATTTTTATTTCTATTAGGTCTACTCACTAGATTCCTTTCTAGTGAGATTTTTATTTTATTTTTCTAGGTTTTCTTTAGTCTATCTATTTTCTTCGTGTCTTTGTTCGTAACCATTACCGTCCGACATCATGGAAGATGGTAATATCCTTAACCCACACAACCCACCACCACAACAACCACCACCACCTCCTAGAGCCCGTACTTTAGGAGAGTATTCCCGTCCTAGCCACCACGGCTATCGAAACACCATTGAGCTCACTCAAGGAGCCAATATCACACCCTTGCGATCCGACACCATCCGGTTGGTGCAAAGTGGATGCGCATTCCATGGACTTCGTTCTGAAGATCCTAATCAACATCTCAAGGACTTTCTTAAAATCGTTGATTCTATAGACCTTGATGTTGCCACTCGAGAGACGACCCGATTGCGTCTCTTCCAATTCTCTCTGCGGGACCAAGCTAGTCAGTGGCTAGAACGTCAACCCGCAGGATCCATCACCTCTTGGGATGATCTCACCACTCGTTTCCTTGCTCAGTTTTTCCCACCGGGGAGAACTACCAAGCTAAGGAAGGATATCTTGATGTTTGAACAACGTCGAGGCGAAACCCTCTACGGGGCATGGATTCGATTCAAGGACTTACTTCAAAAAGTCCCTCATCATGGCATAAATCTATGGCTTCAAATCCAAATCTTCTATGACCATGTTGATTACCACACCAAGCGTGCCATCGATCGAGCCGCCGGGGGCAGATTGCGCGACAAAAGCGCCGAGGAATCATGGGAGATCATTGATGAGCTTGCATCCGACGATGATGAACTGTGGCAAGTCTCCCACGACGTGCGCTCGGCAGTCATGACATATTCTTCGCCCGATACAGCCAATCAAATCACTGAGGAAAGCGTTAGTGAACTTGAGAAAAGGGTTGCATATCTTATGGAAAAGCAAAAGAGACCCTTAAGTCCACAAAAAGCAACAATTAACTCAGTCTTAAGCGTTAAGCAAATACCATTGTCCGAATCACCCCGTAGGGAAAATACTAAACCCTTCCATAAGCACGCTCCACCCAACTCACCACCTCAGGAACTCAGTCCAACATTCGAAGCTCGAATGAGAGAGTACATGTCGAAACACTCCGAACGGTTGGCTAAATTTGAGGAAGCCGTCTACAAACAAAAGGAGGAAATGGAAGAGAAAATGGCGGAGATGATGAATCTTTTGAAAGAATACACAAATACTAAAGCCCCTGAAAAAGTGTTGGTGAGGAATGACGCTGATGTTCCTAACACTGAATTTGTCAAGGCCACCTCCGTCGTCCAAGAGGGCGGAAATGATGGAAGAGGAAAATCCATAACTATGGAAGTTAACAAAATTGACCTCATCCCACTTAATAAGGGAAACACCAATGCTTACAAATGCGATTCCGACAAGGGAGAGGAGGCGCCCTCTGAGGAGCGCCAATTGGTTGAACCGCCAGTGTCACAACAAGTGAAGCATTACTTGAAGCACGAAATAAACAAGGAGACCATAAACGATTGGGTGAGAAACTATCGACGTACTCATCTACCCAACAAGGAGTCCAAGAAGGTGGAACCGGATGACAAATCTGACACATTACCCGGTGGGCAATTGTATGAATGCCTCATAGGACAAAAGTTAGTGGAAAAGCAGAAATTCTACGGGGTCTTTGAAATACCATGCAGCATTGGAAAACATAAGTATCTGGATGCGATAGCTGACCAAGGTTCCGACGTAAATTTGATGCCTTTATCCGTTTATGTCCAGTTAACCGATGAGTTGCCATCCATCACCCATACTAAACTCTCCTTTGCGAAACATTCTTATGAGTACCCGTTAGGAATTGCAGAAGATGTATTGGTCAACGTTGCCGGATTCCTGTATCCGGTCGACTTCATGATCATTGAGAGAAATGATATGAATATGCCAATAATCCTTGGGGCACCCTTTCTCGCTACCACTAGAGCACAAATCAATTACGAAAATAGCACCATCCAAATGAAGAAGGGGAAGAAAACAATAAACTTCCCAACGATCCCACGACATATACGAGATGTTGCTCTGCAGAAGAAGATGGAGGCTAACCCCAATATAATCCGTGGTAATGTTCGAGAGAAAATTCTTGCATGGGAGGCGAGGATTAAGAGTTATATGGAAAATGAGATTAGAGAATGTAAAGGTGGAAATAACAATTACATTGAGGCTGATGAGCAAACCAATAACCCCGTTGAATTTACAAAAGGGGACTTAGTGCTCCTAAGGCATTCAGCAACTGAAGCACCTACTAATGAACCAAGTCCCTGGTGGTACGGACCATTCATAATTAAAAGTTTACACCAAGATGGGATAGTAAGCTTGACCAGCAAAGGAGGAGGTGAAGTGACCGCGAATGTCGAGCGATTGAGACACCACCACCCTGATAACAAGGATCATATCTATCAGGGATACGTCATTATGAATGATGGAATCACGTAATGTACGTGACTTTGAGTCTAGCTACAAGACTCGTTAATAAAGAAAAGCGCTTCTTGGGAGGCAACCCAAGCTTTATTTATTTTATTTGCTTTGTGTGTTTGTTTATTTGTTTGATTGTTTTTATTTGTTTCGTATGTGTGTGTAATTTTTATTCTTATTGATTCATGTTAAAAACTAAATTGTGAAAATGCTTTATGTTGTTTTTAACTTCGTCTTAACTACATATAAAGGTATTTTGCAAAAGATAAGTGTAAGGGAAATCTAAATCGGTTTATTAGAACACAAATGAACATGAATCATAATAATAATAAGTTAGCATACATATTCGTATTTGTTTGAGTCAAATGCTTGTATCGAGTCATAATGATGTTTTGCAGAATTTCCAGGAAGTAAGGTAAAGGTTTTTCAAGAAATTTTCCGGAAACTTAAAATGAAAATTTTTGTCAGGTCATTTCTGACGGCGTCATGGGTTATAACCTGACGGCGTCAGATTTAATTTCCAGAAATTTTTGAAAATTTTGTTTTCATAAAAAGTTTTTATTAAAATCTCCAACTTATAATCTCCAGGAATCTGCAAAGTTATCATTCCACAAGCATTATATCCTTATATATAGATTTTATCCCGCCGATGTTATGCAGGTTTTCGTGTTTGTTTTCTCAGGTTCAACAGGTTATTTTGGACAAGGAAATGTTTTGAATCAAGCTTATGGCGATGCATTAGTCATGGAGCTTCAACATTCTCTTTGGAGGAAGATTTAACCGTGTAATTTCATTATCCAACGAGCGAATCAGGGGAGTATTTGATTTCATTCTTTTACTTTATGCTTTTACATTTGTCATTTGAACATTGGGGACAATGTTCATCTTAAGTGTAAGGGGAGGGTAAAAGTACGATTTTAGAGAATACAATTGCGCTTGATTTTTGTTTGTTTAATAGTAGATGTGTAATAAAACTGAGAGAAATACTTGTTAAGGTAATTTTAGTGCCAAATTTAAATTTTTTTACAACATATAGGAGTGAAACTTTGATCTTAATGAGCGTCTCATGGATAGGAGTTATATGACTAGCACAAAAACCGTACCACTAAAAAATTTTCCACCCCCAAATATGTGAGGTTCGCCCCTAGAATTGGTAGGAAAAGCATTTATGCTATGATGTGTGTACCGGTAGCACTTAGATTCTAGAACTTGTGTTAGGACCATTCCGAGGCCACAAGTGAGACTACATTCGTGTAGTTAGATTTACTACATGATAAGAGGCATTAGGATTAACCCATTGTTTTATACCTGTGTTTTTGTTATAATTACATTGGCTACATTGGTCAAGTAATTCTCCCACACCCTTTGCGTTGTACTCATTTTTAGTACACGATACCCCTAGTACACCCCTCAGAGCCTATCTTTTCGTTTCGACCTTTAAGCATTTTACTTAAAGGAAGAATTTGTTACACCCCACTTAAATGTACACCCAAATCGCCTTAGCCTACCTTGTATGCACTCATCTTTAGTGCATTATTGTTACAACATTTGTTTAAACCCAAGTTAATTATCTAGTTGATTACATGGTTGCTAAGTCGAGTCATATCCTTGTACATATTGTTTTGGGACGATTGGGACTCATGGGTAAAGTACTAGTGTAATGGAGTAATGGGGATGAACATCATTTATTACCCCCATATGTGCTAAATGTTTTAAAAGTACTCCAAGTTTTTCAATTATCTTAATTCGAGTCATTAGAATAGTTATTTGTAAAGTTATGTAAAAGTTCAAGTGTAAGGGGATGCAACGCCCCTATGATGTATTATTTTGGATGGTAGGGTAAAAGTGTATGCAAAAAAAAAAAAAAAAAAAAAAAAAAAAAAAAAAAAAAAAAAAAAAAAAAAATTGAAAAATTCAAGAAAAATACAAAAAAATGAGAAAATGAAAAATAGAAAAAACATACGGACTACCATCCCGTTTCATTTTATGTTTATTTTTATGTTTTTGTTATTTTGTTATTTTGTTTCTAGCTTAAGATCGAGTCGAGTCTTGGCTTAGCAACATTGTATAGTACATGTAATTGATCAAGATCTTTAACTAGCCACCAGTAAAATATCCTTTATCCAACAAAACCGTGTTTTCCTTTTCCCTACACCTAACGTTATAACCCATTTAAAAGCCCTCTTTGATAGTTTATCTTAGGTGCTTACGCCTAGTGGAGGAGGTTTTCGATCCTTTCCCAAGCCTATGGTAATCTATTTGCTATGACAGGTAGTGAGAGATATTTTCCGTTTTCATTTATGAGATTTATTTTGATGACACTTGAGAGATGTGAGTATCTAAACACTACTTGTGAGGTGCTAGTATGTAATCTCCGTGCTTATTATGATTGAAGTGGAACGATTATTTGTTGTAATTACTTTTATGTTTGCATTAAATGACCCCTAACTTGTATTTTGATTAGAATAAAAGCGCATTTGCTTGAGGACAAGCAAATCTCAAGTGTAAGGGTATTTGATGAAGCGAAAAGTGTACCGCTTTTAAGGGGTCATTTAAGCCCGAAATCGTATTTATTTGATCAAATATTGCCCTAAATCGTTCCTTTTGTCATTTTAGGTACTTTTGAGGAGAAATCTGGAAAAGGAGGCATTTTGGACGTTTTTGGAGCATTAAAGTGAAGAAAACGGCAAAGTCTCAAGAATCGGCTAAAAGTTACTCTTGACGGCGTCACAATTAACATGGGACGGCGTCATGCCTTGGCAAGAAAAGTTGGATGTGAAATTTACTCATGACGGGCCAGTGAGTTTGCATGAGAATTCTGACGGCGTCACGCTTTAACTAAATCAAGGGCGTCACGGCTTAAATCATAAGGGGACGGCGTCACGTTCATGATCCGACGGCGTCAAGCCTTGATAAGCCAGAATGGATTTTTGAAGAGCTAAAGAGGGACGGCGTCAAGATGGTCATCCGGGAACCCTAAAAGCGGCGAGGTGACGGCGTCACAATGCATAAGGTGACGCCGTCAGATGTCAAAGTCTATATATAGTTTTCTAATTTTTTGTCATTGAGGGAGAGCTTAGTGTGTGGAATTTTGGGATAAAACCCTAAGACGATTTTAGCTACTTTTTCAGGGCTTTTTGCCTTGAGATCTTCCATGTTTCATTGAAAGATAAGTTATCAATTAATCATTCAATATGTCTATGTGTTGTTTGATTCTATCTTATGCTTGTCTTTTGTTTAACATGTTAGGCTAATTTTATCTTGTGTTTGCTTAGATCTAATGAAACCTAGCTATTGATTATTGGTTGTTGGTGTGTTGTTAGTTGTATTGGATGATTGTTTATCTATGTTAGGCTTAAGAAAACTGGCTAACTTCCTATTCGGTAACTTGCTTGAACGTCTTAAGAAACATGAACCAAACGCGTACTAAAGGTTTTTATGGTTGTATTTAATGCACAAGCGAATTCTTAGTGATCCCATGTTAGGAGCTTCCTAGCCGGCTCGACATAGGAGTGAAGTAGGAGCTTGTAGAGTTTGGGGAAGTAAGTACGCCACCCCACGAATGGTATTAAGGAATACACCCGTCATCCACGCGACTAATACACACTAATTAACCGGTAAAAGATAGTTAGGGAGTAAGGAAATCTAAGTAAACACATTTCTCTACACATAAGTTTCTCACCACTTTTCATTTTTGTTATTTTATTTTATTTGCATTTGTAGTAATTTGGGTTAGTTGACTAGCAACTAATTCCGCCCACTCCTTCAAAACCCGAGATTTTACTTGCTTTTATAAAATATAAAAACATAAAAAAGAATCTTCCTCAACCCTTAGACCTAATTAGAGTAGCCTTTCACACCTAACGAACACTATTCCCTGTGGAGAACGATCAATCCCCCGTACTTACCACTACACTATACTACATCGGTCAGGTACACTGCCTGGTGGGGTTGTAAGCCTCTTGAGATCCCTCGAGAGGTAAAACCTGTTGTAAGGTTGCAAAACCCACGCATCATATCTTCTATATGCGGATATTAGACAAGATGTATGATTGTGACTTAAGAGATATACCTGAACCATTAAGGTTACCAGGCTGTGTTCCCTTTCGAGGATCAGAAATGTCTGAACCGCTTCAAGATAAGAAGAGCGAGATATATAAACAAATGCTTCACTTACTCGACATGTTTAGTTTGTCTAAGGGTGTATTCGTTAATAGTTTTTATGAGCTCGAGCCAAGTGCCTTTAAGGCCTTGGAAGAAGGTGAGTGGTGTAAACCAGAAGTTTACTCTGTTGGACCCTTGATACGGCCTGGATCAAGGAACCAGACCATTGATGGGATTGAATGTTTGCAGTGGTTGGATAAGCAACCTGTCAGGTCGGTTTTGTTTGTATCATTTGGAAGTGGTGGAACACTATCTCAACACCAACTCAATGAATTGGCATTTGGGTTGGAACAAAGTGGACAAAGATTCCTTTGGGTTGTTAAAAGTCCACATGAAAAGTCAAATGCGAGTTATTTTAATGCAGAAAGTCATCTTGACCTGTTTGGGTTCTTGCCAGACGGGTTCTTGGACAGAGTTAAGGACTGGGGTTTAGTTGTGTCATCTTGGGCCCCTCAGGTTGAGATACTGAGTCATGGGTCTACAGGAGGGTTCTTGACTCATTGTGGGTGGAACTCGATACTAGAGAGTGTGGTGAATGGAGTGCCTATGATTGCATGGCCACTTTTTGCTGAACAAAGAATGAACGCTGTTTTATTGACGGATAGTTTGGGCGTTGCTTACAGGGTGAAAGTGGACGAGAAAGGTTTGGTGGGAAGAGATGAAA
This sequence comes from Artemisia tridentata subsp. tridentata, assembly GCA_021014915.2. Taxonomy (NCBI): domain Eukaryota; kingdom Viridiplantae; phylum Streptophyta; class Magnoliopsida; order Asterales; family Asteraceae; genus Artemisia; species Artemisia tridentata. The sequence continues at coordinate 251,271,979 of CP139506.1, read as the reverse complement.
TCGACAAGTGTGTTAAAAATTTGATTGCAGGAGAAGATGGACGTAAAATGAGGTTGAAAGTGAGTGAGCTCAAAGACCTTGCTGCCTTGGCTATGAGTCAAGATGGTTCATCAACCAAATCACTTTTAAATGTGGCTCAAAAGTGGGTCGAGTAGTTGAGGTCTTATCTCGTATTGCATAAAGTTTTCAAGCAATCGATATAAATAACCATGGTATCAGATTATAATGTTATTTCATATACAGCAAATAAAATCATTTCATGTCATGTGCACATGGTTACAAAGTATGATATTATGGGTGTCACTGTTACTTTGGTTGTCAAAATTTATCCATGTTTTGGTTTGATTGTTAGATATCAGGTGTAATCATGGCCAAAACAAACATGTATCTGGTTTTGAGTAGAGAAATAGAGGGCAAGAAAAGTTATGTTTTATATTATGTGTGAATGAAAGTTAAAAAAGAGAAAAGTTTTTGTTTTTAGTGAAAAAACAGAAAAAGATAAGCTAGCAAAAATACACTTTTGCCCTTCAAATAAGTGTTTCGAAATTGTGTGTTTCAACAAAGAGAAGGGTATTGTTGCAAAAAAAAGTACAATTTTTTTTTCCCACTATTTTATCCTAAAAATGAGGCGAAAGTTTTCTAACAGAAAATCTCCCTATGCCCCACCTCTCTTTTTTTTATTTATTTTTCTTTATTTCCTCATACCTTTCATTTTATAAAAAATCTTAGAACACAACTTATTTGTTGTTTCTTTCATTTCTTTTATTTTTTTCTAAAAAAAAAATAAATCTCTAGAACACAGTGTAACACTTCAGTTCTAAAATAACTCTTCAGATCTTATAAGACTTCTTTCAATACACTTTTTATCAAATCTCATATCCAAAAGAATCAGTTTTTGAGGTTGCTCTCGTTTTCTTTTTCCAGCTTGTTTCTATGTTGTCGTTGTGCAATGTCGGTCACTAGAGCATAATTTGCTGATTTCCTCGCCGCCATGCATTGCATGCTATCATTATAGTGAAACCGATTGTTCATATGGTTTGTCGAACAATGTTATGATGTTAGCTTTTGGATATGAGATTTGATGACTTTCCCTATTAGAAGAACGGCGTTGAAAATCCATCACTTTCAGGCTTCATAATAACGGTTGGAACCTTGTGTATTAATGATAACTCTCCCTAAAGGTTCTGATTAGGGAAGACAACGACTGGATTTGATTTGAGGCGGGTTTTAATATAGAGATAATTGTTTAAAAATATATTTTATTTGTCACTTTTTGAGTTGTATGTAGTTATGTACTATCGTTAGGATCAGATTATTTAATAACTAATTTTTGAATTTTGATTATCTGGTGTATCGGTTGACATATTTTTGGGTATCGAATAAAGTATTTTCTGGAATGGAATCACGTATTATAGAGAATCAATACAAAGAATAATCGAAATTTAAAAAATTAGTTATCAAACAGCCTGATCGAGACGATGATACATACAACTCAAAAAGTTACAAGTAAGATGCATTTTTAGACAATAAGCCCTGTAATATATATGTACCCAAACCCGTTTACAATAATAGTACATGTGCTTTGTGATGTGTTATTTTACGTCTAGTTTTAAATTTATAATTGCCGACTTTCCTATTAGACTAACACTAACGGGCAATGTATTAGGTCAATCCTAGCTAGTTTGGTAAATACGTGTCGTTCGCAAGGAGTAGATGAACTTAATAGCTAACCTAGTGAATTTCCTACTACATTTTCATTAATCTGTTTATAAGTGTGATGACCTAATGCTTTATATTAGTGACGTCAGGAACATGCATACAACATTTTCCTATCGATATTAAACTAAGCCAGATGGTCACGGTTATCTAGTTCTATGACAACAACCTATATCTTTGAATAAATTTATCGGTCTAATCAGTTACAGTCACGCAAAAAGTGATGTCAACTAATCTATATGATTTATCTACTGTATCCTAAGGTCATAGTAATACATACTCTTCTCACGTGGTCACTTTATTGAAGAGCACTTATATTAACTTATTTGTTTTGATTTAAGATCTAAGAAATTGGTAAATAACATTACTATTTTTAAGTAAGAGTATTTTGGTAAATAACATTACTATTTTTTTAAGTTCTAAGAATTTGGTTTTTCTTTTTACATGTAGTAAAGATTATTTTAAGTTCTAAGAAATTGGTTTTTCTTTTTACATGTAGTAAAGATTAGGTATATGTAAATGGTGAGAAATAAATTGCAAAACTAAAAGTGACGATGAAGTGAAAAGGAGTACGTTTGTGTAACGCTATGACAAAGTTATTTTAGTGAAAGAGGTACAAAACCAATGTTCTTAAAACCTTGTCTTTAATCGACCCGTTCGAGTTACCGTTTCAACCAATTCGATCACCAGGTCAATCCGGTTTTATACCCCCAAAAATAACTTCCATTTTCAACAATACCAAATAAAGTACATATACATATATAAATAATGACTAATCCATATACCGAGCCTAAAAAAACATTCATAAAATAAAAAAAATAACATATAAAAATAAGAGATTTTAATATATGACAAGTCACCTTAAACCTGTCAAGCTACTTGAGTTTCGAAATAAAAAACCCAATTTAATTTAGCCCTTCTTTTTTACCGGAACCGGTTCCACGGGTTTCAAAACATTGCAAATACCACTAGGTAACCAAAATCATCAAACTTAATGGTGTGTTAAATCACCTGGTGTAAAAATCATGAATAAGCAAAAGTCAAACAACACATGGTTAAGAAAAAGTCAAAACATGTAGTCACACAAACACAGATAAGAAACACCCACCCGTTTGTTCTTCTGAATAACATCATTAAAAAACCACAATGGTCATCCTCAACTCACTTCAAACACTTTACCATAATCCCCTCTTACTATCTTCACCATCACCATCATCATTCTTAAAACACAATTTCAGACACTATACTAAATATAACCCAAATGTGACCCAACAATTTAACACCATAAAAAAACCCAATAAGTTAGTTGTAAAGGGACTACCATTTCCAGTAGATCCATGGTCACCTACAATTGATTCAGAAAGCATAGCTTCCCAATTGTTTGCAGTTTCATTGTTTCCTTATCTTGGTTTTTTGTATTTTATTACAAGATCTAATTCTGCTCCTAAACTTACCCTTTTTGGGTTTTATTTCTTGCTTGCTTTTGTTGGTGCCACTAGTTAAGTTTCTCTCCTTTTTTTTTTTTTTTTTTTTTTTTTTTTTTTTTTTTTTTTTTTATAAGTTTATTGTATTGTTGTTTATGTTTTTGATTAAATGCCTAAGTGATTATTGGTAATACTAACATTGGGGTTTTATTAAGACTTAGGATTGCGTTTTCAAAACAGATTATACTTATTTTAAAAACCGGTCAGGAACGTGCATTTTCAAAACTGTGTTGTGTCATTAGTAAAGCGCGCGACATTGGTTACTGAATTAGATAAGCTACTCCAAAACGCAATCCCAAACACCCTCTTAATCTTCTTAATCAACTAAGTGCATCTTTGCTAGTATGTAAAGCCTATTGCTCATATCTTAGTTGCGTGTCATATGTTTTTTAATATTCCTAAGTGAATTGTGCTAAGTGCTAACATCGGGTTCTTACCGATCCCGATATGACTATATTTTTAGTGGTATCTAGAGCCGATTGAACATTGATCAAGATTTGGTTACGTGACAAGTGTGTTTGTGATATTGACTTTACTATGGCTACAAAATTTAGGCCACATATTGCCAAACATCATTTTTTTGGTATTTACATTTCCTTAATATGTTAAAAATCACTAATATTGTATAAATATAAGTAGTTGGTTTTCAATTTAGCTTTGTTGAGTCGTGCTGATGAAATTGGCATGATTTAAATGAATTCCGAGAGACCTAGTTTTAAAACCTTGTTTAATATAAAAAGAAAATTGTTTTGCTTGTTCCGTATGAGCCTATGAGGTGCAATGAAAGGCCATTATTTTACTTAATTTGTTGTTAATTCGAATTCATTTAATCTTACCATGTTTCTTTCTGTTGTTTTTTTGGCATCTCTTCTCCGTATCCAGTCCCAGCAGGAATTTACGGTAATTTCCTGCCCCAGCTTAGATTTCATTTTTTCACTTTAGAGCACTCATATTCAATCACCAGGATAATACATTATATACTACTGAAAATTTGCCAATTGATTAGTGTACTATATTTCAGCCAATATGATAAATATAACATTGATGGTTACGGTGATACTATTGGCAAGAAATGTGATACACATTAGCATTATGATCGAAAGTTTTATAAGTCCACCTTGATACAAGTATGGTGCAATTAGCTAATTTTCATCATTAATTATCAAATTAGCAACTGAAAGATAGTACATCTATTACTTTAGTATTTGACCCTTTTTCCACACGATCCATGATCACTCTTCATTTCTAATGTCTGAAATCAAACAAATAAGCCTTTTTCTAGTCATTGCTTTTCTTGTTAGTTAAACTTGATAAAAATATATCTATGAAGTTGTATATTGTATATTTATAACCATTTTTTGCATTTAGTTTATTCATTAGATTTGAGAATACACAATGAAATTTATGACTCTTTTGGAACAGCTAAGGTGCATTATGGAACCTCCTTATCTAATGTGGATTGGTTACATGGTGGTGCTGAATCACTTCTCACTTTGACCAACTTGTTTATCGTTATCGGCCTAAGACATGCTCTTATGAAAACCAATGATGCAAAGGAACTTGTACCTGATGATGACAGCACTCCATCTACGTAGCTCCACACTATCAGTCTCTCGAAGAATTTGCTCGCAAGAATTAGGTAAAAGAGATATAAATATATAATATGTATTCTATATATTCATGTAAGATACATGTTTACCATGAGTACATTGGAATAATCTGTTTGCATATACATGTTAGCTTTCGGATTAAAATGCATGGTAGTCGATCTCATCGCATGGTTTTGCAGGTTGATACAAAAACATATATTATTTATTTATAACCTTTCATAAAAGGTTTGTAGTCACTACATATATGTCGCTCTTAAGAACAATATATCCTGGCTCACTACAGGAGAAAAATGATATTGATACATTAAATCTAGACAATCATTTCGCTATTGAATCTTACATTTCTATATCTGTAACCTTTTAAAAGTAAGAGTGGGGATTAGAACAAAAATCTAATGATGGCGAACTGCCCCAGTCTGTGAAGTAGTTTGATTCAGAGGTCGTCGGGGAGAGCAATGGTGGTGAATAAGCATGGAATAGTTCATCATCAAAATGACTAGGCAATTGAAGTTGTTGGTAATCTTCGAAGACCCATTTGTTAAAACTCAGGTTGGTTATGAGGTGTGGGATCATTTCACGGGGTTTTGGAGGTGATAGTTGGTGGTGGCAGTGGTTATGCTGATGCATTGGTATTATTTCGTGTGTTTGAGGTGAATGTGGTGGTGGTACCGCTGACGGGATGCCAATGTTGCATGTGTGTTTCCCTTTGTACGCGGCTTCAGATATTGTCGACCCTTTTCTGTTAAACAATCAAGAAAAAAGGATCTAGATTTTGTGCATTAATTTTGAGAAAGTTACATATTGACATCAGAAGTTAAAATACCTCTTTCTGGAAACGACATTTTGACCATGCTGATAAATAAAAGGTTGGTCAAACTCAAACTCTCCACTTTGTGGACTCCCTTTGGATATCAGTGACTCTGGCAGACCTGGAGCTGGCAGCACAGGTGTCTGAGGCTGCCCGGTAGAGTCACCCGATTTGAGAATGCACAAAGCATTCTCATATGAAGACAAGATCTTTTGCATATAAAATTGTCTTGCTTCAGGTGTATTAAGATTGAACTTTAGCTGTTTAGCCATTTGTATCCCTTGAGTTAACTCATCGATGACTGCGTTCTGTTCACAAACATAAGCACTTTCCATAACTTTTTAGTACAGTTATGATGCAAGGAGTACAAACTAACAGTGGTTTGACTTTGAAAGTCAAAGCTAGTTCATCAGATATTAAAAAGTAGAGGAGCTTCTATGGTTTGAAGAGAAATGTGAAATGAATGGAAGGAGGGGAGGAAGTATTTATATAAGGTGGGAAAAGAGTCTAAAGTTGACCGAAGTAACCGAGTTTTGAAACGTGTGCTATCCAGCATGGACTAATCTTTGGTCAAATGGTCTCCTAAGTGAGCTCTATTAACCATTAATCAAATATTAAGAATGACTGAAATATGCTAAGAAGCTTCTGTGCTTCAGAGAGATGAATAATTTAAAAAAAGAGGTTGGAAAGTCCAATATCTTTTGAGGGCTAAACCAAACCCCATAAAATGGTCAATCTCTTCCCATTTATGTGTCTTCTAGGGATCATTTTGTCTAAGGGTTGTTCAATTTATAATTTTTCATGGATAAAACTATACTTACTCATCATTTGTTAGCTTTCAAATATAAGAAAATGTTTTCATTCAAAGTTTGGGTTTTCGTATGTAGGTTCTTGGGTACCCATCTTTATCCTCATGTCAACGCACGTAAAAGTTGAAGAAAAGTAGTACTCCTTCCGTCCCAAATTTATTGTTCATAGTTTTTTTTTCAGGTTGTCTCAAATTAATTGTCCACTTTCAAAAATAGATAGGGGTTAAATCGAGTTTATCATATTATCCTTACTTAAGGTTATTATTATTACAAACTTTAAAAAAGTTATAAAATAATTACTTGAGGTTAAAACTGTCATTATGCAAAAAGTAAGAAAAATAAAGCCATAATGATGATGCTTTTCCTAAATTGTGTGTCTTTATTTTGGGACGGATGGATTATTATTTTAATAACAAAGTATTTAACAAAGTTGAAAAAAGGCTTGCTTTACAAGAAAGTCTGTCAAAATGAAAGTCAAAGCTCTGGATCGATGAAACAGTACGCATTGGCAGTAATATCTCTTAGGTGATGCTATTGAACAAACACATCTAACCTAAAGACTGGTGTTTTAACATTAAATGGAATTCTAATGTATTTGGTTTTCAGTAACCAAAGCGGAATTGAAGCCTTGAACATTTTACTTGTCTCAAAGGCCCCATGTATATATGAGTATATGACAGCCTTGGTAAAATGTTAATCTGGATGTTGACAACACTTTAACTTACTAGAGTATCTGCTGAATTTAATCGTGTATCTTTTAGTATACTCTCAGAAACCTTGAGCTTAAATCATTGAGTGCATAACTAGGTATTATTACAGATAACCATTAAAGTTTTGATTCCCTAATTTACAACTCTTATCCTTAGTAGTTTGTTTAAAGGCAGAATCATATTTGCTGCACCTGATGTTCCTATCTATTTTCTGTTAATCTCTTGGAAAACGTCTCCAGCCAATCGTGATTTGGATAAACTTTGTCTCTAACAAACTGTTATAATTTCCGTTCTGATTAATTGTCATAATACTTCACTGCACACTTTCGAAATTCTAAGTGTTTATAGCCACAGATAAAAGCCCGCTACATCGGACAGAGGGCATGCATGATTATGTACGTATTCATGCCTACAGAACATGTATATATACTTAAATAGTGTATCATCCTATCCGATGACAAGGAGACGATATAAGAACAAAACATCACTTTCTCTCCATTAGAGAGACATGCATAAGTTACATGCATATACTTACTCATCTTTTATACTTGATAGCTTAATAGATAAGCTCTCAAGATATTAACAGTCACTATCACATTGAGTAAGTACGTTCTGGCTTATCTTTGGGGAGTCAGCAAAGATTGTTTTTCATCAGTGTTGCCAAGTTAGGTTTTATTTGATGATTCTGGTTCAAGCTAGACTCACGAAACCAGACGGCATATTTTTGTATCATTAGTTAAAGAAAAAATTATATGGATGGTCCTTGTGGTTTACACGAATTTCAAGTTTGGGAGCTATTTCATTTTAATTACGTCACAGATACCTATTTTGGGAAACGTTGCACGCGTTTGGTCCCTAAGTTGGATGGACGTTATCTTTGACCGTTAAGTATTTAATTAATGTTTGCCCGTTAGTCCCTCCATTAATATTTTTTGCATCGTTAATCCTATTTTCACTTTCACTTTCACCACCGCCACTCTCATCCTCCTCACACTCCTCACCACCACAACAACCACCACATCACCACCATCTGACCAACCAAAATTACAATTCAAACTCAATACTAATGACACAGATCGTTTAGTCCTAATTCAGATCCATAATATAAAGAAAAAATTACACGGATTAAAATTTGAGATCCATAAAATAAAGATGACAATAACATACTTTTCTTTATTTGACTGGAATATCTTTATTCAATGTTCATATAAAAACCCATAACTATTTCACCGTCCAGGTTCCGTAGCAATTTGATGTTATTTGTAGGCATAATTAGTTTACCACAACCCCATTAACATTCACTTGATTCCCAGTACTATCAAGATCCACAACCTCATTACCATTTGCGCCTTCATTCACGACCCAATTATCATTCGCAGCTTCATTATTATTCACGACTTCATTAACAACCCTGCTATCATTCATGGCTTCAATTCATTCTCAACCCCATTATCATTCACAACTTTATTCACAACCCCATTATCATTCACAACCTTGATATCATTTGCGGCTTCATTCACAACCTCATTATCATTCACGGCTTCATTCACAAACCGATTGTCATTCACAACCCCATGATCATTCATGGCTTCATTCGCAGCCCCGTTATCGACAATATGATTCTACTGAGGTTAATATGCATTCATTGTATTGAAGAATTTCCAACACTTTGAGTTCTTTGTAACCCTTATTATCAAGCCACCCTTGTGCATCCACCAAGTCATCAATAAACGATTGCATATAAATGGTCAATGCATGTGGAAACCATGGTCTTCCTAGGAAGGCCTTACTGTACTGATTCGGGTTTCAATTCGGGTTTGGACCCGAGATCTTTATTCAAGATCTTGAAGCCGAAACTAAACTTCATTTGTGTTAATTTTTTATTTTGATTTCATGTGTCGCCGGATTTGATTTGAAATGGTTTTTGTGTGTTCGGTTTTTGTTACTGGGATTTAGATCGAGAGGTTATTTGGGTGGGTTTGATAAGGTTTGTGGAGGCGCCTGTGTGTTGATCTAATCCCAGTAACGAGGAAGGAGGAAGGAGGAGGTGGGTGGTGTCAGGTGTGCGGAGAGAGAGGGGGGAAGGAGGGGGTGGTGGTGGTACGACGGCGGCAGAAGTGGTGGGTGGAGGTAGAGAGAGGAGCAGAGGATTTGAGAGAGAGAGAAAGATTATATTATTAGGGTTCGTTTAGTTGGAGGAAAACACCCTTGTTTTCCACAAAATGTTTTGTAGAAAAAACAAGGAAAACAAAGATCACATTCAAATTAGCGTTTTCTAACAAAATGTTTTCCAAAACACAAAATTTCTATTTCCATCACTAACAAAGAAAACAAGAAAACAATTTTTTTTTGTTTTCCTTATTTCCTATTTCCTATTTCTATTTCTCTTAAAACCACATACTCGCACACTCTAGCCATACCCTAACACAAAACACCACCCTCCCACAGCCCACATCAGCCATCACCACCCTCGCCGGCGTCGCTCCAGTCGTTTTTTACGTTTTCGTCCGATTCTTTACGTTTTAGTCTGATTCTTTACGTTTTCGTCCGATTCTTTACGTTTTCGTCTGATTCATTACGTTTTCGTCTGATTTTTTACGTTTTCGTCCGATTCATTACGTTTTCGTCCGATTCTTTACGTTTTTTCCTGTTTTTTTAAGTTTTCGTCTGATTCTTTACGTTTTCGTCCGATTCTTTACGTTTTAGTCCGATTCTTTACATTTTCGTCCGATTTTTTACGTTTTCGTTCAATTTTTTACGTTTTCGTCTGATTCTTTACGTTTTCGTCTGTATTTTTACGTTTTCGTGAATTTTTACGCTTTTGTCGATTTTTACGTTTTGTCTATTTTTACGTTTTCGTCGATTTTTACGTTTCGTCGATTTTTACGTTTTCGTATTCTTTACGTTTTCGTCCGATTCTTTACGTTTTCGTCGATTTTTTACGTTTTCGTCTGATTCTTTACGTTTTGTCCGTATTCTTTACGTTTTCGTCTGTATTTTTACGTTTTCGGCTGAATTTTTACGTTTTCGTCTGATTCTTTACGTTTTCATCCTATTCTTTACGTTTTCTCTGTATTTTTCTTCGGTAATTTTTTACGTTTTCGTCCGATTCTTTACGTTTTATCCTTTCTTACTTTGCGTTTTTTACGTTTCTCTTGTTTCTATTTTTTTTACGTTTCATCTAATTTACGTTTTCGTCCGATTCTTTACGTTTTTTTCTGTATTTTTACGTTTTCGGCTGAATTTTTACTTTTTCGTCTGATTCTTTACGTTTTCGTCCGATTCTTAACGTTTTCGTCTGTTTTTTTACGTTTTCTTCTGAATTTTTACGTTTTCGTCCGATTCTTTACGTTTGTGTCTGTTTTTTTTACGTTTTCTTCTGAATTTTTATGTTTTCGTCCGATTCTTTACGTTTTCGTTCTATTTTTTACATTTTCGTCCGATTCTTTACGTTTTCGTTCAATTTTTTACATTTTCGTCTGATTCTTTACGTTTTTCGTCTGTGTTTTTACATTTTCTTTTGAATTTTTACTTTTTCGTCTATTTTTTACGTTTTCGTCTGATTTTTTATGTCTTCCGAATCGGACGAAAACGTAAAGAATCGGACGAGAACGTAAAGAATCAGATGAAAACGTAAAGAATCAGACGAAAACGTAAAACATTGAAAAAAAGCGTAAAAATCGGATGAAAACGTAAAAAACAAACGAAAACGTAAAGAATCGAACGCAAATGTAAAGAACCGGACGAAAACGTAAAGAATCGGACAAAAACGTAAAAATTAAGACAAAAATGTAAAAAAATAGACGAAAACGTAAAGTATCAGACGAAAACATAAAGAATCGGACGAAAACCTAAAGATTCGGACGAAAACGTAAAGAATCGGACGAAAACGTAAAGAATCGGACGAAAAAGTAAAAATCGAACGAAAACGTAAAGAATCGGACGAAAACGTAAAGAATCAGACGAAAACGTAAAAAATCTGACGAAAACGTAAAAAGTCAGATGAAAACATAAAAAAACAGACGAAAACGTAAAGTATCGGACGAAAACCTAAAGAATCGGACGAAAACGTAAAGAATCGGACGAAAACGTAAAGAATCGGACGAAAACGTAAAGAATCGGAAGAAAACCTAAAGAATCAGACGAAAACGTAAAAAATCTGACGAAAACGTAAAAAATCTGACGAAAACGTAAAAAACGGACGAAAACTTAAAAAAAACCTACGAAATCGTAAAAACGGACGAAAACGTAAAAAAACAGACGAAAATGTAATAAAACGGACGAAAACATAAAAAAGTGGACAAAAACGTAAAAAACAGACGAAAAAAGTAAAATATATATATATATATATATATATATATATATATATATATATATATATATATATATATATATATATATATATATATATATATATACATTTTTTAGTTATTTTACGTTTTCGAATTATAGTCGCTTGAAGTTTTTTTCATATTATTTGATGTTTACTTTTTTAATTCTTTATTTTATCGTATTATATTTTTTTAGTTATTTTATAATTTAGTTGGTTAGTTTATAATATTTGTTTTTGTGTTTTGAAGATATTTTTTATAATATTACAAAGGTGAATAATGAATTGAGATATAAAACAACAACACTTAAACATGTTTTCTAGTTTTGCAAAATGGAAAACAAAAACGCATGTTTCTCAAACTAAACGCGTTTTCTAAATTTTCCATTGTTTTGTGGAAATAAAACTCCCCTCCCGTTTCCTACAAAACAGGAAATAGAATATGAAAGAAAATGTTTTCCATCTAAACGCCACCTTAGTGTTTGTGTATTTTCTGTTTGTGTTTATTTATTTATGTTTATGTATTTGTGTAGTAGGACTAATGATGCAAAAAAATAGGACTAATGATGTAAAAAATACTAACGGATGGACTAACGGGCAAAAATTAATTAAATACTTAACGGTCAAAGATAATGTCCATCCAATTTAGGGACCAAACGCGTGCAACGCTTCCCAAAATAAATATCTGTAACGTAATTAAAATAAAATAACTCTCAAATTTGAAATTCGTGTAAACTACAAAGACCATCCGTTTAATTTTTTTTAGTTTTATCTATGACTGAAAACTTCAAAAGAAAGAGTTATTGACTTTGAAATAATAATCTGAATCATCCTGATCCACTGTGAAGTCCAATGATGGTGAACTGTTATTGTCCCATTCTGAGAAGTAGTTCGATTCAGAGGTGTCTGGGGAGATAAAAGGTGGTGAATAGATTTGCAATACTTCATCCTCTAAAGTAGTCACTACAAGAATCAAGAGAACGGGCGACGAGAAAAATGCCGACGACAATTGTCATCGACATTTTATACTAACCGATAAAAAAAAAAACGTTTGACCGAGCCAAGAATGCGTTGAATTTTTAAGATGTTAAAATCCCGACGACAGGTCTTCGGGATCATATTGTTAAAATTTGACTTCTCCAATAATAGTGAAAAATTGGGCAGGAATTTGCCCCGCCAAGATGTTACCGACGACATGTCGTCGGTAACATATAAACTAAAAAAATTATTGTAATTAGCTTTTGATTAGCGTTTGATTAGCATTTATTTTGTCATTAGTGTTATTGTCTCGACGACATGTCGTCGGGACTTATTTAGACCAATTTTTGTCTTGCCTTGCTTGTGAATAATAGCGAATAATTGGGCGGGATTTTTTCCCGCCTCATTTTACCTTTGTCCCGCCAATTTTTTACTTATATATAACGAATCATCCTCAACTCGGCAAAACGCACATAACCCAATCGTCAATTCTTAAAAAACACACATAACAATGGCTGGTTACACGCCGGAAGAGGAGTGGTCAAAGGTTTTATCGTCGGAGGGTCTCTTTAATGAAGTTCTTAATACATATGGCTACGAAATTTATGATGAGTATGGTTCTTATAAGAACATTAGCCCGTGGATGAGAGACCAGATTCTGGAATGGTTGAGGAAAAAGCTATACTACTGAGAGATGTTGGACGCTCAAGCTGATGATGTTGGAGGAGAAAGCACGTTGAAAACCAAAATTGATGATCTGGAAAATAGGATAACAAATCTTGAAGCTATGTTTGAACATTTCATCAAGCAAAGGAAAGCATAGAAGGGAAAAGATGGTGCAGGTTCTAGCAAAGTGGGAAGTAGCAGCAAAAAAAAAAAAAAATGAATGGGCGATGTTTGTTATGGTCTATGTCGTGTGTTTCGTTTGCTTGTCGAGTTGTTTCGTTTGCTTTTCGAGTTGTGTCGTTTGCTTGTCGAGTTGTTTCGTTTTCTTGTCGAGTTGTTTCGTTTGAGTCTGTATGAAATGTATGTGGTTGAGAACTCTTGCGTGTTTTAAATAAAAGGTTTGCCTTCATGTTTGTTAATTGTGATATTGTTCCTTGAGTTCCATTCTTTATGCATATATGTAATTTAGTGTTGGAAAATTGTATATTTGAAATACCCTGTTGTTTAAAGGGGTGTTTGGACACCATAATTTGGTTAACTCAGAACCTGGTCAACAAAAGATAGGTAGATGTATCCATGCTAACGAAGGTGCACGACGGCTGTTAAAGAAGCCTCGTGAAATACTTAAGTTTTCACAACAACAACATATATATGCATAACTAAACATAGTTGATAACGTACGTACAATATCACATTAGAACACATTAGAAAGACATCTTCATTAACTAATGCAGATCTAGGTCAAAAGAAAACCAAGAAGAACTTACATTTTATGAGACCTGGAGTACAAAATCAGCAGGCACCTGATAGAAATCAGCAGGCATCTTCATTAACTAATAGTTCAGAAATCCTTGTGCACTCTTTGAGGTAAATACTGTTCAATACATTTTCCATTTAGCCCAACTACCTCGGAAACTCTTATATATCGAACCCATGAATCCAACTCTTCATCTAAACACTCACCAACAACATCAACCAACCTTCCTGTGGAAAACTAGAATGGGGGTTGAATAGTTTTACCGTTTAAAATTAATTTAAACCGTTTTGTAACTTATGTGAATTCAATGAAACTGTGCACATAAAAATAATCAAACAATATATCCAAGAAATAAAGAGAGAAATGATCAAACCACATAACACGGATGTTTATAGTGGTTCGGCTACAAGGACTCTTTTCCTTGCCCTAATCCATTTCCCCGAGCCTTTAACTCGAGAGTTATCCTTCACTAAGAAACAAACTCCCTTCTAGGTGGAGAAAACCTTTACACGTCGCTTACTTCCTTTTTCGGTACTAAGCTAAACACCGGGTTCTATTTCAAGGTAGAACCAACCTAACGTCGCCTATACAATTACCGACACTAAGCTAGATGTCGAGTTCTTTACAAGGGTACAACTACTCCCGTTTGGTTCTTTCACAAGGGTACAACCACTCCCTACTCTCTTTGTGTTTTGAGGACTAAAACACTAACCACACTCACTGAGATAAATGATACAAATAATGATGTGTGAACTACAACTATATCACACAGTAACTATGCTAAAGGTTTTACACTTCTGTGTTGAACCTTGATGCTTAATCTCCTTTGCTACAAAAGGAAAGATCAATGAAATAAATGAATGATAAATGTTAGATGATATGTAAATGAATGAGTATGAATGTTAGGCTCTATGAGTGATGGTGTGTCCAAATGATCAGCTTGCTATTTATAGGCAAGCTGGTGAACAGCCGGCGGATTCGGCGGATCCCATAAAAGGGATCTGTCCTTTATATCGATTGGTTCCGCCAACTTGACAGCAAAATGACAGCTAAGAGTTTTTGGAAATCTTTCCAAATCCAGCTGTATCCTCCACACCTTTGTCATGTCATATCAAAATCTTCCAAAGTCAACTATCTTGCTTGAAGATCTAGCCAAGATATTATGTATGATGCGTGCCATGATGTCATTGTATCATTTTAAAAATAAAGTTTCCTTTTAAGGAAATAAACTAATAGATGTGTAAAATATAATTCTAAGTAAACTTGTGAAATGTAAAATGTGTTTTAAAGAGACTTTAGCTAGCATTTATAATTTGCTAAAGGATATACTTTGTAATTGTCATTAACAAAACTAAGTAAAGATCGTAAAATATAAATAACGTTTTTAGGACGATATTTGTATTAACAATCTCCCCCTTTTTGTTGATGACAAAACATAAAGTATATTTTTGAGCAAAGGAATAAATATAGCATGAGTTCTTTAAAATATAGATTAAGTTTGTTAAAAAAAACTCTTTTTATGCAAAAGTGTATGTACTGTGATGATTCACAGTTATGCAAACTTAATCCTTTCTCCCCTTTTTTGTCGAAACAAAAAGAAGAGTTGCGTAGCGGAATGCGATTTTGAGAAATTTAAGAGCTCCCCCTTGTTTGATACTCCCCTTAAATGGAGTAACAAGGTAATGATGCATGATCCTACAAGACAAATGGTTAGAAAAATGAAATGCTCCCCCTCGATGTATACTCCCCATTACAAGAGTCCCAACGTATACATTAGAAGGGTATGAGATGCTGCAAAAGAAATGTTAGTTGTGAATAGCCTCAATGGAGAAGCATAATGCATATGATATGGTCATTCAAATAAGAATGATAATCTAGTTGACTTTAAAAAGTCAAAATGTAGTGTCTGATCAAAATTTTGTACCTAAAGTACAAGTGATCAAACTAGAATGTAGATTCCAAGTAGCTAAAGTCAAAATGTAGTGTCTGATCAAAATTTTGTACCTAAAGTCAAAATGTAGACGCTCAAGAATGTGGTTCAAAATGAACCTCATTTCATTTTGGAGCTCGTGCACCAAAATGTTTGTCCTTTGAGCTATGTGAGCGGTTCTTTCACACATGTTGCAATCATGGCGAGCAAAACCGGGCGGAAGAGTAGACTCATTTGGTTGTGGTGGTGGTGGTGGTGATTGGTTGTTGGGTGGTGGTGGTTGTGCTTGTTCATTGGTTGGTGGTGGTGTTTGGAGGGAGTTCATGAGGATGTTTTGGAGGTCCATGGCTTCATTGAGGCGGTGATCTACCATACCCGAGAGAGTGTAGAGACGGTTGAGCTCTTTACTAATCTGAGCTCTTTACTAATCTCCTCTTGGGTTTGAGGCAAATTGATCCACATTGCCTCATCTATGGCAATGAAAGTTGATGTGGGTGAGAGAGGTGGTATTTGAGGTTGAGATGATGGTGCATCATGGTATAAAGGACCATGGATATCCGAGAAAATCGGATGAAAAAGCATAGGCTCTTGACCTTCAAAGGTCATGGGTGTAGGATTGGTTGATCTTGGTGGGAGATCCTCCAAGTCATCAAGGTATGGATGAGGTGATGTAGGTGGAGTCCTAAATAGCTCCATAGGTTGGAGTTTGGGTGAGTTTGGTTGTGATTGAGATTTGACAGTCTGTGATGGAGCGGGTGGTGGTGTGGTTGCTATTGGAGTTATGGATGGAGGTGGAGTTTGTATGACAACATTGGATGGTGTAGGTGTGGATAAAGTAAGGAAATTTTCACTTGCTATAGGAGATGAGATATTAAGAGGAGATGATTCCTCTGATGATGAGTTAGCAAGATTTATGAAGCAACAGGGCTTAACACTAATGCGGGCAGTGCGTTTTGGAGGTCTAGAGGTGGAGGAGTTGGTTGATTTGGTCATGGTGAGCTAAGAGAACAAAGATGTACAGGTTGTATGTTGTGAAGAAGGTGAATGAGTAAGTTTTGCTCTAAGTTATGATCTCAATATATAGGCAGATGGTTTATAGAAACTAGTGTTTGGATTTGATGTAAATCCAATAGAGAATGCTGGTTCCTAATGATCTGGAACAAAAATTTGTGAAAATCACATCACATAAGTCAAGCCATAGAACTTATGTTGAGTAATATGATGAAGATATGCAGTAAATGTAAAGGGATAGTGGAAAATCCTGTGATGTGATGTACCCACGGATTTGAAGGATCCCTAAAAAGGGTTCCTTGTTTGTATAGGAAAGGTAACTCACTACTTAAATTTAAAAATTCAAATTTTGGTGGGAAATGTTGTTCTTAAGTTTCTAAGAGTTTCTAAATCATTCTAAGATGTATAATGATCAGTGAACCTATTCTAAAGAATACTAGAAACTAAAATTTAAGAATCGGGATGAGTCGAAAAGTTTTAAGAAGTTTACTGTTATACCTGCGGATCCAATCGAGAAGGCGTGCGGATCCAAATTTTTGGATCCGCCTGATCCGCAGGTTAAAGAATGGCGGAGCCAACGCTAATACATGGCGGATCCAAAATGAGGGATCCGTCATATCCGTTGTTAAGCTTGTAGGAAAAATGTTAGTGTCTGATAGAAAAAATTGTTATAAGAAAAATGAGAGGCCAAATCTATCATTAAAGTAAGATAGCACTACAAATATTTGATTACCTACAAATATTGAAATGTAACTTTTATTCATTGAAAATTTATTTGTGACAAACGTCTCAAACTTGAAGTTACATTTAGAATTCCCTAAAAAATCCTAGAATAATTCTACAAAGTACACTAGAATGATTCTAACAGCTTCTATGAAGAAGAATTTGTTGGTGTTGATGTAGATATGATGGAAGCTAGCCACATAGTTTCTAAATCCTTAGTGTCACAAAGGTTAGTGTCATGTTCTTCATTTTCTTGAGTGTTTGTTTGATTTACCCACATTGAATCATCAATGTGTTGGAGTGTGGTAAGTAGATCATGTGGTTGAAGGTTGGGTGAATTTAGTGGTGATGACGATTTTCTTTCTTCAGATGGTAAAGGTGATGGCGAGGAAGCTATTGGAGTAGTTACAGGTGGTGGTGTGCTATATGTGGGTGATGATGTTGTACCCAGTGGTATTATGATTGGTGATGGTAATTTTGTAGATGAAGACATGTTGACTATAGGAGTTATGATAGAAGTTGTAGTGGCAGTGGTGGATATGATTGGTGAGCTTACGTTTGAAACTGGATTAACGAGCCTGTAAGGTGTAACACTAATTCTAGCGGTTTGTCTGTATGGTCTAGACATATGAGATTTGTTTGATTTGTGCATTGTGAGAGGTTTACAGGTAAAGAAGATGAAGATTTGGTGTGTTATGATCATCTTAAGGTTCTAATTTATACTTCTCATTTTTATAGAAGTTGGTGTTTGGATTAATGATGTGTAAATATCAAAGACTTGGAACAAGATAAAGTAGTTTGTCCTATTGACAAATTCAATCCATAGAAATGAAGTTGACATGAAGATATGCAGAAAGATGACTCAAAAGGGAGAAATGTGATTGATTCACGGTTTTTGAGAAGGTAATGAAAGAGTCTGTGAGTTATGAGCAGGACAAAATATTCAAATTTTGATGGGAGGAGGATTTTCCTAATTCTCTAAGATGTCTAAATATAATCTAAGAAAGCTAAACTACAATCTAAGTATTGGAAAGAGTTGGATTTTGTGAAAAAGATTACTGTGTATTCCTGCGGATCCAATTGACAAAGCATGCGGATCCAAAACTTTTGGATCCGTCTGATCCGCAGGTTTAAGATGGGCGGAGCCAACATTGACACTAGGCGGATCCAAACTGAGGGATCCGCCAGATCCGCCGAACAAAATCCCTAAAACAAATAGAGAGCAATGCAACTTTTGCGTTTTCCGATGAAAACCCGTAAATTCTCCTGGAACATATCTATTGTCTATTATGTAAAGCGAAGCTACCAAATATGTAGATTCTAACATACGTTATAAATAAAATTGATCATCAAACTTCATCACAAAAGAAGTTAAGCCAAACAGTGACTTAGATTAGGAAAATTGATAACAATACATGTTATCATTAGTTCAAGCTGAGCTAAATCACAAAAGAGTCAAGTGCTTATCATAAGGTCTTAGTAAGCACATAAATCAATACATAGTCTAATAATCTATTATACCAAACACTCTTTAAATCTCACTTATCCTTCAATAATTTAAGTATTTTCTTCTGATCCTTGCGGAGTTTCATCATCCGTCGTCCAACATTCTTTAAAATTCCCTTTGCTTGTCGATGTTCCGCAGATTCATCATCAAGGGAAGGAAGTTGACTCAAGTATTCAATTGGAGGAAGCTTAGAGTTAGATAAACCATCTTCATCACTAGCTGATGATGATGATGAAGATGAGGATGAGGTGTGAGCCCGTTTCCCTTTTCCTACTGCCACTCTATAGTCACTAAGCGGAACGAAGGTATGTTTGATTTCGACGTAGTCTGGAACAAAGCCGAATGAGTCTAGAGGAATAGGAATGGAGGCTCTAAACAAACGTGTAAGAAGCATTCCATATGGCATTGAGGTTTTTCCTAAGACACGTATATCGACCATTCTTTTGGCGATATAGTAGGCTAGATTGAACTTTTGATGGGTAGACACACAATAGAGCATGTAGCATAAGCTTGCATTCACATGATCTTTGTTTCCAATAGTGCTAATGACATTAGCTCTAAGAATCTCTTCAAGTTTCTTAAATTCGGGTTTAAGTTCATTTAGTTCCATAGCGAATGGATCACGACTAACATCCTTTCCTCGGAGTTTCTTGGTTTGGTTGCTTCTAGGCTTGAAAAGATGATCACGGATTGTTTCTTTAGGAGTTAGAGGAGTATCATATGGGTGTTCACGACCTAGGTTTGAATCAAGAATGGTTAAAGGCCATTTGTCTGAGTGAAAACAGTTCCTTCTCTAGGAATGCCTAATACTTCCCCGAAATGATCTAATGGGAAATTGTAGGGATTTTGATTTATTTTGAAATGGATGCTAAAAGATCCAAGGTCATCAGTGATGAGTTTCACTGAAGCATAAAACTCGAGAATGAACCTAGGGATGATTGGCTCATCTATGTCTAGGAGTGCATCAAATTGAATGACAGTCATTTGTTCACGGATGTTTGTTTCTTCTAAGAATGATGAATCTACAGTTCTGCCTTCATGAACGTACCGACTTTCTAAAGCTTTAAAAATTTTGACTTGAGATTCTGAGAGTCCCTTTGTTTGATGATGTTTGGGTAGGTAGTTGGTGGTCTTTTTGTGATCATAGTTTGTAGCGGGAGGCATGGTTTTCCTAGACATATAATTAAAGTTAGAATCACATAATATATACATATGTGTCTGAATGAGAATAATGTGGAGTATGATTATCTCGACTCTTTTGAAGCAAAGATTTTTGTAGTAAAATATGAGATAATCCAAACACTCCTGATCCGAAAATATATGTGGATTATAACGTTTTTGATTTTGTATGAACAATGATTAAAAGGAGTTTTTCCTAGTTGTGAAAAAGTAATCTCAATAGAGTATTTGATGATTATTGTAGTGTCTAATTGAAAACATGATTTTTGAAGTGCCTCATTATTTTTGATAATCCCTAATTTAATTTAGTGCAACCTATATGAATTCTAGACACAAATAAGAGATTGAGATGGATTAGGGTACTTACAATGATCGATTAGGAATGAGTTAATTGTGGCGAATGAAATATTTGAGCTTTGGGATGATAAGGGTCGTCAACAAATTGGTTTTAGTGTGATTAGTGGGTGTAATGAACAGTAAAAAGTGTCTGTTTATTGAGAATTAGTCTCAGCAAGGCACGGATCCGGCGGATCCCAAACAAGGGTTCCGCCATTGTTATCGATTGGATCCGCAGGATCAGAATATGTGTTTGTTTATTTCCGTTTTTGTTTGGACTAGGATTTGAACAATTGTTTTAACTACTTTCTAGGTTTCAATAAACCATAGATAGAAGTAGGATTCTTTCTTGAGAGGATTATCAATGTTATCTTTTGAGAAACTTTCTCAATTTGAGATGTTTTATCATCTAAACATTGTTTAATATGAAAATGATGATGGAAAGCTAAACTTTTGTTGGGATGAACAGTTGCAATGATGTTGCAACAGAGAAAACGGTTATGGAGGTCAACAATATTGACCACGAGAATTTTCTCCACACTTTGCCTTAAAGTGGCAAGGACCGTTTGTTTCTTAGTAAATCATGATGTGATACAATGTCTCACATTAGTACACATATTATTTGAACTATTCCTATATCTCCAATTCCCGGGAAGATCATATATTATGGTTTCTACACCAGTTCCTTTGGGATGTCTCTTAAGTTCCTAAATGTTTGATGGTTTTGAGTTGGAATCATTTTGAGAGTGAAGACGTATATAATATTTGGTGTACTAGCTATGGGATAGAGTATTCTACCTAATGCATCTCTATGTTTAGGGTCATCTTATGAATTTACTATCTTTATTCATGATGAGTCTGGTTTAGGAAAACGTGAGTGTTTTTCAAATAGTTTCCAGTCATATCTGTGAAATATTCAAATTGGTTGAAAATATCATTTTTCCTAATTGTTAACCTTTTTGAAGATCTTTAGATGAAGTTTTATCTACTTATTTCAAGATTTGTTATGCATGATTTTGAGAAGTCATGCCATATCTTGACAAGATGATTTGAAGACGATGTCATCCTAATAGTACATGATCCTACTTAGTAATGAGTGTTCTCTACTAGGTTAGTTGTGTACTTGATCATTCCAAACTTTTGATGCTTGCTTAAGTTTGTGATCACGGCAATGCCAAGAGAATATGCTATATACTTATCTTATTTTATCTAAGTATTGATGCTATATTCTTGAGATATAATCCAAGTTAAAACAATACTTTTCTTTAGGAGTTTTAATCTAATTTTATGTCATAAAGATTTAAGAACCTTTTCCTACTCTTCATCTTAATTTTCAAATACTATATTAATAACTTATGTTAAGTGAGCATGAAATCTGAATTATCTATGAGAGCAATTATCATGAGGAGTTATGAGGAACCGTACCTTTTTCCAATGATTGTTTCTAAGAGAGCTATTGAACAAAATACAACCTCTGTTGAACACATTGTGGATCTAATCCTTTCTTTCAAGCATACCTAATGAAAGCTCAAGTATTTGGTCCCCAATATCTCATGGGTCCATTTGGGTTAATCAAAAATATTACCAAGGTTCACTAATATCTTGGAGGTAGTCAAATGGGATTTCTTTATATAATGAAGTGTCTACTGTCGTTTTAACTTCATTCTTATCTTTTCTTCTAATTGAATTAGTGTTAGGCTCTCTAGACATCTTAACAGGTTCAATACTATTTAAGTTTTGACTTTTCTGTACTGTACCTACGGATCCTTTGGTTATAACGTGCGAATCCAAAGTTTTGGATCCGTGGGATCCGTGCGTCACTAACTCAGTTGATGTAGTCTTATTTTCTTTTGTCATTTGAATCTGAAAATCATTTAAGTGTCCATTTTTCATGAAATCTGGCTTGAAACTACCATAAGGTATTTTTAGTAACCTCATTGTATCATTTGTATAGTTTATGTGTTTATCGAATCTTTTAAAAACGGAGTTTTGTTTTATAAGATTCTCTTGGGTAAGCTTTAGTATTTCTAATTCATGTTTTAGTTCTTGACATAAGAGACATGTTTTAGTACTTCTATCTTTTTCTAATCCTATGACTTTTTCTTTTAACTGATGAATTTTATTTTCTAAAAATTCCTTTTTGGTTTTCAAGAACTTATTTTTACTTATGATTTTTAGAATAATTTTACATAATTTGTTATATTCTATATCTAACATGTTATCATTTATAAAAGAGTATGACGAGTCAGAAAGTACCTCTTCTGTGTCATTGGCCATGAGAGCAACTTCGTTGATCTTTGGTTTGTTGTCATTATCTTTATAATCTCCTATTTGAGATTTGTTCTTTGGAGGCTTTGGACAATCTCTTATCAAGTGACTAGAATTCCTGCATCTAAAACACTTCCTATGGTTCTTTGACTTCACACAAGTCTCAAAGTGATTTTTCCAGTCTATAAAATTGTTTGGTTCAAAAAGTGATGGTCTTTGCATAGATTGCCCTTCTTTAAAGTTTTCAAAATCCATTTGATCGTTTCAAATTTTAAAATACAATATATTTTAAATTTCTTGACTAACACCGCCCTGATACCAATTGTGGAAAACTAGAAGGGGGTTGAATAGTTTTACCGTTTAAAATTAATTTAAACCGTTTTGTAACTTATGTGAATTCAATGAAACTGTGCACATAAAAATAATCAAACAATATATCCAAGAAGTAAAGAGAGAAATGATCAAACCACATAACACGGATGTTTATAGTGGTTCGGCTACAAGGACTCTTTTCCTTGCCCTACTCCACTTCCCCGAGCCTTTAACTCGAGAGTTATCCTTCACTAAGAAACAAACTCCCTTCTAGGTGGAGAAAACCTTTACACGTCGCTTACTTCCTTTTCCGGTACTAAGCTAAACACCGAGTTCTATTTCAAGGTAGAACCAACCTAACGTCGCCTATACAATTACCGACACTAAGCTAGATGTCGAGTTCTTTACAAGGGTACAACCACTCCCGTTTGGTTCTTTCACAAGGGTACAACCACTCCCTACTCTCTTTGTGTTTTGAGGACTAAAACACTAACCACACTCACTGAGATAAATGATACAAATAATGATGTGTGAACTACAACTATATCACACAGTAACTATGCTAAAGGTTTTACACTTCTGTGTTGAACCTTGATGCTTAATCTCCTTTGCTACAAAAGGAAAGATCAATGAAATAAATGAATGATAAATGTTAGATGATATGTAAATGAATGAGTATGAATGTTAGGCTCTATGAGTGATGGTGTGTCAAAATGATCAGCTTGCTATTTATAGGCAAGCTGGTGAACAGCCGGCGGATCCGGCGGATCCCATAAAAGGGATCCGTCCTTTATATCGATTGGTTCCGCCAACTTGATAGCAAAATGACAGCTAAGAGTTTTTGGAAATCTTTCCAAATCCAGCTGTATCCTTCACACCTTTGTCATGTCATATCAAAATCTTCCAAAGTCAACTATCTTGCTTGAAGATCTAGCCAAGATATTATGTATGATGCATGCCATGATGTCATTGTATCATTTTAAAAATAAAGTTTCCTTTTAAGGAAATAAACTAGTAGATGTGTAAAATGTAATTCTAAGTAAACTTGTGAAATGTAAAATGTGTTTTAAAGAGACTTTAGCTAGCATTTATAATTTGCTAAAGGATATACTTTGTAATTGTCATTAACAAAACTAAGTAAAGATCGTAAAATATAAATAACATTTTTAGGACGATATTTGTATTAACACTTCCCTTTTCTTGATAAACATTACCATACGGATTGCAACTATCTCCATAATTAGGACTAATCTTACGAAACCTCTCCAAAATCCAAACATGGACAATTTGCAATGGTGCCCAAACGAAAATATTCTTTTCATCATTACAATAACACAACATTTTATTAAAAAACAACAATAACACAAACAACAACAACAACAACAACAACAACAACAACAACAACAACAACAACAACAACAACAACAACAACACTACATATGAAGATTGTCCATGTACATATGAAGATTGTCGGGATTCATTGCCATTTCAAGTCTTGCCTCCAGCATCCTTACTCTTGTCTCTAGCACCTGTTTTTGTGATTCCAACATGTTTTTCCTAAGATCTTTGGCGTTACAGTTTGAGCACTCTGTTGGTGAAGATCCATCACCTTGAGATGTTGAAGCAGAAGAAATTACTCGTAACTGGTCATCAAATTCACTCTTCCACATAAAATATCCACATCCATGATCTTTTTCTCTTGGTTGTTACATAAATAAGGAAATGTTATGATTGTTTGTATATTTACATAAATAAGAAATGTATGATTGTTCACCTTCAAAAGAGGACATAAATAATATTCACATCCAAATGTATCTTTTTTAGGTGATTTTCTAAATTTTATATTTCCTGTTCCACAAGAACACATAAAAGGATTATATCGCTGCATCTCAGGTTTTGAAATTGGTGTGAAGATAAGAGGTTGTGAGGTTGAGTGGTTTTAAGGATAAGAGTGTATATAATGTGTTTGTGAGGATAGAGCAAATATTTTACACAAATGTTTTGGTGGGAAATTTTGGCGCCAATATTTTGGTGGGAAATTTTGTTGGGAAGTATTTTGGCGGGAAGTGTTTGGTGGGAAGTTTTGGCGGGAAGTGTTTGATGGGAAGCATTGGGAATGTTTTGAGAGTGGTAAGATTCAGTTTTTTCTTCAACTTTTTTACTCCAATCTGAACCCTGTGGTTTATTAGATTCCATAGCACCCCATTTACCACATGTTTCGTCATTAATGGGTACATCTACTTGAAGTTTTCCACCTGTACTCCAACTAGGTGCATCAGTTTTTTGAATTGGTTTACCCCATGAAGAAGCAGTTGACCCAGCTTCCTTTTTGCCCTATCTTCGGGAGCAGGACCCGATTCCCAAGTTGATTTGCCACTAGTCCGATCAACATCCATTTCATCAATATTCAGATCTAAACCGTCTTCAAATACAGGTTTAGAACCGGATTAGAGCTCAGGAGATCCCGCTTCCATGTAATTATCCTCTAGTTCATAATAGTCGAGATCACCACCTAGACACTCATTATCAGCTTCCTATTCAGATACTCCTCTAACCAAGTTAAGGAAGTTGTACACATCTATTCCATCTTTATAATTCAATTCAACCTAAAAACACACACATCCAAACGATAAAGACCAAAGCTTACATAGTTACATTTGTATTATGTGTTGGCGCCAATATTTTGGTGGGAAATTTTGGTGTGCATATCATAGTAAATAGATAGATAATACTGATGGGAAATTTTGGTGGGGATATCTTGTGTACAACCATATCATCTCGACTCATTCGTTTAATATCTCATGTACAACCATATCATCTCGACTCATTCGTTTAACATCTCGTGTATAACTATATCATCTCGGCTCATTCATTTAACATCTCGTGTACAACCATAACATCTCGGCCAAGTTGATTTGCCACCAGTCCGATCAACATCCATTTCATCAATATTCAGATCTAAACCGTCTTCAAATGCAAGTTTAGAATCGGGTTCGAGCTTAGGAGATCCCGCTTCCATGTAATTATCCTCTAGTTCATAATAGTCGAGATCACCACCTAGACACTCATTATCAGCTTCCTCTTCAGATACTCCTCTAACCAAGTTAAGGAAGTTGTACACATCTATTCCATCTTTCTGATTCAATTCAACCTAAAACCAGGACACTTAAAAATTTGACTAGTTATTTTATTTTATAAAAGTATTTAATTTTAATTATATATTAAATAAAAGTATTTATAATAGATAAAAAAATTTAATTATATAAAAGTAATATATTTTAATTTTATAATTTAATTATATATTTTAATTTTATAATTTAATTATATATTTTAATTTTATAAAAGTATTTAATTTTATTAAAAACTCAAAATGCCGTCGACTTGTCGTCGGGAATAAAAGCCCTCCAAATTTTCGTGAAAATTTCAATAACCCGCCAAGCCACAAAACGACAAAAAACCTTTTTAAATGTCTACGACATGTCGTCGGGACATGTCGTCGATATATTAAAAGGACAATAATGCAGATCTACCAACACTTTGCGAAAAAAAAAGTTATACCAATTCCTCCTCTTCTCCGGCGATAAAGAAGACACCACCACAGCTCCACCACCATTATCATTACAGCTCCACCACACCATCACTACACCACCACCGCTCCACCACTACACCACCACCGCTCAACCACTACACCTCCACAGATCCGAGCACCACAGTCTCTACCACCACTGTGCACTTCTTCCCCACTTCTATATCTTATTCACCTTGTACTTTTACAGATGGCAGCACCAGTCGTGTGCGGTCATGGTGGTGACGGTGCCGGTGACCCACCACCTTCCCCTCCCCATCAGATTGAGAGCGGTTGCCATGATGGTAAGAATTTCTGGATTATTTTCAAAGAAACTTAAACTTGATCATTTGAATTTGGTTACATGTTATTTTATGACGTTTTCACTCACTCCAATTGTAGGATCACAACGACCCCGAAGAGGAGGTAGGGCGAGGGGGGAGGCAGGGGTGGAGGTCGGGATGGCGGCAGGCCACGGGTCCGTAAAGCCACGAAGAACGTAGCCCTCAAGAAAGCCGTGGAACTTAACGGCCTGCAGTCGATTGAGTTCGAGTATGGTGATCAGGGGACGTACGTTCATGTCGGCAAGAACACCAAGTGGTTCAGTAACTACGTTGGTGAGCTGATTAGGGAGATGTCGTTGTACTATCCCTCCTGGTACGATATCGAAGAGGAGAAGAAGGCGCACGTCATGGTCCGACTCGGGGTCAGTTATTTCATTTTCCTTTTATATTGTTATGTTATCGTGTTTATTTATTTAAATGTGCATATTTATTTAAATTTGTTTATTTATTTATATCTCTATATTGAATTATTTGAATGTGTACATTTATTTAAATTTGTTTAAATGTGTATATTTATTTAAATTTGTTTATTTATTTATATCTTTATATTAATTTTAACTATATTTAATTGCAACGTATGTTTGACTTGGAGCGCCACATGCGCGAATCACGCTGGCAGACCATTTTGACCGGCATCAATGCGTATCTGGCTAGGCGCTACTCGGACAACAAGCATGACCTGAAGCGCGATTACTTTACCAGAGAGGGTGGGCCTGGGAATGTGGATGTGATACGAAGAAACCCTCCTCCGAACATGGAGCAGTCTGTATGGGAGGAGCATGTCAAGCTCTACATGACGGAGACGACCCTCAAACGAGCTGCTGTGAATAAAGAGAATCAGAAGAAGAACAAGGTTTACAGCCGCCGCGGTTCCAGATCATTGGCCGCTTCTCGACACGAATATGTAAGACACATTTTATTTTTATAAGATTATTTAATTTTAATTATATATTAATTAAAAGTATTTATACTAAATAAAATTTTTAATTTTATAAAAGTAATTAATTTTAATTATATATTTTAATTTTATAAAAGCATTAAAGTTTAATTAAAATATATATGGTGTTTGATTTGTCATCTTAATTTGTTTCATCCTATATGCATGTGTATATACAGTTTGGGAACAGCGAGAACCGCCAGTACCCGTCCCTCATCCAGAGCTTTTTTGACACGCACTGCAAGGATGATGTATGGTTGCAGGATGAGGCTCGGCTTCAATATGTAAGTATCGTTTTGTTTTCCAAATACGCACTTTACTGATTTATTGAAACATAATCTAGTAATTAACCCGACTAATATATTAATTTTCTCATTTTTTTCAACTACATAGGAAGAGACGGTCCGGCTACGGGATCTGGGATTGGATACGCCTACAGGGGTAGCGTACACAGAGGAGGAGATGCTTATAAAGGGCAAGCAGCGGGGTCATATAGCCGGCAGGGGCAGGGTGGTACCCGGCATGAGCAGGCCACCGTTACCATACACCCCGCCTCCACCTCTGGGTATGTACAGTGGGATAATACTAATAGATTACTCATGACTCATCTTATGTATTGAAATGGCCATTTTTAAATTTTGATTATTTCGTTTTTAGGTGTGTACAGTGGGCCCCAGATCGACGAGAAGCTTGCTGAAGCTTAAAAGAAGATTGCTGAAGCTGAGAAGAAGAGTGATGCAGCTGCAGCAGAAGCTAAGGAAGTTAAGGAGCAGCTCCCTTTGTTGATGGGTTTTGTCCGGAGAAACCCGCAATGGTACGAGTTTATTAGTCAAATGCCTTCTCGAGGTGAGGTAGGCTCAGGCAGCGGGTGTGGCGCGGGAAGGAGTGGCGCAGGTGGGAGCGGGAGTGGCGGAGGCGAGGGTGGTGATGATGAGGATCGTCGTAGTGATGATATGGATGATGAGGAGGGGCGGTAGAGGTATATGTGTTATTTTGTGTTGTACTTATCTTTGAAACAATATTTTGGTGACCTGAATCTTATTATTATGTAGTTTAACCTTTTGGCGACTTGAACATTGCGGATATTGCAACATTTGTAGATATGGCAGCTAGGTCTAGCGATTATAACACCTGTTTTGTAATGTTTATAATGTTTTAATGTATTTTGAGGGTGTTTAGTGGTTATACATAAGTGTTTTAGCCGTTATAAAGTTGTACGGTTTTGGACGTGTGAGAGGATTCGATACACTGTAAGGTGGTTAAACCTTTGGTACTTTGTGTATATGATATGTTGAGTTAATATGATCAAGTATGCGGAAACTACTTAATCACACTTAGAAGGTTATTTTGGTTATGGAAATGGAACAGTGATGCTTGTGTATATTGAACAATGAGCATCGAAAGTATAATACCAAAGGATTCAATATTATTGATAATGTTTATGATTGTTCTTGTTCTTGACAGTTACGAGTATGAAAGTTTTATCAAAGGTTCTATTCAACACATAAAACTTAATCACTTGAAAGACACACACTCTTGATATATCTAGTCTAAGATCTCCTTTTATAGTCCAAGGAGATCTTTACAATATTGTTAAGTCTTGTCAAGACTTGTCGAACTACTTGCTAGCTTATGTGAGTCAGTAACTAAGATACAACATGTATCTATGTTTACAACTTGTTCTGAGAATATAACATAATGACTGATCACATGGGGTAAGATATTATCTACCGTGTATAATTGACTTTAGTGTATACTTATCCATCCAGAAAGCAGACTTAACTTTAGAAGAGCAGACTTAATTTTGGTACTCACCAGAATTAATCACTAGACTTAACCACCAGACTTAATATCCAAAGACCAGACTTAACCAGCAGACTTAACTTTGGTACTCACCAGACTTAACACTAAAGCAACCATAATTAAATACTTAAGAGAATTTCCCGATACTTAATCTTCAGAATATTTAATTCCCAACAATCCTCCCCTAAACATGTGAACCCTTTTCAACATGTTTCTTCTGAATTGAATTTCTGATTGTGAGGATCTTGCAAACACTTCATAGTCAGACCCTTGATCTGAGCTTTCTTCTGATCTGTGAGATTGAATATCTTTCTCAGTAACTCATCTGCTTTCTGTTCTTTGACTTTAACAATATCAATACCAATCTTCAGGATTCATTCCTTGACCTAAAAGATGGTGCAATTTCCTTGGATGGAGGAATTATAAGAGGCAATGATGCTGTGTATCTTGGATGCTTGTTTCAACAAGTGAAATCATCTATCAGCATGCCTTTGCAAGTGATGAACAAACGTAGTGAACTGAAATTGAATTTTTTTCTCCGTTTGACCTAGATAGAACTTTCTCCTTTTGAATGCTTCATCCCTTCTGAATATACATAATACTCCAGAATCTTGTTCATGAAGAAGAGATTATCAGCTATATTCTTGTCATTTTCAAACTCTATGTCATCATCTTGTATGCTCTTGTCTTTTCCTCCCTTTCATTGGTTAATCTTCCTTCTTTGGGTTTATTTCCTCCCATGAGATATTTCCTCCCCTAGATAGCAAATACAATTTCCTCTCCTGTTTGGAAGATCTCTCACAATGTACCAAAATATTTCTCTCCCCATCATCTGATCTATCAATTAGAACTTGTTATCAGACAATATTGTACATGAAGCCATCAATTCCTTAAGAGTTTAATTTTCTACCCTCATCACTTCTAGGTGTGTTAACTCCTATGAGAGGTGATTCATGGGGCATTGACTCATGGTCCATCATTTGATGGTTTTTGTGAGTCTCTTTGAAAATCCTTTTTAAGAAACTTTTGCCATTAGCAGTATGTACATGATTTTATTATGAAAAATCATACTGCTTCCAACCATTTTGAAAGGATTAAGTGTATAACAGATACTTAATCAAAATTTCGGTTTAAAGCAACCTCTGGTTGTGTGAGAACCAATGTTTTCAGTTATAAATAACTGCCTGTGTAAAGATAAACCTATTCAAAAGGCTTTCTTGACAGGGTTTCCAGCTCATAGCAATTGTTGCCTCTAACACAAGTGTTAGATTCACTTTTACTAGCTGTTCTTTCTATCAGATGTCCTTAGACTTGCTCATTATACTTAAAAGTATAAAATGATAGAAAGTGAGTTGAGTCAGTTACTATCTGACCAACTGAACCATTTATTCAATGTGAAATATCATAATCAAGTTTCAAGAAAGAAGTTTTAAGGAGGTTTGAAATTCCCAAACTCTTTCTATCATAAACCTATTATGTCATTCTGCTGCTCCCCTTTCACTTGAAACATCCTGTGTGCTCAAATATTCATACCTGGAATTGTTAGTCTAAAACCAAAAGAACAAAGTACAAGGTACTTGTCTTATATTAGAATAAACATATGACTAACTGTATGAATAAACACAATTAAAAGTAATGGCTAGTACCAATTTACAAAGCCAACAGTACAAACAAAAATTTATATACATAAACACACAGATTTAAATCATTGAGGATTTAGCATTCCAATACTTGCTACCAAGTATTGAAACCTTCCAACATCAAAAGCTTTTGTTAGCAGATCTGCAAAGTTGTGTTCTGAAGCAATTTTAAGAACTTGAATTAATCTTTTCTCATTGCAGTCTCTTATAAAGTGATGTCTAATTTCAATGTGTTTTGTTTTAGAATGTTGTACTGGATTTTTAATAATGCAATTTGTACTACTATTATCAATATGAATAACAG
This sequence comes from Artemisia tridentata subsp. tridentata, assembly GCA_021014915.2. Taxonomy (NCBI): domain Eukaryota; kingdom Viridiplantae; phylum Streptophyta; class Magnoliopsida; order Asterales; family Asteraceae; genus Artemisia; species Artemisia tridentata. Next base: position 251,240,252 of record CP139506.1, on the reverse strand, counting down.
TGTTCATAAAATTGTACCCATAGTCAAGGAGTTGGTTTTGAAGCCATAGGACTTGAGCACAGCAACTTGCAGCAGCTACATATTCAGCTTCAGTTGTTGAAGTAGCCACAATTGTTTACTTCTTACACTGCCATGAGATAAGTCTACACCCAAGGAATTGACATCCTCCAGTTGTTGACTTTCTGTCCAAGCTAGCACCAGCATAATCACTATCCGAAAATGCTACCAAATCAAAAGGTGACTCTCTAGAATACCATAGTCCCAACCTAGGTTGACCCTTGAGATATCTAAAAATCCTCTTGACTGCTGTTAAATGGGAAACCTTTGGAGTTACTTGAAATCTTGCACAAGCACAAATAGAGAACATGATTTCAGGTCTTGATGATGTGAGATACATCAAAGAACCTATCATAGATCTGTAAGTGTGTACATCCACATTGTCTCCATCTAAATCTTTAAGAAATGGCTTCTCAGAGTCCATTGGTGTGCTTGCCATTTTTGAATCAGCAAAGTTGAACTTCCTAAGTATCTCAGCAACATATTTATCTTGACTAATAAATATGCCTTCATATGACTGTTTAACTTGCAAACCCAAAAAGAATGTAAGTTCCCCCATGGAACTCATCTGAAACTTATCATGCATAAGCTTCTCAAACTCCAAACACATCTCTTTCCTTGTAGATCCAAAGATGATATCATCCACATACACCTGAACTAGCAAAAGATCCTTCTGTTGGTTCTTGATGAAAAATGTCTGATCAATCTTGCCTCTTTGAAATCCATTCCTTTTTAAATAGGAAGCCAGTGTTTCATACCAAGCTCTTGGTGCCTGATGTAGGCCATATAGAGCTTTTACAACTTTGTACACTTTGTCTGGATTGTCAGGATCAATGAAACCAGGAGGTTGTGAGACATAAACCTCTTCTTCAATAGAACCATATAAAAATGCACTCTTGACATCCATTTGATAAACTGTGAAGCCTAAAAATGAAGCATAATCTAAGAAAAGCCTAATTGCCTCAAGTCTTGCTACTAGAGCAAAAACCTCATCATAGTCTATTCCTTCTTGTTGTGTGTACCCTTGGGCTACTAATCTAGCCTTATTCCTAATCACTATTCCCCTTTCATCCCTTTTATTCTTGAAAACCCATCTAGTGCCAATTACCTTTGCATCCTTAGGTAAATCAACTAGCACCCATACCTTCTGAATCTTGAACTGAAGAAGCTCCTCTTGCATAGCTTCTACCCAGCTTGAGTCATCTAAGGCTTTCAGAATGTTCTTTGGTTCATCTTGTGAGAGAAAACATACAAACAAGCAAGAGTTTGAAAACTCATGCTATTTTGAAGTATAAAGGGCATCAATAAGCCCTTGTTGGTCTGAAGACATCAGTTGTTGTCTTGTCTTCACACCTGATTGTACATCTCCAATCACATTTTCTAGGGAGTGGACTTTATGAATCCTTGTGTGTGGTGTAGAAGGAACTGGATAATCAGGTGGGAGATTGCTCAAATCTACCTCATTTTCTGTTAATTTTGCTTCAGCAGTTAATTCTTCTTCAGCAGTTAATTCTGCTTCTTCAGTTAAGTCTGTTTCAGCAGCATTCTCAACAGCAGAACTATTTTCTTGATCCTTTGTTCCATCTTCCTTGTGTTCTTCTTCAACATCTTCTTTAGCTTTACGAGAAGAAGATTCACCATTTATTGAAGTTGAATCCACACTTGTACTTATTGGAATCCATACATGATATTGATTTGACTCCTTGTCTAACCCTGCCTCATTTGTTGTTTGTGAACCTGAAAAATTATTAGTTTCTGCAACAACAGGCACATAATTCATTGAATGGGTTAGAGTCTCAAGATCAAATAGCCATTTCGGTCCTTGACCTTCTACATTGGATTTATGCTCTAAAAATTCCACATGTAGGTTTTCCTCTACTTTCTTAGTTCTTAAGTTGTATACTCTAAATGTTTTACTATTGAGAGAATATCCAACTAAGAATCCTTCATCTGCTTTACCATCAAATTTTCCTAAATGGTCTGAGGTATTCAGAATTGTCACATGACATCCAAAAGGTCTAAGAAATCCTATTGCATGAGTTCTACCTCTAAAGAGTTCATATGATGTCTTATTGTGAGGCTTGACAACTAAAACTCTATTCTGGACATAGCAAGCAGTGTTGACTGCTTCAGCCCAAAAAGTGATAGGCAACTTAGAGTCAGCTAACATAGTTCTAGCAGCTTCAATTAGTGTTCTATTTTTTCTCTCAGCAACACCATTCTGTTGTGGAGTTCTAGCAACACTAAATTCTCTCCTAATACCTTTCTCTTTGCAGAATTCATCCATAACTCTATTCTTAAACTCTGTCCCATTATCACATTTAATGACTTTTACTTTCTTGTCTACTAGGTTTTCTATCTCTGTAATGAATGTCTTAAGAATGCTAGGTGTCTCATCCTTAGAACTTAAAAAGAAAACCCATGAAAATCTATTATAGTCATCAGTAATAACTAGACAATATCTCTTATGCTGCATACTTTTAACATTTGTAGGACCAAATAAGTCCATATGAAGCATAAACAATGATTGATTGATAGAGTTAAAAATCTTGGGCTTACAAGTGGCTTTGTGTTGTTTGCCTTTAAGACAAGCAATGCATGTTTGATCATTTTTAAATCGTTTTTGAGGTAAACCTCTTACCAAACCATTCTTAACAATCTGATTTATGGTTTTGAAATTAATATGACCAAGCCTCCTATGCCATAACATTGATTCATCCAATGTGGCCTTTGCTACAAGACAAGTTAAATCCTTTTTAGGAACAATGTTCTTCATATCAACACTGTACATATTGCCCTTTCTAGGAATTTTAAGAAGTACTTGACTTTCATCAGGCATCTTAAAATCAGGAGAAAGCACAAGACATTCAGTGTCACAGAAAAGAACTTTGTTCTTTTTATCACACATTTGTGAGACACTAAAAAGATTATAATTTAGCTCTTGTACATAGTACACATCTTCAAAATCTAAATTTCCAGTTTTAATGGTACCTTTACCGGAAATTTTGCCACCAACACCTCCTCCAAAGGTAACATAGCCTCCATCTATTGATTGAAAATCTGAGAGATAAGACTTGTTGCCTGTCAAGTGCCTTGAACATCCACTTTCTGAGTATCCTTGATCCTCTTGTTTATCAGTTGAATGTTTCTGCACATTAATAAGAAGTATTAGTTTGCTTTGGGGACCCAAGCCATTATTGACTTGGATCTGCCTCTTGCATCAATGAAATTTAATCTCTTAAGAACAGTTGATGCAACATTGGATTTAAGAATCCAACATGCTGAGGCCTTAACAGCATTTTCCCTGTTTTTCCAAGCAGCAGAATTAACTACTTGCCTAGCAGTATTAACTGCTAGCTTTGCAGTTGAACCCTTAATTTTCCAAACTTGTTTTTGGACCACTGCTTTTGATTGAATGGGCCTTCTAGCAGTTTTTAATGCATATTTGAAAGTTGATTTTGCATTTTTAACTGCTGGTTTTGGGTAAACAGAGTAAAATGGTCTGGCATTAGAATCTTTTGATCTAGTAGCAGGAACTGCTTTTGGTCCAGACTTTATTGAAACTGCTCTAGGGGTTGTTCTATTGAGATTAGGGTGGATTTTAAGTGTTTTCCTTTTTAGATTCACCCTATTTTGTGTATACCCAAATACCTTTTGGTTGCAGAAAGCTGTAAGATGGTCAAAACTTCCACATGTGAAACAAGCTTTACTATAAAATCCAAAGTCATCACTGTTTTGGTGAGACTTGAGATTGTTCCAATTTCTATGGTCACCTCTGGGCTTGTTTGTGGATCAATATTGTTCACAATATCTAACTGGTTGCCTAACATGTTTTACATTGGACTTAGGCCTATCAGTATTAATTTTGACTATCTTAGGAACACTTGTTCCTGCTTTCTTAACCACTTCAGGTTTAGACATAACCTATTCATCTTCATCATCATCAAATACCCAGTCTTCAATGACTACTTTATCTGATCTTCTATTAGAGGACACCTTTTCCTCAGGAAGTGAAGTTCTACTTAAACTTTCACTTACTTTCTTAGGTTCATCAACAACTAGCTTTGTTTTTGGCTGTACACCATATTGTAGCTCAGGTTGTTGAAATTCAGGGACACCTGAATTTTCTAGGTCAATCCCTGGGGGTTTAGGGATACCTCTGTATGGAGGTGGGACACTCTTATATCCTATTCCTGACTTGGCTCTATTAATCACTTGACATTCTATCATGTTGGTTACACTTCTAGAAGCATGTTCTAGTGTTTGTGTAGTCAAGTGAATGTTTCCATTTTCCTTTTTGACCCTATCAAAAGCCTCTCTTAAAAGCTTAATTTCAGCATCTCTAAAGAATATGTCTTGTCTAAGAAGAGCATTATCATCAGAAAAAGCAAGTTCATTTTCTTTGTAGTATAAGATCTGCTTTTCTACTGATTCTAAACCACACTTATAGTCTATATAGTTTTGATGAGTTTTGCTTAGCTCTTTCTTTTGTTCATCATAATGTTTGATTAAAGTTTGTAATTCTTTAAGAGCAGTGCAAGCATTAGAAAAAACTTTATAATTTTGTACCTCAGTAGAGAAAACCATGAGTGCCATCTGTGAAGAATCTTCTTCTTCATCAGCCATGAAACTCCAATCAAAACCTAGCCCATCAATAGCTACCATAGCTTTTGAGTTTGGCTCAGAAACCTCCCTTGTTTTGGATGTGCTTCCAAAACCTTTGTTCTTGCTATCCTGCTGCCTTGGCCTTCTACATTCTCTTGAGAAGTGCCCCATCATGTGGCAGTTATAGCACTCTATCTTTGACTTGTCAAAACCAGCAGTATCAGTGTTGCTGATTAAGAGCTTATTCCCCGTCCTTTGATAGAACTTCTTGGCTCTCATGCTAAGAAGAGAAATTTTCCATTTTAGGTCCATTTCCTCTAGATCATCATCATTGATCTCTTGGAGGTCTTCATAAGTGAGCATGGACCCATCATTTCGACTTGTGAGAAATGCACAACAAGTCTTCTCATCCAAAATACCCATAGTACTGCTTGATGAACTAGCAGCACCAACACCATCAACAACTTCCACCTCTTCACTTGATTTTGAGGTACTAGGAGTTGACATAAATGCCATGTTCCCAGTATTAGAACTAGTAATTCCACTTCTCTTCAAATCTTGCTCCACAATCTTAAAGTTGCTATACAAATCTATCAGTTCCATTGTATCAAGGTCTGGCTTATTCTTCCAGACAACAACACGTATAGCCCACTCTTCTGGTAAGCTTCTCAGAAATTTTGAGTTCAAATCTTCTTGAGGTATTTCAACACCAAGAATAGCAAGTTGGCTCACAATATTCTGAAGCCTATTAAACATATGGTCAAGAGATTCATTGTTGGTAGAGGAGAAGTTTTCAAACTGCTGCTTGAGCAGTGTCTTGTGGGTTTTCTTGGTGGCTTCATTTCCACCATATCTGGCAACAATAGCTTCAAATAATGACTTGGCATCTTTGAACTTGCTGAAGTTTAAAAGTTGATCATTAGGAATGGTCATCATCAGCATGCTTCTTGCCTTTAAGTCATTTTTCTTCTGTATTTTGTCTTCTACAGATGTTGGGTGTTGTTGCAGAGTTGACACCACTTTTCCGTCCACAGTTTATGTAGTGGTTGTAGGCTGGTAAGAGTTTTCATCTTCAATGATTTCCCAAAGTGCATAGTCTTGCACTCGGAAATATTGCTCTATCCTCAGCCTCCACATTCAAACTCATTCTGTTTGAGCATGGGTAATTTTGCAGCAACATTGGTTTGAATAGATTCAACATCCATTATTACTTCTTCTTCTTCTAAATCAACTATATCAGCCTTTCTCTGATACCAATTGAGAGGATTCGATACACTGTAAGGTGGTTAAGCCTTTGGTACTTTGTGTATATGATATGTTGAGTTAATATGATCAAGTATGCGGAAACTACTTAATCACACTTAGAAGGTTATTTTGGTTATGGAAATGGAACAGTGATGCTTGTGTATATTGAACAATGAACACCGAAAGTATAATACCAAAGGATTCAATATTATTGATAATGTTTATGATTGTTCTTGTTCTTGACAGTTATGAGTATGAAAGTTTTATCAAAGGTTCTATTCAACACATAAAACTTAATCACTTGAAAGACACACACTCTTGATATATCTAGTCTAAGATCTCCTTTTATAGTCCAAGGAGATCTTTACAATATTGTTAAGTCTTGTCAAGACTTGTCGAACTACTTGCTAGCTTATGTGAGTCAGTAACTAAGATACAACATATATCTATGTTTACAACTTGTTCTGAGAATATAACATAATGACTGATCACATGGGGTAAGATATTATCTACCGTGTATAATTGACTTTAGTGTATACTTATCCATCTAGCAAGCAGACTTAACTTCAGAAGAGCAGACTTAATTTTGGTACTCACCAGAATTAATCACTAGACTTAACCACCAGACTTAATATCCAAAGACCAGACTTAACTAGCAGACTTAACTTTGGTACTCACCAGACTTAACACTAAAGCAACCAGAATTAATCACTTAAGAGAATTTCCCGATACTTAATCTTCAAAATATTTAATTCCCAACAACGTGGTAGTATTGATTGGTTGAAAGGCTTTGTTGCTTACAGGTTTTGGTAGATTTTTTCCAGAAAATTTTTAGGAAAAAATCTGGAAAATTGCAGCTGTGCAGCTGCACTATAATACGGTGCCGACGACAAGTCGTCAACATTTAAAAATTAAATCAATGTAGATTTTTTAATTTACCGACGTCATGTCGTCGGTATTATTACAGTTTCGTTGACTTTCTTGTTGACCTTCATAAATTAATACCGACGTCATGTCGTTGGTATTACTAGAATTTTGTTGACTTTTTTGTTGACCGTGATAAATTAATACCGACGTCTTGAAGTCGGTATTTTTTAAAACGTAATTAGGCTTAACTAATCTAATCGTTAATTAGTAGTATAGTCCCAACGACATGTCGTCGGGATCATATTGTCGAACCACAAAAAACTTTGACTAAAAAAACGTGTGTGTCCCACGATGTCGTCGAGTTTTTTTGTTGGGACGGTGAATAGCGACGGAGCATTGTCGACAAGTAGGTGTCGATGTCATGTCGTTGGGATTTTATGGTGCCGACGTCATGACGTCGGCATGGTGGTAAAAATGTCGTCGGGGAAAGCCCCGAATGTACTAGTGAGTTGGGATTTGAAGTTGTTGGTATTCCTCCATGAATCCAAATTTGATGAAGGAAACGAACATAAAGATGGAACAATGGGACCACGCAAGTCATAGGTGTTGACACTAAGGTTGGTTTTGAAATTTGAGAGCATCTCACCAGGATTTGGCTGCGATAAATGGTAGTGGTAGTTGTAGTGTGTTGGTATTGTTTCGCGCTTTTTCAGGAAAAAAAGGTGTTGGTGATAATGGTTCGGCTGACCGGGCGCCATTGTAGCAAGTGTGTTTCCCTTTGAATGCCTTTTCAACTATCGTGGACCCTTTTCTGTGAAACCAATCAAGGAGAGATCTTTTTAGTGTTTTACATCTAGTCATATATTTGAGTAAAGCATGGAGATCAAAAGTGAAAATACCTCTTTTTGGAAATGACATTTTGATCCTGCTAATGTAAAAAATATTGGTCATACATGAATTCTTCGCTTTGAAGGCCAGCTACCTGTGGATGTTATTGACTCGGGCAGGCTGGGTGCTGGCAAGGCAGCTGCCATAGGCTGGCTAGCAGATTCACCCGATTTAAGAATGAATAAAGCATTTTCATATGAAGAAAATATCTTTTGTATCAAGAAATCTCTTGCTTCAGGAGAATTCAGATTAAACCTTAGCTCTTTAGCCATTTGTATCCCTTGAGTTAGTTCATCAATGACTGTATTCTATTCATAAACACAAGCACTCTCCATATCTTTTTTAGTAAAATTCTAGATGCAAAAGGTACAGGCTAAAGATGGGTTGACTTTGTAAGTCAACACTAGTTTATCAGAGATTCAGAAGTAGAGGAGATTATATGATATAGAGATAAAAGTGTAGTGAAAAGAAAGAGTAGAACAAGTATTTATATATGAGGTTAGGGGGTGTTTTTAGTTTGACTGCTGAAACCGTGTGAAGGTTTTAGTATCCTAACATGGAATTCACTGGTCAAATGGTAGTGAGCTCCATTAGCTATCGATTATTCCTAAGGTGGCGGATCCTATAGGGCTTAGCGACTTCCGTCCTATTAGTCTTATCGGATGCTATTACAAAATTATTGCAAAAATGTTAGCGGAAAGGGTTAAACGAGTGGTGGGGAATGTAGTGGGGGAAGTGCAAAATGCATTCATAAAAGGTAGGTTTATCCTTGACGGGGTGCTTATAGCAAATGAGACAATGGAATATTTGAAGAAAAAGAAAGAACGGTGCTTAATCTTCAAAGTGGATTTCGAGAAGGCGTACGATAGCATAAACCGGAGATTTTTATTAGATATAATGAAAAGAATGGGGTTCGGAGAAAAATGGTGTAAATGGGTGGAGTCTTGTCTTTGGTCGTCATCTATTTCCATTTTGGTCAACGGATCTCCATCGGAGGAGTTTGGTCTTGAAAGGGGTGTTAGACAAGGTGACCTATTATCACTCTTTATTTTTATTTTGGCGGCGGAGGGACTTAACGTGATTATTATCGAGGCGGTAGAAAATGGTATTTTTAGAGGAGTTGACATGGGAGTAAATAAGGTTAAGGTTTCACACTTACAATATGCGGATGATACTATATTTTTTGGAGAATGGAATAAAGAGAATGTCAAATCTCTTTTGTGCACTCTCAAATGTTTTGAAGAGGTATCCGGTCTAAAGGTAAATTATAACAAGAGTAAGATATACGGCATTGGAGTCGACGAGGGGGATATGGCGGATATGGCGAGATGGATGGGGTGTGGCATCGGGGAATTCCCGTTCACATATTTGGGGTTACCGATTGGAGAGAATATGAGGCGGGTTAATGCTTGGGGTCCCGTGGTGGAGAAATTCAAAACTAAATTAGCCGGTTGGAAAGCTAAAACGATGTCTTTCGGGGGTCGTCTCACATTGGTTAAATCGGTTCTCGGTAGCTTGCCATTGTATTATTTCTCGATGTTTCGCGTGCCTTTGAGTGTGTTAAAAAATCTTGAGAGTATTAGGAAAAATTTCTTTTGGGGAGGGATCGGGGAGGGTAAAAAACTTTCTTGGGTTAAATGGGATTTGGTTCTTGCATCATATGGGGTGGGGGGTCTTAATATTGGGTCTCTAAGGGCAAAAAACTTGGCTTTATTAGGAAAGTGGTGGTGGAGGTTTAGGAGAGAAGGCGAGAGTTTGTGGGTTAGGGTAATTAAAAGCATACATGGGAATAGCGGGGGTTTGGGTGAGGTTAGGGCATTGAGTAGGGAAGGGTCGGGAGGTGGAGTTTGGAATGATATTGTGCGGATTGGTGAGGAGATGGATGGGTTAGAGGTAGAGTTTACTTCTTCGTTTATAGGGGTGTTGGGGGACGGGAGAGACATAAGATTTTGGGTAGATAAGTGGATTGATAATAGGAGACTTTGTGATAGATTTCCTAGATTGTATCATTTAGATAGGAGGAAAGAGGGTTGTGTGTGGGAGAAAGGGTCGTGGGTTAACGATGGTGTTGGGATTGGGATTGGGTTAGAAGCATTAGGGGTAGAGTAAGTAGAGAGTTCGAGGAGCTTTTAGGTGTTGTGCAAAATGTTGTTGTCAATTCTAATTGTAGGGATAAATGGAGGTGGATGCTTAGTGAAGACGACGGATTTACGGTAAAAGAGCTTGCAAGATTGGTGGAGGAAAATATATTACATAAGGAAAGTGGAGGACAAGAGACGCTTTGGAATAAATTGGTACCTTGGAAAATAAACATCTTCGTGTGGAGGGCGCTAAAAAGAAGACTTCCGGTTCGAGAGGAGCTTGATAGAAGAGGAATTGATTTGGACTCCGTTCTTTGTCCTAGTTGTGATAATATCGTTGAAACTTGCGCTCATAGCTTGGTCACTTGTGATTTAGCGATGAGCGTGTGGGAAAAAATTTTAATTGGTGGAAGGTTGGGAGCGTTAATGTTTTTTCTATTGATGAAGTTTTTTCATTTAACGGAGGCGTGAATGTTTCCAACCTTCTTACTCGTGTTTGGCAAGCGGTTATTTGGACTTCCGACTATTACATTTGGAAAGAAAGAAATGCACGTGTGTTTGGTAAAAAAGTTTCAAGTACTGATAAGATTGTTCAAGATATCAAACTCAAAAGTTACGAATGGATTGTGAGAAGATCACACAAATTGAAAGAGTTAGATTGGCAAAAATGGTTGTGGGAGCCATCCAAGATCCGGTTACATTAAGGCTGTTGGAAGTTTTGTTCAAGCTGCATTGGTACTGCAATATGTTCAGTGAATACAGTTTCTAGTTTCTGGTCCAGTTACAGTGAGACTGCAATACAAGTGAAGTTTTGCTTTGAACTTCAGTGGTTACTGCAATACATTCAGTGAAGTAAGCTTTAGTGTGCAGTCTGCAAGTCATGGGTTTGCACCTTCTGTTTGGCAATGTCTAGATCTACAATTCATGAAGTGAGTGTCTCATAGTAATGATGTGTGTCAGGTTGTCTTTGGCCTATTTTTACCACTATACGTATTATTTAGTGGTGGTGGGTAATAGATTAATTGTTATGTGTTTGTCGGGTTGGTAGTATTTGTGCCTATAATTTGGATTTACGTACTTTGCCATTTAGTTTCTAAATTGTGTTGTATGTATGCACCTTTGTGGTGTATTCTCTTTTTCTTGGGTCCCTTTCTTTTTAACTGGCTTGTTGAAGAGTGGGATGTCATTTCTTGTGTATTTTGTTCCCTTGTTTGTTTCCCGTAATATATGTTGCCTTTCTAAAAAAAATTTATTACAAATGACTTAAAAATACTAAGAAGCTTCTATGAATTAGAAGAGACAAAACAAAACAAATTAAAGTTGTGATTAGAAAGTCCAATATCTTATAACGGCTAAACAAAACCCATTGGTTAACCTTTCCCATTGAGGTTTCTTCCAGGAATCACTTTGTCCAAGAGGAGTTTATGGGTAAATAATAGAACCATGCAAAAAAGTATTGGCATATATGATATATATGTAGTTTGAAAATAATTTGCTAATGCATGGAGACTCATCCTTTTAAAGTTGATAGGGACATTAATTTCCTGTAAAAGACGTAAAACTTTGCATATATTGTCACTATTTTTTTTACAAAGTTAAATTCATTGATGGAGGAATAAAAGATTTTAAAAGACACAAAACCATAATTTGTTTGGAACTTTTCTGGCACCGGCCACTCTTTGCCAACGTTCGTTACTAGCCTTGTCCCATCTCCATCTTGATTTCATTAAATTAAAGATACCATTGTGTCTTCTAAATATTCTAATTTATTGTTTACAACTTTAAACATCTACTTCTGCAAAATATCTAAATATTGTTAAAATTTCAAAGTATAGTCCATATGTTAGAAGTGTTAAAAACACTATCTTCTCAAGTTTTTTTTGGAAAAGAAAAAGAAAGTAAAGGAAAGTTAAGTAAAGAAAAGGGGAGGGGAATAAAGAAAGTGTACTTGTATATATATGTGTTCTCAAGTTGTACTAGAATGAAAAGAAAGAAAGAAATAAATATGTCATTTTTACAATAGTGCTCTCATAGTAAGATGATAAGTTAATAAAGCTAAAGGGATAATTAAGTAATTTAAATAACAAACATCATCTCTACCTCCTTTTCATCCCACAAATCACACTTTCATCACTTTTACTTTCAATTTCACGCTTAAAAAAACTTAAGAACACAACTTTATTTTTGTTTTCTTCACTTTCTTTCACTTTGCACCTAAAACCAAAACTTGAGAACAAAGTGTATAAGAATGTTTGGGAAAAATAGTTGTTATTGATACTGATGTCGTTGTTGGAAAATATTAAAATTGTAGATTTTTTGTTGTAGTGACGTTTGGCAAACTAGCTGTAATTGTAGAGTAAAAGTGTAAAATGTCATAATTGAACATACAAGTAACAAACCTAATATGAATAGGAATAATAAATAAAAAAGCAAATTGGTAATTTTATGGAATATAATCTCCAGTATGTTTTAAAAGCGTTTATGCAATTTATTTTTAGAAACTTATTTTTCTAAAATAATTTACAATCTATGTCACCCGAACAGAGATTAATTTTTAAAGGAGGAATTTTTTTAGAAAAATAATTTTAATCTCTTATAATGTTTAATAATTTGTTGCGCAAAACATGCCTTATGGCCTTTAGGCTTATGAAAGAGGAACACTTGAGAAATTTTACAATGTGATTGATTGTTTATACTTTGTGCGATGCTTACAAATGCATCACCTTAACCTGTTGATACTACTCCATGGAATATTTTAGAGACGAGATATTTCCATAGATATTCTACTACGATCTAGAATACTTCCATCTAGATAATCTTAACTAGATATTTCTAACATCAATCTAGATAATCATAATTGGATATGGCCTTTTGTTGGGTTTTATATTTTCATAGATTTGATGATAAAAAACAAGAAGAATGAAACATAAAGAATGCTAAAAAGATAAGCAAAATACACCAAGTAGATTCTACTGCTAGGCATAAAAGATTCTACTGCTAGCGTATTTTATTCTACTGCTGGTGCATTTCATCCTACTGCTAGTGATAATGATACTACTGCTAGTGCAAAGAAGCTACTGCTGAATGGATAAGAATGAAAAAAGATATTTTGTGTATATGAGTCAATTATATACGGTAGATAATATCTAGATATGTGTTCAGTCAACAAGTTGTAAACAAAGATACATGTTGTATCTTATCTACTGACACACACAAAGCAAGTAGTAGACAAGACTTATCAACTTTGTAATGATCTCCTTTGTACTATAAAAAGGAGATCATACCCTTAGATATTAAGTATGCTTCACAGTGAAATAATGTGAACATCAAAGGGTGGTTAGAAGTTAATCACCAAGGTGCTTCGTATTTACAAATTACAACAACACCAAGTGTGTTAAAATGTAAAGCACCACAAACAGTGAGTGTGTGTGAGAACATCAGACGAGGGGTCTGTTGTTGTTAGGTTTGTTTAGCCTCAAGGATCTTTGATCCCTGATTAGAGTGTAATCATGCTATACTTGATCACATAGCATTGGGGCTAGTTTTAATAACAAACGGAGTAATTGGAAAAACCTTATTGTTATAGTATTGTATTCATTCACTTGAATATTCCGCCAATATTATCATCATGCTTATCATAGTTCAACCTAGATCAAGGTCTAAATAACCTTGAGCCCATAAACGATCAGAAAACCTGTTAGAAGTAGGTCTCTAATAAGTTTTTCAACACCTTTTAGACTTATGAAAGAGGAACACTTAAGAAATTTTACAATGTGATTGATTGCTTATGCTTTGCTTGATGCTTACAAATGCATCACCCTAACCTATTTATACTACTCTATGGAATGTTCTAGAGACAAGATATTTTCATGGATATCCTACTACGATCTAGATACTTCCATCTAGATATTTCTAACATCAATCTAGATATTTCACCTAGATATTTTCTATGTTATGGTCATTCTTCGTCATTCTAGAAGCTTCTTCGTCATAGGCTCGTGCTTTTATGGACTAAATCAAGTTTATTATCCAACACCCCCCCTTTAAACTTGATTTACCGACTCAAAACATCAGTTGCTGTCTTAAGAAATCTTTCTCATTGAGCGGCTTGGTGAAGATATTTGCAACTTGGTCTTCGGACCTCGTATGTATCACTCGAACATCCTTTCTTGCAATGCACTCTCTAAAAAAGTGATAACGAGTGTTAATATGCTACTTCGATCATGTTAGACCGGAATTTTTGCTAAGTCGATTGCCGACTAGTTATCCAAATAGATCTCAGCCGCATCTTCTTGCTCCATATGTAGCTCCTTTAGTATACTTCTGAGCTAAATTGTGTGACATACACACGATGTTGCAGCTACGTAATCCGCTTCACAACTGGACAAGGTAAAGATAGGTTGTTTATTTGAAGACCATGTAAAAACGTTGTTATCCATAAAGAATAGGAATCATGTTGTACTTCTTCCAGTGTCTTTGTTTCCAACCTAGTCACTATGGCTATATCTAACCAACTTGAAGTCTTTACTAGTTGAATAAAACATACCATCGTCTATAGTACCTTTGATGTAAGGGAGGATCCTCTTCGCAATCTGCAGATGTTTTGTTGTAGGCTCTTCCATGAAACGACTAATCAATCCAATTGCAAAGAGTATGTCGGGTCTTGTACATGTTAAATAGCATAAACTTCCAAGGAAACTCTTGAATATAGTTGAGTCTATTACTTCTCCTCCGTCATGCTTAGAAGGCTTTACCTTATGTTCAATGGAGGTGCCAACGGGATTTCATTTATCCATGCAAAACCTCTTTAATATCTCATTTGAGTATCTCTCTTGACATATGAATATTCCTTTTTCCGTTTGCTTCACCTCAATGCCAAGATAATAAGATAAAAGTCTGATGTCTGTCATCTCGAACTCTGTTGCTGCAATTGATGATTAAAGTCTCTCTTGTGTTTTAGTGATGATAAATATATATTCGCAAACACATAAGATTACGAACGATAGCCAAAAACCAAATCACACAAACACCAGACCTAGCGCGCCAGGTTGACGCGCGCCAGAGCTTGGTCTTGTGCGTTTCGGTTTCTCTAAGTCAGCTTTCCTCTTACCCGACTATGGTGTTTTTTTCAAACAAGTTCGTATATGATATTTGAGATGTTAGGTAAACTCGCTTAAAGATTTGGACTTAGAGAGATTCCCAATACAAGTCCTCCCGTTTTATAAACGCCAACTCAAAACTTGTTTTCTAAGAGCCATTAGCTAAGGCAAAATTGTTTTTTCTCAAACCTATGAGATTTTTACTTTCACTAGAACTACAAAGGAAAGTATTCAAGTGACCATAATCCTTACGAATGTCTTTACTAATCACGTAATGGTTTTACTCCCTTATTGGTCATTTAACCCGAGGTCACTTTGCGTAAATGCAACTTTCTCATTTATGAGACATTGCTTTACTATGATGCTAAGCACTTATCTTCCTTGCATCAAGATGATTAGTGAATAAATTAATTGTGGCTTAACTAAGGATTATCAATCTTAAATATTTGAACTTGAAGTTTGAAATATGAATCCTCCTTTGCATATGTATTCACTTCTCTAACACACAAACATTCTCTTACATCTCTTACACATTCTTACACACTTTTCTCATACACAACAACACATACTACCCATCATTCCCTTTGTCTCTTACATTCCCACATTCCATAGAATGCCACCTACACATTCTCTACTCCACACAGTAAACCAATCATTTCTCCAACAACACAAATCAAACACATCACTAACCCTTAGGCTCCAAGCTTCGTCCTTTTTCAACACATTCCACATATGTGAATTTGAAATTGGACACATCTCACTCTTTACACATTCATTAGCCAACACAACTCTTAATCCTCTACAAAAAAATTCCACACATACACACTCACAACTCTTTCATTTTGAATTTGAATTCAAATAACACCTCCCTCACATTTAAACTTTCTCAACACTCTTCTCATTCAAATGTGTGGTGTTCCCTCCTACAACACATCTTCTTACATACTCTTCTTTCTCTTAAGTGATCTTGAATGAGCCAACTCACCACTCTTACATATCCTAGCTTCTCTCACACTTCATCCTCACAAAATCACCAACTTATTTGAATTTGAAATTCAAATAACAACTCTGTTATAACTCATCTATAACACATTCTGATGGGTGATTTGCAAAACCTACCGAGTTTTACAGTCCTCCTATGCAGTTTACCTAACCGTTGTAGTGTAGTATAGGCAAGGCACGGGGGATTGATCGTTCTCTAGGGGAATAGTGTTGTAAAGGCCGAAGTGTATGACGATATAGGTCTAAAGGTGCGGTAGGATTCCTTTTGTATTTTTTTTATATTTTTTTATAAAGCAATTAAAATCTTGAGTTTTGAAGAGTGGCTGTTTAAAAAAACTAATTAAACTAATTAAACTAATTAAAACTAAATTAAATTCAATATGCGGAAAATAAAAGTGGTAACTCTTATGATTGGTAAAGGTGTTTACTTAGATTTCCTTACTCCCTAGTTATCTCTTATTGATTAGTCGAATTGTCACGTCCTTGTTTAATCGGGGCGTTGTATTCCAATATTGTCGTAGGGTGGTGCCAATGTCCCTAACTCTATGAGTGTAGAAGTCTCCTTTAGAAAACCCTAGATCTACAAGTGACAATTAAGTCATCTCCTTAGGATCTCCTACTATCTACAAGCCGCAACTCACGCCATAAATACAACGAAAATAAACCACTAGTGCACTCTAGGGTATGAAAGCGTTAAGTTGGACGTTCAAGCTAACACATATAAGAATATAGCCAGTTTACCTATTCCTAACGCAAGACAACCAACTAAACAAGAGACGACAATCAATAATTAACAACTAGGTTTTATTAGATCTAAGCAAACACTAATTAATTTAGTCTAGCATGTTAAAGTGAAGAAAAGAAAAGCATATAATCCAACAACACATAGACATATTGAATGATTAAAGAGAGACTATTTAACTTTAATAAAACATGAGTAAAAGTGGCTGAAAAGCCTTACAAAAGCTGTGAAATTCATCTAGGGTTTCACCACTCCAAAGTGTTGCACGAATAAAGGAAAACATGTGAAAATATATATAGATTTACAATCGTGATGGCGTCACATTAGGGGTTGTGACGCCGTCAGCCCGCCGTCATTAGGGTTTCGTTAGTTGCTAAATCGCAGTTCTGACGTGTAACAATTCGCATTTTTAGGTTACTATTCACTTTTACTATTCACTCCCGAAAATTTTATTCTACATTCTTGTAATTTAACCTATTTTTATGATATTACGAAAGTTTGACACTCGTCGGGTCATTTTTGCAAGTTTAACAAAACCGTGTTTGAGATTTACGTTTAGGTTTAAACGACATTTAGGCATCCCGATATGTCCATACAACACTACAAATAAGAGAAATAAGTGTTTCTCACATCTTACGACATTTTCACAAGTTTTGGATTTTTACATTTTCTGGTTTTACGTTTTACGCGATTTAAGCTTACGTTTCTTGGTATTCACGACTTTAAGCATCCCGATATAACTTATCACTCATTTAATATGTTAATATAGAGTATATCGATAAGTTTTAACATATTTATAAGTTTCATATTTTTAGGATACCCGGTTTTAAGTTTAGTGACTTTACGATTTACAGTTAGTGATTAACGGGACCAAAACTAACTCCGTAACTTATATAAGGCCAAGATTCCTCCACCTTGTCCATGAAAGTGTATAGAGTGATTCACCAAGGCCTTGGTGGCTTGGTGAGAGCCATGGAACCATTAGAGCATCATGTGTTACATTAGGAGCCATAGAAAGATTTATGGTCCAAGATCAACCAAGTATGTATCATGTGTTTCATTTAGAACCATGTATTAGTGTAAACTAACCTCCTCAAGGCACTATAAATACCCCCTCCCCCTCTCTGGGTCGTTCATAACATCACAAATACCAAACTCTCTTCATTTGATTTCCAAGTTCCAAGTTATACATAGAAGATAAAGGCCTAGTAATTCTCTACATAAATCTAGTGTTACTTTGATGATTCCATGGTTGGATTAAGAGCTATACAAGGTGATTAGAGCTAAGATTACAAGGATTTTACAAGGGTTATATCAAGGCTAGCAAAGTTTTGCAGGAGTTGTGTTGAAGGATTGGAAGCTAGGGTTTTCGATTGAAGGATTTAGTTCTTGTCCTAGTTCATGTATCCCTTTTCATTAAGGCCAAAAGTTGTAAGAAAACCTAGCTCACTCTCATGATCAATACCATTTACATGTTTAATCTATGCTATATTGGAATCATGATATACAAATCCCTAATACAAGTCTAAACTTATATATTATCTTATGTTATCATTTATAAAACAAACAAGTAAACTAGTAACTCATGCTATGAAAAATGACTAGAAATATATACTTATAAACTTGACAAATCTTACAGAATGATAGAAGATCTTACAAGGAAAACTTAGCAATTTGAATCACCGAAAACGAGTATACGAGTCAAAAGATATGATCAAAAGAAATTAGCGAAACCGAAAAACTGAAATCTGTCCAAAACCCACTGTATACGAACTGATGTATTTTTTCGAGGCACTTAAGTTCCGATTCATCAAAAAGTTAAAACACGAAAGTTGTCCGGAACGACGTTTTTTTCAAAAACTCAGGTGCACGGGTCCGGAAAACGCCAAACAAAGGCAGTTTTCTGCCTAAAAATATGAAACAGTTTTCAGCGTCAAAATTGGGTTTTCACAAGTTAAGTAATTAAAAGCCATGTTGTCTTCGAGACTAGTTACTTACTAAAATAACACAATTCATTCAAATAAACTTCCCAAAGTTATTTGACCTTCAGAATGATGTTTTTCACATGTGAAAACCAAATTTTCACATGTGAAACAATAATCCTAACTTATAAGTTTTCACATATGAAACTATACTCATAAACTTATAAATCCTTATAAACTTCATGGTTTTACATATTGATCGCTACAAAACTAGGGAGCTTCATGTGAGGGGTTTCATTTGGGTAAACGGATCGACGAGTTACTGGATTGACGATTTAAAGTGTCCTAGCTCCTCGAACATTTACTACATGACCTCTGGATTATGATGGCCCGAACGGTAGTATGAGATCTATAAACTAAAAATGTAACATTAACCATTTCTATAAAATGACATACACAAAACTACCAAGTATTACATCATGATCACTATAAGGACATATATAGGCCCGATTATGTTTTCTTGGACATTATTCCAAATCTAAGATGCAACAATTATTCTAGGTTGCACATAGAGATGTCCCCGACTTATCCATCAATTCCGTTATACGTTTTGATATCATTAGTTCAAGGTGAGTCATAGCCCCACTTTTACTCATTTAATTACTTTATAAACTCTTTGGGGGAGATATAGGCTCGTTTTACTTACATATTTTACTCGTTTACTTGAAACATTTTACTCGATTGATGAAATACTCTATTTGTTTATTGAAACAAATTACTTGCTTTACTTATACACATGCTCAACTACTTGCTTTTACTTTCACAATACTCTAAATTGTCGGAGAGGTATTGATAGTACTATTTGGGAAGATGCCCCCGCCTATGTGTCCTAGATTCATGACCTCGGGTGACTATAGTACTATTTGGGAAGATTCCCCCGCCCTTGTGTCCCAGATTCATGACCTTAGGTGAATATAATCCGGTGTATTGTGTAAACTTGTGTATTCATGTCGTGAGGTTGAGTTGGCTGTTATTCTTTACATTATGTACTTGCATATATCGTATGCACATATGTCTTACTCATACTATATTTAGCAGTGGGTTGTAAACACATAGGTTGCAAGTTTTGTATGGGTGGAACTTGGAACTGAATGGATTTACAATGCCTTTGCTGTGGGAACATTCTTTAAAGGCTTTACAAATTAACTAAACTATATGAACTCACCAACCTTTGTATTGACACTTTAGCATGTTTATCTCAGGATCTTAAGGAATTAGCATTGGCTTGGAGCATAAAGTCGCATGACATGTTTTGAAGACTTTATACATTCGTATTTACCATTCGATAGTACATTGAAAAAAGTTTATGTAATCTTGTACTCCGGGACCTCATGTTTGTAACTTTGATTTCATTTATCGAATGGCTTTTCAAAAGGTCTCATTTAGAGGTCGTTTTCTATAACTTGTACTTTTTATTATGAAGTAGCACCCCAGTGACACAATATTCCACTGCGATATTTTAGGGGTGTTACATGACGCCTTTGCTCTAAGACTGTGATGCTGTCATGGATTGTTCAAAGGTAGAGACGCCGTCAGCTTATTAGTCTTCACAATAAATCTGAGCCGTCTTGTGTAAATTTTACTATGAATCTTCACCTTCAAATGCAAGTGACGGCGTCACTTGTAAAGTGTAACGCCGTCTGGAGCCCTTTTCTAGACAGATTCGCGATTTGGTCGTTTTCTTCACTTTCTTGTCTAAATTAGCCCAAAACATGCCGGTTTTCATCTTTTGCGTCCCGAGTACCTAAAATGCAAAAAGAAATGATTTAGGGCAATATTTGATCAAATACATATGACTTTAGGGACTAAATGACCCTTTAAAAAGGTATGTTTTAAATCCTTATCAAATATCCCTACACTTGGAATTTGCTTGTCCTCAAGAAAATGTGCTTTTATCCTAATCAATTTACAAGTTAGAGGTCATTTAGCGTTAGTTTAAAAGTAATTACAACACACATTCATTTCACAATGGTCATAATAAGAACGAAAATTATATACTAGCACCTCACATAAAGTGTTTGGATTCTCACATCTCTCGGGTGTATAAGTTATATAACATGTATGGACACAGGAAAATAAAACACTCGCTACCTGTCATAGCACACAAATTACCATAGGCTTGAGAATGGATCAAACCTCCACCACTTTGGCGTAAGAACATAGGATACACTATCAAAGAGGGCTTTTAAAGGGTTGCAACGTTAGGTGTAAGGGTATGGAAAACACGGTTTTGTAGATATAGGGATTTTTACTGGTGGCAAGTCAATCATCTAAGTCAATCACATGTAAAACGTGGCGTTGCTAAGCCAAGACTCGACTCACTAACTTCTAACTCTTTTTGTATTTTTCTTGTGTAATACCCTAAATTCCGATTTCATATTTTTCCATATAATTTGAATTTTTAATCTAAGTTATTTAGTAATTAGTTAATACAAAAAAAAAAAAAAAAAAAGAAAAAGAAAAAAAAAACTATATGTTATACACTTGGAATAATATAAAACATAAACCATATATTATAAATTAAGAATTTGGAATAAAACCTATATATATCCTAAGTTATACCAAAATCGGTGCACCTTTTAATCCCTACACATTGTACACGTTTATTTTTGGGTTTTTGGAACCGAAATCTTTGTGATTTCCCTCCCCTTCATGTTTAACTTTCACAACAAAAAGATAAGATCAAATAATGTTAAAAAATATATTTGTCTGAGTACAGGTGTTTGGTGGTGTACATAATTTTATTTCGCAGGGATCGTATGGATGCATCCTAGGTATGTTTTGTGATATGATTATGATATGGCTTAGTAGTGAATGGTTTTTGTGTGCCATACACCCCATGTCACTTTTGGGAGATCGCTACTCCATTTGATATGATAGGATATAATATATGATATGTTTATTTGGTCTATTCATGTATCATGCTTAGACACTCGTTTTAAGCTCGTAGGCATTTCCGTATGATTCATTGACTTCATTATCTTTCACTTGATTTATTATTCATTTGATTCTCATGACCTATGACATCTTGTTCCGCAGATTCCTTTGACTTCATTTTGTGTACTTATTCATGTTTAGTTTATTATTTTATATCTGTTCACTGGGTTTTTTAAGCTCAGCCGCATTTTCTTTTCCCTGCGGCAGGTATCAAACGGGATGCTGGGATTTGAGTGATGAGAGTAGTAACTTTTAGTGGACCACCCTGACGATAGTTACCCATTTGCGTTTGGATTAGATTTGGAGTTATCTTTCATTTAGACTTTGTTTGGGATTGTATTTCATTTAGAAGTTATTCTGTTTCAGACTTAGTATTTTATCATTTCCTTAGAAGAATCTATTTAACCTTGTAATTAATAAAGTCTCCCGCTTGCGTTTATTATGTTCTGATTGACACCATAATGTGACATTTTGACCCTTGTCGAGTTGGGGTGTTACAACTATGGTATCAGAGCCAGGTTTTGACCTGTAGTACCCTAAGTTATGACCTGTGAAAGATTTGGCCCTTAGGTTTGCACTATAGAAGTTTATGAAACAACCTTTGAGAATTTGCCTTAGGATTTTCACTCTGAAGAAACTTATGATATGACCGGTGAGGACTGGGTTGACTATAAGACATTTGTTTAAGAATCATAGCTTCCGCATCTCTCTGATTCATGCCTTACTTTTTGTTAAGCTCTTTTAAGTATCAATCCTTCGCATCACTTTGATTCATATTCTTGCCTTTATTTGAGCCCTTGTTAAAATCATTCTTTTCGGAGATTTAGAAAATCTGCTAGGATTCGCAACGTAAGTTTAGTGACCAAATAAGTTTAGAATGCCTTAAGAATTTTGTGGTAATGCCTTCACTATATAGGTTTCACTTTTGACATCATCACATCCCTTCGAATTTCGATCTTAATCTCTAATTCATTTGTTAATTGTTTAGATGCTCATTCGTCCATTTTGAGAATTTTGCGATCATGATGTGTTGGACACATTTTGTGGTTTCTCAACTTTTGCTAAACACCTTAAGGTTTCCCCTACACTGTCAGATTATGCCTTACCCATTTCTATTTCCTATGAGAAATCTTGTGGTTCTTAATCACGAGTATAGGAGTTATTCATCACATTTTCATTTGTTCGTTCGATATCTCAACTTGAATTAATCGATGAAGTTTTTATCGTCTGGCATTTCCCCCGTATTTATGTCATCTTCATATTGTGTTTTATGTATCTTTCCTGAAAGGTTACACTATCATTTGTTATATATATGTTTCGTATCCGTTGGATCAAGTTTGTGAAGATTTTTCATTCGTTGAAGAAGCTGATGCTCTATTAGACCGTCGGGATCGAGTCATGAGAAACAAAACCGTTCCGTTTGTCAAAATTCTTTGGAAGAATAATCTCAAGTGAGTCAATCATTTTCATTTCTTTTCATAACTTGGTACGTCTCCGTTTGATCTTTCTACTTTAATTTCGAGGACGAAATTTTCTTTTTAGAAGGGAAGAATTGTAATACCCTAAATTCCGATTTCATATTTTTCCATCTAATTTGAATTTTTAATCTAAGTTATTTAGTAATTAGTTAATACAAAAAAAAAAAAAAAAAAAAAAAAAAAAAAAAAAAAAAAAAAAAAAAAAAAAAACCTATATGTTATACACTTGGAATAATATAAAACATAAACCATATGTTATAAATTAAGAATTTGGAATAAAACCTATGTATATCATAAGTTATACCAAAATCGGTGCACCCTTTAATCCCTACACATTGTACACGTTTTTTTTTGTTAGGTTTTTGGAACCGAAATCTTTGTGATTTCCCTCCCCTTCACGTTTAACTTTCACAACAAAAATATAAGATCAAATAATGTTAACAAATAAAAGATTTGATGGTTCCTTCTTTTCGGCTAAAATAAACGGTTCTATAAACATAATATGTACGCCTCTCTTTTTCTTCCCATTCACAAATACACGACCTCTTTTCCTCTCCTCCACTGATACCCTATAGCAGCCATTAACACTTTTGTTCAGACCTCAAGGTCAAGAATATGGAAGGTTTGAAGGTGGTTTGATCGTGGTATTCTTAGGTTCATTGTGTCTTTGATTCGTGGGTTCTTTCCTTGTCTTTTGGTCTCGTTATTTTTCTGCCAAGGTAACATAATCGCCTCTTTGTTATTCCAGCCATTCGACACATGTTTATCATATGTAATCAGCAAGTAAACATGTAATATGAACTATATTAATCATGATATGTACCATTTTTTTGGCCTCGTTGAATCCGAATAAGAATAACACTTTGAACGTCACATAAAATCATGGAATTGTGAAACTTGTATGTTGACTTTTATTAATTTATGTCCTATTTGAATCTGAACTGAAACAAGCCCTAGAATCAGCTTTGATGACACATTGAATGAAGTACTAAAACTTGGAAAACCCTAGAATTAATTAAGGGTCGATTAGGGTTAAGAGGGTCAGGTTTGTGTTGTTTCTGTCTCAACTGCATGCTGTCCAGAATTTGGGTCGGATTTAAAGGGGTCTAATTTGATAATGCCAATGTGTTTTTGTATGATTCTTGAGTCAAAAATTAAGTTTAAGTTGCCTACTTTCTGAATATATAAATTTCGTGGTTATTGGAGATCGGGGAAGCAGTTTATTGAATTTTAGAAGATTAAGAGCCAAAACTAAATTTCGGGTCTAGAAATTCAGTCAGTTTTTATGATTTTTCATTTACAAACTATATGGTCTAGGAAGCCCCAATTTTTTCAGAAGAATAATTAATATGTCTATTAGTTATTGGAATTTTTGTAGATTTTTCTGATGGGTCTTGATATGTTTTTAAAATACAAACTTTTTGGGTATACCATCAGGTCACATTCTGGAACAGGTTTGAAAAACGATTTTTGTTTGGATACTTTCACTTGGAGATAAAATCTGTAAAAATTAGGGGAAGTGTTAAATATATAGGTGTCTCCGGTAAAAATTATAGAACCATAGGATCTTGTTTGAGGTCTTTTAAAAATCATAAGAATATGAACCAGAATCACATGAGAAACTCTAAACAAGTTATTAAATGACAATAAGTACTAAGATCCGTTATGACATTAAATGAACACATAAGTATTAAATGATCCCTAATCCGTGTAGATTCGTTGAAGGAGGCATGATGTTGTTTCCTAGTGACCACTTTTCTCGTTGCTTTCATTCCATTTGCTAAGGTACGGATATTCTACCCTTTCTCAGTAAGGGTTTCGCATTGACTCTTCGATCCTTGACTATATTTCATTCGTTATGATATTCATTGGTGATTCCGTTTGATATGATTCCATTTGATATGATTTCTTATGATATGATAGTTAGATCGATGTCATTTAATATGGCATTCATTCCAGTTAATATTCTTTTGTTTAAATGTACTATAATTAATTCTTTATGAGGTGATATCTTGTTTATTCTATTACCCGAGCTAACTAGTCATGGAGGTACCATGGCCATGTCATTGAGGCACCAACGGCATGAAACTATCTGTGGCGGTGTGATTGGCCCACGGCGTTCCCTTGTGATGCGTATATTATTATTTAGCATGTGCACTTAATTGCCATTTTGGTACGCCAATATATTTGTCTGAGTACAGGTGTATGGTGGTGTACATAACTTTGTTTTGCAGGGAGCGTATGGATGCATCCTTGGTATGTTTTGTGATATGATTATGATATGGCTTAGTAGTGAATGGTTTGTATATGCCATACACCCCATGTCACTTTTGGAAGATCGCTACTCCATTTGATATGATAGGATATAATATACTATATGTTTATTTGGTCTATTCATGTATCATGCTTAGACACTTGTTTTGAGCTCGTGGGCATTTCCTTATGATTCGTTGACTTCATTATCTTTCACTTGATTTATTATTCATTTGATTCTCATGACCTATGACATCTTGTTCCGCAGATTCCTTTGACTTCATTTTATGTACTTATTGATGTTCAGTTTATTATTTTATATCTGTTCACTAGGCTTTTTAAGCTCAACCGCATTTTCTTTTCCCTACGGCAGGTATCAAGCGGAATGATGGGATTTGAGTGATGAGAGTAGGAGCTTTTAGTGGACCACCCTGACGATAGTTACCCACTTGCGTTTGGATTAGATTTGGAGTTATCTTTCATTTAGACTTTGTTTGGGATTGTATTTCATTTAGAAGTTATTCTGTTTCAGACTTAGTATTTTATCATTTCCTTAGAAGAATCTATGTAACCTTGTAATTAATAAAGTCTTCCGCTTGCGTTTATTATGTTCGGATTGACACTATAATGTGACATTTTAACCCTTGTAGGGTTGGGGTGTTACATCTTGACTCTTTCTTGACTTAAACAAAAATAAAAACGGGATGGTAGTACATTTTTTTTTCATTTTTTTCATTTTTTTCTATTTTTTTTTCATACACTCTTGCCCTACCATCCATTAAAATATACGTCCATACTTAAGGGATTTATAGTTGCATCCCTGCACTTGAACTTTTACATAAATAAAACTAACTAATGACCCGAATTGCAAAGATCAAAACACGTGGAGTACTTAAACATTAACGTACATATGGGGGTAATAACATTTGACTTTATTCCCCATTACTCGATATTAAATAGTACTAAACCCATGAGTCACAATCGTCCCAAAACTGTATTTACAAAATATGACTCGACTTAGCAATCATGTAATCAACTAGGCAATTAACAAAGGGTTTAACAAATATGTTGTAACAATAATGCCCTAAAGATGAGTGCATACAAGGAAGGTTAAGGCGATTTAGGTGTAACATTTGGGGGTGGATTGTAAACAACGCTCTTCGTTAATATTTTGGAATCCACCGAAATATCACGAGAACCGCGAAAAGGATAGGCTCTGAGGGGTGTACTAGGGGTATCTTGTACTAAAAATGAGTACATAGCAAGGGTGTGGGAGAATTACTTGACAAATGAAGCCAATGTAATTATAGAAATAGGTTTAAAACAAGGGTTATCCTAATGCCTCTTATCATTTAGTCAATCCTAACTATACGAATGTAGTCTCAATAGCGATCTCGGGATGCATCACAATTGCAAGTTCTAGAATCTATATACTACCGGTACACTCATAAGCATTAAAGTTGAATGCTTTTTCCTAAATATCTAAAGGCGAACCTCACATTTTTGGGTTGGAAATTTTTTGAGTGGTAGAGTTTTTGTGCTAGCTATATAATTTTTTGAGACGCTTATTAAAACTAAAGTTTCACTTGTATATGTCATAAAAAATTTAAATTTGGTGCTAAAATTACCTTCACAAGTATTTCTTTTGGATTATTACACAATTACTTAAAAACAAGACAAATATCAAATGAGTTCTAGTATTTAAGGTATCCCTTTTTACCCTCCTTACACTCAAATTGAACATTGTCCCTAATGTTCTCAAAAAGTACCAAAGTTATGATAAAGGGAAAAATAAAATAGATGAAAGAAACTAATACTCCCCTGATTTGCTCGGCATAGACGATGTTGAAACATGGTTAAATCCTCCTCAAATAAAATAAAGTGATAAACTTCTTCATCCAATTTGCACTTGAATCTTCTTGTCCAATATAACCTGTAAATTACTAAGAAAATGAACACGAAACCTCGCATAAAATCAGAGGTAAACACTATATATACTAAAAATAAATCTTAGAAAGCAAATAAGATATAATGCTTGCAAAATAAATGTTTACAGAAACCTGAAAATTTAAAAATTCTGAAAATTTTCAAAAATTAAGTTTCGACAGAAAAACAAAAATCTGAAAAACTATTCTGCTATAGTTCCTAACGCCGTCGGGTGTTAATCCTGACACCGTCAGGGTATACCTGACAGATTATTACGTTTTGTTTCTTGGATAATTTATGGAAATATCTAATAATTAAAACCTGAAAATTCTGTAACACATTCATTGTGACTCGATACAAGCATTTGACTCAAACAAACACACAAGTACAATAAAATGTATACCAATCTTTAATTTTAAACTTTCATGTTCGAATTTTGTTCTTTTAAATCAAATATGAACTTCCCTACACTTACCTTTTTGTAAAATACATTTATATGTAATTAAGACGAGGTTAAAAAAAATAAAGCATTTTCACAAATTTATTCGAAACATGAAAGATAAACAATGATGATGAAGTATATATATGGCACAAACAAAAATAAAAACAGACAAACAAACAAACAAACAAACAAACAATTAAAAACTTGGGTTGCCTCCCAAGAAGCGCTTGTTTTTGTTTGAGCCACGAACCTGACTCTACCCTTATTTGACGGATAAAGGGGAGGTTTTCCCTACACTTAGGATTAAGTGCAGGTGATAGTAGCGATACACACCATTAGGGTGGAAATATGCCACGTGAGGTGAAGGGGGTGTGTGAATGGCTTCCTTCATCCTATAACCACCTGGACTATATGGGTTGATGGGTGGGTCGGTTCCACTTTTGTCTCCTAGATGTATATCTATGGATGGAAAATTGGATAGTGGCTTTGGTTGAGGCTCCGGTTCATTAGAACTAAGAACTTCCATAGAACTAAGAGAAAGGTCATGAAAACAAGTATCTAAACCTATTTCCTCTAGTTGTGTTTGGTCCAAAGGTTCTACCTCCATTGGGGTTCCTATAGTCTCTTCTACTTTTTTCGAGTAAGTCAAGGGTGGTGTGTATGCCTTAAATGATGGCAGGACTTGTGGGGTACTCGGTGGGCTTGGATTATTCACCTTATCCTCCATCGTATCTAAATTACTAATGTGTTCATCTTGTATTATGGTGGCACTTAACCACGGCATGCACCTAGGTACCTCAACTCTAACCACCTCATTCATAAACAAACTTTTCGATTGAGCCTTCCAAATTGAAAATACGTCTAAACTTTCGTTTTTTGGGTCCCACGCTCCACTTATAAATTAGGCGTGAATCTCAAAGGTTTCCGATGCATCTTCAACACCAAATTCCCAAATTTTCCCATCGCTCATATAGTCAAGCCTTTTTTGGGTATCGTGGTCAATACGATAGTAAAAGATTTGAAGTGGAGTAAATAACTCGAAACCCTAATAGAGGACTTTTTGGAGTAAATATTTGAAACGAGTCCATGCATCGTAAAAAGGTTCATTATGATATTGTCGGAACATCAAGATACCATTTTTGAGTTAAGTGCATAAATTGTGTGGTAAGTTGTATGGCAGATTCGCGTTCTCCATAATGGCAAACGGAATAATTAATGAAAAAGTTTTATGAACAAAGGAAACAAAGAAAAAGATAGACTACAGGAAAGCTAATAAAAGAAAAAGAAAAATCTCACTTGATAGGAATCTAGTGAATAGACCTAAATGAGATAGAAATCGAAACCTAAACTATTCCCCGGCAGCGGCGCCAAAAACTTGATGGGTGATTTTCAAAACCTACCGAGTTTTACAATAATCCTAGGCAGTGCACCTAACCGTTGTAGTATAGTATAGGCAAGACACGAGGGATTGATCGTTCTCTAGCGGAATAGTGTTGTGAAGGCCGAAGTGTATGACGATATAGGTCTAAAGGTGCGGTAGGATTCTATTTGTATTTGTTTTATTTTTTTTTATAAAGCAGTTAAAATCTCGGGGTTTGAAGAGTGAGTGTTTAAAACTACTAATTAAACTAACTAAAACTAAATTAAACTAAATATGCGGAAAATAAAAATGGTAACTCTTATGATAGGTAAAGGTGTTTACTTAGATTTTCTTACTCCCTAGTTATCTCTTATTGATTAGTCGAATTGTCACGTCCTTGTTTAATTGGCGCATTGTATTCCAATATTGTCGTAGGGTGGTGCCAATGTCCCTAACTCTATGAGTGTATAAGTCTCTATTAGAAAACCCTAGATCTACAAGTGACAATTAAGTCATCTCCTTAGGATCTCCTACTATCTACAAGCCGCAACTCACGCAATAAATACAACGAAAATAAACCACCAGTGCACTCTAAGGTATGAAGGCGTTAAGTTGGACGTTCAAGCTAACGCATATAAGATTATAACCATTTTACCTATTCCTAACGCAAGACAACCAATTAAACAAAAGACGACAATCAATAATTAACAACTAGGTTTCATTAGATCTAAGCAAACACTAATTAATTTAGCCTAGCATGTTAAAGTGAATAAAAGAAAAGCATATAATCAAATAACACGTAGACATATTGAATGATTAAAGAGGGATTACTTAACTTCAATAAAACATGAGCAAAAGTGGCTGAAAATCCTTGCAAAAGCTGTGAAATTCGTCCAGGGTTTCGCCTCTCCAAAGTGTTACGCGAATAAAAAAAACATGCGAAAATATATATAGATTTACAATCGTGATGGCGTCACGTTATGGGTTGTGACGCCGTCGCTCTAAGACTGTGACGCCATCATGGGCTGTTCAAAGGTAGTGTCGCCATCAGCTTATAAGTCTTCACAAAAAATCTGAGCCGTCTTGTGTAAATTTTACTCTGAATCTTCACCTTCAAATGCAAGTGACGGCGTCACTTTTAAAGTGTGACGCCGTCTGGAGCCCTTTTCCAGACAGATTCGCGACTTGGTCATTTTCTTCACTTTCTTGTCCAAATTAGCCGAAAATATTCCGGTTTTCATATTTTGCGCCCCAAGTACCTAAAATTTAAAAAGAAACGATTTTGGGCAATATTTGATAAAATACATACGAGTTTAGGGACTAAATGACCCCTTAAAATGTATGTTTTAAATCCTCATCACATTCTATGAAAACCGTCACTTACACACTCAAACCTCACACAACACACAAATCATCTATTTTGAATTTGAATTTTGAAATTCAAATTTGGGAGACAAGTTAATAACTAACATCCAATGTCCAATGGTTCCTCTCCTTCTTTTTCATATTGGACCAAACTCCCCAACTATCTAGTTACACCACTTACTAAACTATTTTCATTGTTCTTGGTGCTTCCAATTCTTGATCCTCTGACGACAGCTATCGTTCATCCTAATCTTATGTTTTAGCAACTAAACCTTTTTCTTTGTTCTTGGTGCTTCCTGAGAATAAAGGTTTACGAGTGAGCAAAGCTAGCTCAATGTTTTTTTAGAAGCCTTCTATCCTAAGGGGTCCATTAATTTTGTGACTTAGCCAAAAAAAATTAGGAGGGGATGCAAGAGATATTTGGTATGTACAAACTATTTCCAAAATTTTAGGAAGGAATGGTTCAAGTCTGTCAAGAGAGACAATCATTCTATCCTTCCAATTTAGAAACTCATCTAGTTTAGCATTGTTTTTGGCATTAAAGTTTTGATAATTATCTACAACAATGTTATCAACATTTTCATTCTTTTCAACCATTGGTGGAACTTGGTTTTAAAAGATTTTATAAGTTTTTTTTTAGTATCGAGCACTTGTTTTGCAATTCTTTAATACCAAATCTGCTCTGATACCAATTGTAGTTCCCTAATCCAAGGAAGTTTAAGTAAAACAACACAGGGATAAACTTTTCAACATATAATTCTTATTTGAATGAATCAAAGAATTACAAAGTGTTTTACGGATAAACACTTAATTGAATGACTTTAAGGTATTGCTGATGGTCTACAAGGTTTGAGTAAATGACGATACCAAACGTTCATTGAGAAAATTGACATATTTCACTCAAGACCATTAGTCTACTAACAACACCATTTGAACTTTTCAACGTGTATAAATCTTTATTAAAGAATGTAAAGATTTACAGTAGAATAGCTCTCGGTAAAACTATTCCGGTTGAGCGACAAATGTAACACTCTCTTCAGAAAATCTAGAGGCAGCTAGCTTTGCTTAGAAGTTCCTGGGAGAGGGGATTCTATCAACTATAGAGCTAAGTTCTACTTTATGTGTTTGTTTAGAATCCTACTTATCTCAGTTACAAAGTTTTGTATAAATAGGCTAAAGAATACTGTGGATGCACATGGGTGTTGTGGTTAGCTGGCCTAGAAGTAGCTTAGCACATGCCTAGTATAGTAGGTGGAGCGTGCGTTTGGCTTTCCAATGCTGACAATTTTTGTACCCAAGATCTTGCTTTATCGTCCTTTGATAAGACCTTACGTTTATCTTTCCAACGAGTTTCTCGCCCATTCATCAGATACTAAGTCCCTTGTGGAGATAAGTCTTCAGGGTAACTGAGGCATTTGTCAGTTCTCAGTACCGCTGGCGTTGCTTATAGCTCCTTGTACTTTGCTCCCTGACACCTCATCAGTTATACAAAGTGTTTCTTCAGTTGGTCTTCGACTTCCATGAAGCTTGGCAGTTGATTGAGCTTTATACAACGCTCAGCCACTGATGATCATTAGTTAGGCACCTATCACTCACAATCATCTGGGTGTACTATCTGATAACCATCAGGGAGTAACACTTTCTGATAACCATCAGAGAGTAAGTCATTTGACTTCCATCAAAGGGTGACTTACTCTCTGATCCTTATTAGTGGGTGTCGTTCTCACTGACTTGTATCAGAGACTTACTTGATTAGGCTATTTTATGTTTAAATACATTGTCAGAGACCATTGGGTCGAAAATCAGACCCAACAATTGCTCTTTGGTCAAGTAAACTCAAACAAAGGTAAGAATTTACAAGTGAACTCTGGACATCTAATTGGATCAGGGACTATAAAGAGTTCAAATACGAGAGTAATTGCTCTTCTTAAATGTTATAATTAAAATGGAAGATATAGCATTTACTTTGACCAACATTCTTTTTACGAGATAAACTAGGATGTCACGTGAGGGTTTTTGAGACGTGTCAAATATTTACCGGTGAAGTACATCTTCCATTAAATGTTTCTATTCTTGAAAACACAACCACCTTACTTTTGAGGAACATTGATGACAATTGTTCTCCCTTTTTCACCAACTCGTACTTGTCTTTGACTTTCTCGAGGATAGACTTTATCCTGCTCATTTGCTATCTTGAAAAGCCTCGCCTAATTAAATAAGAGATATTTTTAGCTAAGCTCTGTTGGTTGGATCAAAGAGCGCGCTGATAGGATTATTAGGGCATTGTCGTTCGCTGATGAATCTTTGTCCTTAAGCTTCAAGTTTTATACATACTAGCTGACTCCGCATCAACTAAAGAGTATATCTTCAAGTTGTCTTTGACTCCTTGACGAAGTCGACGTGAACCTTGCTAAGGTTGCTCGCCGACTTCTTTATCGAAAAGTCTTTTTATACTTAGTCTAATTTATGTTTAAATCTAATCAGAGATCATTGGGCATTAAATTGGCGCAACAAAATGGTTAAAGTTCATTTTTATTTATTAGCATTAACCTTAAAATGTATCCATTTTACAGGCCAAGTGGGCGGATATATAGTCGGGTAGGACAAAACATAGGAGAAATGAGAAAGAGTGGTTAATCTTTCGAACGAGTTACCAATTAACAAACAAGTTTCAGTATGTTAGCACATCTTCAAAGTTAGCTTGTTTACAGTTTCCTGAAAATTAACCTCAAGGTGCTAATTTAGCAATTCAGACCCTCCAATGCTGATTTACATAAATCAATAATTTCAATTTACCCAAATTAACAGTTTGATTTGTATATAAAAATTACAGCATTTGGATATTTGGGTGGATCTAATTTAGCAATTCAGACCCTCCAATGCTGATTGGGCTATGGCCAGCCCATTTTTCTCGTCTTGTCTCCTTGAAGGATCTATGCGCGACTACTACGCCACCGGTCAAAGGTATCCTTTGCCCTGGTCCAGTGTTGGAAAGGTGGGTATATAAACACCATTTGTTCTTGTAGATACCTGTATCTCTTTTGAAATCAGTTTTTTTGTTTATTTTTCCATTTTTGGTATAAATGTAGGTTTACTTTCCAGTTAATGTACCCAAGGACCACTGGTTTCTCGCAGAGCTACAAATTAGTACCGAAGTTGTAACAATTTAAGATACACTTGATACGCCGAAAGAAGAGAATAGACCGGATTGTAAAAAAATGAGGGCAACTTTCGAGGTAATGCTCCCAAAGTATCTAAATTCGTGTAAAGTTTTGGAAGCCAAATCCATATCTGTTTCAAATTACAAGATCACGTTTCGAGTTGCTGAAAATGTCCCCAGACATGCTGATCGATATGGTGGCTGTGGAGTATGGGTCTGCATTCTATTGCACAGGTTGGGTAACAACTTAAGTATACATGTTGATAACCCTCTTGCGGTAGCTTTGGCGTATCGCGAGCACATGACTGCATACTTTTGGAAGTATAAGATGACTTATGATAAAAAAAAAAAGCACTAGATTATGTTTTCTATAAGTTGGCTTCCATATGTAAAAAAACTGGGAAGGATTATATTCCATGTAGGTGATTGGTATGTCGGTTACAATTTTTGTGGATGAAGATGAATGTAACTTGTATTGTATGTCATGTATCAAAAAAATGGAAGACATCAATGTATGGTTCTTGCTAGATGGTGTGACCGTCCAATGTATGGTTCTTGCTAGATGGTATCAGTCAATTACATGGTTCCAAGGAAGTTTAAGTAAAACAATGGATACAAATATTTAAGAGGAAGACACAGGGATAAACTTTTCAACATATAATTCTTATTTGAATGAATCAAAGAATTACCAAGTGTCTTAAGGATAAACACTTAATTGAATGACTATAAGGTATTGCTGATGGTCCACAAGGTTTGAGCAAATGACGATACCAAATGTTCATTGAGAAAATTGACATATTTCACTCAAGACCATTAGTCTACTAACTACACCATTTGTACTTTTCAACGTGTATAAATCTTTATTAAAGAATGTAAAGATTTACAGTAGAATAGCTCTCGGTAAAACTATTCCGGTTGAGCGACAAATGTAACACTCTCTTCAGAAAATCTAAAGGTAGCTAGCTTTGCTTAGAAGTTCCTGGGAGAGGGGATTCTATCAACTATAGAGCTAAGTTCCACTTTATGTGTTTGTTTAGAATCCTACTTATCCCAGTTACAAAGTTTTGTTTAAATAGGCCAAGGAATACTGTGGATGCACATGGGTGTTGTGGTTAGCCGGCCTTGAAGTAGCTTAGCACGTGCCTAGTATAGTAGGTGGAGCATGCGTTTGGCTTTCCAATGCTGATAACTTTTGTACCCAAGATCTTGCTTTATCGTCCTTTGATAAGACCTTTCGCTTATCTTTCCAACGAGTTTCTCGCTCATTCATCAGATACTAAGTCCCTTGTGGAGATAGGTCTTCAGGGTAACAGAAGCATTTGTCAGTTTTCAGTACCGTTGGCGTTGCTTATAGCTCATTGTACTTTGCTCCCTGACACCTCATCAGTTATACAAAGTGTTTCTTCAGTTGGTCTTCGACTTCCGTGAAGCTTGGCAGTTGATTGAGCTTTATACAATGCTCAGCCACTGATGATCATTAGTGAGGCACCTATCACTCAGAATCATCAGGGTGTACTCTCTGATAACCATCAGGGAGTAACACTTTCTGATAACCATCAGAGAGTAAGTCCTTTGACTTCCATCAAAGGGTGACTTACTCTCTGATCCTTATCTGTGGGTGTCATTCTCACTGACTTATATCAGAGACTTACTTGATTAGGCTATTTTATGTTTAAATACATTGTCAGAGACCATTGGGTCGAAAATAAGAACCAACAATTGCTCTTTGGTCAAGTAAACTCAAACAAAGGTAAGAATTTACAAGTGAACTCTAGACATCTAATTGGATCAGGGACTATAAAGAGTTTAAATACGAGAGTAATTGCTCTTCTTAAATGTTATAATTAATATAGAAGATATAGCATTTACTCTGACCAACATTCTTTTTATATACGAGATAAACGAGGATGTCACGTGAGGGTTGTTGAGACGTGTCAAATATTTACCGGTGAAGTACATCTTCCATTGAAGGTTTCCATTCTTGAAAACACAACCACCTTACTTTTGAGGAACATTGACGTCAATTGTTCCCCCCTTTTCACCAACTCGTACTTGTCTTTAAATTTCTCGAGGATAGACTTTATCCTGCTCATTTGCTATCTTGAAAAGCCTCGCCTAAGTAAATAAGAGATATTTTGAGCTAAGCTCTGATCTGTTGGTTGGATCAAAGAGCGCGCTGATAGGATTATTAGGGCATTGTCGTTCCCTGATGAATCTTTTTCCTTAAGCTTCAAATTTTATACATACTAGCTGACTCCGCATCAACTAAAGAGTATATGTTCAAGTTGTCTTTGACTCCTTGACGAAGTCGACGTGAACCTTGCTAAGGTTGCTCGCCGACTTCTTTATCGACAAGTCTTTTTATACTTAGTCTAATTTATGTTTAAATCTAGTTAGAGATCATTGGGCATTAAATTGGCGCAACAAAATGGTTAAAGTTCCTTCTTATTTATTAGCATTAACCTTAAAATGTATCCATTTTACAGGCCAAGTGGGCGGACATATAGTCGGGTAGGACAAAACATAGGAGAAATGAGAAAGAGTGGTTAATCTTTCGAACGAGTTACCAATTAACAACCAAGTTTCAGTATGTTAGCACATCTTCAAAGTTAGCTTATTTACAATTTTCTGAAAATTAACCTCAAGGTGCTTGATGATATATAACCAACCCCATTCTTAGAGCGGTTAATGTACGAAATTGTGTACATGTCTTAACCTCTTAAACAAAACATATGGCCTTTATATATATGTTTTGCAGAACACACGTCATTAAAGTTTGCAAACTTGACGCCAAACTCAATTTATATACAAGAGGGGCGCATGAGATTCATCATCTTTCTGTTGACAATGGACACACATGCATAACATAACTGAAAACGCGTCATCTTTTTATTCTAACAATGCTATCTATGATCTATAACTCTCTAAAACATTTCTCAATGTTCATACATAATAGATGCACGATCTCAAGAGACATTCACATTCGCTAACACATGCATACAATCTATTTTGATTGCCGGAATGCACTTCGTGGAATATTCTATCCTCATTTATCTACGACTAACCATCTGAAAGAAAAGAGTTGTTAAATATGAAATCAGGGAATACGTCTTCTGGGTCAGCCGGGAAATCGTTTGATGGTGAACTTCCCCAATCTGTGGTGTAGTTTGATTCAGATGTGACTGGGGAGATAAAAGGTGGTGAAAAGACTTGCAATAGTTCATCTTCAATGTTATTTGGGATTTCAACTTGTTGGTAATCCTCCATGAATCCAACTTGTGCTGAAGGGAAGGAAAATGAAGGTGGAACAGTGGCACCATTATCCAAGTGCCAGTTGTTAAAACTGGGGTTGGTTTTGAGATAACATGGGATCATCTCGGGGGGATTTGGAGGTGATAGTTGGGGTTGGTGATAGTGGTTATACTGGTGAGTTGACTTTATTTCATGTATTTCAGGCGAAGGTGGTGGTAATGCTGTTGCCATGTAGTGAGCGCCATTGTTGCAGGCACGTTTCTCCATAAATGCACTTTCAAAAGCTGCTGACCCTTTTCTGTTAAAACCAATCAAAAAGAAAGATTTAGAACTTTATACATTTACTTTAACTAGAATATTCTCATACAGAAATCAGAAGTGAAAGTACCTCTTTTTGGAAACGACATTTTGATCCTGCTGATAGGTAAAAGGTTGGCCGCCAAACTGATCAAACTCAAATTCTCCACATTGTGTGCTGCCTATGGATTTCGATGGTTCGGGAAGATTGAATGCTGGCAGGACAGCTGCCTGAGGCTGCCCGGAATATTCTCCAGATTTAAGAACGGAAAGAGCATTCTCATACGAAGACAAGATTTTCTGTATCAAGAAGCCTCTTGCTTGGGGTGTATTAAGATTAACCCGTAGCTCTTTAGCCATTTGTATCCCTTGAGTTAGCTCACCGATGACCTTCTGTTGATCATAAACACAAGCACTCTCCATTATGTTGATCAGTTAGTACAATAAGACTTGATAAGGGAGTACAAGCTAAACTAGGTTGACTATGGAAATCAATGCTAGCTCATGAGATATTCAGAGGTGCTTGAGATTCTATGATATGAAAGGAAAGAGTGAAGGAACTACATATATATAGGGATTGGTGGAGGGTCAAAGGTTGACTAAAGAAACCGAGTGAATTTGTAGTTTGCAAACGTGGATTAATATTTGGTCAAACAGTGTACTAAGTGAGCTCTATTTGCTCTTGACTATATATTACTCCGTACTAATTAGTATTTAATAGTGACTAAAACTACTATGAAGCTTCTATAAAGGAGTGATGAATAAGTTAAAAAAGACTTACAATACAGTAGTTCAATATTGTGGGACAAACAAAAATTCCAAATGGTCAACCTTTTTTCCATCTAGCTTGTTTCTAGAAATCAATTTGTCCATAACTCATTGTAAAAAATGCTAAAAAAAGTGTGTTTACATTGTTCACAAAGTGACACTGCTGATGTGATATATCGTTAAATTTCTAAATAGGACCTGGACCTCCACTAAGGTGCCCGGTCGTCTTTGGGTAGAGTTTGAGCGTGACAAGCAGGCTTCACTCTCTCGTTTTCAGTCTCATGACATCATCCCACAAGTAAATTTTGTAAACCCAAACTGCTTAAACTCTCGTTATGTTAAGTCTTCTCATCAAATATGGATATTTGGTGTGTTAGATATAAATTAGCTTCAACATCTTAGTTTTCACCTTAATTAAAATGTCTGCATAATCTTTTGTATCAATGATAAGTTACAATTTTTTTGAGTATCTGATGACGTAATATATTAAGTGTATGTGCTTTCCTCTCTAATGAAACACCAAATTTTTCGTGGGAAGAACCGGGGCTTTAATATTCTTCAATCTTCACAATAAAGAACATCATTTTTGTGTTAGTTGTTACTCTAACAATTCAAGGAGGTGAGATCAACATAGATCATAAATTATCTAAAAATTCGATGAAAAAATCTTAGACATTCATTTTTTTCATTATAAAAAAAAAAAAAAAAAAAAAAAAAAAAAAGGGATCATTTTCCTATATTTTTTTGAAAATAAAATATCTTGTAAACGGTAAATCGTTAATTGATAAAAGATACACCATCGCGACCGAAATTCTTTTATTTTTAGTAGACGGACACTTAAATATACTTTCGACGAATATTTTTTTCGAGTTCTTTTCCTAGTGATGAAATTTTTGCAATGAAAAAACAGATTTGTTATTTTAACAATTACGTGTGATTTCCAAAAGAACAAATCAATTCTGATTTTATAAATCACACGTGATTTTTCAATGCGTAAATTTCAACATTAAAAAAAAAAAAAAAAAAAAAAAAAAAAAAAAACCGCAAACAAAAATTTCGTCGAAAGTATATAGAATTGTCCCTCTATATAATTAAAGATGATTTAATTCTCGTCGCGATGGTGTGATTCATTTCGCGTAACGATTAACGCTATGTGAGATATTTATTTTTTTTTTAAATTTGTTGAAAGTTGTCTTTTTTCTTTTTTTTTTAATGAAAAATTGAATTGCTAATATTGCTAATATTTGTTTATTAGATATCTAGAGAATTTGTTCATTTCCTTGCTCCTTTCCACTATGGCTTTGTATCAATTTATGTAGTTGAAAGAAAACCGCTCTTCTAAAGGCTACACATCTAAGTAATCACTGTTTCTCCACTGTGAACGTACACGTATCCCGCACTGTGGCGCCCGGGATCTTGGACTTTCCCTTGAAAACGATTAGCTCATTTGGCGATAATCAGTCTCCAAAATTCAAACGTTGGTTTCACATCTTTGATATGGATGGGAGAATGGGATGATATGTCATGGGACGGACATTAATAAAAGATTGGGCTATTTTAGGAGGGATGTCGTTGAGATATGTCCATGGCGTTAATAGAAAAATCTGATAAACTCAGATAATTTTTGATAAAACATGCTTCCATATAATCAATAATAATTATACATATCGACAAGCAATGATGTCTACATCACCAGTGTAACCGATTAATCTGCTAAATATACTCAACATTGAAACTTAAGTTATAAACTACTAAAATAAGGTTTGATGTGATATCTATTTCTCGACAACACCACAGATGATTACACATGGTTCTCATCTTTGTACATGATAGATACACTATGTCAAAAGAGATTAACATTCACTATCACATACAGAAAGATACGTCATCAAGTATCACTAAACGATTCTTTTTCCAATCCAAAAGTTGTGACGGCGAGATTTAGAACCTGGGACCATCATTTCTATTTAAAAGAATGAGTTTTTAAAATTTGAAATCACGGTCTAAATCAGCCGTGAAATTTAGTGATGGTGAACTGTCCCAGCCCGTGTAGCAGTTTGAATCAGAAGTGCACGGGGAGATAAAGGGTGGCGAATACACTTGCAATAATTCATCATCAAAATCATTAGGCAGATGAAGTTGTTGGTAATCTTCAATAATGCCAAATGGTTCTAAAGGGAAGGAAAACGAGTATGGATCAGTAGCACCAAAATCCGAGGTGTTAACAGTGAGGTTGGCTCTCAGATTTGAGAGCATTTCACCAGGATTCGGTCGTGATAGATGTTGGTGGTGTTAGTTTTGTGGACAAATATTAATACGTGTATGTCTAGAATCGAACTCGAGACCACGGGATTGCACACTTTACGTATGAGAATTAATGGATAATAATTATATATATAAATCGTTATATATTTAATTATTAAAACACAAATAACGACTAACGGACGTTAGTAGTTAACGACAATTTACTAACTACCGTTAAGTATTAAAGAAAAGGACTAAAGTGTAAATTGGAGTCAAGAAGGATCCGGAAACCCCTTGTGGGTTATGTGGCCGGTCGACAAGGAGCAAGGGAAACCCAAACCCACTCCAACTTGTCCTCCAAGTTTCACTTAGTATAAATACAAGGCTTAGGGGTTCATTCTTTGTATCTTTTGTGCACAAGCTATAACCCTAAACTTGTTTTCTTTTCTTTCTTGCTTTGGCCGATCGATACAACCCTCACAAAAGGGTCGATCGGTTTGTTTTCATAAAACAAACTTTTGTGTTTTCTTGATCTAGCAATCACGTTAATTTGGTTATAGTACGTGTGTACAAGAACATGGTATTAACTCACTATAGTTAATATCTTTGATTGAATTACAAAACGGTAAGGGGTAATTCGTTAATCCACTTATAAACCCTAATTAGGATTCTTGATCTTGATTGAAAAATACTTAAAGTTGATTCTTGTTTAGATAGAATCAAAGGTATGCTTACTTTATTATTCACTTAACTAATTATGTGTTATTGATCCTTAGCTTCTGCATGTTCACTTTACATGTAATTAATTACCGAAACACATAAAAAACGAATCTTGGATTGTGTTTGTATGTTAGTTAATTTTTAGGGTTTAAATATCAAAACCCTATTTTTTTTTTTTGTGGGGGTGGGGGGGGGGGGGGGGGGCGATGCCCTAATTTTATATAAAAAAAATGTTATGTTGTTTTGA
This sequence comes from Artemisia tridentata subsp. tridentata, assembly GCA_021014915.2. NCBI lineage: Eukaryota > Viridiplantae > Streptophyta > Magnoliopsida > Asterales > Asteraceae > Artemisia > Artemisia tridentata. The sequence goes on along the minus strand of CP139506.1, from coordinate 251,199,235 downwards.
AACCCTAATTGTAACATGCTTATGTGTTTTAGTTGTGTAACATCCCCGTTTTCGATAATCGTAGCGGAATATAAGTTGGGGTATTACTTCAAGTATCACAGTCATGAAAATAGAAAAACGACTCGAAAATAGACGTTTTAAATAAAATTGTTATCATTCATTTATTTAAAGCAGAGTACATAATACAGGCCCCAGGGGGAAGTTTCGAAGTACGTTATCAAAGTTACAATATTCTTTGAATGATAACAAAATGGACACTCTTTTTATAAGAAAAAATCCACAACCACTCCGTGCCAAATCAAGCTTCTAATTACCTGAGATAAAACATGCTAAAAAGTTAACACAAAGGTTGAGTGAATCAATAGCGTTTAAAGTTATTAGTTTGAAGACAAGCTAAATAGAAAGTAATTCAGAAATATTGCAGTTCGTTATATATTGCCCTAAGTCTCATGACACGCAAAACGTTAACTGGTTTATAATCATAGTAATGAGCTATTGATGTATATTACTACATAATTAAATGAAGTAATTTTGCCCCCGAGTAGAAGATTGCCGGTCTCTTTATTTTCCTCAAATAAAATGCATTTGGTCACGTTACGGTAACACAAAGGGGTCGTCACACCCAATAGATCTATTCATTATATTCTCACTCACTCGAAAGTGATTAACGGTCCATGATGGGAGGTCTTTTAGGCAACAGGTAACTTAGGCAATATTAATCAGGAAAACATACAGAAAAACAATTGTGTTCGGTTTTGTAACATGTATCTCCCCACAAATTTGGAAAACGTATAAAAAGTGGGACTATGAACTCACCTTAGCAGTCTGGATGGAAAACAAAATTAGATAGAGTTGATAAACGTCTCCGGCACGCGACCTGGGTTGGTATGTCAAGTTTCAGTAATCGTATTCCAATATATATAAGTTTTAATATTCGTTTCGTAACATTTTCGTAACATTTTTGGTTGTTTAATATGGCCAAGTTTCAGAATTTTTGGGTGTCGAATAGGGGTCGAAATAATTTTCCCAAGTGGGGCGATTGGGACAGCTTTGCGATAAGAAAAGAAATGGAAAAACAAGATGGTTTTTGAGTTTTAAGTGTTCTAGCTAGTTTTTAAAGTATGTTATCATGATCATAATTATATTTAATCTTTCCCTAGAGTGTTTTAGAGCCTCTTGATTAATAATGCTTTAAAAGAAAAATTAGGGTGTGTTCGGTTTGGTTCGACAAAAGAAGAAAAGAAAGAAAACTTAAATTTTAACCTAGTTCGCTATTAGAGTTTATTTTGTGACTTTTTTTTAAGGGTTTTGAAGTTTACAAAAGATAAGGAAATGGGCTAGAAATACTTACTTGTTACTAATTCGATCTATAGACTTTGTGGGCGATATGGCTTGGAAATGAACACTAGGGTCTCCCCTCCTTCTAAGCCCTTCTAGGATCTCTCTTTAGCTTATATTTGGACTATAGGATCAGTGGTAGAGTGAGATTGGGCTGTTTTTGGTGTGTTCGAATGATGTGAAGTAAAAGAAAGCAAGTATGGGTCGTTATTTATAAGGAAGGGGTGTTGGGGTTCTCAAAGTGCTAAGTCACCATGTTATGGTGAAGAGGGGACAAGATGATGTAGTACTAACCACTTGGACGACAAATGTATGGAGGGGGAGATATGCATGATGTGGTTCGATCCCTAGCCTTATAATTTACCTACAATATTTGACTTGGGTAAATAACTAGGTAGCAAGGTGAGGTGGAGGTATTTAGGACTTAGAAGAGAATATATGATGTAAAACATACTTGGGTCTTAGTGAGGAATTTGTTTGGTTTATGTTTAGCTAGAATCGAACCATGCAAACCCTATATGGATCGAATGGCTTATGTGATTGGTACATTGGCTATAAAATATTGTACACTAGGGTTTTAGGAAGTAACAAGGTTAGTTTAGAGTTAGGTTTAAGTATTTGTTGAGTAGAAAAATAATTAGGGTTTTATATATGTCGATTTGCATAGAAAAGAAAAAGAAATCATGTTGTGCTTTAGGGTGTTGTACCATGGGCTTAACAGGGTTGTACTAGGGTTTAAGAAATATGGAAAATATATATTTAATGTTTGGTTAAGTTAATTTAATTATACGTTAATTTTATTAAGTTTAAAAGTATATAAGTGTGTTTTTAGGTTTTTATGCATTGAATGCTTGTACATTAGGTTTAGGGACTTGTACTTATAATTAGTGAGTTTAAGAAATTTATTTTTAATGCTTGTGTATAAAATACTTGTACAATGTGCTCTAAAATGAGTACATTGAGGTTTATAATGAGATTTTAATTAATATTATGTTTTTATGTATACGTTACTCGTACATTGTCTTGAAAGACTTGTACATTTATAATTGGTAAAAATTATATATACATTAATTAAGGTTTGTGATTTTATTACATAAAATCATGATTTAATGAAATTAGGGTTTTTTATCGGGAGTTAAAATGATTTTAGGGTTTCTGTGCTTTAGTAACTTGTACATTAGCTTGGATGAGTTGTACTTTAGTGTTTTAGGGTTTAGTTAATCATATTCATTGTTATAATGGTTTAGGGTTTCGTAAAAATTATAATAGATAAGAAATATTTAGTTTGTACGTTTGTTAACAAATTAACGTAAAGTGGCAATGGTATATCGTAGGATTTTTATATGGAAATGTTTATATAAAATAAACATTAAGTAAGTTGATGTTGGTCCGCGTGAGAGCACGTTTATCAAGGATGTGAGTTACGTCACATTAGATAGTAGTTACGATCAGATAAATAAATATAAAAAAAAATACACGTAGAAAAATGGATAAGTATTCTTTATTAGAATATATAATAGTTTATTACAAGGTGAAATTTTACCAGTGGTTACAAGTTGCGTATCTTGTAACTTGTGTTAATCCATGATGAAACATGCATGTTTGTCATGGATTATGATTGATTAATTGTTAAGTTGTTTTATCACATGTAATTTTTGATAGATATAAAATTGGGGAAGACCTCAATTAAATATTAATGAATCTATTATGTACAATATGGTATATATTTGATATGATTAACGCAATCGATACGTCAATGCATGTGGCTCACTTACCTTTGTAAGTGATAGTCTTAATTAAATATATGCATAATTAAACATAGAATGATTATTAATAGGTTTTATCAAATAAAGTTTGCATGTGCCTATTTGTTTACATAAATTAATTGTTAAGTTATGTGCGTTTTTTAATTGTTTATTTTTATTTTTATTATTACTTGTTTTTTGTTTAATTGCATGATACGTTGTAAGCAAAAAAGGGTAATTTTTGAATAGAAAATAAATTGACTAAAAAAATGGTGAAACTTGATGTGATAAATTATGAATCTTGCAAAGTCTTATGTGCCGATAGTGGTTCGCTTCGCACGGTAATTTGCTCCCAGGCGAGACTAGCAAGGTTATAATTTATAACTGTTTTTAAGACTTAAAGTCATAAACTTTTAATTGAGTGACGAGTTTTTGTACCAATAGTAAGAACGGCTCATTCAGTTTTGACAAACTATAAGAGGGGTTTAAGGAGGATTGACATTAAATTGTCAAACCAAAAGAGACGCGTTTTTAATTGGCACTTGTGCTGACGTTTGTCTCTCTGCTCCTTTGTGCGTCAAATTGGAGCTACCAAGTACGACTATTTTTATGTACAAAATCATCTTAAGGGTGAATTGACCTCAATTCCACGTGCCACTTTGTGGTAATTATCCGAATAACTTGGGTCTTTTGACTCATGCAGTAGTAGGATATAATGGGCGATAATTGTAGGTAATTCTTTGATTGGTGAACCCAATACCTCAATTAAAACTTTGTTGATACGAAGATGTGTGCATGCTTCTTCGTACATATTTTGATTGACACATCAAAATTAGTACCCTAAAATTTAAGTTCATGCCATCTAATTATAAAAAACACTTGAAGTTATTATTTAGCCTAAGTGAGACCTTACATAGATTTTAATGACAAGGTAAATTTCCGTTAATGCGTGAGACCATAAATGGAGAATTTGCAGTTTCTAAATTAGACAACTTAATTAAGTTGTTAGTGAGACCTAGAAACTTAAGGCATGAGATGGGATGAAACATGCTTACTTTGCAAATTGAATTTGGCAAATGTAAATCCCATAATGATCTAGGAATTGGAAATTGTTTGCCAATTATTATTCGACAGATTACCATATTTTATACTTTCATTACTAGCAGATCAACTCATGTAGTGAAATTATGTAAATTTGGATCATAGTTTTCAAGAAAATTCAATGGTTATATGAATATTTCCTTGGGTATTTTATTTTCTTGAAAAGTTGTATTATCAAAAATACTAATATTTGAACTTTTTCTGTAGAAATGGCTCAACCCGATAATGCTGTACTAAGTTCCGCGTTCAAAAATCATTTTGAACGGGAAAAATTGACTGGCCCGAATTTCAATGACTGGCATAGGTCACTCGGGATAGTCTTGAGAGTGTCCGATAAGCTGGAATACTTGAATAAGCCTTGCCCTGCTGAACCAACTCCTACTGAACCCGAGGATGTCAGAGATGCTTGGAAAGAGGAGTATAAAAAGCACAATGAGGTTGCGTGCTTGATGCTTGGAAGTATGGCTCCCAAATTGCAAAAGCAGTTTGAGCACCATTTTCCTTATGATATGCTTCAAGAACTCCAAAAGACTTATGAGAAACCACTTGTAGTTGAATTGTATGATTTGATCGATGCATTACATAGCTGCAAGCAGGGTGAAGGTAAACCTGTTAGTGATCATGTGTTGGAAATGAAGAGCTACATGGACCAACTACATCAGATCAACTACATCTACCCAAAAAATGTATGTGTGAACTTAATCAACAGATCCTTGAACAAGGAATTCTCTGGTTTTGTTCGAAACTTTAACATGCATTGCGCGGGGAAGACATTCACAGAGTTACTTGCAATGCTTGTGGACTATGAGAAAGGTTTACCAATGAAGGCACCTACTCCTCAGGTATTAGCTATACAAGGAGGTAGGATACAAAAGCCAAAACCGCAGGCGAATAAGAAGGGTAAGGGAAAGGTTGACAAGGGTAAGCAAGTTATGGCCTACCAACCTAATCCTAAGAAGAATAACCCTAAGAATAACAAGGTGAATCCTAACAAAAAGGATCAGGCTTGTCACCACTGCCATGAGGTAGGACATTGGAAGAGTAACTGTCCACTTTACCTTGAGGAGTTGCGAGTGAAGAAGTGGAAGGTTGAGGCTGGTAACCCCAGCACTTCAGGTGACTTTTTCATGATTGAACTATTTTCATTAACTCATAAAATAAATTCCTGGGTATACGATACTGGATGTGGTATTCATATTTGCAATACACTGCAGGGGTTTAGAGTTGAAAGGAGACTGGCCTATGGAGAACAATATCTGCACGTGGGTAACGGAGCATATGCAGCTGTTGAAGCTATATGCGTATTTAAATTAGTTTTTCCTTCGGGCTTAGTACTGTCTTTAAAAAATTGTCATTATGCACCTAATATTGTTAGAGTTGTTGTTTACTTTTCATGTTTGTTGGATATTGGTTTTTTAATCATACTATTACTAGCAATGGAATTTCAGTTTCTTTAAATTGTGTTTTTTATTTTAATGCTATTGCAGTGAATGGTGCTTTTGAAATTGACATGAATGATAATGTATCCAATAATTATAATTCAATGTATAGCATCAATAATAAGTGAATCAAGAATGTTTTGGATTCAGCTTATCTTTGGAATTGTCGACTTGCTCATATAGGCAAGACTCGTATGGAAAAGCTGCAACATGAAGGGATTTTACAAGATATCAATGATGAATCATTTGATAAATGCGAATCTTGTATGTAATATATATCAAAACATAACACACACACTAATCTTTGATGCTTGGACGAATTAAAGAGAAAGTTTAGAGAGAGAAAGTGAAATGGGAGTTTCTTGAGAGAGAAAGTAAAATCTATTAGATTAGAATGAAAGCTCCAACCCTCTCCCTTGGTGGGAAGAGGGTATTTATGCAAATAACATAAACGCCCCATGTGGGCTATGGAGCGGGTTTACAGTGGGTAAAGACCCGACCCGACTCCATGGATGATACGATATCTAAACTAAACTATTAAGCCTACGAGCTAATTAATGCTAATGAGTACTCGGGGTGACCGAGTCTTTCATATGAATATTTATATTCCTAAAAATCTCCCCCCTAAGGGAGGTCACCCCGGAAATTACAATTTAAATTCTAGCATTCTAATGAACTTAATTTCCTAGCTCGTAGTCTTTGATTCTTCAAGGTCTTTAATCTTTGTACTTCAAGCAATGATCTTGCGACTAATGTTCCTTTGGCTTGTGTGATCTTTGAGCATTCTTTGAGATCATCAGCCACCGTAAATCTCCAAGTTCATCCTTTGTAGTATCGCCTTCATGTGATTATAGTGACCATTGGACCGACATGCTCACACTTTTCTGGATCAGGAGACTTTGCATCAGAGTTGCGGAAGCATTGTTGTAAGTCTCTCAACTTTCATGATCCTTTGATAATGAATTAGTCGTGTGAGCATGGGGTGTGGATTGACATGTCTCTGCTGGAATTAGGTACCACCATCACCATCTTTATATAAATCTGAAATAAAACAGTTAGCAATAAAGTTGGAGAACGAATATAGCTTTGTCATTTGCTCGATGTGGTTAGATTAACCTTCGGTTCCGTGAGGACCGACCTGTGATCAGGTAGAATCCCCTTTAAAGAAAATTCTCCTTGACAGGACTTTCCAGCTTGTTGTAAAGAATCATCCAACGAATTAACATCAGAATCATCATACTAAGCATGTTCTTATACCGGAACGTCTCAAAGCAGACAGCACGGTAGAGTGAATCAGTGAATTAAATACCCACTGATTGATGAGAAATTGATTAGAAAAATCACTCGCGTGTCACTGGATAAACATTTAATGCAACACGGCGAGGGTTTTATAAATTGAATCACATTTCTGTCATAAACACTTTTGTTTGAAAATTTACACAATCAATGTGCTCAAAACTCAGTTGGTGAGCAAATTGAAAGATTTTCCAAAAGTATCCATCAATCCATTTCCTGGAACAAGTTTGATTCAAATGTGAATCGCCCCATCGTTTCTTTCCAGTTGTCACTAGTTTGATCCATGAAGGATCTCACATGTCACCTACCAAGAGCTTGTTTGATGTTCGCTCTAGAAGGATTTCCATCTTCATTGTGAATACTTTACGTATCACTCGGATGTTCTGGCAATACCACAAGGATAATGCGTAGGACTCTTAATATATGTTTTCTTACTTTTCACGGTGTATGAAACAGCAAACATATTGAAAATATGTCCTAATGGGATTTTTGGATGATCTCTTGGCTCTAGACTCAATAGTGCATTTTGATTTAGTGATCGGAGGCTGGAGAGGACTGCCACCTTTTCAACATCGTCTAACTCGGAGTGAGAGAGACGATAGAAATGTATTGATCTCCGTGAAAAATGAAACAAGAGTCCTTTGAGGGACCTTGAGTGGCTAGGGAGGGTTGTGCAGCGTATCACTGGGTCCATGATATTTGTCTTCAATGTCAGCAATCAACTAAGTGATTCTGAAAGCATATGTATTGACCCGGTTTCTGCCTAAAGTGTAAGGAGGGCTTCTTTCTTTTCACCCTTTATCTTTACATTTCTTTTCATTCTTCAACCCCTTCAGTGCTTACCGAGACTTCATCACTAGTACCTTGTTGGGTTTGTTCCAGTACCAGTTCCATCTCAGTCGGCACTCTTCCCTTATTCTCACTTTTCTCCTTTTTTCATCGTTCCTAAGGACATCTATTCTAACTAGAGGATTGTCCCTGGGAAGATCCCTCCGGTTCTGGCTGGATCATGGGAACTGATACCTAACCTTACCATCCTTATAACTCCAGTACATTAAATAAAATGGTCGGTCTTTGGTATTCTTCCACAATTGCCATCATAAATCATTCGCTCCCCCTTAATATGTGCATCGATATACGAAAGAGTTTAGCACATATGAGAGAGCCTACACTTGAGTCCAAAAGATCACATTTTACCAGTTTTCATATTTAAATCACATTCTCTCCCCCGATCAAAAATTTCAAACCTTTTGAGATTTGTGATCCCAATTGATTTAAATAAGTTTAGAAAATATGGGAGAAAATGTGGTCAGGTTTAATATGTGCTGATAATGGAACATACTAATGCTCCCCCTCAATCTATGAGGGAGAATGTTAGTGTCAGGTATGATAAGTTTGAAAGATATTTGAATGAAACTCATACACTGACACATAACAACAAATTTTATTCACTTGCTTATTATGTACAAAGTGGCGTGTTTTGATGATATAAAATTTTGAAATCACTCTCCCCCTCAATCGATGACCCGTTTTCTATTTAAAGAGCTGTAGTCATTGATTGAGTGACAAATTTTATGAAAAACTTCAAGTCTGATTGATTTCCAAAAAAAATTCATGGTACCACCAAGTTTAGCACAAATACTTTCCTGAAGAATCATATATGGAAAAGTATTTGCGATGTAAAGAAGACTTCTCTTTTTATACGAGAAATGATGCACTGAAATGTAAATCAAGTCGAGGGTGCATGGATGTAAATTAATCCACACCCGGGAGAAATTAATCACCAATTGACAGGAACAGCAGTCTTTTTGGCGACGTGCTTTCCTCATTATGAAGAACGGGTTGCGTATCTGAAATAATAGCAAACCTTTTAGGCATGTTTTGAAAAGCTTTTTGAACTTCTGTTCGAACTTCATTTAAAGACCCGTGTCATTATTGAATGACATTTCTAGGACCGTAAATGTTATCGATACCAGAAGACATGCCTTGAAAAACTATTTTTGGAATTTTCTATTTTTCTGATTTTTATGGTTTTTTTTTGTAGGTTTAAGATATGTACAACGTGGAAAATCTTTTTGAGTTTTTTTTTATGATTTATATATATACAGAGGATACATAAAGAATTACCACCTCTATTCTTCCTTAGATAGATAAGAGTTCAATCAGATCGTTTTCCTTAGATAGATAAGAGTTCACCAACTGAGTTTTTAATTTTTTTTTAATTTTTTTTAATTTTTCTGATTTTTATGGTTTTTATAGGGTTAAGATATGTACAACGTGGAAAATCTTTTTGAGTTTTTATGATTTATATATATACAAAGGATACATGAAGAATTACCACCTTTATTCTTCCTTAGATAGATAAGAGTTCAATCAGATCGTTTTCCGCCAAATGGTATCGGATGTCCATGTGAATCAAAGTAGCACCATTTGGCATTGGTTTGTAGTTGACTTCTTGTTGAGACAGGTCGAGAAGGATTGCCAATCACATTCTCCAATGGGTGAGCCTTTGACCACTTACTGATATAATGAAACGATTGATTGAGCTGATGAGAATCTGATCGAATGACCCTTTGTGAAGATGATTCTCCAGAACTCGGGTCTGGAGTAAGATTATGGAGGAGGGGTTCATTATCAATCTCGAGAGGTAGAATTCTATGAATTTGTTCTTCAACACCTTGATGAATGACTAGAGATATAATTTCATGAGTTGTTGGAGAAGTACTAACAGATGGTACTAAGGAGTACCGGTTGTATCAGCAGATATCTGTGCATCAGCGGGAAACATAGGAGATACAACACTTGATGGAGCTGAAAGTATTCTTCAAACCAATGGTTGAAACATAATATCTTCTTTCTTCATGGACGGTGGAACATATAGTGTTGAAGAAACTTGGTTTGCACGACTCTTGAACTGATGTATTCAGGAGCCGTATGACCATTTCTCAAACATCAATCAACATGTAGTTTATTCACCCTTCTCCCCCTCAAAAATTGCATATGACTGCCATTTTTGATTGAACGAGTGAATAAGAATACCATCAACGGTAAGTAGATCCACTTGATGACTGAGATTTAGTTTATTCACCCTTCTCCCCCTCAAAAATTGTATATGAATGCCATTTTTTATTGAACGAGTGAATAAAAATACCATCAACGGTAAGTAGATCCACTTGATGACTGAAATTTAGTTTATTCACCCTTCTCCCCCTCAAAAATTGCATATGACTGCCATTTTTGATTGAACGAGTGAATAAGAATACAATCAATGGTAAGTAAATCCACTTGATGACTGACATTTAGTTTATTCACACTTCTCCCCCACAAAAATTACATATGAGATTGCCATTTTTGATATAACAAGTGAATAAGAATATACTCCAATGTACGTTGATCCACTTGATGACTGAATGAGCATGGGAAGAGCATGAGGCTTGTTGATGAGAATGGTCATAAACAAGAAGATTTCTCTTCTTCCGAAGATAAAGCGTACTTAAGCGTACACCTTTCTTTTCTTTGAGGAACGGGGCCTGAAGTGTTTTCAGCAGACGCCATTATGTTAACAATGAGGCCCGAGGCTTGAACTGCAGTGTTTAAACGTCATTTGTCGTTGAAGATCGAGGCCTGAACTGATGTGAACAGGCGTCATTTTTCGTTTCCCCTCATATGTTGTGAGCAGCCTGAGTCTAAATGTCAAAGGACGATTTGTACGACCTGCATTTGAAAACAGACGAAAGAAGAGAGTTTGGAGTGCCGGATCCCCAATTTAAGGTGGGTTCCAGTTGGTTAGTGCAAACAATCTATGAAGCTGCTGAAACCATAGGTGCCTTGGTTTTAACAATGGGGGCAACACTAGTAGATGCAATGGACCTAGTTAAAGGGCATTGTGTATCTAAAGGGATAACTCTACCAGTTGGCTTCCATTCCTTAACAGGCACTACTCTAGGCATGCTAATCCTCGTTAAAGGGTAATGTTCGCCTAGTGTGAATATTCGGCCCGTGGGCTTCCACTGAAAGCCCACATTGGTAAACATTTTCCCTGTAGGTTTCCAAAACTGCTTAATTTGTCTAGCTCTCCAAACTTTCTTAACCGGGGGTTTGTTGGACGACTTCAAAAATTTCTCAACACATTTAACATGATTACCCAAAATTAAAGAATCATTACACGTTTTGCAAAGTGAATTAGTATTTGAATTATGATTCCTTTTGTTCAAATCTGACTTATTGTTCCTCATGTGGTCTTCTACTTTCTTCTTAGGAACACTTTTAGCTGGTGAAGTCCTATAATTCTTTATATTTCTCCTAGGTTTTGACTCGCTAGCTTTAGTGTTACTTTTAACTCCAGTAGAATGACTGATGGGAATCTTAGTCTTTTTCACTTCCGGTTGTTGAACATGTTTTGATGTGTTGGGATCTGAAGTTTCCAAAGGTACCTCAAAGGTTACATGCTTGTTCTTAGGCATCGTGGAGGATGCAATAAATCTATCTCGCTGGGTACCTATTTTAGGACACGTGCCAATGACAAATTCAAGGAGTTCCTGAGACCGTTTAGCGAAGATGCATGCATCAGCAATTGCACTATCAAGAGGTTTTTCTATTCTATCATCTTCTACGATCTCACGAAGGGTATCAAGGCTATCCTTAAGGTGAATGAGATATACTTGATGAGCAGACCTATTGTTCCTAAGGGGAAGCGGAATAGGCACAGCATCAATTGCATACTTCTTACAAGCAGAAACCTTTGGAACATCATTATCACTAGTGATGATTGGCATTTTTCTTTTCACCTGAGTCTTTAGATTCTCAATCTCATTTAGCAAAGAAGTTATCTTTTCATTGTGATTGTTACATGTGACTTTAATCGAGTCATATAACTCTTTGTAATGCAGTTTAACTTTTGAATTTTCAGCTTGAAAACAATCATTTTCCTGTTGCAATTTATTGATGATGTTTTGAAATTGAAAATTCTGAAAATCTAGAGGTGGTGGTTTATGGGTGCCAATCACATCACTACTATTGGCCTTGAATTGAGAGATTTGTGCTTTCAATTTTCGGATCATGTTAGTGTGAGCTTGAATCCGTTCATCTCGTTTGCTTATTTCAAAATATGCATCAAATTCAGGAGCATCCAACGATGTCTTTGCATTTGAAGTTTTATTTCTTTCTTCTAGATGTTGAAATTTTAATTGCAAATTAAGATTATCAATCTCTAACTTAGACAAATGCATGACCATGTTATCATGATCATCGTTTTGGATTTTCTCATGCAATTTTTGATTCCCGGCTTCAAGCTCAATGACACGATTCTGGGCAACTTTAAAAGCAATCGATAGATCATGAAATTGAAAAGCAGTTAACGCAGAATCAGTAGCAGTATAATACACATCCTGAGCAATACATCTCGCAATCAAGTTCTCATTGGTGATGAGAATGTTCTTTCTCTCAATCTCACGACTCTTAAGTTCTATCGCATTTTAGGACACCTCGTTTTCCATAACATTAAACACCTTTTTCATTTCTTTTACGTCAGCATCTAGGGATTTTTGAAAACCCTCAAAATGTTCTTTGAGTAGTTTAAAGAATGGAATGACCTCAGTTAGATAGCACCGTTTTGTTTGCTCAAATCCCCTTTCCCCTTCAGTAATTCCCGTTGGTGTAATTCTCTTCTTACATGTTTTATCAAAATCAGCAAATAGTTGACTAAGTACATAAATGCCAATTAGAGTTTTACATTATGTGGGAAGAGTTCTAGGAACTAAATGCATGGGTGTATTAGGTGGGTACACCGTTGCAGCAGGTAATTTCCTTAGGGGTGGATTTTTGACTTCGAGTTCTTCAGCCTTTCTTTTTTGCATATCTAAGGTCCAAAATACTTGTTCAGGAGTCAATTGAGTTTGGGGAGTGAAAGTGGCTAAGAAGTTCTCCTTTGAATAGTTGTGAGGTTTGATTATGACCCGTTTTGCTACACATACAGGATCATTCATTTTCTCAGCCATTTTTTCTCTATTTATTTCTTCTATCTCACTACTCTCTTCTGATGATGGTACACTAGTGGGGGCATGAACAGGTTTAAGGATTTCCGTACCATCATATAACACAGGTTGGGCCCCTTGTGCACTTCTAAGGTAAACAGATTTTGGTTCACCTATGGCTTTCTCACTCTGTTCATCACACAACTTTTTATGCTTGAGCATCATCTGAGTAGCTTGTTTGGAACTGTCTTGTGCGTACAACTTGTATTCGAGTTTATTCTTTAACGTTTTAAGTTTGGAAAAATCATTTAAGAGTTTTGTTTCTTTTTCTTTGAAATTTGTTTCTTTTTCTTTGAAATTCTGTTTCAGCGTATTTACACTTTCTTGTATTACTTGTTTAACCTGAACAGTTTGATTAAGTTTCACTTGTAAAGAATATAATTCCTTTTTCAATGTTTCTTCCCTTAAATTACGTTCTGAAATAAGTATACGCATTTGACTATCCATTTTCTGCTCACGTTCAGTTAGTTCAAATTTTGCACGTTGTTCATATATGGCCACTTGATCTTTATAGATATTAAGTTGAGTGGTCAGTGAGTCATCAGGGACAAATGCAGTGGTCTCAAGCAACACATTATCATCATTAGGAATAGAAGATGCACTACTTGGTACAACAGACGCTTCGTTGTGTTTCACATATTGTTCATATGGGATAACATCGCTATTTCCCATATTAGCAGTATCTGACTCAACAACGTTTATCTATTGTACTTTGTCAGGAATCTTATGTACATCTATCATGTCGTACAATTTGAGTACCTCAGCAATGACTGAATCTGAAGTGTTTGACATGATATCAACAAGCACGGGATTTTACAAATCTATGATTTAAACCGTGAAATAGAATCTTTCGCGGGATTTTACAAAATCAAGAAGAAACCGTGAAATGATAATTGATATGTGTTATGATAACAGTTGGATCGATACAATGATTAGTGATTGTGTGTTAAAGTGATGATCGTTTGTTAGACTTGGTGATCTGTTGTTTAGTTGTGATTTGGTTTGGTTGATGCAAGTTGTTATGGTGAAATTTTGGACTGAAAACTTAAAACTTCAATAACTTCTTTCCAGAAAGGATTTGGGCCTCAAAAAATTCGTTTCACGACTTTGACATGAAACCTCACAATATTCAGGCTATTCCGGTCGTTTTGACAGGTATTTCGCTGAAAACAGAGTTACGGTTCAAAAGTTATGGCCGTTTGAAGTTTTGTCGTAAAAAGTCAACTTTTAGTCAAACCGCAGAGTCTTCAATCAAACCGCAACAGACAAATTGCAACTGTCAAGTCACAACACTCAAATCGCAATGCCAAATTGCAATGCCAAATCGCAATGCCAAATCGCAATGCCAAATCGCAATGCCAAATCGCAATGCCAAATCGCAATGCCAAATCGCAATGCCAAATCGCAATCCCAAATCGCAATGCCAAATCGCAGAAGTCATATCGCAGACTTGTTGGTCAAATAGCAATAGCTAGATGACAAATCACAACAAACAAATACATCGCTATCAAATCGCAGACCTCAAATCACAAAGAACCAAACCGCAGCTAGATACAAAACGCAGAAGGCCAAACCGCAACTACAAGACGACAAAACGCAAAGGATAGAAGAGTCGCTTTCACTGAATTTTTTCTTTTACCATTTTTGGCTACAAATCAAACCGCGGTCTTGGAATAACTCAAACCGCAACCAAGAACAACCACCAATAACCAAATCGCAACCAAGAAAAGTCCAAATCGCAACCAAGAAAAGTCCAAATCGCAACCTAGAAAAAAAACTTCAAACTTTCGAATAAGCCCCAAAATATCCAACAAGCTTATGAAATAAGCTAACCAATCACCAAAATAAGATATTACAACAATCCTAAACATGAAAGTACAAGCTTTTAACTAATCAAACCACAAACAAAGCTCAAATCTTGATTTTTCTTTCTTAGCTATTCGAACCAAAGAAGAAAAAAATAAAGAACCAAGCCTCGAATCCAAGTACACACAATCTAGCTAATCAAACCATGGCTCTTGATACCAATTGTAAAATATATCAAAACATAACACACACTAATCTTTGATGCTTGGACGAATTAAAGAGAAAGTTTAGAGAGAGAAAGTGAAATGGGAGTTTCTTGGGAGAGAAAGTAAAATCTATTAGATTAGAATGAAAGCTCCAACCCTCTCCCTTGGTGGGAAGAGGGTATTTATACAAATAACATAAACGCCCCATGTGGGCTATGGAGCGGGTTTACAGTGGGTAAATACGATATCTAAACTAAACTATTAAACCTACGAGCTAATTAATGCTAATGAGTACTCGGGGTGACCGAGTCTTTCATATGAATATTTATATTCCTAACATTGTATATCTGGGAAAATGACAAAGAAACCTTTCAATAATCGTATGGAAAGGGCTTCTGATCTACATGGTTTAATACACACTGATGTGTGTAGACCACTTAGACATGTGTCAAGGAAAGGTGCTAGCTACTTCTTAACCTTTACTGATGATTTCAGCCGTTATGGATATCTTTATTTACTTAAACATAAACACGAGGTGTTTGAAACATTTAAGGTTTTCAAAGCAGAAGTAGAATTGCAACTTGGAAAGAAGATTAAAGCTCTTCGATTCGACAGAGGTGGTGAATACCTGAGTCAAGAGTTTAAATATTATTTAGCTGAGAATGGAATTGTCCAGCATCTCACATCGCCATATACTCCACAACAAAATGGTGTATCTGAGAGAAGAAATCGTACATTTTTGGACATAGTGCAATCAATGTTTAATCTTACAACTCTTCCTTTATCCTTTTGGGATTATGCCTTAGAATATGCTATTCGCATTTTAAATATGGTTCCAACCAAGAAGGTTGATAAGACACCTTATGAGTTATGGAATAGAAAAACTCCTAACTTGTCTTATTTAAAGGTCTGGGGTTGCGAGGCGTTTGTTAAACGTGGCTCAGCAGATAAACTCCAACAGAGATCTGTAAAGTGTATCTTTGTAGGATACCCAAAGGAAACGATGGGTTACTACTTTTACTACCCACCTGAAAACAAAGTAATTGTTGCTAGGTATGGAGATTTTCTTGAAAAGGATCTCATATCTCAAGAATTCAGTGGGAGGATTTATGATCTGGAAGACGATTAAGAAGATACATTACCTTCTGAAAACACTAGCGAACTTCCTGTGGAACCTGAAAGTCTGGGTCCTCCACCTGAAGTTATTCCCATTCGCAGATCTGTAAGGACTGTGAAAGCACCTGAACGTCTATGTCTTAATGTAGAAGTTGAGGAAACTATATTAGGGGATCTTGGAGAACCTGCTAATTATAGAGCTGCCATGAATGATCCTGAAAAGGACAAATGGCAAGTTACTTGTCACACCCTGAATTTACCTGTTAATGGCAGCGGATATGAATACCTTGGTGTGACTTTCATGGCGTCTCATACAATGGATATATTGAACGACCTAAAGTGCCGTTTTGAAAATACACGTTTGATCATAAATAAAATCAGAGTTTACAAAACATAGGTCCCAAATGATGTTGCAAGTTTATATAACAAAACCATAGTAGATCAAACGTTTACATAAGTGCATGAAAATAAGGGATGCAAGTCGACCCGCGACTCCAAAATAGCCAAATGCATGTCCACACGCTAGCTAATTACCTGAAAATACATTGCTAAAAACGGTCAACATAAAGTTGGTGAGAGATCATAGGTTTTAAAAAAAATGAAGGTATACGATAGCCACAAGTATAAAGTGTATGACATAAGTCACATAAAAATGGTGTACAATAGACTTAAGCTCATGACCCCGAAACTATGACTGAATCTATGGTGCCCCTCAGAGTGTTTTGCCAGGCACTCTAATAAAAAGACATGAAATGCATCCGCTATCGGTTGTTGGTCAAAGCCAACACGGATGGAGGCGTCACCCTCGATAGATCTATCCACTCACTCTCGCTTACAGGTAAATTAACGGTTCATGATATAGGGGACTTTCATATGGCAACAAGGTAACTTAATCTATGTACAAGGAATTTGATACTAGGGCTCGCATATAAAAATGGTTGCAATGTATTCTCCCCCGTGGGATTTGAAATGAAATAATAAATTGAAAAACGGGGCTATGAAAACTCACCTCAAGTGATGGTACAACAATGCTATGAGTATGTGATGAACGGGAACAACAAGGCGCGTACACTAGCCGCTACCTATCATGAATGAGCATAATCTACTTAGATTATGAGGCAATGTAGTGCATGTACATGTATATGTAACCTATACCACTCGTACTTTGAAAATAATAGTTATCGTTAATTATGTAAAGTTCTTCCAAAACTTGATATAAATATGTTAACTTGTTTCGTCAAAACTAGTCATGTAATAAAGTGTATAAAACGTTCGTGTTAGTATCGGCGTTTTGAAAACATGAAATGTAATATGATAGTCGTGTTAATAAGTCTTTGATCGTACGTGTTCCAACGGGTAAGAATTTCGGTTCTCCATAGTCGTTACGTGAAAAATATAGTTTCTAGTACGTAAACATTTTCTAGTTAAAAAGCTGTCAAAATGAAAGGTATATTATCGATGTTTAAACGCGTGTATCTTGTTCGTTATTAGCTCGTTTTCGACGTTCTTTATATCCGTGGTTTCGTATAAACATGTACTAATATATTTTCAGTAGCCCGGGTCATCTAGGTCGCGTTAAACGCCTCAGTTTGTCCGTCGAAAGTCGTGTAACAGCATGTTAGTTTCTGAAAATTAGTTTTCGTCGTTAAACTTTGAAAAATCATATCTCCTTCGTTATTAACTCGTTTTTATCCCCGTTTTCGGCCACGGCTTCGTCTCGGAATGTATTTTCTAAATATTTGGCCAAAAATTATCTCACACCTACTGATTTTCCCACGTTTCACTTTTAAGGACAGAATGTTTTATATACTAGTTAAAACTTGATTTTCTAGTTACTAACTTGTCCAAAAATGTCACAAACAACAACCAATCATTCTAAAACTTACCATATATCTTTTTAAGGTGTCAAGGGTCCTAAACATCATCATCCATGTAAATCTAACAAGGATCTAAGTATATAACACTTCTAGGGCTCATAACTTGTAAAAAAAATTATAAAGAGTGGTATAACTAACATATACTTGTAAATCTTCTACAAAAATTATATAAACATGATATTAACTTGGAAAAATTATGAAAATGAGTTTTGACAACTTACTTGAAAGACTAGTGAGCAAATGAGGAAGAAAACTTAAGAAATCCTTTGAGTTTGTATTTCAAAACCCTTGAAGGACTACTAGTAGAACTTGTTTATGTAATGAGCTTGTAAAATTTGTGATCCTTGCTTGTGTTTCTTGTGTAGGCCGAGCACCAAGAGGGGGAGGGAGAAGAGAGAAACTTGCTAGTTTACTTGAAGATTTTGTGTGAAAATGAAGTGAAAAATGAGGTTAACTATTATATAGTGGACAAGATTTAGTAGGCATTAAATGAGAAGTGATAAGTTGCTATTTTTGAGGGTGTTGGGGGGGGGGGGGTGAGGCCGGCGCAACAAGGAGAAAAAGGGGGGGGCCTCCTTGGTTAGTTCCATGTAATGATTATATAAGATAAGTATGTTTATTTAGTGTAGTTTGTAAGTAGTTTAAGTGTAATCGGGTACCGTGTTTGCTAGAAATAAATTTTAACGGAGTTAGTCGGGACTTGACGAAGTCATAAAAATTACAAAAATATGTTGGGTACAAACATTGGGTGTTCGGGTAATTATTGTTTAGTTTTTACAAAAACCGTCGTAATTATATTAAATGTACGATATAAATTAAATAAATTCGCAAAATACCGGGTAAATGAATTTTATAATTTTCTTGATGTTAAAATGAGTATAAAATATATCGGGACCATCGTGGGGATTGTCGGACGTGTTAGTCACATTTATTGATCGCGCGTTAACGTTTTAATTAAAAGTAATTATACGTAAAACGTCAAATGTAACAAAAATATTAATTTGATAAACCTACGAGTGGAATAGTATGAAAATGTAAATATGATGATATGCAGACTATTACTAGTCCGAATGCAATGATCCTACTGATGATGCATAAATTTTGCAGCTAAACCAAACCGGTTACGCTGAAATGAATGATGAATGATGGACATGAATGGTGATTTGTCGAGGTTAGGAAAGTGACCTGAAATTACGGGTTGTGACAGTCGCCCCTCCAAAAGGGAATTCAGTCCCTGAATTCAATTGTTGTTGGTTTCAGAAGCAGGCTCGGGAAAAAGGTGCGGATACTTGCGTCGCATTTGGTCTTCTCGTTCCCAAGTAAACTCGGGTCCTCTTCGAGAATTCCAGCGAACCTTCACGATAGGAATTCGACTCTGCTTCAATTGCTTGACCTCACGGTCCATGATTTCTACAGGTTCTTCCACGAAATTAAGCTTGTCATCTAGTTGAATTTCTTCAAGTGGAATAACGGACGACTCGTCGGAAAGACACTTCTTGAGGTTTGAAACATGAAATGTGTTATGAACGTTGCTGAGTTCTGGCGGAAGTTCAAGTTTGTAGGCCACCAGACCAACCCTTTCTATGATCTTGAATGGCCCAATGTATCTCGGGTTTAGCTTCCCACGTTTCCCAAATCGGATCACGCCCTTCCAAGGCGAAACCTTCAACATGACTTTATCTCCAACTTGAAATTCAAATGGTTTGCGTCGAACATCTGCATAGCTTTTCTGTCGACTTCTAGCTGTTTCGAGCCTTTCTCGAATTTTAACAATCTTCTCGGTTGTATCTCGTACCATCTCTGGTCCAGTACATTGTACATCACCGACTTCGGCCCAACAGACCGGTGAACGACACTTACGACCATAAAGTGCCTCAAATGGTGCGGCTTTGATGCTCGAATGGTAGCTGTTGTTGTAAGAAAATTCGATCAATGGCAAATGGTTAGCCCAACCATTTCCAAAATCAATCACACACGCTCTAAGCATGTCTTCTAGTGTCTGAATCGTTCTTTCACTCTGACCATCAGTCTGAGGATGGTAAGCAGTGCTCATGTCTAACTTGGATCCAAAGGAATCTTGTAACGACTTCCAAAAGTTCGATGTAAAGCGGCTATCTCTGTCGGATATGATGGAAACTGGTGCTCCATGTCTTGAGATTATCTCCTTGACATAAAGTCTAGCGAGTTGGTCCATGGAATAAGTCTCTCTAATCGGTATGAAATGGGCTGATTTGGTGAGACGATCTACTATAACCCAAATAGCGTCGAATCCACCTGAAGTCTTAGGAAGTTTAGTAACAAAGTCCATTGTAATACGCTCCCATTTCCATTGAGGAATCTCTGGCTGTTGAAGTAACCCTGACGGTTTCTGATTCTCGGCTTTCACTTTAGCACACGTAAGACATTTGCTAACATACCTCGCTATCTCTGCTTTCATATCGGGCCCCCAAATAAAGTTGCTTGAGATCCTGATACATCTTATCAGAACCTGGATGAATAGAGTACTTCGACTTGTGCGACTCATGCATAATCAACTCTCGTACTCCACCATAAAGGGGTATCCAACTTCTGTCCTTGAAGCATAACACTCCATCGGACCTCTTTACAAAACCATTCTTGTTCTCGGGCATACCATAAATCTTCTCGTGTGGTCGGTTTTCTTCTTTGAGTGCTTCAATCTGAGCCTCTAAGATCTTTGATGGTAAAGGTGAAATAATTGTCATTCCCAATGACCTGACCCTCAAAGGTTTGGGTCGTTCTTTCCTGCTAAGAGCGTCAGCTACAACATTAGCTTTTCCCGGGTGATATTGGATCTCACAATCGTAGTCACTAAGCAACTCTAGCCAACGACGTTGCCTCATATTGAGTTCCTTCTGATCAAGTATATGCTGTAAGCTCTTGTGATCGGTATATACCACACACTTGGTGCCATAAAGATAGTGCCTCCAAATCTTGAGTGCGAAAACTACAGCACCCAATTCCAAATCGTGTGTAGTGTAATTCTTCTCGTGTTTCTTAAGCTGACGTGACGCATAAGCAATCACTTTCTCGTTCTGCATTAACACGGCTCCAAGCCCTTTGTGTGATGC
Organism: Artemisia tridentata subsp. tridentata; assembly: GCA_021014915.2. Taxonomy (NCBI): domain Eukaryota; kingdom Viridiplantae; phylum Streptophyta; class Magnoliopsida; order Asterales; family Asteraceae; genus Artemisia; species Artemisia tridentata. The sequence continues at coordinate 251,178,190 of CP139506.1, read as the reverse complement.
ATCGCAATATACCACAAAATTTTCAATTCCTTCTGGTAGTGCTAAAATCGGCGCGCTACAAAGCTTCTGTTTCAACAACTGAAATGCGGACTCTTGCTTATCTCCCCATTCGTACTTCTGATTCTTCTGTGTCAACTTGGTCAGCGGCTTAGCTATCTTAGAAAACCCTTCAATGAACCTCCTGTAATATCCGGCAAGTCCTAAAAATTGGCGAATTTCTGTCGGAGACTTGGGCGTAGCCCAATCTTTAACTGCCTTAATCTTTGCTGGATCAACTTGTAGTCCTTGGCTATCAATGACATGACCAAGAAATTGAACCCTTCGTATCCAAAAATCACACTTAGAAAATTTGGCATACAATTGCTCCTTCTTGAGCAGTTCTAGAATCGTTCTGAGGTGTTCTTCATGCTCTTGCTTACTCTTGGAATAAATTAAGATGTCGTCGATGAATACAATCACAAACTTATCAAGATACGGCTTACACACCCTATTCATGAGGTCCATGAATACCGCAGGTGCGTTAGTTAATCCGAACGGCATCACTTGAAACTCATAGTGTCCATAACGTGTTCTAAATGCGGTCTTCGGGATATCCTCCTCCCGAACTCTAAGCTGATGGTAACCGGATCTCAAATCAATCTTGGAGTAATAACTAGAACCTTGCAACTGGTCGAACAAATCGTCAATCCTAGGGAGTGGATAACGATTCTTCACCGTCAACTTGTTCAGTTCTCGGTAGTCAATGCACATCCTGAAAGACCCATCTTTCTTCTTCACAAACAAAACCGGTGCTCCCCAAGGCGAGGAACTCGGTCTAATGAATCCCTTGTCCAGTAATTCTTGTAATTGGTTCGACAACTCTTGCATTTCGGAAGGCGCTAAACGATACGGTGCTCTTGCAACAGGTGCGGCTCCTGGCACTAAGTCGATCTGAAACTCAACTTGACGCGTAGGTGGTAGTCCAGGTAATTCTTCCGGAAAAACCTCGGGAAAGTCCTTAACAATTGGCACATCCCCAAGTCGTTTCTCATCCGACTTCTTCTCAGTAATGTGAGCCAAAAATGCATAACAACCCTTCTTGATGTACTTCGCGGTCTTGATGCATGATATGATACTAAGTCTAGTTCCGCTTCGCTCTCCCCGAACAACTAATGTCTCCCCATCATAAGGAAGATGAACAACCTTCTCATCACAAATAATTTTTGCACGGTGACGGGACAACCAATCCATGCCGATGACAATGTCAAAACTACCAAGTTCTACGGGCATGAGATCTATGTTGAATGGATGATTAAGGAAATTGATGGTGCAATTACGGAGAACTGTATTGGTGCTAACTAAAGACCCATTAGCTAGTTCAACTTGAAATGAAATGTCTAGTGCGGTTGGTGTAATGTTGAGTAAAGGTGCAAACGTAAGTGAAACAAAACTTCTATCGGCTCCCGAATCAAATAAAATAGAAGCATAACGATTATTGACAAGGAACGTACCCGTGACAACCTTCGGGTCTTCGCGGACATCATCTCCACCCATGACGTAAGCTCTCCCTCGAGCTATTCCGCCTTGATTCCTTACCTTCGGGCAATTGTTCCTAAAGTGTCCCACTTCTCCACAACCATAACACGTTGGCGGTGGATTCTGATTGTTTCCCCCAGGAGCAGACCTACATCCATTAGCTTGATGACCAACTTTCCCACAATTTTGACAAGGCCTAGGGCAATCTCCCGGGTTATGATGCGTTTGGCACTTGTTACACTTTGGTAGAGTACCGGAGTAACCTTTCTTTTCTGTCGGACCTGCAGCATAGGCCTTTGCAGTCTCTTGCCTCTTGGGTGGTGGTTGGTTGGCGTTGTTACCTTGGTTGTTATCCCATTTCCTTTTGTTGTTGTTGTTGTTATGGTTGGTGTTGTTTCGGTTATTGGAGTAGTTGTTGTTGTTCCGGTAATTGTTGGTGTTATTGTTGTTGTTACGGTTTCGGTTGGAGTTATTGTTGTTGTTGTTGTTGTTGGCGGGTGTCACTTTCTTCAGAACTTGAGCTATGAGCTTTTGAGACATCCTGATTGCCTCATCAAGAGTTTGCGGATCAAAAGAAATCACATCACCACGGATGTTTTCGGGCAAGCCACCAATGAAATTCTCAACCAATTTTTCATTATCAGGCACCATAGATGGGCATAGAGCGGCTAACTCTTGGTACCTCCTAATATAAGTCTCGATATCATTCCCCACGGTTACCAGATCATAAAACTCTATCTCTAACTTCTTCACTTCAGTTCGTGGGCAAAACTTCTTAGTCACTAGCTTCTTGAATTCATCCCACGTGATCTTGTAAGCATTCTCCATCCCTATGGGCTTCGCGTAAGAGTTCCACCATGATAAGGCTTGATCACGGAGTGTACTAACGGCAAACTTTACCTTGGAATCATCCGGACAGTTGCATAAGATAAACACGGATTCGGTATGTTCGAACCATCGAACCATGGCAGTAGCCCCTTCAGTACCCTTATACAAAGTAGGATCTCCACTCTTGAAATCCTTGTACGTACATTTCTTTCCATTAGTCCCGTTGCTAGCTTCTCCCGATGTCCCTATCTGAGAAGCATTTTCGGCAGCTTTTGCGGCAACAGCGGCTCTTTCAATCTCTAGAGCTTCGGCTATACTATCCCTAACGAGCTTCCTGATAGCAGCTTGAGTCATATCTGGGGTAGCCGTTGCAGCAGCCTTGGCTCTTGTTTTCCTAGGTGCCATAATTCTGGTACATCACAACAGAATACATCAACAACAATCATACTAGAAATGATTATCGCACAAAATATATACAACCACAACCTGTATATATTTTTCCACAACGAGTATAAATATAAACACAACATGTATAAATACAACCACGACATGTATAAATACAATGAAATCACGATGAGAACAACCACAACATGAAATTTCATAGAATAATCACAACACATGAATATCATACATGAAAATTTCGGCCTACGTGGACCGATATCATAATAGCACAACCAAATCCTACATAGTAGAGTCATACTTGATACATTTGTTTGTACTACAACCAAAAGACAACAAGTTCATAACTATGTCCCACACCCCGGGACTAGGATAATAACAGTACAAGCTACATGATAAAGTCTAACACTAAGCACTCCCTGGTGCTCCACCTGGTCCACGCCTCCAAAGTTTGACCACTTTGGACATGGAAATAGCAACCTTCTCCAGCTGCTCCACTCGCAACTGAAGATCGGTCTCTCTGCTCTGTGATGCAGTCAAAGCAGCTCTAACTGATGTCAACTCACTAGCCTGGCGGCGTAGCTCCTCCTGAGTCTGTTCGGCTCTGTCCCGAATCTCGGGTAACTCATCCCTCAACTGGTCTATCAACTCCTGATGCGCTAGCTGACGTGTCTCCAGTCCATGATAAGACACATCAATAGAAACTCTACCCTGAACCAAATCCTCTACATCCTCCTCAACCACATCTAGTCGAGGCGCAAGGATCTCATCTACTCGGTAACTCAATCTAGCTAACTGCCCCTGCTGATCAGTCAGTTGGGCATCCAAGGTAAGAGCAGTGGGTACCCTCGCGGCAGCAGCCCGCGAGCTCTCTCCAATGTGGTAATGTGCAGGTGGTGGTAAATCTGAAATCTGAGTAGTGGGTAAGGCTGGGGTAGTGCATCTTGCACGCTTTTTAGGCGGCAAAGATAGAGCAGGTGAAGGAGTAGTAGCAGGTGTAGTAGTGGGTAAATCTGATGATGGTGGTAGTGTAGGAATGTCTGGTGTCCTGAATGTAGTGGTAACACGACGTACGCTCTTACGAGCACCAATGATCGTCTTGCGACGAGGAAACATAAGAACAGGTTCGGCGGGAACTGATGAAGTATGGGATGATGACTCTGTGAGAGCATGGGTGACAATAGGTGGTGCAATGGGTGAAATCTGAGGAGTAGGAGCAACCTCATCCTCGTAGAAAGCCTCGGTATCCTGTGTCAAAGGTGGTGAAAGTGGTGCAGGCTGAACAGGTGTAACCATGGGTATAGTGGAAGACATAGCGTCCTCAATGTCCACATCGGAAAGTATGATAATTGGGCGGGAGTTAGAAGACATATCTCTGGGGAAACAATGCAAAATGAAATGAATAACTCATGTAATGAAACTCATAAATAATAAATATGCACTTATGATGAAATGATGAGACGCTACCGTTGGGGTAGTTATAGTCTAGGGTATGAGGACAGCCTAGTTCGCTATAACCATTGCTCTGGTAACAATCTGTCACACCCTGAATTTACCTGTTAATGGCAGCGGATATGAATACCTTGGTGTGACTTTCATGGCGTCTCATACAATGGATATATTGAACGACCTAAAGTGCCGTTTTGAAAATACACGTTTGATCATAAATAAAATCAGAGTTTACAAAACATAGGTCCCAAATGATGTTGCAAGTTTATATAACAAAACCATAGTAGATCAAACGTTTACATAAGTGCATGAAAATAAGGGATGCAAGTCGACCCCGCGACTCCAAAATAGCCAAATGCATGTCCACACGCTAGCTAATTACCTGAAAATACATTGCTAAAAACGGTCAACATAAAGTTGGTGAGAGATCATAGGTTTTAAAAAAAATGAAGGTATACGATAGCCACAAGTATAAAGTGTATGACATAAGTCACATAAAAATGGTGTACAATAGACTTAAGCTCATGACCCCGAAACTATGACTGAATCTATGGTGCCCCTCAGAGTGTTTTGCCAGGCACTCTAATAAAAAGACATGAAATGCATCCGCTATCGGTTGTTGGTCAAAGCCAACACGGATGGAGGCGTCACCCTCGATAGATCTATCCACTCACTCTCGCTTACAGGTAAATTAACGGTTCATGATATAGGGGACTTTCATATGGCAACAAGGTAACTTAATCTATGTACAAGGAATTTGATACTAGGGCTCGCATATAAAAATGGTTGCAATGTATTCTCCCCCGTGGGATTTGAAATGAAATAATAAATTGAAAAACGGGGCTATGAAAACTCACCTCAAGTGATGGTACAACAATGCTATGAGTATGTGATGAACGGGAACAACAAGGCGCGTACACTAGCCGCTACCTATCATGAATGAGCATAATCTACTTAGATTATGAGGCAATGTAGTGCATGTACATGTATATGTAACCTATACCACTCGTACTTTGAAAATAATAGTTATCGTTAATTATGTAAAGTTCTTCCAAAACTTGATATAAATATGTTAACTTGTTTCGTCAAAACTAGTCATGTAATAAAGTGTATAAAACGTTCGTGTTAGTATCGGCGTTTTGAAAACATGAAATGTAATATGATAGTCGTGTTAATAAGTCTTTGATCGTACGTGTTCCAACGGGTAAGAATTTCGGTTCTCCATAGTCGTTACGTGAAAAATATAGTTTCTAGTACGTAAACATTTTCTAGTTAAAAAGCTGTCAAAATGAAAGGTATATTATCGATGTTTAAACGCGTGTATCTTGTTCGTTATTAGCTCGTTTTCGACGTTCTTTATATCCGTGGTTTCGTATAAACATGTACTAATATATTTTCAGTAGCCCGGGTCATCTAGGTCGCGTTAAACGCCTCAGTTTGTCCGTCGAAAGTCGTGTAACAGCATGTTAGTTTCTGAAAATTAGTTTTCGTCGTTAAACTTTGAAAAATCATATCTCCTTCGTTATTAACTCGTTTTTATCCCCGTTTTCGGCCACGGCTTCGTCTCGGAATGTATTTTCTAAATATTTGGCCAAAAATTATCTCACACCTACTGATTTTCCCACGTTTCACTTTTAAGGACAGAATGTTTTATATACTAGTTAAAACTTGATTTTCTAGTTACTAACTTGTCCAAAAATGTCACAAACAACAACCAATCATTCTAAAACTTACCATATATCTTTTTAAGGTGTCAAGGGTCCTAAACATCATCATCCATGTAAATCTAACAAGGATCTAAGTATATAACACTTCTAGGGCTCATAACTTGTAAAAAAAATTATAAAGAGTGGTATAACTAACATATACTTGTAAATCTTCTACAAAAATTATATAAACATGATATTAACTTGGAAAAAATTATGAAAATGAGTTTTGACAACTTACTTGAAAGATTAGTGAGCAAATGAGGAAGAAAACTTAAGAAATCCTTTGAGTTTGTATTTCAAAACCCTTGAAGGACTACTAGTAGAACTTGTTTATGTAATGAGCTTGTAAAATTTGTGATCCTTGCTTGTGTTTCTTGTGTAGGCCGAGCACCAAGAGGGGGAGGGAGAAGAGAGAAAACTTGCTAGTTTACTTGAAGATTTTGTGTGAAAATGAAGTGAAAAATGAGGTTAACTATTATATAGTGGACAAGATTTAGTAGGCATTAAATGAGAAGTGATAAGTTGCTATTTTTGAGGGTGTTGGGGGGGGGGGGGGGGGGTGAGGCCGGCGCAACAAGGAGAAAAAGGGGGGGGGGGGGGCCTCCTTGGTTAGTTCCATGTAATGATTATATAAGATAAGTATGTTTATTTAGTGTAGTTTGTAAGTAGTTTAAGTGTAATCGGGTACCGTGTTTGCTAGAAATAAATTTTAACGGAGTTAGTCGGGACTTGACGAAGTCATAAAAATCACAAAAATATGTTGGGTACAAACATTGGGTGTTCGGGTAATTATTGTTTAGTTTTTACAAAAACCGTCGTAATTATATTAAATGTACGATATAAATTAAATAAATTCGCAAAATACCGGGTAAATGAATTTTATAATTTTCTTGATGTTAAAATGAGTATAAAATATATCGGGACCATCGTGGGGATTTTCGGACGTGTTAGTCACATTTATTGATCGCGCGTTAACGTTTTAATTAAAAGTAATTATACGTAAAACGTCAAATGTAACAAAAATATTAATTTGATAAACCTACGAGTGGAATAGTATGAAAATGTAAATATGATGATATGCAGACTATTACTAGTCCGAATGCAATGATCCTACTGATGATGCATAAATTTTGCAGCTAAACCAAACCGGTTACGCTGAAATGAATGATGAATGATGGACATGAATGGTGATTTGTCGAGGTTACGAAAGTGACCTGAAATTACGGGTTGTGACATTACTATGAATGAGGAAATGCAATCCATGAGAGAAAATGAAGTCTGGATTGAAGTAGACCTTTCTCCCAATGCCAAGGTAGGTGGAAGTAAGTGGCTATTCAAGAAGAAAACTGACATGGATGGCAATGTACACACCTATAAGGCTTGTTTGGTAGCTAAAGGATTTACACAAACTTATGGTGTTGCCTACGAGGAGACCTTGTCTCCTGTACCTGACATAAGGGCCATTAGGATTCTCATAGCTATAACTGCATACTATGACTATGAGATTTGGCAAATGGATGTCAAAACCGCCTTCTTAAATGGTCGCCTAGATGAAGACATCTATATGGTGCAACCTGAGGGGTTTGTGAATCCCGAATTTCCAAACCGTGTATGCAAACTTCAAAGATCCATTTATGGATTGAAGCAAGCATCACGACAATGGAATAAGAGATTTGATGAAGAAATCAAAAAGTTTGGGTTTACTCAGAATCTTGATGAGCCATGTGTATATCACAAAGCTAGTGGGAGTGATGTTATTTTCCTTGTCCTATATGTTGATGACATATTAATCATGGGTAAAAATATTCCAAGATTAAAAGAGGTTAAGGCCTATCTTGGGAAATGTTTCCATGAAGGATTTAGGAGAAGCAACATACATTCTGGGAATCAAGATATATAGAGATAGATCAAAGCGATTGATTGGATTAAGTCAAAGTGCTTACATTGATAAAATATTGAAGAGATTCAATATGCAAAACTCCAAGAAGGGATATTTGCCAATGCAAGAAAATCATGGCTTAAGTAGCAGAGCATGTGCTTCAACACCTGCATAGGTGACATGCTTGAAGAGAGTCCCTTATGCTTCGGCTGGGGGATCTATTATGTATGCGGTGAGATGCATAAGGCCTGATGTGGCGTTTGCTCAAAATATAACCAGTCGATATCAACAGAATCTAGGTGAACTCCACTAGACTGCTGTTAAACATATTCTCAAGTACTTAAGGGCTACAAGAGATATGTTTTTAGTATATGGGGGAAATCCAGAAGCAGAACTTGGTGTTACAGGTTACTGCGATGCGTTCTAGAAATGTGATAAAGATGATACGAAGTCTCAGACGGGTTATGTCTTTGTCATTAATGGAGGAGTTGTGGATTGGAAGAGCAAGTAGCAAAGTACCATAGCGATGTCTGCAACAGAAAGTGAGTACATAACTGCTTCAAAAGCTGCAATGGAAGCCGTCTGGATTAGGAAGTTGGTTTCAGGGCTTGGAGTTATGTCCTCGAATGAAAACCCTATAAAGATGTATTGTGACAATTCAGCTGCAATTACATTTGCCAATGAACCTGGAATCATGAAAGGCACCAGACATTTTCCGATTAAATATCACTATGTTCGGGAACAAGTCGAGATAGGTGAAATCGAGTTACTCAAAGTTCACACAGATAATAATCTAGCAGATCCCTTAACGAAGGCTTTACCTGGTGGAAAGCTTTATCAACATGCTGAAGGCATAGGACTTCGTTTAGCTAGTAGTTTCATGCCCATCTGTGATTAGTGTTTGGATAAAAGGATGTTATGAACAATTATTATTTTAATGAAATAAAATATTTGTTACGTTTGATTATCATTTCTTAATAATATATTTTGTATTTGCATGTTAAATCCATGAATAATTTAATTATTCTAAATTGTCCGTTGTCAATTAATGATATGGGAATATCATTAAATTAAGATAAATTTTAGTATTGATAGAATATACTTGAAAGTATACTGATGCGTTGACATGCCAATTTCACATGATATTCAATGAATTGAATATAGGACTTATCCCAACTACATGATTTTACTTTATGGATTTTGTCATCAAGTAAATCATGAATATAGTTATCCTCAGACTTGAGATACTAGATAACTGTCATGGATGTAGTGCATTTCTGTAAAGTAATTTACCGCTATACGTTACTGGTAGCTATAAGGATTGTTTTCAGAAGTGTTGCAAAGTTCATGGGTTTTGCTTGTAGTCAAGAAAGAATTTGTTCCTTTAAATTTGTTTTGAAGCTTAATACTGCTGGGCCCCTCATAGGGTTGACAAGATGTTTGCGTGGCCATGCCCAAGATCTATCTGGAATACGTTCAGACGATTTGGTAATCTTGCTCAATCATAAACAACGAGAAACAAAATAGTTAATTAAAGAATTACTAAGATCCATATCTTTATTAACGTAGTATTAGTAACAAAAAGATAAGTATGATGATGAATCATCGAAATGGTTTTTCCAGGAGACCACCCTCGAGTTGTACTAGGTGCATTGGAGTGTTGCTAGACGCTAACCAATGTCATTACATTATTAATAGATGTCCAAGTGGGAGCTGTTAGTTTTGTGAACAAATATTTATATGTGTATGTCTAGAATCGAACTCGAGACCACGGGATTGCACACTTTACGTATGAGAATTAATGGATAATATATATATATATTATATATATATATATATATATATATATATATATATATATATATATATATATATATAAAACGTTATATATTTAATTATTAAAACATAAATAACGACTAACGGACATTAGTAGTTAACGACAATTGACTAACTACCGTTAAGTATTAAAGAAAAGGACTAGAGTGTAAATTGGAGTCAAGAAGGATCCGGAAACCCCTTGTGGGTTATGTGGCCGGTCGACAAGGAGCAAGGGAAACCCAAACCCACTCCAACTTGTCGTCCAAGTTTCACTTAGTATAAATACAAGGCTTAGGGGTTCATTCTTTGTATCTTTTGTGCACAAGCTATAACCCTAAACTTGTTTCCTTTTCTTTCTTGCTTTGGCCGATCGATACAACCCTCACAAAAGGGTTGATCGGTTTGTTTTCATAAAACAAAATTTTGTGTTTTCTTGATCTAGTAATCACGTTAATTCGGTAATAGTACGTGTGTACAAGAACGTGGTATTAACTCACTATAGTTAATATCTTGGATTGAATTACAAAATGGTAAGGGGTAATTCGTTAATCCACTTATAAACCCTAATTAGGATTCTTGGTCTTGATTGAAGAATACTTGAAGTTGATTCTTGTTTCGCTAGAATCAAAGGTACGTTTACTTTATTATTCGGTTAACTAATTATGTGTTATTGATCCTTAGCTTCCGCATGTTCTCTTTGATGTTATGAGTTTAATTTATGAAGTAGTCATGTTATTAAAATTCCAACAGGTGGTGGGTTGTGTTTATTTCATGTTTTTCAGGAAAAGGTGGTTCGGCCAAACGAGCGTAATGGTTGCAAGTGTGTTTTCCTTTGTATGTGATATCAAATACTGTAGGATTTGCATCGGTTCTCAGTACTTGTTTTGTCGCCAAGCACTTCTCAGCCTTGCGGTATGTGCATCTATAATAGCTTTTGTTTGATATAATTTAATTTACTAATTAGAATGTGCATTCAGTTTCATCATTTATATGACATTATAACTTATGTTTCAATATTTTGTTCATGTCTTAAAAGTAAGCGGATCTGTAGTTAAAAAGATGTTTACCTTGGAAATTTGGCACCCAAAATGTCTTTCTGTCCATATTTTCTCCAACTGTAACCATCATCAACGCTACCCTCTAACCCATCATCAGTGCACATTTTAACTTGATCTTCCCATATTGTCGAACCCTTTCAGCAACACCAATAAAGAAAAGATTTAGTTATGTAAATTCATTTGGAAAGAACAATATAAAAGACATAATCAGCAATGAAAATGTGAAAAATACCTCTTTTTGGAAACAACATTTGGGCCTTGCTCATTAGAAAAAGGCTGGTTAATCTCAGATCGTACGCTTTGTGGGCTCGCTATGGTTATCAATGACTCGGTCAGACTGGATGCGGGAAAGTCATTTCGCTCACACTGCCCAGCAGATTCGCCTGATTTAAGAATGAACAATGTGTTGTCATATGAAGCCAGTATCTTCTGTATGATATCTCTTGCTTTAGGTGAATTAAGATTACCCTTTAGCTATTTAGCTATTTGTATCCCTTGACTTAGTTCATTGATGAGTGTCTTCTGTCCATAAACTCAAGCACTTTCCATAGCTTTTTTCTGCAATACTAGAAGCGAAAAGTATGTTAACTATACAAAATCAATGCAAGATCAAATGAGCTCCAGCTGAGCTTTGTATGATATGGAGAGAAGTGGGATAGTGCAAGTGTAATGAACAGAAAGAGTTGAGGAACCAACTATATATAAGATTATAAGAGAAAATTCCAACATTAGATCAGTCGCTCACCTTTTATACCTTTTGTAGACAAAAAAAAGTTTTATTCCCCAACTAGACCGAGCGACTTGTGACTTTTTTACTTTTAATAAGAAGTCGCCAAGTGGCACAAAAAAGTTCGCGCCATGTCATTTTTTTCCTCCATATGTAAGCTATAAAGGTATGTACTTTTCGAGCGACCTACTTTAAGCAACTTGTTTGTACATTGAGCGACTTTTTTTTGTTCAGTTTCGAGTACAAAAGTCAAACTTCATTTAATATTTGTTTAATATTTTTGCCCCTACATCAGTCAAGCGACTTAAGTGACTTATGGCTATGTACTTTAAGCGACTTTTTATGTTTCCCATGTACACGATTACCTATGTACTATGTCTGTTTAATTCGTACTTTTTTATTCTCATTACTTTTTAACTTTTTTACAAAACACATTTCAAAACACACTCACTAATTCAAAACCCAAAAAAAAACACACACACAAGTTCTAACCCACCAAACTGCAAATCAAAACCACTCAAACCCTAACCATAATCAAAACTATACAAACCCTAACCATAATCAAAACCATCCAAACCCTAAATGGAAGGATTCTTTAATGCTAAGATAACCGTACGATCCAAGGTTTTTTTGCTTGAAAAAATTAAAGGTAAGTTGTCACGGAAGTCAAATCGAATTAGATTGTTTAGAGATAATGTTTTTGGTCCATGGTTAGATATTCCAGGTCATGCGAATGATAATCATTTGCTAAATTTCATTTTACAACATCAAGTAGAAATCCCAAAATTGCGTGATGATTGCCCCCTAATTAATTACAGAATTGGTAGTAATATTTTGCAATTTGGTCGTGCTGAGTTTTTGTTAATGAAGGGTTTTCTTTTTGGTGAATTGCCTTCCGCTATTGAAAATGATCAAAGCCCATTTGGTTTGCGTGTCTTTCCTGAAAAAAAGCTCGATAAAAAGGTTACGGTAAAAGGGAGTGAGCTTTTGAATTTGTTTGAAACTGATACACGGTTTGCTGCATTAACACATGAGGATGCGGTAAGAGTTAGCCTTTTGTTGGTGGCTGAGGTGATATTTATTGGTCGTGGGATTTGGTATAATGTTACCAACCATTTTTTGCAATTGGTGGAGGATTTTGGGGCATGGAATGCTTATCCCTGGGGCGAGTTCTTATGGAGACGTTTCTACAAGAATTTAGTTAACGTGGTGCCTAGGCATTATGAATCCTTTTACAAGAAGAAGAAGAAAGTAGCTCCAAGTAAAAGTGCAACATACAATCCTTCTGGTTTTATGTGGGCTTTTAAGGTTAGATTTTTAAAAGTGCAACATAGCTAAGTTACGACTATGGTGCACAATTTTGTTTTCCTTCCAAATTGATTAGCATGTGCAAAACCCGGTACATCACTAATAGGATAACCATATGTTAAACTTGATCAAAATTTTAAAGAGCATTTGCACTTTACTCTAAATTTAAATGACTATAGGTTATATTTTTACGCATTTCATGTTTTTCTTCCATGTTAGATATGGATTCTCGAGAGTTACCCTAACAGTCAACTCTGGTGGAATAAAGACTCGGGTAAGATCCCACGCGCTCTTGCTTGGACAAAGGGTACAACTTTCGCAAATGTGATTATGATAGAATGTTTGGGCCGGTAAGCATGTTCATTCTTTCATTTGCCAAATAAGTTACCATTGCTTTATATTTGTTATTGACAATATATTAATTTGTTACAAGGGTTCACATCCAGTATTGGAGCTTCTTCCAACTAATGAAGAGAAATTGCAACCATGGTTTATAGCCAGTAATTCTTATTTTAAAGAGTTGGATCAAAATAAAACATATGCTGTTGCGCAAGATGCCATTGTTGATGAACATGACGATGATGCTGAGGTAATATGTAAATTTCATCAAACACTTACACTGTACCTCTTTTCACCACAACATTGAAAGTAATTTAAATACCTTTTTTCGTAGGTACATGTACAAGAGCAAGGACTTGTTGTAAATGCACCAGCTCCAGAGCTTCATGTAACCTCAACCTCAGCAAACGCCACCGGTCAACCGAACATATTTGCTAAGGTTGAGGCCTTGAAGGAAATTATTTGGTTGATTGATAAACCAGTCGCAAATGTCGATGTGCTTAATGATGTTAAAAAAAGACTTTCGATTGTTGAGGAAGCATTGAACATACAACATCCGGAGGTCAGATTTAATTTCAGAATTCGAATGCTATTAATCAATTGCTAACAGCCGTTGTTTTTCAGCAACTAATGATTACATATTTATTTTCAGACTTCAAATGCTATTAATAAAACTTCTAAAGGAAGGCCAACGCAATCTGTTAGTGAACATTTTGGTTCCAAAGTTGCAAATGTAAGTTGCTTTTGGTTATATTTATGTATATGCTTTTTTTGGTCATAAAACTAAGATTGAATTTTTAATTTCAGTCTTCCAGTCCTATTCATGACAAATCTGATCAACAACAATTAGTTGATGAAGATTATGTTTCCAAAGTTGTAATGGTATTATTATTATTATTATTATTATTATTATTATTATTATTATTATTATTATTATTATTATTATTATTATTATTATTATTATTATTATTATTATTATTATTATTATATATATTATTATTATTATTATAAACATCACTTCATTAGAAAATCATAGGATTTACAAGAAATTAGTGGAGAGCCGAGATATTAACTGGGCCCCCACTCCTCTGGCTATAGCAAAACTAATCCTACTGAAAATATAATCAGCAACACGTGCTCCAATATCCTGAGTCACTGAGAATCTTTAAACATCAAGCCCGATTCATAATGATGTTGATCCTTGAGATGGAGAAGTTGATCACCTAGATATGATGCTGTCTGACAGTAATGATAAAAATGTAAAGCTTAATTACACTACAAAAAAACAGGCTTTCAGAGACTGAAAAATCAGTCTCCGATACACCATGATCAGTTACGGATGGTCTATCAAGGACTGATTTTGCTAGTCACTAATCAGTGATAGAAGCTTAGTTACGAACAGTGACGTTATCAACTGAAATTCAGTCCTTGTTGTATCGAACCAACGAGGACCAAAGATCAGTCACCAAAATAAAAAAAGTCAGTCCTTATTTCTACGGGTTGGTATCATGTTATTTCAGTCCCCAATGCATATTATCGGTGACTGAAAAGTCAGTCGCCAATACTATGTAAGATCAGTTACTAACACATGGATTTAGGGACTGGAAATTAGTCTATAAACATTGTTTATAGTCCCTAATACGTTTCATTGTTTTGTAGATTACCGTACCAAATCAGTCTCTAATAATAGGATTTAAAAACTGGTTAGTCTCCCATGAAAGGCTTTAAAGACTGATTGTTAGTCACAAAAAACAGATGAATTAGTCCTTAATTTGTTTTTCTAGTGACTGAAAATTAGTTTCAAAATATATGTTAATCAATACAAAATAACATTCAAATCAGTCTCCAATATGATGGCGCCGTTCCATTATATTTCTATTATAAACTAAAAGTTAGTGGCAAATACAATTTAATTCAGTCTCATTCACAATGCATACATGACCACTTACAATAGTATATAAAACTCCAAACCATAAACAATAATAATAACAATATTTCTTTAAAGCATAATAATCACCAATCCTGCTGCAGAAAGAAACTTGTAGTTGTTCGTCTCCTTCAAACCCTCAAATGCGGATTGCCACTTTGATATGACAAGCAAAAACATCACCTCATTCATTGTTTCAGAGATTGACCCACACATGCTGCCTCTAAACAATGTACTATCACCATGATGATCTTTAGAAGACTCTGATATATTGAGCTTAGCGTCAGACTGTTGTAGCACAAAAATACCCATTAGAGTAATATATTGCAATGGAACATAAAACACCATTAGAGCTTAGCATCAGTCAGAATAACGCAGAAAGTAATTAATTATATGTTGCAATCCAGTAAAAAAAAACAGTTCTAGTCGTTAAAGACTACACATGTCCAAAAGTTTGAATTAGTATCATATTGTTAGTTCATTCGAAATAATATCTCACCTTTGAGCTAAGTAACTTCTGATTCTGGAAAGACATAACAAATTCAGCAACTTGAAAAAAAGTAACAACGTCGCTATTTTCAATAGCATGGTGTTCTTTCTCAATATCCACCCGGATCGACTGAATTAACACTGTTGAGGATGCAGTTTAGAGTTATTATATGAACCAGAATGTAAGATGCCCAACAGAAGTACTAAAACCACAAACAAACTGATAGTTTCTTTGATATTACAACATTTACCATTATAACCTCCCGCTAGAAACTGATTTGTAAAATCATGGAGCAGGCGAAGAATGTTCTTGTTTGTTGTGGGCATCCTTCCGCCAATTTAAAAACAAATTTTGATTCTTGTAAATAAACTTTATTTAAATCAGTAATATTTGGCTTGTTTTCAAGTGTTGTAAGGCAGTGGATTGATCATTTGGCTTGTTTTCAAGTGTGAGTACCATGGAGCTTCCTAATATGACTGTCATAGTCTACTAAGCTTCAGACTATCAAAGTATGACTGTTAAACAAAGTGATTGAAATCAATTCAATAGTTGGTATTTCTGAATGTACCCAATCACACTAAGTTATCAAATGTATATCTTTTATTTAGCCCGCAACATTCCTTAATTTGTGAAGTTCAAACTTTTAAGGAACCAGGGGTAGCAAAGTGAATATCATAAGAGACATGGCACGAAAAAACAACATATTTATCAGGGTCAGAAGAAATTACCCAATTTTTCGTTATCTTCTCATTAGTAGCTTTGTTTAACTCAATTGGTAGTCTTCCTGTCACCAGCTCCACAAGCACAACCCCGAAATAGTAAACATCACTCCTTTCACTTTTGCACGCAGTTTATCAGTAATCAGTACATTAGAGGATTTTATGTCTCTGTGGATTATTGGTTGATCTGCAATTTGTTTATAAACAAACCAGTTAATGAGATTTCTTGATACTAAAAACAAACCAAATTCATCCTAAATGGGTGACGGCTTGGGGTGTGGTAGATCCAAAAACAAACCAAATTCATCCTAAATGGTGACGGCTTGGTGGCCTAAACCTACGAGTCTAACACCTCAATATGGTGTGGCTAAAACAAACCAAACCCACACCCTCAATATGGTGTACAATTAGGCAGATAGCAATCAACACACGTAACATTAAATTGCAAGACGGGGATGTAAGTTAATTTAGACAACACACAGTTTTACAAACTTGAGATGTTGAACCTATTTTGATTTCTTGCTTTATAACAATAACAAGGTTCAATCTTATGACAGTAACGTTGTTCCCAAATGTTAAAACTTTGGATAGTAAAAAGATTATTTAATGTAACAGAGCAATAAAGTATGAAACTTGTACCTAGACAAGCCAGACCAGCAGCCGAGGAAGCCAGACCAGCAGCCGTTGGGAAATTATTGTACGAAGCAATATGAAGATGAAGTTTTTGCCAATCTTCTTTCTTAATCTTGATACCTTTCTTCATGTCCTCTACATCTTGAGCACGAGCACGAATATCTCTCAAACAACTTTGAAATCTACCTCCTTGAAGAGATATTTCCTACACCAACCACCAAAAAATAAGCAAAAAAGCTCTTTTAATCAGAATAAAAAGCTGATCCATAAATTCCTACATAAACTTTTACAAACATAAATCTCAACTAAGATCACATAACTACACCAGATCTGAATCTCAGACCAACTACTTCCCTCATACAAGATTCGACATAAAAGGTTTAATTTTTCTAATCATAATTTGATCTAAGATATATTCTCTCAATAACTAACACAACAGTTTTCAGAACTAAGAAGGTATACGGGATTGCTTATTTTCTATGTTTATCTGCTTCAATGAAAATTTTAAGCAAACAAGCAGTTTGAAGTATTTGGATCATCCAAACTGCTTCTACAAAATAAGCAAGTTGAGACATGCTTATTTCAAAGTGCTTATTTGAGATGAAACTAAAATCACTTTTTAACTATCATATCTATAAGCAGAGGCATAAACAAGCAAATCCCAAACACCCCTTAACCAAATCAACAATTTTATTAAACTACCGCAAAAATCTTAAATCTTATAACATAACAACCAAACAAGATACAACAACATTAAAGATTAATACCTTGCCATTCAACCACATACGATCATGATCAAAAGTAGGACTAACAGAAACAGTAGTAGTAGTAAACAAATGGTGCGAGTGTGGTGGTGGTGCGAGCGGTGGTCTTGGTGCGAGTGGTGGCGGTGGTGCGAGCGGTGGCGTTGGTGAGGAGAATGTTGAGGAGATAGAAGAATAACAGATCTAGATGTAAATGATATTTTGGATGGATTATTGAAAAACAGGGCGGTTCAATTAAATATTTGGGAAGGAGGCAATATGATTTTGGGGGAAAATTGGGCGGGTTTGTGAAAAGCTGAGGTGAAATTTTATTTTTGGAAAAATTAAGTGCGAGGACATGTAAAATATTACGTATAAATTTATCACATGAAATACAGTCACATTTAAATAATGTATGATAAACTTGAGTATATGATTTAGCCACATACACAATTACTTCATGTGACCATATATGGATTTTGGTCACACTGTTCAATTGTGTGACAAATATTTGTCACATATGTATATATATAGTGTGACTAATGTTTCAAACTTATTTGTATCTGTCACACGTCCCAAATTATAAGTGACTAAATAATCAAAAACAAGTTTTACCATATACCTCTAGTCACGAAAATATTCAAATGTGTGGCTGTAGCCTCAGATGTAATTCCGAAATGGTCACACAAGTTGGATCAAGTGTGGCTGTTTATTTTATTCTGGTACATTTAGTCACATAAAAAAGTTACTGTGTGGCCGTTCAAAAAATAACATGTGTGACTAAATCCCAGTTTTGTACTAGAGAATTGTCAACACTCAAAATGAAAGCCATCGGTGAATACTAAAGATGTTATGAACGTCTGAAACTTGAATTATGCTCGAGTTCCCACGTCACGGGGGTATAAACCGAGGTTTCGTGCGCGAACCCCTAAGTATTACACATAAATAGCAATCCGTAAATAGGTTTATATACAAACTTACAATTACTAACAACGATACAAATATATGTAGGTCTTAAAAACAAGCGTAGTACATTACAATATATAGAACCGTATATTCTGTCGGTAATCCATTTTCGTCAGTTTTTGTTAGTTTTTATCTGTTTTTGTCCGTTTTTATACGTTTTCGTCCGTTTTTTTACGTTTTCGTCCTTTTTTTATACATTTTCGTCCCTTTTTTTATGTTTTTGTCCATTTTTTACGTTTTCGTCCGTTTTTTTTTACATTTTCGTCCATTTTTTTTACGTTTTTATACGTTTTCATCCATTTTAGTCCGTTTTTTTACGTTTTTATATGTTTTCATCCGTTTTCGTCCGTTTGTATACAATTTCATCCGTATTTTTATGTTTACATTAGTTTTTATCTGTTATATTTTAACGTTTTTATACGTTTTTATCCGTTTTAGTCCCTTTTTTTACGTTTACGTCCATTTTTATACGTTTTCGTTCATTTTTTACGTTTTCATCCGTTTTGATACGTTTTCGTATGATTTTAAACGTTTTCGTCCGTTTTTATAAGTTTTCGTCCGTTTTTAAACGTTTTAGTCCGTTTTAATCTATTTTTATACATTTTAGTCTTAGTTATGATGTCCATGTATTAGGGACTGAGTTGTGATTCAAATTCAGTCACTAACAAATTTCCCTCCAAACTTTTTTTATTGCGCAAACGTATTTGTAACTGAATTTTAGTCTTAGTGTTGTAGCTTAAAATCCTACTTTATCATACCACATATACACTAGATCGAATGGCAGCAAGAACAATAAGAAGAGAATAATATAGATGGGAATGAGAAGAAATATAGATGAGGTGAGATGGTAGCAGTGGAGATGAGAGTAAACCTGGAAATGTGTATATTAGATTTAGAGAGAAAATACAAGTAATACACACACACACTCTCTCACAGCACACCTTGCTAAATGAGAGAGTGTTTTGCTTATATGTGTTGGCTGCCATCCAAAAGGCTTTGGATGGGCTTTTGTTTGGACCATGATGTGGGCTAATATATGCACTACACATATACATTTAAGCTACTAATAAAACTAATGCTACTAGCCCACATGTAAAATACATATTATACATGACACTTAATGTTCTAAGCTACAAATGACCATCACTTCCAAAATAGCATAAAATCAATGCTAACACTTAGGTATGATGTCCATGTAATAGGGACGCAGCTGTGACTGAAATTCAGTCACTAAAAAATTTCCCTCCAAACCTTTTTATTTTGTAGACATATTTGTAACTGAAACTTAGTCTTAGCTATGATTTCCATGTATTAGGGACCGAATTGTGACTATAATTCAGTCACTAACAAATTTTCCGCCAAAATTTTTTATTGCGCAAATATATTTGTAACTGAAATTTGGTCTTAGATATGATGTACATGTACTAGGGACTGAATTGTTACCCTTATTCAGTCACTAACAAATTTGCCTCCAAATTTTTTTCCCGTACAGGCATATTAGTAACTGAAATTTAGTCTCAGATATGGGGTCACTGAATCGAGGACTGATTTTTAGTCACCGCAATCAGTCAATAAAAGGTCAGTCCTTAAAAGTATCAGTAACTGATGTTTCAGTTACCGATGCTATGTATCAGCGACTGATATATCAGTCCCTAGAAATTCAGTCTCTGAAAGCCTGTTTTTTTGTAGTGTTACAGAGTTGCTTAGTGTTATGTTTAGTCTATCTTTAGTTTATTCTCCGTAATATTAATATGTTGTTAATTACAGAGCTTAATCACAAAGAATGATGTATCATGCGAGACAGCAAAACCTGATGTTGTTGATGCCGGACATGGAAATCTTACTTATCTTGGCCCTGCAGCGTATCCATCGTCCATGTCGCAACTTTAGACATTATGTGTTCCAACAGGACATTTCCCGGTAGTTGAGACATTATGTGATCACATGCAAGTTGATGATCCCAATGATATTCATTTACCTAATTTGAATGAACCATTTTCTCAATCGGCGGTTGATGTACGTATATAATTTGAAATACACTTTTTTTAGTTGTTTGCTACATTCTGATTCTTATCTTATTTATATTTTCATGTATACTTACAGTGCAAGCATTTTGAAAATGATTATCAAGATGTTGATATGGATTCGATTGAACGTTCAAAAGAGGATGATCAAGATGTTGATATGGAAGAGAACAATGCCGTTGATGTACGTATATAATTCGTAAAACACTTTGTATATTTGTTTATTAAATTCGATTTTTTATCTTATTTATTTTTTTATGTATACTTACAGATCAAGCAATTTCATGATGATTGCACTGATTTGATTGGACGTTCAAAAGAGGATGACCAGGATGCTGATATGGAATAGAACGATGATGTTGATGTACGTATATAATTTGAAATACACTTTTTATAGTTTTTTGTTCAATTAAGATTCTTAACTTATATATGTTTTCATGTTTTCTCACAGTCCAATTTATTTGATGATGATTACCCGGAAGAGAACAATGCTGGTAATGTAACACTGGATGTTCATGTTGCTGATAAAGTTGAAAATGATGGTGACAAATTAGGAGAGGGTGTGCCAGAAGGTGGGAAAGAAGGTGATAAAGTTGATTCAAAAGATGATTACAATGGTGATAAACTAGGAGAGGCATTATCGGATAAGGATCGTGGTGTTGCTCATGAAGATGAACATGATGGTCAGAAACTGATCGAGTCTTTGTTATATATGAAAGAGAACAACGATGTTGATGTATGTATATAATTTCAAATACCATTTTTACAGTTGTTTTTTACATTCACTTTAATATCATATTTATGTTTTCATGTACAGTTACAGTCAAGAGAGGAAGATCAAGATGGTCATACGGTACAAGAAGGCGGTTATTCAATAGATTTGGTTGTAACACTGGATAATCATGTTGCTAAAAAAGAAGATCATGATGGTGAAAAACTAGTAGAGGGGTTGTTGGATAAGCATGGTGGTATTGTCGAGAAAGATATTCATGATGGTCAGAAAGTGGTCATGGAGGTGTTAGAAACTGATAAGAATAAGGTTGATGAGAGAAATGATTATAATGTCAAAAAGGTTGTAGCGACGGTATCTGATAATGTTCAAAAGAAGTTAAATGAGAAAGTAATAAAGGCAGTGTTTGAGAAAATTGATCAAGATGCTGAGAAAGCAAGAAAGGCGATGTTTCATAAAATTGAAAACAACACGCATCAGGAGGTTGCCAAAGAAGGAGAATTAAATACGCCACTGACTGAAGTTTCTGAGGTACTTTGTATATCAATACACCAATATATGTTAACTATAATGAAGTTTTTTAATATATGAGTACTTTTATTTGTTTTGTTACAGAATCAAATCATGGATAGTGTTAACGTTGAAATAAACAGCCCAAAGCTGAATAACGATGTTAAAGTCAATTCTGAACCATGCGCACAGAATGTATTTATGCGTCTTATAAGAAAGAGGAACCCAGGTAAGGCTCTAAGGACACCTTTTATGGATTTTGGGAAAAAGAAAACTTGTAATCCCAAAGACTCGACAAAGGAACCTTTGCCCTTATATGGGTCTGGGGAAGATGTTCAGCTAAAGAGTACGAAGCAGATAGGTAAGTCTTTGAATCAACCGCCTAAAATTCGACCATTGCTCACAAGGCGGTCACAGAGACTAAACAGAAGAGGATGTTCAACAACGATGTCGAATTTACCCACAAGGCGGAAAGGATGGCGTAGAAATTTTGTTGGAACCTTGGGTAGAGGTACACCACAACTTAACTCAATTGTTGATATACGAAGAGGATATTTGACAAATATCAGTTTTTTGTTTATAAACAAACCGCATAAATAAATCCTAGTCACGTTTCTAGTATACGATGCATTCATCTATTTTTTATTTATTTATTTTTAATTTTTTTAATATTTTTTCAGGATCTGTCACGGCCACATGGTTCCTTCAACAATAAGGTAACTACTCCAGAATATATGAATATTTTTCTGAAAAAAGGCCTTAAATCATGTCATAAGTTTCCTTGGGGTAAATTCGACATCGTTGTTGAACGTCCATTCTGGTTAGCTTTATTGGCTTACGAAAGTGGTCACAAAAAAGGCTGGCTTAGTGATGAGGTACTTAATAATTAGATGCTAATTTAATTTACATAAATCAATAATTTCAATTTACCCAAATTAACAGTTTGATTTGTATATAAAAATTACAGCATTTGGATATTTGGGTGGATCTAATTTAGCAATTCAGACCCTCCAATGCTGATTGGGCTATGGCCAGCCCATTTTTCTCGTCTAGTCTCCTTGAAGGATCTATGCGCGACTACTACGCCACCGGTCAAAGGTATCCTTTGCCCTGGTCCAGTGTTGGAAAGGTGGGTATATAAACACCATTTGTTCTTGTAGATACCTGTATCTCTTTTGAAATCAGTTTTTTTGTTTATTTTTCCATTTTTGGTATAAATGTAGGTTTACTTTCCAGTTAATGTACCCAAGGACCACTGGTTTCTCGCAGAGCTACAAATTAGTACCGAAGTTGTAACAATTTAAGATACACTTGATACGCCGAAAGAAGAGAATAGACCGGATTGTAAAAAAATGAGGGCAACTTTCGAGGTAATGCTCCCAAAGTATCTAAATTCGTGTAAAGTTTTGGAAGCCAAATCCATATCTGTTTCAAATTACAAGATCACGTTTCGAGTTGCTGAAAATGTCCCCAGACAAGCTGATCGATATGGTGGCTGTGGAGTATGGGTCTGCATTCTATTGTATAGGTTGGGTAACAACTTAAGTATACATGTTGATAACCCTCTTGCGGTAGCTTTGGCGTATCGCGAGCACATGACAGCATACTTTTGGAAGTATAAGATGACTTATGATAAAAAAAAAAGCACTAGATTATGTTTTCTATAAGTTGGCTTCCATATGTAAAAAAACTGGGAAGGATTATATTCCATGTAGGTGATTGGTATGTCGGTTACAATTTTTGTGGATGAAGATGATTGTAACTTGTATTGTATGTCATGTGACAAAAAAATGGAAGACATCAATGTATGGTTCTTGCTAGATGGTGTGACCGTCCAATGTATGGTTCTTGCTAGATGGTATCAGTCAATTACATGGTTCCAAGGAAGTTTAAGTAAAACAATGGATACAAATATTTAAGAGGAAGACACAGGGATAAACTTTTCAACATATAATTCTTATTTGAATGAATCAAAGAATTACCAAGTGTCTTAAGGATAAACACTTAATTGAATGACTATAAGGTATTGCTGATGGTCCACAAGGTTTGAGCAAATGACGATACCAAATGTTCATTGAGAAAATTGACATATTTCACTCAAGACCATTAGTCTACTAACTACACCATTTGTACTTTTCAACGTTTATAAATCTTTATTAAAGAATGTAAAGATTTACAGTAGAATAGCTCTCGGTAAAACTATTCCGGTTGAGCGACAAATGTAACACTCTCTTCAGAAAATCTAAAGGTAGCTAGCTTTGCTTAGAAGTTCCTGGGAGAGGGGATTCTATCAACTATAGAGCTAAGTTCCACTTTATGTGTTTGTTTAGAATCCTACTTATCCCAGTTACAAAGTTTTGTTTAAATAGGCCAAGGAATACTGTGGATGCACATGGGTGTTGTGGTTAGCCGGCCTTGAAGTAGCTTAGCACGTGCCTAGTATAGTAGGTGGAGCATGCGTTTGGCTTTCCAATGCTGACAACTTTTGTACCCAAGATCTTGCTTTATCGTCCTTTGATAAGACCTTTCGCTTATCTTTCCAACGAGTTTCTCGCTCATTCATCAGATACTAAGTCCCTTGTGGAGATAGGTCTTCAGGGTAACAGAGGCATTTGTCAGTTTTCAGTACCGTTGGCGTTGCTTATAGCTCATTGTACTTTGCTCCCTGACACCTCATCAGTTATACAAAGTGTTTCTTCAGTTGGTCTTCGAATTCCGTGAAGCTTGGCAGTTGATTGAGCTTTATACAATGCTCAGCCACTGATGATCATTAGTGAGGCACCTATCACTCAGAATCATCAGGGTGTACTCTCTGATAACCATCAGGGAGTAACACTTTCTGATAACCATCAGAGAGTAAGTCCTTTGACTTCCATCAAAGGGTGACTTACTCTCTGATCCTTATCAGTGGGTGTCATTCTCACTGACTTATATCAGAGACTTACTTGATTAGGCTATTTTATGTTTAAATACATTGTCAGAGACCATTGGGTCGAAAATAAGAACCAACAATTGCTCTTTGGTCAAGTAAACTCAAACAAAGGTAAGAATTTACAAGTGAACTCTAGACATCTAATTGGATCAGGGACTATAAAGAGTTTAAATACGAGAGTAATTGCTCTTCTTAAATGTTATAATTAATATAGAAGATATAGCATTTACTCTGACCAACATTCTTTTTATATACGAGATAAACGAGGATGTCACGTGAGGGTTGTTGAGACGTGTCAAATATTTACCGGTGAAGTACATCTTCCATTGAAGGTTTCCATTCTTGAAAACACAACCACCTTACTTTTGAGGAACATTGATGTCAATTGTTCCCCCCTTTTCACCAACTCGTACTTGTCTTTAAATTTCTCGAGGATAGACTTTATCCTGCTCATTTGCTATCTTGAAAAGCCTCGCCTAAGTAAATAAGAGATATTTTGAGCTAAGCTCTGATCTGTTGGTTGGATCAAAGA
The DNA here is from genome assembly GCA_021014915.2 of Artemisia tridentata subsp. tridentata. Lineage (NCBI taxonomy): Eukaryota > Viridiplantae > Streptophyta > Magnoliopsida > Asterales > Asteraceae > Artemisia > Artemisia tridentata. The sequence goes on along the minus strand of CP139506.1, from coordinate 251,152,955 downwards.
GCGCGCTGATAGGATTATTAGGGCATTGTCGTTCCCTGATGAATCTTTTTCCTTAAGCTTCAAATTTTATACATACTAGCTGACTCCGCATCAACTAAAGAGTATATGTTCAAGTTGTCTTTGACTCCTTGACGAAGTCGACGTGAACCTTGCTAAGGTTGCTCGCCGACTTCTTTATCGACAAGTCTTTTTATACTTAGTCTAATTTATGTTTAAATCTAGTTAGAGATCATTGGGCATTAAATTGGCGCAACAAAATGGTTAAAGTTCCTTCTTATTTATTAGCATTAACCTTAAAATGTATCCATTTTACAGGCCAAGTGGGCGGACATATAGTCGGGTAGGACAAAACATAGGAGAAATGAGAAAGAGTGGTTAATCTTTCGAACGAGTTACCAATTAACAACCAAGTTTCAGTATGTTAGCACATCTTCAAAGTTAGCTTGTTTACAATTTTCTGAAAATTAACCTCAAGGTGCTTGATGATATATAACCAACCCCATTCTTAGAGCGGTTAATGTACGAAATTGTGTACATGTCTTAACCTCTTAAACAAAACATATGGCCTTTATATATATGTTTTGCAGAACACACGTCATTAAAGTTTGCAAACTTGACGCCAAACTCAATTTATATACAAGAGGGGCGCATGAGATTCATCATCTTTCTGTTGACAATGGACACACATGCATAACATAACTGAAAACGCGTCATCTTTTTATTCTAATAATGCTATCTATGATCTATAACTCTCTAAAACATTTCTCAATGTTCATACATAATAGATGCACGATCTCAAGAGACATTCACATTCGCTAACACATGCATACAATCTATTTTGATTGCCGGAATGCACTTCGTGGAATATTCTATCCTCATTTATCTACGACTAACCATCTGAAAGAAAAGAGTTGTTAAATATGAAATCAGGGAATACGTCTTCTGGGTCAGCCGGGAAATCGTTTGATGGTGAACTTCCCCAATCTGTGGTGTAGTTTGATTCAGATGTGACTGGGGAGATAAAAGGTGGTGAAAAGACTTGCAATAGTTCATCTTCAATGTTATTTGGGATTTCAAGTTGTTGGTAATCCTCCATGAATCCAACTTGTGCTGAAGGGAAGGAAAATGAAGGTGGAACAGTGGCACCATTATCCAAGTGCCAGTTGTTAAAACTGGGGTTGGTTTTGAGATAACATGGGATCATCTCGGGGGGATTTGGAGGTGATAGTTGGGGTTGGTGATAGTGGTTATACTGGTGAGTTGACTTTATTTCATGTATTTCAGGCGAAGGTGGTGGTAATGCTGTTGCCATGTAGTGAGCGCCATTGTTGCAGGCACGTTTCTCCATAAATGCACTTTCAAAAGCTGCTGACCCTTTTCTGTTAAAACCAATCAAAAAGAAAGATTTAGAACTTTATACATTTACTTTAACTAGAATATTCTCATACAGAAATCAGAAGTGAAAGTACCTCTTTTTGGAAACGACATTTTGATCCTGCTGATAGGTAAAAGGTTGGCCGCCAAACTGATCAAACTCAAATTCTCCACATTGTGTGCTGCCTATGGATTTCGATGGTTCGGGAAGATTGAATGCTGGCAGGACAGCTGCCTGAGGCTGCCCGGAATATTCTCCAGATTTAAGAACGGAAAGAGCATTCTCATACGAAGACAAGATTTTCTGTATCAAGAAGCCTCTTGCTTGGGGTGTATTAAGATTAACCCGTAGCTCTTTAGCCATTTGTATCCCTTGAGTTAGCTCACCGATGACCTTCTGTTGATCATAAACACAAGCACTCTCCATTATGTTGATCAGTTAGTACAATAAGACTTGATAAGGGAGTACAAGCTAAACTAGGTTTGACTATGGAAATCAATGCTAGCTCATGAGATATTCAGAGGTGCTTGAGATTCTATGATATGAAAGGAAAGAGTGAAGGAACTACATATATATAGGGATTGGTGGAGGGTCAAAGGTTGACTAAAGAAACCGAGTGAATTTGTAGTTTGCAAACGTGGATTAATATTTGGTCAAACAGTGTACTAAGTGAGCTCTATTTGCTCTTGACTATATATTACTCCGTACTAATTAGTATTTAATAGTGACTAAAACTACTATGAAGCTTCTATAAAGGAGTGATGAATAAGTTAAAAAAAACTTACAATACAGTAGTTCAATATTGTGGGACAAACAAAAATTCCAAATGGTCAACCTTTTTTCCATCTAGCTTGTTTCTAGAAATCAATTTGTCCATAACTCATTGTAAAAAATGCTAAAAAAAGTGTGTTTACATTGTTCACAAAGTGACACTGCTGATGTGATATATCGTTAAATTTCTAAATAGGACCTGGACCTCCACTAAGGTGCCCGGTCGTCTTTGGGTAGAGTTTGAGCGTGACAAGCAGGCTTCACTCTCTCGTTTTCAGTCTCATGACATCATCCCACAAGTAAATTTTGTAAACCCAAACTGCTTAAACTCTCGTTATGTTATGTCTTCTCATCAAATATGGATATTTGGTGTGTTAGATATAACACACCAGTTGAGGCTATGCAAATTAGCTTCAACATCTTAGTTTTCACCTTAATTAAAATGTCTGCATAATCTTTTGTATCAATGATAAGTTACAATTTTTTTGAGTATCTGATGACGTAATATATTAAGTGTATGTGCTTTCCTCTCTAATGAAACACCAAATTTTTCGTGGGAAGAACCGGGGCTTTAATATTCTTCAATCTTCACAATAAAGAACATCATTTTTGTGTTAGTTGTTACTCTAACAATTCAAGGAGGTGAGATCAACATAGATCATAAATTATCTAAAAATTCGATGAAAAAATCTTAGACATTCATTTTTTTCGTTATAAAAAAAAAAAAAAAAGGGATCATTTTCCTATATTTTTTTGAAAATAAAATATCTTGCAAACGGTAAATCGTTAATTGATAAAAGATACACCATCGCGACCGAAATTCTTTTATTTTTAGTAGACGGACACTTAAATATACTTTCGACGAACATTTTTTTCGAGTTCTTTTCCTAGTGATGAAATTTTTGCCATGAAAAAACAGATGTGATTTGTTATTTTAACAATTACGTGTGATTTCCAAAAGAACAAATCAATTCTGATTTTATAAATCACACGTGATTTTTCAATGCGTAAATTTCAACATTAAAAAAAAAAAAAAAAAAAAAAAAAAACTCAAACAAAAATTTCGTCGAAGGTATATAGAATTGTCCCTCTATAGAATTAAAGATGATTTAATTCTCGTCGCGATGGTGAGATATGTCCATGGCGTTAATAGAAAAATCTGATAAACTCAGATAATTTTTGATAAAACATGCTTCCATATAATCAATAATAATTATAAATATCGACAAGCAATGATGTCTACATCACCAGTGTAACCGATTAATCTGCTAAATATACTCAACATTGAAACTTAAGTTATAAACTACTAAAATAAGGTTTGATGTGATATCTATTTCTCGACAACACCACAGATGATTACACACGGTTCTCATCTTTGTACATGATAGATACACTATGTCAAAAGAGATTAACATTCACTATCACATACAGAAAGATACGTCATCAAGTATCACTAAACGATTCTTTTTCCAATCCAAAAGTTGTGACGGCGAGATTTAGAACCTGGGACCATCATTTCTATTTAAAAGAATGAGTTTTTAAAATTTGAAATCACGGTCTAAATCAGCCGTGAAATTTAGTGATGGTGAACTGTCCCAGCCCGTGTAGCAGTTTGAATAAGAAGTGCACGGGCAGATAAAGGGTGGCGAATACACTTGCAATAATTCATCATCAAAATCATTAGGCAGCTGAAGTTGTTGGTAATCTTCAATAATGCCAAATGGTTCTAAAGGGAAGGAAAACGAGTATGGATCAGTAGCACCAAAATCCGAGGTGTTAACAGTGAGGTTGGCTCTCAGATTTGAGAGCATTTCACCAGTATTCGGTCGTGATAGATGTTGGTGGTGTTAGTTTTGTGGACAAATATTAATACGTGTATGTCTAGAATCGAACTCGAGACCACGGGATTGCACACTTTACGTATGAGAATTAATAGATAATAATTATATACATATAACGTTATATATTTAATTATTAAAACACAAATAACGACTAACGAACGTTAGTAGTTAACGACAATTTACTAACTACTGTTAAGTATTAAAGAAAAGGACTAAAGTGTAAATTGGAGTCTAGAAGGATCCGGAAACTCCTTGTGGGTTATGTGGCCGGTCAACAAGGAGCAAGGGAAACCCAAACCCACTCCAACTTGTCCTCCAAGTTTCACTTAGTATAAATACAAGGCTTAGGGGTTCATTCTTTGTATCTTTTGTGCACAAGTTTTAACCCTAAACTTGTTTTCTTTTCTTTCTTGCTTTGGCCGATCGATACAACCCTCACAAAAGGGTCGATCGGTTTGTTTTCATAAAACAAACTTTTGTGTTTTCTTGATCTAGCAATCACGTTAATTTGGTTATAGTACGTGTGTACAAGAAAGTGGTATTAACTCACTATAGTTAATATCTTTGATTGAATTACAAAACGGTAAGGGGTAATTCGTTAACCCACTTATAAACCCTAATTAGGATTCTTGATCTTGATTGAAAAAATACTTAAAGTTGATTCTTGTTTAGCTAGAATCAAAGGTATGCTTACTTTATTATTCACTTAACTAATTATGTGTTATTGATCATTAGCTTCTGCATGTTCACTTTACATGTAATTAATTACCGAAACACATAAAAACCGAATCTTGGATTGTGTTTGTATGTTAGTCAATTTTTAGTAGGGGTGCAAATGAGCCGAGCCGAGCCCGAGCCTAGCAGAGCTCGAGCTCGGCTCGGCTATATTTTAGAGAGCTCGAGCTCGGCTCGGTTCGAGCCTTAAGATTTGAGCTCGAGCTCGGCTCGTGGTATGATATAAAAAGCTCGAGCTCGGCTCGGGCTTGGCTCGTTTGTGATGCGTTGGCTTCTTAAGCTACTTATTCGAGCTCGTTTATCTAGAGCTCGTTAGTTATTTTGGATCCTAACCCATCTCCATCAATTACAGCAGCCAACATCATCTCATCCATCACAATCGAGACTCAAAACTAAATAATACAAAAACAAGATCTCAGGTTATATTCCGTTCAAGACAAAAGATCTTTAAGATCTATACACAAGAATCCATCATTGATCTTTGTAAATAACTAAATATCCGAAAATGGTTAAGAAAGAACAAAAACAAACTTGTTTTCATTCCTTCTTTCTTTCGGGTTAAACAAAAACGAAAAACAAAACCTACCCGAGACCCTTGTAAGGATCTTGAAGCCGATATACCGCATTCTTTAGGTTGTTGTCTTTCGAGTTCACATAAAAGAAAAGAAGAAAAAGTTGTACGGATTAAGGGCTGGTATTGTTTTTTTGGTGTTCGGTTATCACAAATTCACAAGCACAAAGAAAGATTATTTAAGTTATTATGATAAAGTGATAAGTGAAACATAGATAAGAAATGGAGTATTTGTTGTAACTTTGAATGGTTGTGATAGTATAAAAGTGAAAGGGACGATTTCTTTTTTTTTGAAAGAAAGTAGGTGCGTCTGATGTGATCAAGTGGATGTAAATGAGCCAGGTAGGTGTAGGAATAAATGGAGGTTTGGTAGGGAGTGGTTATACTATATTATTTACTAAAGCTCGTTTAGGCTCGACGAGCCTACTCGATCTTCACAAGCTCGGCTCGAGCTCGGGCTCGATAAGTAAACGAGTTGATTTTCAGGCTCGAGCTCGGCTCGAGCTCGACAAGGCTCGGCTCGTTTCAAGCTTTTTATCGAGTCGAGCTCGAGTAGCTCGGCTCATTTTCACCCCTAATTTTTAGGGTTTAAAAATCAAAACCCTAATTTTTTTTGGTGGGGGGGGGGGGGGCGATGCCCTAATTTTATATAAAAAAAAATGTTATGTTGTTTTGAAACCCTAATTGTAACATGCTTATGTGCTTTAGTTGTGTAACACCCCCGTTTTCGATAAATCGCAGCGGAATATAAGTTGGGGTATTACTTCAAGTATCACAGTCATGAAAATAGAAAAACGACTCGAAAATAGACGTTTTAAATAAAATTGTTATCATTCATTTATTTAAATCAGAGTACATAATACAGGCCCCAGCGGGAAGTTTCGAAGTACGTTATCAAAGTTACAATATTCTTTGAATGATAATAAAATGGACACTCTTTTTATAAGAAAAAGTCCACAACCACTCCGTGCCAAATCAAGATTCTAATTACCTGAGATAAAACATGCTAAAAAGTCAACACAAAGGTTGAGTGAATTAATAGCGTTTAAAGTTATAATTAGTTTGAACACAAGCTACATATAAAGTAATTCAGAAATATTGCAGTTCGTTATATATTGCCCTAAGTCTCATGACACGCAAAACATTAACTGGTTTATCATCATAGTAATGAGCTATTGATGTATATTACTACATAATTAAATGAAGTAATTTTGACCCCGAGTAGGAGATTGCCGGTCTCTTTATTTTCCTCAAATAAAATGCATTTGGTCACGTTACGGTAACACAAAGGGGTCGTCACACCCAATAGATCTATTCATTATATTCGCGCTCACCCGAAAGTGATTAACGGTTCATGATGGGAGGTCTTCTAGGCAACAGGTAACTTAGGCAATATTAATCAGGAAAGCATACAGAAAAACAATTGTGTTCGGTTTTGTAACATGTATCTCCCCACAAATTTGGAAAACGTATAAAAAATGGGACTATGAACTCACCTTAGCAGTCTGGATGGAAAACAAAATTAGATAGAGTTGATAAACGTCTCCGGCACGCGACCTGGGTTGGTATGTCAAGTTTCAGTAATCGTATTCCAATATATATAAGTTTTAATATTCGTTTCGTAACATTTTTGGTTGTTGAATAAATGTTTATTTGAGACAACATGAACTCTCTTCAAAAGTTGGATAAGATTTTATCTTATTTCTCATTTTTATGTTTCCGTTTGTTTGTTATCGGGATGAATGTATTTCGTTTATTAGTTTTTATTATATTCAAAATATATTTCTAATAATAATTATATAAAGTTAGCTTTTTACCCTTATAGTTTCATATACTGATAATTTATACCCTTGAACTTTCATAAAATGACAATTTTTACCCCTAAACTTTGGTGAAATGACTGTTTTTACCCCTGTAGTTTCCAAAATGACAATTTATACCCACAACTATAAGTCGTTGGCAAAATTAGTCCTTATTTTAATAACTTTGAGATATTTACGTTTTTGGCCCAATAAAACTCCATCTTTCAAAATTGTCAGGTTCTACCCCTAAACTTCATATCGATTTCATTTTAGGTCCTAGTTAATAAATTAGTTAGAGTTTTGACAGATTTGGCCCTCCAAGCATTTTCGCTATTTCATTCGTGGTCCTTATTTCGTTTTTACGCAATTTAAGCTGAGGAAAAAGGTAAGATTTGCTGCGACTCTTTTATTAATGTTATTATCAGTTTACAAACACCTTATATATAGCTTATTAGCTTATGATTCGAGCTTATCAGCTCAAATGTATTTAAAAGGGTGCGTTCGTATCAGATTGCGACAAGGCAGAAAAAGAACTCGAATAACTATGGGGCAAAGAAATCTTTTTACGAAGTTCTTGTTCCTATAATTAGCTAGTTGGGTGGTCTTTAATATGGCCAAGTTTCAGAATTTTTGGGTGTCGAATAGGGGTCGAAATAATTTTCCCAAGTGGGGCGATTGTGACAGCTTTGCGATAAGAAAAGAAATGGAAAAACAAGATGGTTTTTGAGTTTTAAGTGTTCTAGCTAGTTTTTAAAGTATGTTATCATGATCATAATTATATTTAATCTTTCCCTAGAGTGTTTTAGAGCTTCTTGATTAATAATGCTTTAAAAGAAAATTTAGGGTGTGTTCGGTTTGGTTCGACAAAAGAAGAAAAGAAAGAAAACTTAAATTTTAACCTAGTTCGCTATTAGAGTTTATTTTGTGACTTTTTTTTAAGGGTTTTTAAGTTTACAAAAGATAAGGAAATGGGCTAGAAATACTTGCTTGTTACTAATTCGATCTATAGACTTTGTGGGCGAAATGGCTTGGAAATGAACACTAGGGTCTTCCCTCCTTCTAAGCCCTTCTAGGATCTCTCTTTAGCTTATATTTGGACTATAGGATCAGTGGTAGAGTGAGATTGGGCTGTTTTTGGTGTGTTCGAATGATGTGAAGTAAAAGAAAGCAAGTATAGGTCGTTATTTATAAGGAAGGGGTGTTGGGGTTCTCAAAGTGCTAAGTCACCATGTTATGGTGAAGAGGGGACAAGATGATGTAGTACTAACCACTTGGACGACAAATGTATGGAGGGGGAGATATGTATGATGTGGTTCGATCCCTAGCCTTATAATTTACCTACAATATTTGACTTGGGTAAATAACTAGGTAGCAAGGTGAGGTGGAGGTATTTAGGACTTAGAAGAGAATATATGATGTAAAACATACTTGGGTCTTAGTGAGGAATTTGTTTGGTTTATGTTTAGCTAGAATCGAACCATGCAAGCCCTATATGGATCGAATGGCTTATGTGATTGGTACATTGGCTATAAAATATTGTACACTAGGGTTTTAGGAAGTAACAAGGTTAGTTTAGAGTTAGGTTTAAGTATTTGTTGAGTAGAAAAATAATTAGGGTTTTATATATGTCAATTTGCATAGAAAAGAAAAAGAAATCATTTTGTTCTTTAGGGTGTTGTACCATGGGCTTAATAGGGTTGTACTAGGGTTTAAGAAATATGGAAAATATATATTTAATGTTTGGTTAAGTTAATTTAATTATACGTTAATTTTATTAGGTTTAAAAGTATATAAGTGTGTTTTTAGGTTTTTATGCATTGAATGCTTGTACATTAGGTTTAGGGACTTGTACTTATAATTAGTGAGTTTAAGAAATTTATTTTTAATGCTTGTGTATAAAATACTTGTACAATGTGCTCTAAAATGAGTACATTGAGGTTTATAATGAGATTTTTATTAATATTATGTTTTTATGCATACGTTACTCGTACATTGTCTTGAAAGACTTGTACATTTATAATTGGTAAAAATTATATATACATTAATTAAGGTTTGTGATTTTATTACATAAAATCATGATTTAATGAAATTAGGGTTTTTTATCGGGAGTTAAAGTGATTTTAGGGTTTCTGTGCTTTAGTAACTTGTACATTAGCTTGGATGAGTTGTACTTTAGTGTTTTAGGGTTTAGTTATTCATATTCATTGTTATAATGGTTTAGGGTTTCGTAAAAATTATAATAGATAAGAAATATTTAGTTTGTACGTTTGTTAACAAATTAACGTAAAGTGGCAAATGGTATATCGTAGGATTTTTATATGGAAATGTTTATATAAAATAAACATTAAGTAAGTTGATGTTGGACCGCGTGAGAGCACGTTTATCGAGGATGTGAGTTACGTCACATTAGATAGTAGTTACGATCAGATAAATAAATATAAAAAAAAATTACACGTAGAAAAATGGATAAGTATTCTTTATTAGAATATATAATAGTTTATTACAAGGTGAAATTTTACCAGTGGTTACAAGTTGCGTATCTTGTGACTTGTGTTAATCCATGATGAAACATGCATGTTTGTCATGGATTATGATTGATTAATTGTTAAGTTGTTTTATCACATGTAATTTTTGATAGATCTAAAATTGGGGAAGACCTCAATTAAATATTAATGAATCTATTATGTGCAATATGGTATATATTTGATATGATTAACGCAATCGATACGTCAATGCATGTGGCTCACTTACCTTTTTAAGTGATAGTCTTAATTAAATATATGCATAATTAAACATAGAATGATTATTAATAGGTTTTATCAAATAAAGTTTGCATGTGCCTATTTGTTTACATAAATTAATTGTTAAGTTATATGCGTTTTTTAATTGTTTATTTTTATTTTTATTATTACTTGTTTTTTGTTTTATTGCATGATACGTTGTAAGCAAAAAAGGGTAATTTTTGAATAGAAAATAAATTGACTAAAAAAATGGTGAAACTTGATGTGATAAATTATGAATCTTGCAAAGTCTTATGTGCCGATAGTGGTTCGCTTCGCACGGTAATTTGCTCCCAGGCGAGACTAGCAAGGTTATAATTTATAACTATTTTTAAGACTTAAAGTCATAAACTTTTAATTGAGTGATGAGTTTTTGTACCAATAGTAAGAACGGCTCATCCAATTTTGACAAACTATAAGAGGGGTTTAAGGAGGATTGACATTAAATTGTCAAACCAAAAGAGACGCGTTTTTAATTGGCACTTGTGCTGACGTTTGTCTCTCTGCTTCTTTGTGCGCCAAATTGGAGCTACCAAGTACGAATATTTTTATGTACAAAATCATCTTAAGGGTGAATTGACCTCAATTCCACGTGCCACTTTGTGGTTATTATCCGAATAACTTGGGTCTTTTGACTCATGCAGTAGTAGGATATAATGGGCGATACTTGTAGGTAATTCTTTGATTGGTGAACCCAATACCTCAATTAAAACTTTGTTGATTTAATCTTAGCTTAAATTGGTAAATAAAAAGGTTTTGAAAAACTTATGATACGAAGATGTGTGCATGCTTCTTCGTACATATTTTGATTGACACATCAAAATTAGTACCCTAAAATTTAAGTTCATGCCATCTAATTATAAGAAACACTTGAAGTTATTATTTAGCCTAAGTGAGACCTTACATAGATTTTAATGACAAGGTAAATTTCCGTTAATGCGTGAGATCATAAATGGAGAATTTGCAGTTTCTAAATTAGACAACTTAATTAAGTTGTTAGTGAGACCTAGAAACTTAAGGCATGAGATAGGATGAAACATGCTTACTTTGCAAATTGAATTTGGCAAATGTAAATCCCATAATGATCTAGGAATTGGAAATTGTTTGCCAATTATTATTCGACAGATTACCATATTTTATACTTTCATTACTAGCAGATCAACTCATGTAGTGAAATTATGTAAATTTGGATCATAGTTTTCAAGAAAATTCAATGGTTATATGAATATTTCCTTGGGTATTTTATTTTCTTGAAAAGTTGTATTATCAAAAATACTAATATTTGAACTTTTTCTGTAGAAATGGCTCAACCCGATAATGCTGTACTAAGTTTCGCGTTCAAAAATCATTTTGAACGGGAAAAATTGACTGGCCCGAATTTCAATGACTGGCATAGGTCACTCGGGATAGTCTTGAGAGTGTCCGATAAGCTGGAATACTTGAATAAGCCTTGCCCTGCTGAACCAACTCCTACTGAACCCGAGGATGTCAGAGATGCCTGGAAAGAGGAGTATAAAAAGCACAATGAGGTTGTGTGCTTGATGCTTGGAAGTATGGCTCCCAAATTGCAAAAGCAGTTTGAGCACCATTTTCCTTTTGATATGCTTCAAGAACTCCAAAAGACTTATGAGAAACCACTTGTAGTTGAATTGTATGATTTGATCGATGCATTACATAGCTGCAAGCAGGGTGACGGTAAACCTGTTAGTGATCATGTGTTGGAAATGAAGAGCTACATGGACCAACTACATCAGATCAACTACATCTACCCAAAAAATGTATGTGTGAACTTCATCAACAGATCCTTGAACAAGGAGTTCTCTGGTTTTGTTCGAAACTTTAACATGCATTGCGCGGGGAAGACATTCACAGAGTTACTTGCAATGCTTGTGGACTATGAGAAAGGTTTACCAATGAAGGCACCTACTCCTCAGGTATTAGCTATACAAGGAAGTAGGATACAAAAGCCAAAACCGCAGGCGAATAAGAAGGGTAAGGGAAAGGTTGACAAGGGTAAGCAAGTTATGGCCTACCAACCTAATCCTAAGAAGAATAACCCTAAGAATAACAAGGTGAATCCTAACAAAAAGGATCAGGCTTGCCACCACTGCCATGAGGTAGGACATTGGAAGAGGAACTGTCCACTTTACCTTGAGGAGTTGCGAGTGAAGAAGCGGAAGGTTGAGGCTGGTAACCCCAGCACTTCAGGTGACTTTTTCATGATTGAACTATTTTCATTAACTCATAAAATAAATTCCTGGGTATACGATACTGGATGTGGTATTCATATTTGCAATACACTGCAGGGGTTTAGAGTTGAAAGGAGACTGGCCTATGGAGAACAATATCTGCACGTGGGTAACGGAGCATATGCAGCTGTTGAAGCTATAGGCGTATTTAAATTAGTTTTACCTTCGGGCTTAGTACTGTCTTTACAAAATTGTCATTATGCACCTACTATTGTTAGAGGTGTTGTTTCCTTTTCATGTTTGTTGGATATTGGTTTTAATCATACTATTACTAGCAATGGAATTTCAGTTTTTTTAAATTGTGATTTTTATTTTAATGCTATTGCAGTGAATGGTGTTTTTGAAATTGACATGAATGATAATGTATCCAATAATTATAATTCAATGTATAGCATCAATAATAAGAGAATCAAGAATGTTTTGGATTCATCTTATCTTTGGAATTGTCGACTTGCTCATATAGGCAAGGCTCGTATGGAAAATCTGCAACATGAAGGGATTTTACAAGATATCAATGATGAATCATTTGATAAATGCGAATCTTGTATGTAATATATATCAAAACATAACACACACACTAATTTTTGATGCTTGGACGAATTAAAGAGAAAGTTTAGAGAGAGAAAGTGAAATGGGAGTTTCTTGAGAGAGAAAGTAAAATCTATTAGATTAGAATGAAAGCTCCAACCCTCTCCCTTGGTGGGAAGAGGGTATTTATGCAAATAACATAAATGCCCCATGTGGGCTATGGAGCGGGTTTACAGTGGGTAAAGACCCGACCCGACTCCATAGATGATAAGATATCTAAACTAAACTATTTAGCCTACGAGCTAATTAATGCTAATGTGTACTCGGGGTGACCGAGTCTTTCATATGAATATTTATATTCCTAAAAATCTCCCCCCTAAGGGAGGTCACCCCGGAATTACAATTTGAATTCTAGCATTCTAATGAACTTAATTTCCTAGCTCGTAGTCTTTGATTCTTCAAGGTCTTTAATCTTTGTACTTCAAGTAATGATCTTGCGACTAATGTTCCTTTGGCTTGTGTGATCTTTGAGCATTCTTTGAGATCATCAGCCACCGTAAATCTCTAAGTTCATCCTTTGTAGTATCGCCTTCATGTGATTATAGTGACCATTAGACCGACATGCTCACACTTTTCTGGATCAGGAGACTTTGCATCAGAGTTGCGGAAGCATTGTTGTAAGTCTCTCAACTTTCATGATCCTTTGATAATGAATTGGTCGTGTGAGCATGGGGTGTGGATTGACATGTCTCTGCTGGAATTAGGTACCACCATCACCATCTTTATATAAATCTGAAATAAAATAGTTAGCAATAAAGTTGGAGAACGAATATAGCTTTGTCATTTGCTCGATGTGGTTTGATTAACCTTCGGTTCCGTGAGGACCGACCTGTGATCAGGTAGAATCCCCTTTAAAGAAAATTCTCCTTGACAGGACTTTCCAGCTTGTTGTAAAGAATCATCCAACGAATTAACATCAGAATCATCATACTAAGCATGTTCTTATACCGGAACGTCTCAAAGCAGACAACACGGTAGAGTGAATCAGTGAATTAAATACCCACTGATTGATGAGAAATTGATTAGAAAAATCACTCGCGTGTCACTGGATAAACATTTTATGCAACACGAAGAGGGTTTTATAAATTGAATCACATTTCTGTCATAAACACTTTTGTTTGAAAATTTACACAATTAATGTGCTCAAAACTCAGTTGGTGAGCAAATTGAAAGGTTTTCCAAAAGCATCCGTCAGTCCATTTCCTGGAACAAGTTTGATTCAAATATGAATCGCCCCATCGTTTCTTTCCAGTTGTCACTAGTTTGATCCATGAAGGATCTCACATGTCACCTACCAAGAGCTTGTTTGATGTTCGCTCTAGAAGGATTTCCATCTTCATTGTGAATACTTTACGTATCACTCGGATGTTCTGGCAATACCACAAGGATAATGCGTAGGACTCTTAATATATGTTTTCTTACTTTTCACGGTGTATGAAACAGCAAGCATATTGAAAATATGTCCTAATGGGATTTGTGGATGATCTCTTGGCTCTAGACTCAATAGTGCGTTTTGATTTAGTGATCGGAGGCTGGAGAGGACTGCCACCTTTACAATATCGTCTAACTCGGAGTGAGAGAGACGATAGAAATGTATTGATCTTCGTGAAAAATGAAACAAGAGTCCTTTGAGGGACCTTATGTGGCTAGGGAGGGTTGTGCAGCGTATCACTGGGTCCATGATACTTGTCTTCAATGTCAGCAATCAACTAAGTGATTCTGAAAGCATATGTATTGACCCGGTTTCTGCCTAAAGTGTAAGGAGGTCTTCTTTCTTTTCACCCTTTATCTTTACATTTCTTTTCATTCTTCAACCCCTTCAGTGCTTACCGAGACTTCATCACTAGTACCTTGTTGGGTTTGTTCCAGTACCAGTTCCATCTCAGTCGGCACTCTTCCCTTATTCTCACTTTTCTCCTTTTTTCATCATTCCTAAGGACTTCTATTCTAACTATAGGATTATCCCTGGGAAGATCCCTCCGGTTCTGGCTGGATCATGGGAACTGATACCTAACCTTACCATCCTTATAACTCTAGTAAATTAAATAAAATGGTCGGTCTTTGGTATTCTTCCACAATTGCCATCATAAATCATTCGCTCCCCCTTAATATGTGCATCGATATACGAAAGAGTTTAGCACATATGAGAGAGCCTACACTTGAGTCCAAAAGATCACATTTTACCAGTTTTCATATTTAAATCACATTCCCTCCCCCGATCAAAAATTTCAAACCTTTTGAGATTTGTGATCCCAATTGATTTAAATAAGTTTAGAAAATATGGGAGAAAATGTGGCCAGGTTTAATATGTGCTGATAATGGAACATACTAATGCTCCCCCTCAATCTATGAGGGAGAATGTTAGTGTCAGGTATGATAAGTTTGAAAGATATTTGAATGAAACTCATACACTGACACATAACAACAAATTTTATTCACTTGCTTATTATGTACAAAGTGGCGTGTTTTGATGATATAAAATATTGAAATCACTCTCCCCCTCAATCGATGACCCATTTTCTATTTAAAGAGCTGTAGTCATTGATTGAGTGACAAATTTTATGAAAAACTTCAAGTCTGATTGTTTTCCAAAAAAAATTCATGGTACCACCAAGTTTAGCACAAATACTTTCCTGAAGAATCATAGATGGAAAAGTATTTGCGATGTAAAGAAGACTTCTCTTTTTATACGAGAAATGATGCACTGAAACGTACATCAAGTCGAGGGTGCATGGATGTAAAGTAATCCACACCCGGGAGAAATTAATCACCCGTTGACAGGAACAGCCGTCTTTTTGGCGACGTACTTTCCTCATTATGAAGAACGGGTTGCGTATCTGAAATAATAGCAAACCTTTTAGGCATGTTTTGAAAAGCTTTTTGAACTTCTGTTCGAACTTCATTTAAAGACCCGTGTCATTATTGAATGACATTTCTAGGACCGTAAATGTTATCGATACCAGAAGACATGCCTTGAAAAACTATTTTTGGAATTTTCTATTTTTATGGTTTTTTTTGTAGGTTTAAGATATGTACAACGTGGAAAATCTTTTTGAGTTTTTTTTTATGATTTATATATATACAGAGGATACATGAAGAATTACCACCTCTATTCTTCCTTAGATAGATAAGAGTTCAATCAGATCGTTTTCCTTAGATAGATAAGAGTTCACCAACTGAGTTTTTTATTTTTTTATTTTTTTTTAAATTTTTTTGATTTTTATGGTTTTTGTAGGGTTAAGATATGAACAACGTGGAAAATCTTTTTGAGTTTTTATGATTTATATATATACAGAGGATACATGAAGAATTACCACCTCTATTCTTCCTTAGATAGATAAGAGTTCAATCGGATCGTTTTCCGCCAAATGGTATCGGATGTCCATGTGAATCAAAGTAGCACCATTTGGCATTGGTTTGTAGTTGACTTCTTGTTGAGACATGTCGAGAAGGATTGCCAATCACATTCTCCAATAGGTGAGCCTTTGACCACTTACTGATATAATGAAACGATTGATTGAGCTGATGAGAATCTGATCGAATAACCCTTTGTGAAGATGATTCTCCAGAACTCGGGTCTGGAGTAAGATTATGGAGGAGGGGTTCATTATCAATCTCGGGAGGTAGAATTCTATGAATTTGTTCTTCAACACCTTGATGAATGACTAGAGATATAATTTCATGAGTTGTTGGAGAAGTACTAACAGATGGTACTAAGGAGTACCGGTTGTATCAGCAGATATTTGTGCATCAGCGGGAAACATAGGAGATACAACACTTGATGGAGCTGAAAGTATTCTTCAAACCAATGGTTGAAACATAATATCTTCTTTCTTCATGGACGGTGGAACATATAGTGTTGAAGAAACTTGGTTTGCACGACTCTTGAACTGATGTATTCAGGAGCCGTATGACCATTTCTCAAACATCAATCAACATGTAGTTTATTCACCCTTCTCCCCCTCAAAAATTGCATATGACTGCCATTTTTTATTGAAAGAGTGAATAAGAATACCATCAACGGTAAGTAGATCCACTTGATGACTGACATTTAGTTTATTCACCCTTCTCCCCCTCAAAAATTGTATATGACTGCCATTTTTGATTGAACGAGTGAATAAAAATACCATCAACGGTAAGTAGATCCACTTGATGACTGACATTTAGTTTATTCACCCTTCTCCCCCTCAAAATTTGCATATGACTGCCATTTTTGATTGAACGAGTGAATAAGAATACAATCAATGGTAAGTAAATCCACTTGATGACTGACATTTAGTTTATTCACACTTCTCCCCCTCAAAAATTGCATATGAGATTGCCATTTTTGATAGAACAAGTGAATAAGAATATACTCCAATGTACGTTGATCCACTTGATGACTGAATGAGCATGGGAAGAGCATGAGGCTTGTTGATGAGAATGGTCATAAACAAGAAGATTTCTCTTCTTCCGAAGATAAAGCGTACACCTTTCTTTTCTTTGAGGAACGGGGCCTGAAGTGTTTTCAGCAGACGCCATTATGTTGACATTGAGGCCCGAGGCTTGAACTGCAGTGTTTAAACGTCATTTGTCGTTGAAGATCGAGGCCTGAACTGATGTGAACAGACGTCATTTTTCGTTTCCCCTCATATGTTGTGAGCAGCCTGAGTCCAAATGTCAAAGGACGATTTGTACGACCTGCATTTGAAAACAGACGAAAGAAGAGAGTTTGGGGTGCCGGATCCCCAATTTAAGTTGGGTTCCAGTTGGTTAGTGCAAACAATCTCTGAAGCTGCTGAAACCATAGGTGCCTTGGTTTTAACAATGGGGGTAACACTAGTAGATGCAATGGACCTAGTTAAAGGGCATTGTGTATCTAAATGGATAACTCTACCAGTTGGCTTCCATTCCTTAACAGGCACTACTCTAGGCATGGTAATCCTCGTTAAAGGGTAATGTTCGCCTAGTGTGAATATTCGGCCCGTGGGCTTCCACTGAAAGCCCACATTGGTAAACATTTTCCCTGTAGGTTTCCAAGACTGCTTAATTTGTCTAGCTCTCCAAACTTTCTTAACTGGGGGTTTGTTGGACGACTTCAAAAATTTCTCAACACATCTAACATGATTACCCAAAATTAAAGAATCATTACACGTTTTGCAAAGTGAATTAGGATTTGAATTATGATTCCTTTTGTTCAAATCTGACTTATTGTTCCTCATGTGGTCTTCTACTTTCTTCTTAGGAACACTTTTAGCTGGTGAAGTCCTATAATTCTTTATATTTCTCCTAGGTTTTGACTCGCTAGCTTTAGTGTTACTGTTAACTCCAGTAGAATGACTGATGGGAATCTTAGTCTTTTTCACTTCCGGTTGTTGAACATGTTTTGATGTGTTGGGATCTGAAGTTTCCAAAGGTACCTCAAAGGTTACATGCTTGTTCTTAGGCATCGTGGAGGATGCAATAAATCTATCTCGCTGGGTACCTATTTTAGGACACGTGCCAATGACAAATTCAAGGAGTTCCTGAGACCGTTTAGCGAAGATGCATGCATCAGCAATTGCACTATCAAGAGGTTTTTCTATTCTATCATCTTCTACGATCTCACGAAGGGTATCAAGGCTATCCTTAAGGTGAATGAGATATACTTGATGAGCAGACCTATTGTTCCTAAGGGGAAGCGGAATAGGCACATCATCAATTGCATACTTCTTACAAGCAGAAACCTTTGGAACATCATTATCACTAGTGATGATTGGCATTTTTCCTTTCACCTGAGTCTTTAGATTCGCAATCTCATTTAGCAAAGAAGTTATCTTTTCATTGTGATTGTTACATGTGACTTTAATCGAGTCATATAACTCTTTGTAATGCAGTTTAACTTTTGAATTTTCAGCTTGAAAACAATCATTTTCCTGTTGCAATTTATTGATGATGTTTTGAAATTGAAAATTCTGAAAATCTAGAGGTGGTGGTTTATGGGTGCCAATCACATCACTACTATTGGCCTTGAATTGAGAGATTTGTGCTTTCAATTTTCGGATCGTGTTAGTGTGAGCTTGAATCCGTTCATCTCGTTTGCTTATTTCAAAATATGCATCAAATTCAGGAGCATCCAACGATGTCTTTGCATTTGAAGTTTTATTTCTTTCTTCTAGATGTTGAAATTTTAATTGCAAATTAAGATTATCAATCTCTAACTTAGACAAATGCATGACCATGTTATCATGATCATCGTTTTGGATTTTCTCATGCAATTTTTGATTCTCGGCTTCAAGCTCAATGACACGATTCTGGGCAACTTTAAAAGCAATCGATAGATCATGAAATTGAAAAGCAGTTAACGCAGAATCAGTAGCAGTATAATACACATCCTAAGCAATACATCTCGCAATCAAATTCTCATTGGTGATGAGAATGTTCTTTCTCTCAATCTCACGACTCTTAAGTTCTATCGCATTTTAGGACACCTCGTTTTCCATAACATTAAACACCTTTTTCATTTCTTTTACCTCAGCATCTAGGGATTTTTTAAAACCCTCAAAATGTTCTTTGAGTAGTTTAAAGAATGGAATGACCTCAGTTAGATAGCACCGTTTTGTTTGCTCAAATCCCCTTTCCCCTTCAGTAATTCCCGTTGGTGTAATTCTCTTCTTACATGTTTTATCAAAATCAGCAAATAGTTGACTAAGTACATAAATGCCAATTAGAGTTTTACATTATGTGGGAAGAGTTCTAGGAACTAAATGCATGGGTGTATTAGGTGGGTACACCGTTGCAGCAGGTAATTTCCTTAGGGATGGATTTTTGACTTCGAGTTCTTCGGCCTTTCTTTTTTGCATATCTAAGGTCCAAAATACTTGTTCAGGAGTCAATTGAGTTTGGGGAGTGAAAGTGGCTAAGAAGTTCTCCTTTGAATAGTTGTGAGGTTTGATTATGACCCGTTTTGCTACACATACAGGATCATTCATTTTCTTAGCCATTTTTTCTCTATTTATTTCTTCTATCTCACTACTCTCTTCTGATGATGGTACACTAGTGGGGGCATGAACAGGTTTAAGGATTTCCGTACCATCATATAACACAGGTTGGGCCCCTTGTGCACTTCTAAGGTAAACAGATTTTGGTTCACCTATGGCTTTCTCACTCTGTTCATCACACAACTTTTTATGCTTGAGCATCATCTGAGCAGCTTGTTTGGAACGGTCTTGTGCGTACAACTTGTATTCGAGTTTATTCTTTAACGTTTTAAGTTTGGAAAAATCATTTAAGAGTTTTGTTTCTTTTTCTTTGAAATTTGTTTCTTTTTTTTTGAAATTCTGTTAAAGCGTATTTACACTTTCTTGTATTACTTGTTTAACCTGAACAGTTTGATTAAGTTTCACTTGTAAAGAATATAATTCCTTTTTCAATGTTTCTTCCCTTAAATTACGTTCTGAAATAAGTATACGCATTTGACTATCCATTTTCTGCTCACGTTCAGTTAGTTCAAATTTTGCACGTTGTTCATATATGGCCACTTGATCTTTATAGATATTAAGTTGAGTGGTCAGTGAGTCATCAGGGACAAATGCAGTGGTCTCAAGCAACACATTATCATCATTAGGAATAGAAGATGCACTACTTGGTACAACAGACGCTTCGTTGTGTTTCACATATTGTTCATATGGGATAACATCGCTATTTCCCATATTAGCAGTATCTGACTCAACAACGTTTATCTATTGTACTTTGTCGGGAATCTTATGTACATCTATCATGTCGTACAATTTGAGTACCTCAGCAATGACTGAATCTGAAGTGTTTGACATGATATCAACAAGCACGGGATTTTACAAATCTATGATTTAAACCGTGAAATAGAATCTTTCGCGGGATTTTACAAAATCAAGAAGAAACCGTGAAATGATAATTGATATGTGTTATGATAACAGTTGGATCGATACAATGATTAGTGATTGTATGTTAAAGTGATGATCGTTTGTTAGACTTGGTGATCTGTTGTTTAGTTGTGATTTGGTTTGGTTGATGCAAGTTGTTACGGTGAAATTTTGGACTGAAAACTTAAAACTTCAATAACTTCTTTCCGGAAGGGATTTGGGCCTCAAAAAATTCGTTTCACGAATTTGCATGAAACCTCAAAATATTCAGGCTATTCCGGTCGTTTTGACAGGTATTTCGCTGAAAACGAAGTTACGGTTCAAAAGTTATGGCCGTTTGAAGTTTTGTCGTAAAAAGTCAACTTTTAGTCAAACCGCAGAGTCTTCAATCAAACCGCAACAGACAAATCGCAACTGTCAAGTCACAACACTCAAATCGCAATGCCAAATTGCAATCCCAAATCGCAATGCCAAATCGCAGAAGTCAAATCGCAGACTTGTTGGTCAAATAGCAATAGCTAGATGACAAATCACAACAAACAAATACGTCGCTATCAAATCGCAGACCTCAAATCACAAAGAACCAAACCGCAGCTAGATACAAAACGCAGAAGGCCAAACCGCAACTACAAGACGACAAAACGCAAAGGATAGAAGAGTCGCTTTCACTGAATTTTTTCTTTTACCATTTTTGGCTACAAATCAAACCGCGGTCTTGGAATAACTCAAACCGCAACCAAGAACAACCACCAATAACCAAATCGCAACCAAGAAAAGTCCAAATCGCAACCTAGAAAAAAAACTTCAAACTTTCGAATAAGCCCCAAAATATCCAACAAGCTTATGAAATAAGCTAACCAATCACCAAAATAAGCTATTACAAC
The DNA here is from genome assembly GCA_021014915.2 of Artemisia tridentata subsp. tridentata. Lineage (NCBI taxonomy): Eukaryota > Viridiplantae > Streptophyta > Magnoliopsida > Asterales > Asteraceae > Artemisia > Artemisia tridentata. The sequence continues at coordinate 251,131,500 of CP139506.1, read as the reverse complement.
AATCCTAAACATGAAAGTACAAGCTTTTAACTAATCAAACCACAAACAAAGCTAAAATCTTGATTTTTCTTTCTTAGCTATTCGAACAAAGAAGAAAAAAATAAAGAACCAAGCCTCGAATCCAAGTACACACAATCTAGCTAATCAAACCATGGCTCTTGATACCAATTGTAAAATATATCAAAACATAACACACACTAATCTTTGATGCTTGGACGAATTAAAGAGAAAGTTTAGAGAGAGAAAGTGAAATGGGAGTTTCTTGGGAGAGAAAGTAAAATCTATTAGATTAGAATGAAAGCTCCAACCCTCTCCCTTGGTGGGAAGAGGGTATTTATACAAATAACATAAACGCCCCATGTGGGCTATGGAGCGGGTTTACAGTGGGTAAATACGATATCTAAACTAAACTATTAAACCTACGAGCTAATTAATGCTAATGAGTACTCGGGGTGACCGAGTCTTTCATATGAATATTTATATTCCTAACATTGTATATCTGGGAAAATGACAAAGAAACCTTTCAATAATCGTATGGAAAGGGCTTCTGATCTACATGGTTTAATACACACTGATGTGTGTAGACCACTTAGACATGTGTCAAGGAAAGGTGCTAGCTACTTCTTAACCTTTACTGATGATTTCAGCCGTTATGGATATCTTTATTTACTTAAACATAAACACGAGGTGTTTGAAACATTTAAGGTTTTCAAAGCAGAAGTAGAATTGCAACTTGGAAAGAAGATTAAAGCTCTTCGATCCGACAGAGGTGGTGAATACCTGAGTCAAGAGTTTAAATATTATTTAGCTGAGAATGGAATTGTCCAGCATCTCACATCTCCATATACTCCACAACAAAATGGTGTATCTGAGAGAAGAAATCGTACATTTTTGGACATAGTGCAATCAATGTTTAATCTTACAACTCTTCCTTTATCCTTTTGGGATTATGCCTTAGAATATGCTATTCGCATTTTAAATATGGTTCCAACCAAGAAGGTTGATAAGACACCTTATGAGTTATGGAATGGAAAAACTCCTAACTTGTCTTATTTAAAGGTCTGGGGTTGCGAGGCGTTTGTTAAACGTGGCTCAGCAGATAAACTCCAACAGAGATCTGTAAAGTGTATCTTTGTAGGATACCCAAAGGAAACGATGGGTTACTACTTTTACTACCCACCTGAAAACAAAGTAATTGTTGCTAGGTATGGAGATTTTCTTGAAAAGGATCTCATATCTCAAGAATTCAGTGGGAGGATTTATGATCTGGAAGACGATTAAGAAGATACATTACCTTTTGAAAACACTAGCGAACTTCCTGTGGAACCTGAAAGTCTGGGTCCTCCACCTGAAGTTATTCCCATTCGCAGATCTGTAAGGACTGTGAAAGCACCTGAACGTCTATGTCTTAATGTAGAAGTTGAGAAAACTATATTAGGGGATCTTGGAGAACATGCTAATTATAGAGCTGCCATGAATGATCCTGAAAAGGACAAATGGCAAGTTACTATGAATGGGGAAATGCAATCCATGAGAGAAAATGAAGTCTGGATTGAAGTAGACCTTTCTCCCAATGCCAAGGTAGTTGGAAGTAAGTGGCTATTCAAGAAGAAAACTGACATGGATGGCAATGTACACACCTATAAGGCTTGTTTGGTAGCTAAAGGATTTACTCAAACTTATGGTGTTGACTACGAGGAGACCTTGTCTCATGTACCTGACATAAGGGCCATTAGGATTCTCATAGCTATAACTGCATACTATGACTATGAGATTTGGCAAATGGATGTCAAAACAGCCTTCTTAAATGGTCGCCTAGATGAAGACATCTATATGGTGCAACCTGAGGGGTTTGTGAATCCCGAATTTCCAAACCGTGTATGCAAACTTCAAAGATCCATTTATGGATTGAAGCAAGCATCACGGCAATGGAATAAGAGATTTGATGAAGAAATCAAAAAGTTTGGGTTTACTCAGAATCTTGATGAGCCATGTGTATATCACAAAGCTAGTGGGAGTGATGTTATTTTCCTTGTCCTATATGTTGATGACATATTAATCATGGGTAAAAATATTCCAAGATTAAAAGAGGTTAAGGCCTATCTTGGGAAATGTTTCCATGAAGGATTTAAGAGAAGCAACATAAATTCTGATAATCAAGATATATAGAGATAGATCAAAGCGATTGATTGGATTAAGTCAAAGTGCTTACATTGATAAAATATTGAAGAGATTCAATATGCAAAACTCTAAGAAGGGATATTTGCCAATGCAAGAAAATCATGGCTTAAGTAGCAGAGCATGTGCTTCAACACCTGCATAGGTGACATGCTTGAAGAGAGTCCCTTATGCTTCGGCTGGGGGATCTATTATGTATGCGGTGAGATGCACAAGGCCTGATGTGGCGTTTGCTCAAAATATAACCATTCGATATCAACAGAATCCAGGTGAACTCCATTGGACTACTGTTAAACATATTCTCAAGTACTTAAGGGCTACAAGAGATATGTTTTTAGTATATGGGGGAAATCCAGAAGCAGAACTTGGTGTTACAGGTTACTGCGATGCGTTCTAGAAATGTGATAAAGATGATACGAAGTCTCAGACGGGTTATGGCTTTGTCATTAATGGAGGAGTTGTGGATTGGAAGAGCAAGAAGCAGAGTACCATAGCGATGTCTGCAACAGAAAGTGAGTACATAGCTACTTCAGAAGCTGCAATGGAAGCCGTTTGGATTAGGAAGTTGGTTTCAGGGCTTGGAGTTATGCCCTCGAATGAAAACCCTATAAAGATGTATTGTGACAATTCAGCTGCAATTACATTTGCCAATGAACCTGGAATCATGAAAGGCACCAGACATTTTCCGATTAAATATCACTATGTTCGGGAACATGTCGAGATAGGTGAAATCGAGTTACTCAAAGTTCACACAGATAATAATCTAGCAGATCCCTTAACGAAGGCTTTACCTAGTGGAAAGCTTTATCAACATGCTGAAGGCATAGGACTTCATTTAGCTAGTAGTTTCATGCCCATCTATGATTAGTGTTTGGATAAAAGGATGTTATGAACAATTATTATTTTAATGAAATAAAATATTTGTTACGTTTGATTATCATTTCTTAATAATATATTCTGTATTTGCATGTTAAATCCATGAATAATTTAATTATTCTAAATTGTCTGTTGTCAATTAATGATATGGGAATATCATTAAATTAAGATAAATCTTAGTATTGATAGAATATACTTGAAAGTATATTGATGCGTTGACATGCCAATTTCACATGATATTCAATGAATTGAATATAGGACTTATCCCAACTACATGATTTTACTTTATGGATTTTGTCATCAAGTAAATCATGAATATAGTTATCCTCAGACTTGAGATACCAGATAACTGCCATGGATGTAGTGCATTTCTGTAAAGCAATTTACCGCTATACGTTATTGGTAGCTATAAGGATTGTTTTCAGAAGTGTGGCAAAGTTCATGGGTTTTGCTTGTAGTCAAGAAAGAATTTGTTCCTTTAAATTTGTTTTGAAGCTTAATACTGCTGGGCCCCTCATAAGGTTGACAAGATGTTTGCGTGGCCATGCCCAAGATCTATCTGGAATACGTTCAGACGATTTGGTAATCTTGCTCAATCATAAACAACGAGAAACAAAATAGTTAATTAAAGAATTACTAAGATCCATATCTTTATTAACGTAGTATTAGTAACAAAAGGATAAGTATGATGATGAATCATCGAAATGGTTTCTCCAGGAGACCACCCTCGAGTTGTACTAGGTGCATTGGAGTGTTGCTAGACACTAACCAATGTCATTACATTATTAATAGATGTCCAAGTGGGAGCTGTTAGTTTTGTGAACAAATATTTATATGTGTATGTCTAGAATCGAACTCGAGACCACGGGATTGCACACTTTACGTATGAGAATTAATGGATAATATATATATATATATATATATATATATATATATATATATATATATATATATATATATATATATATATATATATATATATATATAACGTTATATATTTAATTATTAAAACACAAATAACGACTAACGGACATTAGTAGTTAACGACAATTGACTAACTACCGTTAAGTATTAAAGAAAAGGACTAGAGTGTAAATTGGAGTCAAGAAGGATCCGGAAACCCCTTGTGGGTTATGTGGCCGGTCGACAAGGAGCAAGGGAAACCCAAACCCACTCCAACTTGTCGTCCAAGTTTCACTTAGTATAAATACAAGGCTTAGGGGTTCATTCTTTGTATCTTTTGTGCACAAGCTATAACCCTAAACTTGTTTTCTTTTCTTTCTTGCTTTGGCCGATCGATACAACCCTCACAAAAGGGTCGATCAGTTTGTTTTCATAAAACAAACTTTTGTGTTTTCTTGATCTAGTAATCACGTTAATTCGGTAATAGTACGTGTGTATAAGAACGTGGTATTAACTCACTATAGTTAATATCTTGGATTGAATTACAAAACGGTAAGGGGTAATTCGTTAATCCACTTATAAACCCTAATTAGGATTCTTGGTCTTGATTGAAGAATACTTGAAGTTGATTCTTGTTTTGCTAGAATCAAAGGTACGTTTACTTTATTATTCGGTTAACTAATTATGTGTTATTGATCCTTAGCTTCCGCATGTTCTCTTTGATGTTATGAGTTTAATTTATGAAGTAGTCATGTTATTAAAATTCCAACAGGTGGTGGGTTGTGTTTATTTCATGTTTTTCAGGCAAAGGTGGTTCGGCCAAACGAGCGTGATGGTTGCAAGTGTGTTTTCCTTTGCATGTGATATCAAATACTGTAGGATTTGCATCGGTTCTCAGTACATGTTTTGTCGCCAAGCACTTCTCAGCCTTGCGGTATGTGCATCTATAATAGCTCCTGCTTGATATAATTTAATTTACTAATTAGAATGTGCATTCAGTTTCATCATTTATATGATCATTATAACTTATGTTTCAATATTTTGTTCATGTCTTAAAAGTAAGCGGATCTGTAGTTAAAAAGATGTTTACCTTGGAAATTTGGCACCCAAAATGTCTTTCTGTCCATATTTTCTCCAACTATAACCATCATCAACGCTACCCTCTAACCCATCATCAGTGCACATTTTAACTTGATCTTCCCATATTGTCGAACCCTTTCGGCAACACCAATAAAGAAAAGATTTAGATATGTAAATTCATTTGGAAAGAACAATATAGAAGACATAATCAGCAATGAAAATGTGAAAAATACCTCTTTTTGGAAACAACATTTGGGCCTTGCTCATTAGAAAAAGGCTGGTTAATCTCAGATCGTACGCTTTGTGGGCTCGCTATGGTTATCAATGACTCGGTCAGACTGGATGAGGGAAAGTCATTTCGCTCACACTGCCCAGCAGATTCGCCTGATTTAAGAATGAACAATGTGTTGTCATATGAAGCCAATATCTTCTGTATGATATCTCTTGCTTCAGGTGAATTAAGATTACCCTTTAGCTGTTTAGCCATTTGTATCCCTTGACTTAGTTCATTGATGAGTGTCTTCTGTCCATAAACACAAGCACTTTCCATAGCTTTTTTGTGCAATACTAGAAGCGAAAAGTATGTTAACTATACAAAATCAATGCAAGTTCAAATGAGCTCCAGCTGAGCTTTGTATGATATGGAGAGAAGTGGGATAGTGCAAGTGTAATGAACAGAAAGAGTTGAGGAACCAACTATATATAAGATTATAAGAGAAAATTCCAACATTAGATCAGTCGCTCACCTTTTATACCTTTTGTAGACAAAAAAAAGTTTTATTCCCCAACTAGACCGAGCGACTTGTGACTTTTTTACTTTTAATAAGAAGTCGCCAAGTGGCACAAAAAAGTTCGCGCCATGTCATTTTTTTCCTCCATGTGTAAGTTATAAAGGTATGTACTTTTCGAGCGACCTACTTTAAGCAACTTGTTTGTACATTGAGCGACATTTTTTTGTTCAGTTTCGAGTACAAAAGTCAAACTTCATTTAATATTTGTTTAATCTTTTTGCCCCTACATCAGTCAAGCGACTTAAGTGACTTATGGCTATGTACTTTAAGCGACTTTTTATGTTTCCCATGTACACGATTACCTATGTACTATGTCTGTTTAATTCGTACTTTTTTATTCTCATTACTTTTTAACTTTTTTACAAAACACATTTCAAAACACACTCACTAATTCAAAACCCCAAAAAAACACACACAAGTTCTAACCCACCAAACTGCAAATCAAAACCACTCAAACCCTAACCATAATCAAAACTACACAAACCCTAACCATAATCAAAACCATCCAAACCCTAAATGGAAGGATTCTTTAATGCTAAGATAACCGTACGATCCAAGGTTTTTTTGCTTGAAAAAATTAAAGGTAAGTTGTCACGGAAGTCAAATCGAATTAGATTGTTTAGAGATAATGTTTTTGGTCCATGGTTAGATATTCCAGGTCATGCGAATGATAATCATTTGCTAAATTTCGTTTTACAACATCAAGTAGAAATCCCAAAATTGCGTGATGATTGCCCCCTAATTAATTACAGAATTGGTAGTAATGTTTTGCAATTTGGTCGTGCTGAGTTTTTGTTAATGAAGGGTTTTCTTTTTGGTGAATTGCCTTCCGCTATTGAAAATGATCAAAGCCCATTTGGTTTGCGTGTCTTTCCTGAAAAAAAGCTCGATAAAAAGGTTACGGTAAAAGGGAGTGAGCTTTTGAATTTATTTGAAACTGATACACGGTTTGTTGCATTAACACATGAGGATGTGGTAAGAGTTAGCCTTTTGTTGGTGGCTGAGGTGATATTTATTGGTCGTGGGATTTGGTATAATGTTACCAACCATTTTTTGCAATTGGTGGAGGATTTTGGGGCATGGAATGCTTATCCCTGGGGCGAGTTCTTATGGAGACGTTTCGACAAGAATTTAGTTAACGTGGTGCCTAGGCATTATGAATCCTTTTACAAGAAGAAGAAGAAAGTAGCCCCAAGTAAAAGTGCAACATACAATCCTTCTGGTTTTATGTGGGCTTTTAAGGTTAGATTTTTAAAAGTGCAACATAGCTAAGTTACGACTATGGTGCACAATTTTGTTTTCCTTCCAAATTGATTAGCATGTGCAAAACCTGGTACATCACTAATAGGATAACCATATGTTAAACTTGATCAAAATTTTAAAGAGCATTTGCACTTTACTCTAAATTTAAATGACTATAGGTTATATTTTTACGCATTTCATGTTTTTCTTCCATGTTAGATATGGATTCTCGAGAGTTACCCTAACAGTCAACTCTGGTGGAATAAAGACCCGGGTAAGATCCCACGCGCTCTTGCTTGGACAAAGGGTACAACTTTCGCAAATGTGATTATGATAGAATGTTTGGGCCGGTAAGCATGTTCATTCTTTCATTTGCCAAATAAGTTACCATTGCTTTATATTTGTTATTGACAATATATTAATTTCTTACAAAGGTTCACATCCAGTATTGGAGCTTCTTCCAACTAATGAAGAGAAATTGAAACCATGGTTAATAGCCAGTAATTCTTATTTTAGAGAGTTGGATCAAAATAAAACATATGTTGTTGCGCAAGATGCCATTGTTGATGAACATGACGATGATGCTGAGGTAATATGTAAATTTCATCAAACACTTACACTGTACCTCTTTTCACCACAACATTGAAAGTAATTTAAATACCTTTTTTCGTAGGTACATGTACAAGAGCAAGGACTTGTTGTAAATGCACCAGCTCCAGAGCTTCATGTAACCTCAACCTCAGCAAACGCCACCGGTCAACCGAACATATTTGCTAAGGTTGAGGCTTTGAAGGCAATTGTTTGGTTGATTGATAAACCAGTCGCAAATGTCGATGTGCTTAATGATGTTAAAAAAAGACTTTCGATTGTTGAGGAAGCTTTGAACATACAACATCCGGAGGTCAGATTTAATTTTAGAATTCGAATGCTATTAATCAATTGCTAACAGCCGTTGTTTTTCAGCAACTAATGATTACATATTTAATTTCAGACTTCAAATGCTATCAATAAAACTTCTAAAGGAAGGCCAACGCAATCTGTTAGTGAACATTTTGGTTCCAAAGTTGCAAATGTAAGTTGCTTTTGGTTATATTTATGTATATGCTTTTTTTGGTCATAAAACTAAGATTGAATTTTTAATTTCAGTCTTCCAGTCCTATTCATGAAAAATCTGATCAACAACAATTAGTTGATGAAGATTATGTTTCCAAAGTTGTAATGGTATTATTATTATTATTATTATTATTATTATTATTATTATTATTATTATTATTATTTATTATTATTATTATTATTATTATTATTATTATTATTATTATTATTATTATTTATTTATTTATTTTTAATTATAAACCTCACTTCATTAGAAAATCATAGGATTTACAAGAAATTAGTGGAGAGCCGAGATATTAACTGGGCCCCCACTCCTCTGGCTATAGCAAAACTAATCCTACTGAAAATATAATCAGCAGCACATGCTCCAATATCCTGAATCACCAAGAATCTTCAGACATCAAGCCCGATTCATAATGATGTTGATGCTCGAGATGGAGAAGTTGATCACCTAGATGTGATGCTGTCTAACAGTAATGATAAAAATGTAAAGCTTAATTACAGAGCTGCTTAGTGTTATGTTTAGTCTATCTTTAGTTTATTCTCCGTAATATTAATTTGTTGTTAATTACAGAGCTTAATCACAAAGAATGATGTATCATGCGAGACAGAAAAACCTGATGTTGTTGATGCCGGACATGGCAATCTTACTTATCTTGGCCCTGCAGCGTATCCATCATCCATGTCGCAACTTGAGACATTATGTGTTCCAACAGGACATTTCCCGGTAGTTGAGACATTATGTGATCACATGCAAGTTGATGATCCCAATGATATTTATTTACCTAATTTGAATGAACCATTTTCTCAATCGGCGGTTGATGTACGTATAGAATTTGAAATACACTTTTTTTAGTTGTTTGCTACATTCTGATTCTTATCTTATTTATGTTTTCATGTATACTTACAGTGCAAGCATTTTGAAAATGATCATCAAGATGTTGATATGGATTCGATTGAACGTTCAAAAGAGGATGATCAAGATGTTGATATGGAAGAGAACAATGCCGTTGATGTACGTATATAATTCGTAAAACACTTTGTATATTTTTTTATTAAATTCGATTTTTTATCTTATTTTTTTTAATGTATACTTACAGATCAAGCAATTTCATGATGATTGCACTGATTTGATTGGACGTTCAAAAGAGGATGACCAGGATGCTGATATGGAATAGAACGATGATGTTGATGTACGTATATAATTTGAAATACACTTTTTATAGTTTTTTGTTCAATTAAGATTCTTAACTTATATATGTTTTCATGTTTTCTTACAGTCCAATTTATTTGATGATGATTACCCGGAAGAGAACAATGCTGGTGATGTAACACTGGATGTTCATGTTGCTGATAAAGTTGAAAATGATGGTGACAAATTAGGAGAGGGTGTGCCAGAAGGTGGGAAAGAAGGTGATAAAGTTGATTCAAAAGATGATTACAATGGTGATAAACTAGGAGAGGCATTATCGGATAAGGATCGTAGTGTTGCTCATGAAGATGAACATGATGGTCAGAAACTGATCGAGTCTTTGTTATATATGAAAGAGAACAACGATGTTGATGTATGTATATAATTTCAAATACCATTTTTACAGTTGTTTTTTACATTCACTTTAATATCATATTTATGTTTTCATGGACAGTTACAATCAAGAGAGGAAGATCAAGATGGTCATACGGTACAAGAAGGCGGTCATTCAATAGATTTGGTTGTAACACTGGATAATCATGTTGCTAAAAAAGAAGATCATGATGGTGAAAAACTAGTAGAGGGGTTGTTGGATAAGCATGGTGGTATTGTCGAGAAAGATATTCATGATGGTCAGAAAGTGGTCATGGAGGTGTTAGAAACTGATAAGAATAAGGCTGATGAGAGAAATGATTATAATGTCAAAAAGGTTGTAGCGACGGTATCTGATAATGTTCAAAAGAAGTTAAACGAGAAAGTAATAAAGGCAGTGTTTGAGAAAATTGATCAAGATGCTGAGAAAGCAAGAAAGGCTATGTTTCATAAAATTGAAAACAACACGCATCAGGAGGTTGCCAAAGAAGGAGAATTAAATACGCCACTGACTGAAGTTTCTGAGGTACTTTGTATATCAATACACCAATATATGTTAACTATAATGAAGTTTTTTAATATATGAGTACTTTTATTTGTTTTGTTACAGAATCAAATCATGGATAGTGTTAACGTTGAAATAAACAGCCCAAAGCTGAATAACGATGTTAAAGTCAATTCTGAACCATGCGCACAGAATGTATTTATGCGTCTTAAAAGAAAGAGGAACCCAGGTAAGGCTCTAAGGAGACCTTTTATGGATTTTGGGAAAAAGAGAACTTGTAATCCCATAGACTCGACAAAGGAACCTTTGCCCTTATATGGGTCTAGGGAAGATGTTCAGCTAAAGAGTACGAAGCAGATAGGTAAGTCTTTGAATCAACTGCCTAAAATTCGACCATTGCCCACAAGGTGGTCACAGAGACTAAACAGAAGAGGACGTTCAACAACGATGTCGAATTTACCCACAAGGCGGAAAGGATGGCGTAGAAATTTTGTTGGAACCTTGGGTAGAGGTACACCACAACTTAACTCAATTGTTGATATACGAAGAGGATATTTGACAAATATCAGTTTTTTGTTTATAAACAAACTGCATAAATAAATCCTAGTCACGTTTCTAGTATACGATGCATTCATCTGTTTTTTATTTATTTATTTTTAATTTTTTTAATATTTTTTCAGGATCTGTCACGGCCACCTGGTTCCTTCAACAATAAGGTAACTACTCCAGAATATATGAATATTTTTCTGAAAAAAGGCCTTAAATCATGTCATAAGTTTCCTTGGGGTAAATTCGACATCGTTGTTGAACGTCCATTCTGGTTAGCTTTATTGGCTTACGAAAGTGGTCACAAAAAAGGCTGGCTTAGTGATGAGGTACTTAATAATTAGATGCTAATTTAATTTACATAAATCAATAATTTCAATTTACCCAAATTAACAGTTTGATTTGTATATAAAAATTACAGCATTTGGATATTTGGGTGGATCTAATTTAGCAATTCAGACCCTCCAATGCTGATTGGGCTATGGCCAGCCCATTTTTCTCGTCTAGTCTCCTTGAAGGATCTATGCGCGACTACTACGCCATCGGTCAAAGGTATCCTTTGCCCTAGTCCAGTGTTGGAAAGGTGGGTACATAAACACCATTTGTTCGTGTAGATACCTGTATCTCTTTTGAAATCAGTTTTTTTGTTTATTTTTCCATTTTTGGTATAAATGTAGGTTTACTTTCCAGTTAATGTACCCAAGGACCACTGGTTTCTCGCAGAGCTACAAATTAGTACCGGAGTTGTAACAATTTATGATACACTTGGTACGCCGAAAGAAGAGAATAGATCGGATTGTAAAAAAATGAGGGCAACTTTCGAGGTAATGCTCCTAAAGTATCTAAATTCGTGTAAAGTTTTGGAAGCCAAATCCATATCTGTTTCAAATTACAAGATCACGTTTCGAGTTGCTGAAAATGTCCCCAGACAAGCTGATCGATATGGTGGCTGTGGAGTATGGTCTGCATTCTATTGCACAGGTTGGGTAACAACTTAAGTATACATGTTGATAACCCTCTTGCGGTAGCTTTGGCATATCGCGAGCACATGACTGCATACTTTTGGAAGTATAAGATGACTTACGATAAAAAAAAAAAAAAAAAAAAAAAAAAAAAAAAAAAAAAAAAAAAAAAAAAGCACTAGATTATGTTTTCTATAAGTTGGCTTCCATATGTAAAAAAACTGGGAAGGATTATATTCCATGTAGGTGATTGGTATGTCGGTTACCATTTTTGTGGATGAAGATGAATGTAATTTGTATTGTATGTCATGTGTCAAAAAAATGGAAGACATCAATGTATGGTTCTTGCTAGATGGTGTGACCGTCCAATGTATGGTTCTTGCTAGATGGTATCAGTCAATTACATGGTTCCAAGGAAGTTTAAGTAAAACAATGGATACAAATATTTAAGAGGAAGACACAGGGATACACTTTTCAACATATAATTCTTATTTGAATGAATCAAAGAATTACCAAGTGTCTTAAGGATAAACACTTAATTGAATGACTATAACGTATTGCTGATGGTCCACAAGGTTTGAGCAAATGACGATACCAAATGTTCATTGAGAAAATTGACATATTTCACTCAAGACCATTAGTCTACTAACAACACCATTTGTACTTTTCAACGTGTATAAATCTTTATTAAAGAATGTAAAGATTTACAGTAGAATAGCTCTCGGTAAAACTATTCCGGTTGAGCGACAAATGTAACACTCTCTTCGGAAAATCTAAAGGCAGCTAGCTTTGCTTAGAAGTTCCTGGGAGAGGGGATTCTATCAACTATAGAGCTAAGTTCCACTTTATGTGTTTGTTTAGAATCCTACTTATCCCAGTTACAAAGTTTTGTTTAAATAGGCCAAGGAATACTGTGGATGCACATGGGTGTTGTGGTTAGCCGGCCTTGAAGTAGCTTAGCACGTGCCTAGTATAGTAGGTGGAGCATGCGTTTGGCTTTCCAATGCTGACAACTTTTGTACCCAAGATCTTGCTTTATCGTCCTTTGATAAGACCTTTCGCTTATGTTTCCAACGAGTTTCTCGCTCATTCATCAGATACTAAGTCCCTTGGTGGAGATAGGTCTTCAGGGTAACAGAGGCATTTGTCAGTTTTCAATACCGTTGGCGTTGCTTATAGCTCATTGTACTTTGCTCCCTGACACCTCATCAGTTATACAAAGTGTTTCTTCAGTTGGCCTTCGACTTCCGAGAAGCTTGGCAGTTGATTGAGCTTTATACAATGCTCAACCACTGATGATCATTAGTGAGGCACCTATCACTCAGAATCATCAGGGTATACTCTCTGATAACCATCAGGGAGTAACACTTTCTGATAACCATCAGAGAGTAAGTCCTTTGACTTCCATCAAAGGGTGACTTACTCTCTGATCCTTATCAGTGGGTGTCATTCTCACTGACTTATATCAGAGAGTTACTTGATTAGGCTATTTTATGTTTAAATACATTGTCAGAGACCATTGGGTCGAAAATAAGACCCAACAATTGCTCTTTGGTCAAGTAAACTCAAACAAAGGTAAGAATTTACAAGTGAACTCTAGACATCTAATTGGATCAGGGACTATAAAGAGTTTAAATACGAGAGTAATTGCTCTTCTTAAATGTTATAATTAATATAGAAGATATAGCATTTACTCTGACCAACATTCTTTTTATATACGAGATAAACGAGGATGTCACGTGAGGGTTGTTGAGACGTGTCAAATATTTACCGGTGAAGTATATCTTCCATTGAAGGTTTCCATTCTTGAAAACACAACCACCTTACTTTTGAGGAACTTTGATGACAATTGTTCCCCCCCTTTTCACCAACTCGTACTTGTCTTTAAATTTCTCGAGGATAGACTTTATCCTGCTCATTTGCTATCTTGAAAAGCCTTGCCTAAGTAAATAAGAGATATTTTGAGCTAAGCTCTGTTGGTTGGATCAAAGAGCGCGCTGATAGGATTATTAGGGCATTGTCGTTCCCAGATGAATCTTTGTCCTTAAGCTTCAAATTTTATACATACTAGCTGACTCCGCATCAACTAAAGAGTATATGTTCAAGTTGTCTTTGACTCCTTGACGAAGTCGACGTGAACCTTGCTAAGGTTGCTCGCCGACTTCTTTATCGACAAGTCTTTTTATACTTAGTCTAATTTATGTTTAAATCTAGTCAGAGATCATTGGGCATTAAATTGGCGCAACAAAATGGTTAAAGTTCATTTTTATTTATTAGCATTAACCTTAAAATGTATCCATTTTACAGGCCAAGTGGGCGGACATATAGTCGGGTAGGACAAAACATAGGAGAAATGAGAAAGAGTGGTTAATCTTTCGAACGAGTTACCAATTAACAACCAAGTTTCAGTATGTTAGCACATCTTCAAAGTTAGCTTGTTTACAATTGGGTGAAGGCTGAAAACACGCAACATAGTTATTCAAAAGACACGATGTACGCAACAAACTTTTAAAATTACCATTGTACGCAATTTACTTTCAAATTTGGTGCAATGTACGCAATATGACCGGGAACCAGCAGGTTACCAGGTTTCAAACTTTGAAAATTGACAGGAATGGTCCCTGTGGCATGCGTTGACTTTCACCGATCATCCCTTGACTTTTTTTCACTTAGAAAAGTTACAATAATGGTCCCTATGGTTTGCGTTGACTTTCACCTTTAGTCCTTGTCTTTTCTTTTCACCGTTTTTGTCCGTTTTTCTTATGTTTTTTACGTTTTCGTCCGTTATTTTTACGTTTTGTCCGTTTTTCTTCCGTTTTTGTCCGTTTTTCATACGTTTTTTACGTTTTCGTCCGTTATTCTTACGTTTTTTTTTTTCATCCGTTTTTGTCCGTTTTCCTTACGTTTTTTTTCGTTTTTGTCCGTTTTCCTTACGTTTTTTTTCTGTTTTTTGTCCGTTTTTCATACGTTATTTTTACGTTTTCGTCCGTTATTCTTACGTTTTTTTCCGTTTTCATACGTTTTTGTCCGTTTTTCTTCCGTTATTTTTCATACGTTTTTTTACGTTTTCGTCCGTTATTTCTTACGTTTTTTTCCGTTTTCAAGTTCCGTTTTTTTGTCCGTTTTTTTACGTTTTTTTTTCGTTTTTGTCCGTTTTCCTTACGTTTTTTTTTTCGTTTTTTCCGTTTTTTCCTTTTCTTCCGTTTTTGTCCTTTTTCAAAAGTTATTTTTACGTTTTCGTCCGTTATTTTTACGTTTTTTTCCGTTTTTTTTTTTTTTTTTTTTTTTTTTCTTTTTTTTTTGTTTTCCGTTTTCTACGTTTTTTTTTTTTTTCCGTTTTTTCTTACCGTTTTTTCCGTTTTTCATCGTTTTTACGTTGTCCGTTTTCTTACGTTTTTTTTCCGTTTCATTTTTGTCCGTTTTTCTTACGTTTTTTTCGTTTTTGTCCGTTTTTCTTACATTTCGTTTTGTCGTTTTCTTACGTTTTTGTCAGTTTTCTTACGTTTTTGTCCTTTTTTTTTTTTCGTTTTGTCCGTTTTTCTTACTTTTTTCCGTTTTTGTCCGTTTACTTACGTTTTTTCCGTTTTTGTCCGTTTTCTTACGTTTTTGTCCGTTATTCTTACGTTTTTTTACGTTTTTGTCTGATTTTTTTTTGTCCGATTTTTTTTCTTTTTTGTCCGATTTTTTAAAAAAAATAATAAAAAAATAAAAAAAGTTCAAAATTTTTGCCCGAATTTTGAATTTTTTTATTTTATAATTTTATTTATTTTTTTAAAAAATTTGGTCAAAAAAAAATTTTGGACAAAAATTTAGAACTTTTTTATTTTTTTTTTTAAATTCGGAGAGAAAAGGAAAAAAAATCGGACAAAAATTTTGAACTTTTTTTATTTTTTTTTTAAATTCGGACAAAAATTTTGAACTTTTTTTATTTTTTAAAAAAAATTCGGACAAAAAAAATCAGACAAAAAATTCGGACGGAAAAAAAAACGTGGACAAAAAAAAGAAAACGAAAAAAAGTAAGAAAACGTAAGGAAAATGGATAAAAACGTATGAAAACCGGATAAAAACGTATGAAAACCGGACAAAAACGGAAAAAATGTAAGAAAAACGGACAAAAACGAAAAAAAACGTAAGAAAATGGACAAAAACGGATGAAAACGGAAAAAACGTAAAAATAAACGAAAACGTAAAAAACGTAAGAAAAACGGACAAAAACGTAAGAATAAACGGACGAAAAAGTATGAAAAGAACGAACGAAGAAAACGACAAAAACGTAGAAAACGAAAAAACGTAAAAAACGGACGAAAACGAAAAATAACGTAAAAAACGAAGAAAAACGGACAAAAACGAAAAAAATGTAAGGAAAACGGACAAAAACGAAAAAAAACGTAAGAAAAACGACAAAAACGGATGAAAACGGAAAAAACGTAAGAATAACGGACGAAAACGTAAAAAACTTATGAAAAACGGAAGAAAAACGGACAAAAACGTATGAAAACGGAAAAAACGTAAGAATAACGGACGAAAACGTAAAAATAACTTATGAAAAACGGACAAAAACGGAAGAAAAACGGACAAAAACGTAAGGAAAACGGACAAAAACGAAAAAAAACTTAAGGAAAACGGACAAAAACGGAAAAAACGTAAGAATAACGGACGAAAACGTAAAAAACGTATGAAAAAGGGACAAAAACGGAAGAAAAACGGACAAAACGTAAAAATAACGGACGAAAACGTAAAAAACGTAAGAAAAACGGACAAAAACGGTGAAAAGAAAAGACAAGGACTAAAGGGACAAAAACGGTGAAAAGAAAAGACAAGGACTAAAGGTGAAAGTCAACGTAAACCATAGGGACCATTATTGTAACTTTTCTAAGTGAAAAAAAGTCAAAGGATGACCGGTGAAAGTCAACGCATGCCACAGGGACCATTCCTGTCAATTTTCAAAGTTTGAAACCTGGTAACCTGCTGGTTCCTGGTCATATTGCGTACATTGCACCAAATTTGAAAGTAAATTGCGTACAATGGTAATTTTAAAAGTTTGTTGTGTAGATCGTGTCTTTTGAATAACTATGTTGCGTGTTTTCAGCCTTCACCCTTTACAATTTTCTGAAAATTAACCTCAAGGTGCTTGATGATATATAACCAACCCCATTCTTAGAGCGGTTAATGTACGAAATTGTGTACATGTCTTAACCTCTTAAACAAAACATATGGCCTTTATATATATGTTTTGCAGAACACACGTCATTAAAGTTTGCAAACTTGACGCCAAACTCAATTTATATACAAGAGGGGCGCATGAGATTCATCATCTTTCTGTTGACAATGGACACACATGCATAACATAACTGAAAACGCATCATCTTTTTATTCTAATAATGCTATCTATGATCTATAACTCTCTAAAACATTTCTCAATGTTCATACATAATAGATGCACGATCTCAAGAGACATTCACATTCGCTAACACATGCATACAATCTATTTTGATTGCCGGAATGCACTTCGTGGAATATTCTATCCTCATTTATCTACGACTAACCATCTGAAAGAAAAGAGTTGTTAAATATGAAATCAGGGAATACGTCTTCTGGGTCAGCCGGGAAATCGTTTGATGGTGAACTTCCCCAATCTGTGGTGTAGTTTGATTCAGATGTGACTGGGGAGATAAAAGGTGGTGAAAAGACTTGCAATAGTTCATCTTCAATGTTATTTGGGATTTCAAGTTGTTGGTAATCCTCCATGAATCCAACTTGTGCTGAAGGGAAGGAAAATGAAGGTGGAACAGTGGCACCATTATCCAAGTGCCAGTTGTTAAAACTGGGGTTGGTTTTGAGATAACATGGGATCATCTCGGGGGGATTTGGAGGTGATAGTTGGGGTTGGTGATAGTGGTTATACTGGTGAGTTGACTTTATTTCATGTATTTCAGGCGAAGGTGGTGGTAATGCTGTTGTCATGTAGTGAGCGCCATTGTTGCAGGCACGTTTCTCCATAAATGCACTTTCAAAAGCTGCTGACCCTTTTCTGTTAAAACCAATCAAAAAGAAAGATTTAGAACTTTATACATTTACTTTAACTAGAATATTCTCATACAGAAATCAGAAGTGAAAGTACCTCTTTTTGGAAACGACATTTTGATCCTGCTGATAGGTAAAAGGTTGGCCGCCAAACTGATCAAACTCAAATTCTCCACATTGTGTGCTGCCTATGGATTTCGGTGGTTCGGGAAGATTGAATGCTGGCAGGACAGATGCCTGAGGCTGCCCGGAATATTCTCCAGATTTAAGAACGGAAAGAGCATTCTCATACGAAGACAAGATTTTCTGTATCAAGAAGCCTCTTGCTTGGGGTGTATTAAGATTAACCCGTAGCTCTTTAGCCATTTGTATCCCTTGAGTTAGCTCACCGATGACCTTCTGTTGATCATAAACACAAGCACTCTCCATTATGTTGATCAGTTAGTACAATAAGACTTGATAAGGGAGTACAAGCTAAACTAGGTTGACTATGGAAATCAATGCTAGCTCATGAGATATTCAGAGGTGCTTGAGATTCTATGATATGAAAGGAAAGAGTGAAGGAACTACATATATATAGGGATTGGTGGAGGGTCAAAGGTTGACTAAAGAAACCGAGTGAATTTGTAGTTTGCAAACGTGGATTAATGTTTGGTCAAACAGTGTACTAAGTGAGCTCTACTTGCTCTTGACTATATATTACTCCGTACTAATTAGTATTTAAAACTACTATGAAGCTTCTATAAAGGAGTGATGAATAAGTTAAAAAAAACTTACAATACAGTAGTTCAATATTGTGGGACAAACAAAAATTCCAAATGGTCAACCTTTTTTCCATCTAGCTTGTTTCTAGAAATCAATTTGTCCATAACTCATTGTAAAAAATGCTAAAAAAAGTGTGTTTACATTGTTCACAAAGTGACACTGCTGACGTGATATATCGTTAAATTTCTAAATAGGACCTGGACCTCCACTAAGGTGCCCGGTCGTCTTTGGGTAGAGTTTGTGTAAAAACAAAAAAAATCCGTAAGCGCGTTTATTTGATAATTTGAATTTATAACCTAAGTCAATAATAAAATTTGAACATTTAAACCATATGTTATACACTTTAAATAAATTAAAACTTAAACTATAGGTGATATGATAATAACACATTATATTATAACATAAGATAACTAAATAATTAACTTGTTACAAAATCCTTTCCTTAATCCTAGTCCAAAATCACCCCCCCCCCCCCCCCCCCCCCCCCCCCCCCTTTTTTTCCCCCTCTATGTACACGCTTTTTTTTTTTTTTTAATGTGTATATCTCTAATATATTTAATGTGTATATCTCTAAAATTAATGTGTATATCTCTAAATTATAAAAGATTATATAGTTTCTATAATACTCTCATACCAAATCACACCTTTTCCTCCTATATATCATACGCTTCTTTTTATTTTTCTTTTACCGATCCTAAAACAAACACAAAGAGTTTCCTGGCAATTTATTCCCTCTCAAAGACCAAGGCTGAAGCTTGTTGATGTGGTGATCAATTCGTGGTGTTAAGGGTTTTATGTTTAGGGTTATTATTGTTCTTGGTATCACATTCTTGTTCCTGTTCTCTCCTTGATTCTGTCTCGTTTCCAGCCAAGGTAATCACATACGTCATCCTCTTTTGTCATTCACTTATGATACGACAAAACCATGCTATATAACCTGTAAAAATCATGCTTGAATAAGTATTAATTGTCTCGTTAACTTGTACCTAAAAAAACTGCATAAAATCATAAAAACTATACGCCTATATAACTGTTTTGGTTTCATGTGTATGGACTGTTATGATGTCCGTGTTTCTAGCCCTTAGGTCGACAGGTATATAACCATTATTCAACCCTAAAATCTGTAATAAAGGATCATTAATGTGGTTAATAACTTCTGGAAACCCTAGGAAATTAATATGGGTCGATTAGAGTTTAAGAGGGTTAAGTTTGTGTTGTTTCTGTCTCAACTGCATGCTGTTCAGAATTTGGGTCGGGTTTAAAAGGCTCTAACTTGATGATGCCAACGTGTTTTTGTAAGATTTTTGAGTCTAAAACTAAGTTCAGGTTGTGTGCTATATGTATATAAAATTTCATAATTTTTGGAGTTCGGGTAGGTGACTTTCTGATTTTTAGAACATTAGATGTCAATCTTGAGTTTAGGAGTCTGGAAATTCAGCTGGTATTTTTGAATTTTAATTTCCAAACAGTGAGGAATTAGGAGGTCTCATTTTACAGGGAGAATTTTTAGGATGTATAGGACTTACTGAAATTTTTGTAGATTTTTCTGAAGGGTTCTAATGGGTTAAGCGAATGCAAACTTTCGGAGTATACATGCAGTGCACTTTCTGGGCAGGTTTGGGAAAATAATTTTTGAAATGGTATTATCACTTTGAAATAAAATCTCAGAAAATTATTGTAAGTACCCAACATGTATAGGTATCTATGATAAATATTTGTGCTCCCCATTAAACACTTAAGTATGGTATAAAATTCATAAATAAAGGGATCAGAATATGATAAAATCTAAACTATATTATAAGTTAGGGTTTTAGCTTAACCTAACCCCATTTAATGTGTTTTGACCTGAATAACATTTGTAACGTTAATACGGATACTCTTAAACATATGTTAACCTAATTCCGGTAATGAAACCCTAATCACAATTAATGAATAACTATAAGTATTTAAGAACCAGTTATGACAATTAATGACATTTAAAACGGACTCTTAAATAATAATCGATCCATAATTCATGTAGATTCTCTGAAGAAGGAGTGATCTTCGTCCCTGTGTTCATTTCATTTCGTTTCCATTTCATTGCTTGCTATGGTACAGATATTATGCCCTTTTTCAGTAAGGGTTTTCTCTCATGACTTGTTTCCTGAATTCTATTATTCTGTTTGCACCTTATCCATTTTGCTATGCTTATACTATTCAATTGATTGGACTCCCTTTCAGTTATATGATTAATGACTACATTTATATTCTGTTCATATCATTTGTTTACCTTTGTTGCCCGAGCTATTTGAACTAGTCATGGAGGTACCATGACCATGTCATAGAGGCACCTATGGCATGACACTGTTCTGTGGAGGTGTGATTAGTCCACAGCGTTCCCACTCATGCTATATAGCAACCATGGCCGCCATATTTATTATTATTATAATAACATACGTATGCACAGTCTCGAACTTGTATATGTATATCTGTTTTGCAGGGAGCGTATGGATGCATCTTAGGTACTTTGTTCAGTTCAGGTATTTAGTGAATGGATTGTGTGTGCCATACACCCCATATCACATTTGGTACATCATGAGATGCATATCATGTGTACATTATATTATGCTTTGCAATGATTATGTTTATCTGATTTGGGTCTATTCATGTATCATGTTTAGACATTTTTGTTTAGGGCTCGTGGGCATTCCTTGTTATTTCTAATTTCGTATTCATTTATTTCTCATGACCTATGATATATTGTTCAGTAGATTCCCTTGACTTCGTTTTGTATACTTATTCATATTCAGTTTATTACTTTATTCATTCGTTTGCTTATTACCTTTCATTATTTATATGTGTTCACTGAGCGTTAGCTCAGCCGCATTTTCTTTTCCTTGCGGCAGGTAATAAGCGGGATGCTGGGCATGAGTGATGAGAGTAGGAGCTTAGAAGACCTACCTTGCTTAATTTCCCATTGTTGAACTTATGATTATTAGACATATGTTTTGGATATTTTCCTTTGGTTTAAACATCGTTTGGATTTAGTACTTTGGAAGTCTTTGGTTTTTATGACTTTGGTATTTATTAAATAAATCTTCCACTTGCTTTATTTATTATGTTCTGATGTGACACCATAATGTGGCATTTCGACCCTTTTCGGGTTGGGGTGTTACAGTTTGAGCGTGACAAGCAGGCTTCACTCTCTCGTTTTCAGTCTCATGACATCATCCCACAAGTAAATTTTGTAAACCCAAACTACTTAAACTCTCATTATGTGAAGTCTTCTCATCAAATATGGATATTTGGTGTGTTAGATATAACACACCAGTTGAAGCTATGCAAATTAGCTTCGACATCTTACTTTTCACCTTAATTAACATGTCTGCATAATCTTTTGTATCAATGATAAGTTACAATTTTTTTGAGTATCTGATGACGTAATATATTAAGTGTATGTGCTTTCCTCTCTAATGAAACACCAAATTTTTCGTGGGAAATACCGGGCTGTAATATTCTTCAATCTTCACAATAAAGAACATCATTTTTGTGTTAGTTGTTACTCTAACAATTCAAGGAGGTGAGATCAACATATATCATAAATTATCTAAAACTTCGATTGGAAAATCTTAGACATTCATTTTTTCATGAGTTAATGTCAAAAATGGCCCCTCAACGCGACCGGGTTTAACACTTTTAGTCCCTAGGTTAAATTTTTACCGGATCCAGTCCCTTATGAAGCCAACTTTCTCGGGTTTAGTCCCTTGACCAAATTTTTCCCTAGTTTGACCTTAACCTGGGTTGAGTTAGCATAGATTGAGGGCTAATTTGGTCTTTTCATATGCTTATCAATCTTCTTCTAGTGTCTTCTTCAAGAACTTTAATTCACTAACTCAAAATCCACCAACTCAAAATCACAAATTATACAAAATACACTAACTCAAAATCACTAACTGCTAAAACTTCTTCCATCTTTTTGAAATGACCCATTCGCCCATAAACATATAGCATAGTGTTGAGCACAAATGTGTCTGGTTCGACCCCAGATTTATGCATCTGGCTCACTATTTCCAGACTTTTTGAAATGACCCATTTCCAGACTTAGGGCTTTCCATCTCAGAAACTTCATTTACAAGAGGCTCAGATACCTCATCACAAGGAGAAATTACCTGTTAGCTTTTCATCACAAGGAGAAATATCCATTGGTGAATACGCCTCAAACCCATCCACATTCTCATAAAAACTTCTCCCACTAAACCCAAAATCTTCCCTAACCCGCGACTGACCAAAACTCGTGTTTCTCACCTTCCCTTTCTTTTTCTTCAACCTAGCGTCCTTAACATCCTTCTTCACCTCAAATCTATTCAAACCCGAAAACACATTACTTGCTAAAAAATGGACTCACCGATTAAGATGATACCTGAGGAAAAAACTCAAACCATCTAAAAAACAGAAATCGTTACTAAGTGAATGCAACGCAAATATCCGCACATGGCTCCACAATGGTAGATACTTGGCCTCTTCCAACTAGCGGGGAGTTTATTTTGCTACAAGACTCGAACGTCACCCATCACCATCGAACCCAACACCACCACCGTTGCCAACCATCACCATCCCACCAACGTCACCCATCTACACCCACAAACGTCACCCATATACACCAAACACCCACCACCGCCCACCACTACAAACATCATCCTCACCACCAACCCACTAACAAACACCATCCCTACCACCAAACACCCACCACAGCCCACCACCGCCACCGCCACAAACAACACTAATCCATTAACAAAACTAAGCCATAACAAATTCCACCTAAAGGTCGCTTAAAGATAATGGATAGGTAAGCACATAATTTAAAGGTGTTGATTTCTTGTACTTGGTGAAGACTAAGCTCAAAGTTTGTGTTGATTTTTTAGGGAAACGGTTACACTTTATTAATAAAATCTAACTTACAATAAATAAAATTAACAGTATATAACTAACAGAAAATTAAATAGAAACAAAATGTAAGAAAATAAACGAGAATTAAATAAAACAATAAACTAATAAAAAGACTTACTAGATCACCAACGGAGATCAGCAACGAAGCACTACAAAGCCGAGGCACGTGTTTGACACGCTTCCCTTAAAACAGATTTGCCTTCTGTTTCTAAGGGTACAACAGCCAAAACAGTAAGTTGTACTGTCGGACTTAACTAAACTGCCAGGAATTTCATCTTAAGAGATGCGTATTCCTTATATTGGAAATCAATAATACTTATTGATTTGATGTGTGTAAACTTGTGAAATTAGGGTCTCTATTTATACACAATAGAATCCCTCTAAGTTTACCCATCTCACCGATGTGGGATTGAAAATAAACTATTTTTCCTCTTTAGTCATGGTACCGAATGACTAACTTTGAGACCCGATATCTCATTCACATCAACTCTATTTTGGACACATAAAGGCTTAATGCGAAGCTCTCTTTGAGGAGAACGCAAACCTACAAACTATTACTTATATATATGACACATACAGATAAATAATTGTGTCCAAAGTTGGTCAAAAGTCACTTTTTGCCAACCAATTTTCCAACAATCCCCCACATGAATGGAGATCGGTCGTAATACAAAAATTACGATGAAATTCCAATAGTTGAATCTTGCAAAGGATAGGTAGGTGTGACCCTTTGAACCTTCCCTTGTGAAATGCACTTAGCCTCCTAGCTGTCAGTAGACGCGATGTCTTTGAACTGAACTGCTGTTTATGTAGATGACAATACGCTTCACACAAGACTCTCCCTAACATTGTTAAGTCCTCATAGTCATGTTCATTATGGTCCTGAACATTTGCCTGGTTCTACAAGAGCTCTTAGGATTTGCGCCCCCCACAATTCCCTTCAAAGCAACCCCACTTCTCTCTCACATAGGTGATTTCATCTTGAATCATTAAAAACATATGCTTGTGATTTCATCTTGAATCATTATGCTTTATGATTTCATCTTGAATCATAAAAGCCATATGTTCAACCTCTCAACAAGTCACATTTATTATAGGAATGGACTAGGAAGTTACAATGTTAAGTAACTCCCCCATATTGACGTGACTTCCCCCACATTTATATGATTAAGTTGTCCTATTGAACCCAGATCTTGGGATCTCCAGTCAACTGGGTTAGGTTTTCCTTCATATAAACTCATTCCTTTAAGGACTTTAGTCCCATTCCTTTAGACGACTTACTAACTAACTCTCTGCTTAAGCCTTTCGCAAGCGGATCCGCGACGTTATCTATTGACTTTACATAGTCAATTGTGATAACTCTAGTTGAGAGTAGTTGTCGCACTAATCAATGTCTATGATGGATATGTCTCGACTTACCGTTTTACATTGTGATATGAGCTCTGTCAATTTCTAATTGACTATCACACTTATTACAGATGGTCGTTACCGGTTTACACCATCTTGGTATGTCCTCTACGAATAAACATAGATATCCCGAAGATTCTATAAATTTATCTCAAAAAATAAATTTAAATTCCATCATAGATTTCGCTATAAAAGTCTGTTTGAAATACTTTCAAGATTTCCAAGACATGGCTTCCTACGTAGAGTCCATACATCCGCTCTAGTGGATCTAGATTCTTTTATGTAAGAATCCATATTTGCATTACTCTACCATTATATAGCAGTTGGATATCTTCCAAAATGCAATATCATAAGTATCATAGTACTCGTGTAATACTATTGTTAGAAATGAAGCTAGGCGATATTTACGTAAATTGGAAATAGACAACTAGAATGCATAAAGTGCAGGGACTGATAATGTAATACTCTTAAAGTTGTCTTGTATGGCATTTAAATACCCCACAAGTCTTCACTTGTGGGGTGTGGCTATGAATCATTCAACAAAGAAATAATATCCAAAGTTTTATCACACTGCACCTTCTCTCTACACTCTCTCTAAAACCGAACATGGAACTCATCTATTTTCATGAACCTCGTCCACCAGAAGGTGTTAAAAGTCGATTATTGGTCATTACAATTGGTATCAGAGCTAACCGGGGGGAATCGTGGTGTGGTTGAGGTAAAAATTGTGATTTTTGGTGTGTTCTTTCTCGTTAATAATCTTCAGTCGAGTTTTTAGGCTTTTGTGTTCGTTTTTTTTGTTCCAATGAATACCTACTGTCGCGTTTTTCTTCTTCTAAAATCGTGGCAGTTTGAGGTTTTATTCTTGGAATCGAACACTAATTTTTGAAGGTAAGATTGCGTTTGTTAGTCCTAACGAGTTGGGTTGTGAAGATCTCTTAATTTTCTAGGCGAATCTTGTGGTTATCTGGAAATTTTTTTTGTGTTCTAAGTTCTTAGATCGAAAAAATTATAGATGATTGAGCAAGATTTGTTTTTGGTTAGTTTTGTGAATTATTGAAGCTGACAAGTTGGTCTAAGTTATCCGTGGATAAGACTGACAAAGCATGAGCAAGTAAAGAACAAGGACAAGAGTTGGTGAAAAGCAGACTTTCGAAATTCAGAAAGTCAAAAAAACTTTCGAAATTGCAACATTCTTCGCAATTGAAGCTGCCTTCGCAATTCCTATGCTTCTCGCAAATCAGAAAATATTGCACTCTTGTATAAGATTGTGATAGGTGCTCTTTCGAAATTGATTTCGGAATTTATTTCGCAATTGGTTTCGGAATTGGGTCATTCTCGCAATTGGTCTCGCAATTGGAGCTGATTTCGCAATTCACCATCTTTCGCAATTGGGTCAGACTTTCGTAATTCTAGCTCATCTCGCAAATGGACCTTCATTTCGCAATTCAAAAAAAAAAAATTGAGTAAAATGGACCTTCATCTCGCAAATGGACCTTCATTTGGCGGGAAAATTTGAGTAAAATTTAAATTTGAGGAATGACTTAACGGTCAATTTTTACGCGAGATTCAAATTCTGGTACAAGAGTGAAAATTTTGGCCCAAAATTCAAATTTTTTGGCCAAAATTCGAATTTTTCGGGGAATTTTCGGCGTAAAAATTTCTAAAACTCAAAATTTTCCAGCATCATTAGAATGTCATTTTATGGCATATTTCACACCAAAATCACAAATGATATTTTTGGCCTACACCTTCAACATCACCACGTATAGCCGAAAAGATCCTGATCAAGAATCGCAATCAAATGACAATGGCTAAATTATCTACTGTGACTACAAGGATGATTCATTATTACTTACTTGAAGTTGAAGTGGAATATCACAGGTACGTGTACTTAGTATCTTGAAGATATCGGGGTTGGTTGGATGCATGATTCTTCGAGATCCTTGTTTGAGCATTTATAGAATAGTGATTAAGTCTTGGGTTATCTAGTTTTCATAGGTCAAGGGGTGGATGGACGAAGACCTAATTAACTATCACTTAAAGTAAATACGTTGTAGTACTCAGTGTCACACAAAGATGTGGATAATTCAAGAGAGGTTCATATACATATAAGGAAGGATGGATGGGTATATGAAACGACCTATGCTTTAAGGAGTTGCATTGTAGTGCTCCGTATAGGTTCTTATTCACACTATCGTGCAAGCTTAAGTCACAAGTCTGGGTTAGTTTACTTCAGTCTCAAGTTCGTCATAATGGGTTTCTCCATCAGCAGTCACTACAAAAAGCCGTTGCTTTGATACAAGAGGTTTAAGAAGAGATTAATCCTAAGAGAATCGTAGAGAGAATATTTATCGACATCCACTCATGGGGTATTGATTTGTTTGTTGCTTCTAGTTGATATGTCTATGTACACATATGTAGGATGAGTCCGAAAGATCGTCATCATCCTGGAGGAAGAAATGTATGAAATTTGTACATCGGGGCTGTTTATTGAAGAACTGGAAGCATTCTAAGTGAGCTGAAGATGTCGATATGATGCTCCCCAAAGAAACCTGTGAAGAAGCTACAAGTCATCAGTCTATAATCCATTTTCCGCTGTGCAAGAGACTGAAGACAATTTGGCAAGATTTTATAGAAACTTCTTCTACAAGCGTTAGGGCTATATCAAACGGGTTGTCAATTTGGGAGGGAGCATGTAAAAGAAAATGCCTTACTAATTGGGAGGGAGTAATAACCCAATTAGGTCATTACAGTGATTCTGCAAGTAATTCAAGCAAGCTGAGAAAGATACGAGAAGATCAAGAGCTGTGAAAACATCCTCAAAAGGAAACTGCTCTACCTCAGCATTGTATTCATCGTTTTATGTACTTATTAGGAATCATTGTAACCAATTCACGTATATCTCCAGCTGGAGGGAGATTGTTAGAAATGAAGCTGGGCGATATTTACGTGAATTGGAAATAGACAACTAGAATGCATAAAGTGCAGGGACTGATAATGTAATACTCTTAAAGTTGTCTTGTATGGCATTTAAATACCCCACAAGTCTTCACTAGTGGGGTGTGGCTGTGAATCATTCAACAAAGAAATAATATCCAAAGTTTTATCACACTGCACCTTCTATCTACACTCTCTCTAAAACCGAACATGGAACTCATCTATTTTCATGAACCTCGTCCACCAGAAGGTGTTAAAAGTCGATTATTGGTCATTACAACTATTCAAGTGGTCATCACTTGAATTACTGGTATATTTAATAACAGAAAATTAAATAGAAACATAATGTAAGCAAATAAACGATAATTAAATAAAACAATAAACTAATAAAAAGACTTACTAGATCAGCAACGGAGATCAGCAACGAAGCACTACAAAGCCGAGGCACGTGTTTGACACGCTTCCTTTAAAACAGATTCGCCGTCTGTTTCCCAAGGTACAACAGCCAAAACAGTAAGTTGTACTGTCGGACTTAACTAAACTGCCAGGAATTTCATCTTAAGAGATGCGTATTCCTTATATTGGAAATCAATAATACTTATTGATTTGATGTGTGTAAACTTGTGAAATCAGGGTCTCTATTTATACACAATAGACTCCCTCTAAGTTTACCCATCTCACCGATGTGGGATTGAAAATAAACTATTTTTCCTCTTTAGTCATGGTACCGAATGACTAACTTTGAGACCCGATATCTCATTCACATCAACTCTATTTTGGACACATAAAGGCTTATTGCGAAGCTCTCTTCGAGAAGAACGAAAACCTACAAACTATTACTTATATATATATGGCACATATATATAAATAATTGTGTCCAAAGTTGGTCAAAAGTCACTTTTGCCAACCAATTTTCCAACAGATTTTGATCTTTAAATGTTTCGTAATTATAAGGTTTGTAAGAATTTAAATTTTTGATGTTTATGGAAAAAAGAAACTTGCTCAATTTGAGACTTTGGGATATTAGAAAGAAGCAAGAAAAATCCATCTTTCTTGGTATTATTTCGAACGACAACAAGAACAAGGAGATTTGTTTATTTTTTCTTGATTTGGTTTGAAAGAGATAAGGTTGTGCTAAGGTTGGTGGCTGCAAAAAGTTGTGGTTTGAAAGAGACATAATAAGTTTATTGGTGTTAAATTTATTGGTTTGTAGATTAAAAGAGGATTGAGTTAGTGTATTTTGTATAATTTGTGATTTTGAGTTGGTGGATTTTGAGTTAGTGAATTAAAGTTCTTGAAGAAGACACCGGAAGAAGATTGATAAGCATATGAAAAGACCAAATTAGCCCTCAATCTATGCTAACTCAACCCAGGTTAAGGTCAAACTAGGGAAAAATCTGGTCAAGGGATTAAACCCGAGAAAGTTGGCTTCATAAGGGACTGGATCCGGTAAAAATTTAACATAGGGACTAATTGAGGGACCATTTTTGACATTAACTCTTTTTTCATTAAAAAAAAAAAAAAAAAAATCATTTTCTATCTTTTTTTGAAAATAAAATATCTTGCAAACGGTAAATCGTTAATTGATAAAAGATACACCATCGCGACCGAAATTTTTTTATTTTTCAGTAGACGGACACTTCGATATACTTTCGACGAACATTTTTTTCGAGTTCTTTTCCTAGTGATGAAATTTATGCCATGAAAAATCAGATGTGATTTGTTATTTTAACAATTACGTGTGATTTCTAAAAGAACAAATCAATTCTAATTTTATAAATCACATGTGATTTTTCACTGCGTAAATTTCAACATTAAAAAAAAACTCGAACAAAAAGTTCGTCGAAAGTATATAGAATTGTATCTCTATAGAATTAAAGATGATTTAATTCTCGTCGCGATGGTGTGATTCGTTTCGCGTAACGATTAACGGTATGTGAGATATATATATATTTTTTTAAATTGATGAAAGTGGTTGTTTTTTTTTTTTTTTTTTTTTTTTTTTTTTTTTAATGAAAAATTGAATTGCTAATATTGCTAATATTTGTTTATTAGATATCTAGAGAATTTGTTCATTTCCTTGCTCCTTTCTACTATGGCCTTGTATCAATTTATGTAGTTGAAAGAAAACCGCTCTTCTCAAGGCTAAACATCCAAGTAATCACTGTTTCTCCACTGTGAACGTACACGTATCCCGCACTGTGGCGCCCGGGATCTTGGACTTTCCCTTGAAAACGATTAGGTCATTTGGCGATAATCAGTCTCCAAAATTCAAACGTTGGTTTCACATCTTTGATATGGATGGGAGAATGGGATGATATGTCATGGGACGGACATTAATAAAAGGTCGGGCTATCTTAGGAGGGATGTCGTTGAGACATGTCCATGGCGTTAATAGAAAAATCTGATAAACTCAGATAATTTTTTATAAAACCTGCTTCCATATAATCAATAATAATTATACATATCAACGAGCAATGATGTCTACATCACCAGTGTAACCGATTAATCTGCTAAACATACTCAACATTGAAACTTAAGTTAGAAACTACTAAAATAAGGTTTGATGTGATATCTATTTCTCGACAACACACACCACAGATGATTACACAGTACACACAGTTCTCATCTTTGTACATGATAGATACACTATGTCAAAAGAGATTAACATTCACTATCACATACAGAAAGATACGTCATCAAGTATCACTAAACGATTCTTTTTCCAATCCAGAAGCTGTGACGGCGAGATTTAGAACCTGGGATCATCATTTCTATTTAAAAGAATGACTTTTTAAAATTTGAAATCACGGTCTAAATCAGCCGTGAAATTTAGTGATGGTGAACTGTCCCAGCCCGTGTAGCAGTTTGAATCAGAAGTGCACGGGGAGATAAAGGGTGGTGAATACACTTGCAATAATTCATCATCAAAATCATTAGGCAAATGAAGTTGTTGGTAATCTTCAATAATGCCAAATGGTTCTAAAGGGAAGGAAAACGAGTATGGATCAGTAGCACCAAAATCCGAGGTGTTAACAGTGAGGTTGGCTCTCAGATTTGAGAGCATTTCACCCGGATTCGGTCGTGATAGATGTTGGTTGTGGGTTGTGTTTATTTCATGTTTTTCAGGCAAAGGTGGTTCGGCCAAACGAGCGTGATGGTTGCAAGTGTGTTTTCCTTTGTACGTGATATCAAATACTGTGGGATTTGCATCGGTTCTTTGTACTTGTTTTGTCGCCAAGCACTTCTCAGCCTTGCGGTATCTGCATCTATAATAGCTCCTGCTTGATATAATTTAATTTACTAATTAGAATGTGCATTCAGTTTCATCATTTATATTTTATATGATCATTATAACTTATGTTTCAATATTTTGTTCATGTATCCTAAAAGTAAGCGGATCTGTAGTTAAAAAAATGTTTACCTTGGAAATTTGGCACCCAAAATGTCTTTCTGTCCATACTTTCTCCAACTGTAACCATCATCAACGCTACCCTCTAACCCATCAGTGCACATTTTAACTTGATCTTCACATATTGTCGAACCCTTTCTGCGACACCAATAAAGAAAAGATTTAGCTATGTAAATTCATTTGGAAAGAACAATATATAGAAGACATAATCAGTAATGAAAATGTGAAAAATACCTCTTTTTGGAAACAGCATTTGGGCCTTGCTCATTAGAAAAAGGCTGGTTAAACTCAGACCGTACGCTTTGTGGGCTCGCTATGGTTATCAATGACTCAGTCAGACTGGATGCTGGAAAGTCATTTGGCCCACACTGCTCAGCAGACTCGCCTGATTTGAGAACGAACAACGCGTTGTCATATGAATCCAATATCTTCTGTATTAAGATATCTCTTGCTTCAGGTGAATTAAGATTACCCTTTAGCTGTTTAGCCATTTGTATCCCTTGACTTAGTTCATTGATGAGTGTCTTCTGTCCATAAACACAAGCACTTTCCATAGCTTTTTTGTGCAATACTAGAAGCAAAAAGTATGTTAACTATACAAAATCAATGCAAGTTCAAATGAGCTCCAGCTGAGCTTGGTATGATATGGAGAGAAGTAGGAGAGTGCAAGTGTAATGCAAAAAAAGAGTTGAGGAACCAACTATATATAAGAGTCTAATTATCTGGTGAAATTGGAGTCAAACGTTGACTAAAGAAACCGAGTGAAGTGTTTAGTATCCAACATGGACCGGTCTTTAGTCAAATGATGAGTGAACTCTATCTGATGTTGACCAATTCTAGACTCTTTTTTTATATACTTATTAATTGATACCAAAAAACACGTGCATAATACTTGCAAGAATTAAAAGGAAACTTATAAGTATATGAAAGGCATTCATATAAGAACAATTATCTTAGCCTATTAATTTCGTTTCCATTTGTATATTAACGAGTTGGGCAACGATCCGCCGCGTTGCGGCGGGGCATTGTTTTATTTCGTTGATTATTGCACGGTATTTTTATTAAGTAGAAAGTAGGCCGAATTTTAAGTTTTCATTTAGTTGCAATTGCGGGTATTTTTTAGAAATTTTTGAAAGATATTTTTTGGAAAAGTACTACTTTTGCAAAGAGCGCGAACTTCAGGGGTATTTTTTGCCAATTTTTAAACAGATTTTTTGGAAAAAGACAAATTTTGCAAAGAGTCGCCAACTTCAGGGGTATTTTTGCGAATTTTTTAAACTTATTTTTTGGAGAAGGACTACTTTTGAAAAGAGTCGTCAACTTCAGGGTATTTTTTGTCAATTTTGAAAACTTACGAGTTGGGTTGGACCACTTATTGGGCTAAGCTATTGGGCAAAAAAAAAAAAAAAAAGTGGGCCTGCTGACGTCAAATTGACGCCAGCGGTACTGTAGCACTGTTCGATGCCATTTAGTATATATATATAATAATTAAGCAACAAAGATGAAAACACCCAAGACTAAATTGGCAAGATAGACGTATGAGTGTCAAGATCAAAAGTTATTAGTAGCTAACTGCCAACATTAGTGTTAAGAAGCTTTTGTGGATCAGAGAGATGAATAAGTTACAATAGAGATTAAAAAGTCCAGTTTCTTTTGAGGGTCAAACCAAACACCACAAAATAGTCTACCTTCTCCCATTTAGCTTTCCTTCCAGAAATCAATTTGTCCTATAATACTGTTCAATCATATATTAAACAGATTTCTCTTTTCTTTATTTATATGGACACTTTATCCTACTATATTACCAAAACGAACGCATATATCTATTTTACCAAAATGAACTTTTCACAAGCATTAATTAGATTTAAGACACCTAACACATCCAACGACTGATTAAATACGCGCATGATATTTATGGTGTGCGCCTGATGCTATGCGCATGGATGCATATGCTATGTGCCACATTTTTAGGTGTCGTTTGGTTTGTTGCTATGAATCACAATCGTTATAACTTTGATAAGAGGGTAGAAAGTGTATGTGTATTAATCATGGGATCAATTCCGATATCATTGTTTAGTTTTGCCAATTAGATTTAGGAATCATAAAGTGGCCTCCAGAATATGAAGTGAATGATCAAATAAAAATTTGAATGAGTGCTTTGATTATTTAAAGATAAAAAACGGAGTGGGACCCACGAAATACTTTCAAATCAACCTATATGATGAGGAATGGAGTATGACTAATATCTTACTATCATAGTCAATTAATATAGTTATACGTGTCAAACAAACAATGTTATTCACAATGAAAGTATTCCCTCATTGTCATTCCAAGGTACCAAACACACCCTTATATTGTAAAAATTGAATAAACCGAAAAATGTGAATAAATATTGTTAAAGTACTAGTACTATATTGTAAAGGGTGGTACTATTAGTATCACATTCCCATTTATTACGACTAATACCTCTTAATACCCACTTTATTAACAGGAAAAGACTTTTTTTAAGTTTCTTTTTTCCGTCTTTTGACGTTTACTATTTTTGACTTGTCAAACTTTAAAATTTATGTTCCGCACTTTTTTTTGTTGTGCAGTTTTACGCACCTTATTAATAAGACAAGACAATTTTTTTATGATTTTTTGCTGCGAATTTTGTTGTGTTTTACTACTTTTGACTTATAAAAATTTACATTTTCTGTCCCTTTTATTAATTTCTCAGTTTTATAATATAAACAAAATTATAAAAATAAAAATATAAATTTAAATAAAGTTAGGAGGATATTACTTTCTGTTGGGAACACATTTCAATAATATCAAGTCTTAGTTATAGTTTATGTAATAGGTTGTTTTTTTGTTAAGGCCTTTACGTTTGTTTTAAGGTTCGGCCTATATGTAGAAGGTCCATGGGCCGTGGTCTTGTTTTAATTACTTGAATTAGGGCAACGCCCATTTATTATGTAAAACTATAAATATCCCTTCTCACTTGGAGAAGGGAGTTGGTTCTTGATTAATTAAAGTTTATTATTCTTATACAAGTTTCATCTATTCTCTTTCTCTTACTTTCTCTCTCTAGGATCCACCACTTGTGTGATAATTTTGTGACCAAACACTTTCAATTTTGGAGTACCAATAACTAACCCCTATTGTAAAAGTACTCGTACTATATTGTAAAAATTGAATAAACTGGTATAGTACTCGTACTATATTGTTGTATCTATTGTTATTGCAGAAAAGTTGATAAAAAAATAATATATATATATATATATATATATATATATATATATATATATATATATATATATATATATATATATATATATATATATATATATAGGGTAGGGTTCTTTTCAGAACCAAAAAAAGGTCGAGAACTGCGAAACCAGCATCAACCAATATGATTTTTTTAGATTTTTTTTTATTATTTAATTGAAAAGGGCATATTGGTAAATTTTAGTTTTATTTAATTTGAAAATTAATTAATTACCTTATTATCTTTAAGAAGTTCCTGGATTTTAGCGAATCATATATTTTTATTTTTTCAATTTTTTTCGATTTTTTTTAATTATTTTTTTAAAGCACCTGATCATAAGTCACTTTAGGAGTGCACATGTATATATTCACAAACTTTCCAATTAACTTTGAGCGTCAATTTGTTTTTATAAAAAAAGCGATAAATTAATCATAAAAAGTGACATAAATCTTGCAGAATAGTACAAAGATAATTTTATAAATAGTTCAAGTCAATTACAATATGCATACATCTGCATACATGTATTAGTTTGCTACAAGATACAATTTTAAGGAATGCATTTGTGCAATCATGTTCATCAGACGTAGGTGATTTTATAGTATGCATAAATGTTCATCAATTATCAATATGCAGCTGTGCAGCAATGTCGTCTTTATGTTAGTGAAGCAAATACATGGGCATTCGTTGTCAATTCTTCGCGAGATACACTCATCTTGAAATATACACACGTGTAGCATTCTTCTTCATCCTCCTTGTCAACAGAATGAAAAATATAAGAGATACGCCAAATATGAGTTAGCGTATATACAGCATAGAGCAGACGTGCTTGCATTATTATGTCAAACAATGAGAAAAATACATGTGCATATGCCTTGGTTAGATACATGTGCATATGCCTTGGTTAGATCAAACAATGAGAAAAATAGATGTGCAACCTGTAATTTTTTTCTTATCAAAACATTTGGAAGCAAAGCCTTATCAAAACAATGAGAAAAATACATGTGCATATGCCTTGGTTAGATTAAACAATGAGAAAAATACATGTGCAACCTGTAATTTTTTTTCTTATCAAAACATTTGGAAGCAAAGCATTGATTAGATATAACACATGAATATCCTATGTAACAGATGTGCACATACATCTTCCACATATGACAACTAATATATAACGCATAATAAACACAACTGCAATCACACATAAGAAGCCTACATCTTGGTTCAAACATGTGCATTCAGTGTCTTTATCTAAGGTATACATATATCATCTTGGTAGTCAGGTAACCAAGATGTAGGCTTCTTTAAAAAAGAAAACAAAAAATCCACATGACTTATTAACATATATGCATTGCATACAAAAATGAATTTAAAAAAGAAAACAAAAATTCAACATGACTTAATTAACATCTATGCATTGCATACAGAACGTTCTCAAATCATATACCACTTCTTATCCAAAAAGTTGAAGTAAACAATAACAAGAAAATAAAAAGAATCTGTAGATGGCTTAATTTTATAAGACCACTCTTTATATGTCATGGCC
Source organism: Artemisia tridentata subsp. tridentata (assembly GCA_021014915.2). Classification (NCBI taxonomy): domain Eukaryota; kingdom Viridiplantae; phylum Streptophyta; class Magnoliopsida; order Asterales; family Asteraceae; genus Artemisia; species Artemisia tridentata. The sequence goes on along the minus strand of CP139506.1, from coordinate 251,095,476 downwards.
ATCATCTTTATCAAACTTGTTTTATAACTAAAACTACAAACAAATTTAAACTTCTAGCAAACACATATGTACAATACAAACACAAATGCACAATTTAAAACATATATGTATATCTCTTTCCTTGATTTTATATTAACCTTAAAACACATATGCACAATCCTTTCATTGATCTTATACCAGCATTAAAATACATATGCACCCGTTGTATATATCGACAATGCAAACTTACACCTGACATAACATATATGCACATTCTTTCTATTAGATGCAATAAACAAACAATTTATAACCACAAGTATAAAATCAACGTAATCACACGAAAAAGAGTTCTTTTATTTTATTGCAACATGTAGCAGGACAGAAACATATAAATCATGGATCAAAACATAATTTTTTTAACCTTGCATACTCGTACAAAACAATCAAGCTAAAGAATAACTACATTCAAGGATGAAAAAGTATAAATTATTTGATGGTAAACAATAGCAATACATGGCTGTTGGGAATTATCAAGAGGAGACTTAATGGGAAAACAGATTTAAGTCTGGTGGCGTACACAATTAAGTCTGTTAGTGTATTTTGATGGTAAATAATATTAAGTCTGGTAGTACAATATTAAGTCTGGTAGAATATTGTTAAGTCCGGTTGACTTATTAAGTTAAGTCTGGTTATGTATTTTAGAGATAAGTTAGAGATAAGTTAGGAAAGGATTTGAAGTTATCTTTAGAGAAGATACGTAAATCCTTATACAAGTTTTGTATCTAGGGTTTCCTTGGTGTATAAAAGGAACCCTAATTCATAGTTTAGAGATGACGACGAAGATTGTAATTCAGTAAACAATTAGTAATACAAAGTTAGTTGTGTTCTTCATTGTTTGTGTTAAGATTCCGCATTAGCATAAACAAAGTGTTAGAGTCTCGCTTAGATTGATTTGATTTATTCAAGTCGTTTACTAAGTTGTTAAAGGCTACTTAGAGATCCATATTCGTGTGGACCAACAAGTGGTATCAGAGCCTGAAAAGAGACTCTGAGGTTGAAGAATCACAAACCCTAAATCACTAAAATCATCCTACAACATGACTGGAACCGAAATCCCTCCTGATCAAACCCCTCCCAAGAATGATGAATTCTCCATGCATGGCAGTGATGATGAAAAATCCATTCATGATGAAGAGAAACCTGAAACCAGCAGCACCAAAACACCAATCATTCCCTCAACCACAACCATATCCAATATAAAACTTCCACTCCTGAAAAGAGATGAGTACGATATATGGGCGATGGAGATGGAACATTATTTGGAATATATTGATAGTGAAATCTGGAAGGTTATTCAGAAAGGCAATTCAAAGAAAAGGGTCTCGGCTGGAGCAGATGGATCGGTTAGAATTTTACCACCAGTATCTGCAGAGGAGATACGGGCTGTTGAAAAGGAGAAAAAGGCCAGAACTGTGCTGATGATGGCTCTTCCCAAAGAGCACTTGAGAACGTTTCATAATATGACCGATGCCAAAGAAATTTGGCAAGCAATCAAGAAGCGTTTTGGTGGGAATGCAAACTCAAAGAGAATGCAGAAGTCTGTTCTCAAGCAACAATTTGAGACTTTCAGCATATCTAGTACAGAAGGACTCGAAATGGGCTATGATAGGTTTCAACTCCTTCTGGCACAATTGGAATCTCTTGGTGCTCCAGTATCAGAGGAAGATGCCAATCTTAAACTCCTCAGAGCACTCCCATCAGAATGGTCAAGTGTTTCTATGACTATGAGGGTAACGGATGAAGTGGACAGTATGACAACTGATGACCTGTACAATAACCTTAGGGTTTTTGAACAGGAAATCAAGGGATATTCTAAAGCATCTTCCAGTTCCTCAAATGTTGCCTTTGTCTCTCAAGGCAAGAGCAGCACTACTAGAGTTAAGTCTGGCAAGATTAATTCTGGTAGTTATGAGACTCCTACTAGCAGTACAAGGGAAAGAGCTGCTTCTGAAGGCATCGCTGATGAGATTCTTCATTCATTCTTTTCTTATCAACAAGAAGATGATGAGTTTATCAGTGAAGATTTGGAACAGATCAATGATGCTGAAGTAGAAGAGATGGATATTAAATGGCAAATTGCCATGATTGCTCTACGGGTTAAGAGGTTCCAAAAGCAGCATGGAAGGCCTATTCGTTTTGATAATAAGTCTCAAGTGGGGTACACTAGAAGGACTGTTGAGTGCTATAATTGTCATAAACATGGGCACTTTGCTAGAGACTGCAAGGAGAAGAAGTCTGCTGATGAAGACAGGAAGATAAGTAATGATTACACAAAGAATGACAGGTCAGAGAGGAACCAGTTGAGCATGCTGACATTGGAAGCTGGAGATGTGAACTGGACTAAGCACTTACCAGAGGAGGACGTAAAGAATCATGCACTTATGGCCATTGGTACTAATAATGAGGTATCCTTATGTTCAAAAATATGCATTGATTCATATAATCATCTCAAATCTGTGTGTGATGAACAATTGAGAGAAATAGGTGACCAGGAAGCAAAAATTCTAGCTTATACTAATGCAGTTAAAAAGTTAGAAGCACAAATTGTCACCTTACAAAAACAACATGCCTCTTTGAATGAAAAACTCACTTTTCAAGAAAATGAAATATATGAAAAAGATGAGAAACTTAAAAAATATAGAAGAATAGGCATGAAAGCTGTCAAAGAAAGAGATGAATTACAAAAGAAAATAGATATATGGCAACACTCTGCTAAGAATCAGGTTAAACTCCTAGCTTGTCAAATGAGTTCCACAACTAAAATTGGCTTAGGTTTTGAAATTAAGTCAAATGATGAAGTGCTAAGTTATGAAGAAGAAATGGATAGATCAGCTTTCACATGTACAAAAGAGGATTATATTGATAAACCTGTTTATAATAGGTTCATTAAGTTTGATGACTTTAAAGGAGTGCCACATCCACTAAGTGGAGATTACACTCCTTTACAAAAGGAAGACCTTGATGATTCTCTATTTGTATATGGTAAAAAGGGTCCTATATATCCTGAGACAGACAACTCTGATGACAGATCAAGTGAATACTCCACTTGTCAATCCAATGACAGTGAAGGATCCACAAGAGATGTCTCTGAGAAATCTGAATCAGGGTCAGAGTGTAAATCAAAAGAGTCCTCTAAAGCAAAATCTGTCAAAAAGAGTGAACAAGAGGTGACAAAATCAAAATCAAATACAGATAGACCTAGGTGTGTTAATCACATGAAAACTTCTAGGGAGTCTGTTAAGAATCAAGAGTCACCAAAACCTGATAGGATGCGACAAGAGTTTAGGAAAAATCACACCTTTGGTCCTAAGAGGTGTTTTGTGTGTGGTAGTTTAAGTCACCTGATTAAGGATTGTGACTTTCATGAGAAAAGGATGCAAAAAGAGGCTGAACTAAGAAAGAATAAGAGTGTTAATGACCACATGAATAATAAACCAGTTTGGAACAATGCTAACAGGATTAATCATGCAAATAAGTTTGTGACTAGACCTGTACAAGTTAATTCTGGTAATATTAGTTCTGCTAGACCAAATTCTGGTAGACCAAACTTTAGTTCTGGTAGACCAAACTTTAGTTCTGGTAGACCAGATTTTAGTTCTGGTAGACCAAATGTGAGTTCTGTTGGTCAAAATGCTAATTATGTGAGGCCAAGTGTTAATTCTGGGTGGTTTAATCATTTGGACCCAGACAATCAGTTAATAAACCACAGGTGAATTCTTATAATCAGAGAACAAATTTTTATAAACCAAAGTCACCTGTGAGGAGTCCTTTTGTTAATAATACAGCACAAGCTTCAAATTCAAGTGCTGTAAGGGAAAATGGGGAATCTGCTGTTAAGTCCCCAGCATATTGGTCTTGGGATCCTTTTCAGAACCTACTTACCTATGAATCCAAGACCAAAGGTGGATCAAGCTCATACAAGACCTATAAATATGTTGATCCATAGGGCATAACCAAGTCCTCATTGGCTTGGGTCCTGAAGAAAACTAATCTCTTTACTTTTGTGCAGGAACATCCACTAAAGAACATGGAAGACAAAGGAATATTTGATAGTGGGTACTCTGGGCACATGACTGGTAACAAGAACCATCTGAAAGATTTTCAAGAATTCCAAGGAGGTTCTGTTACTTTTGGAGGTAGTAAAGGGTATATAACTGGTAAAGGTAGAATTGTGATAGGCAATTTAGAGTTTGACAATGTATCTTTTGTAAGGGAACTAGGGCAGTTTAACCTTTTCTCCATATCACAAATTTGTGATAAGAAGCATAAGGTGCTTTTTAGTGAAACTGAATGTTTTGTCTTGACTTCGGACTTTAAGATGCCTGATGAAAGTCAGATCCTTCTTAAAGTTCCTAGACAATACAACATGTACAGTTTTGATATGAAGCAACCTGATCCTTCAAAAGGTTATGCATGTTTACTTGCAAAAGCTACATTAGATGAATCTAAATTGTGGCATAGGAGGCTAGGGCATGTAAACTTTAAGAATATTAATAAGTTAGTGAAGAATAACTTAGTAAGAGGATTGCCTTCTAAAGTGTTTAAGAATGATCATGCATGTGTGGCTTGTAATAAGGGGAAACAACATAGGGCATCTTGTAAGGCTAAGTTAGATAGGCTTGTTACTGAGCCTTTGCATACCTTACATATGGATCTGTTTGGCCCCACATCCTTTCAAAGTATTAACCATGCAACTTACTGCCTTGTCATAACTGATGATTGCACTAGATTCTGCTGGGTGTTCTTTATGTCTAGGAAAGATGAGACTGCACCATTGATTCAAACTTTCATTAGGCAAATTGAAAACCAACTTAATAAAAAGGTTAAAATCATTAGATCTGACAATGGCACTGAATTCAAGAATAGGAGCATGATTGATTTTTGTGGTAATAGAGGAATTAAGCAGCAATATAGCAATGCTAGGACTCCACAGAAGAATGGAGTTGCTGAGTGAATGAACAGAACACTAATTGAGGCAGCTAGGACTATGCTAGCAGACTCATTCTTACCCACTACCTTTTGGGCCGAAGCTGTAGCATCTGCTTGCTACATTTTCAATAAGGTTAGAGTGACCAAGCCTCAAAACAAAACACCTTATGAGCTTATTTTTGGCCAAAAACCAGTTGTTAGCTATATAAGGCCTTTTGGGTGTCATGTGACCATTCTTGATACACTCAGTGTTTTAGGAAAATTTGAAGGGAAGTCTGATGAAGGGTTTCTAGTTGGGTATTCACTGAATAGTAAGGCCTTTAGGGTTTACAATCTAGTGACCAAGAGATTAGAGGAAAATCTTCATGTTAACTTCCTTGAGGAAAAATCCAATGTGCAAGGAATAGGACATAGATGGATGTTTGACATTGATTACTTAACTGATTCTATGAACTATATTCCTGTCTCCAAGGAGAATCAAGCTAACCCTGATGCAGGTATCCAAGATCCTTCAAATGCAGGGAACACTGATCAAGAAAAGGAAAGTGCAGAGCTTGTTGTGATTCCTACCACAGAGGTCAACCATGTTGCTGTTAATGAAGGAACAAAGAGATATTCAAGAAAAAGGAAGGAGACTGTTCACAAGCCTCAATCAATGGAAAAAGGAGTTATTCCTACAAAGGTTTCAGAAGATATCTTGTCCTTCAGAGAAGAAGTAAATGTTTTGGCTGATAAACACCTTGGAAAAGTTGATACCAGAACTAACTTGGTTAATTCTGGTAGTGGACTCAATAACTCTACTACCAGTATTAACTTAGATAAGTCTGGTAGTGATGCTGTTAAGTCTGTTGAACCTGAATCTACTCCAAATGCTGATGTTGATGATTCTGAGATGCCTGACCATGAGATCTTTGATCATCCAGATGAGGGTATTTTTGATGGGGCTTCTTATGATGAAGAAGGGGTAGTTACTGACTTCAATAACCTACCTACTGAAGTTGATGTTAATCCAGCTCCAACACTCAGAATTCATAACATTCATCCTAAAAGTCAGATAATTGGTGATCCTCAAACGGCTGTTCAAACCAGAAGTAAAGTGCAAAAGATTCCTACATCTCATGCACTTATCAGTCTTATCAAGAAACAACAAAGGGTCAACCACAAGGATCAACAACACTGCTTGTTTGCCTGCTTCCTTTCTCAAAAGGAACCCACCAAAGTCTCTGAAGCACTTGATGATGAGAGTTGGGTGGAAGCAATGCAAGAGGAGTTGTTGCAGTTCAAGTTGCAGAAAGTTTGGGTTCTGGTAGATCTACCTAGTAGAGCAAAAGTTATAGGCACAAAGTGGGTCTTCAGAAATAAAAGGGATGAAAGAGGAGTGGTTGTTAGGAACAAGGCAAGACTAGTGGCACAAGGGTATAGACAGGAGGAAGGGATAGATTATGATGAGGTCTTTGCTCCTGTAGCAAGGATTGAGGCTATTAGGCTATTTTTAGCCTATGCATCATACATGGGGTTCATAGTCTATCAAATGTATGTGAAGAGTGCCTTTCTGTATGGCACCATAGAGGAAGAAGTATATGTTCATCAGCCTCCTGGCTTTATTAATCCGGCTCATCCAGACAAGGTGTATAAAGTCATAAAAGCATTATATGGTCTCCATCAAGCTCCCAGAGCTTGGTTTGCAACTCTCTCCAAGTTTCTTGAAGAGCATGGGTATATAAGAGGTGTCATAGATAAGACCTTATTCATAAAGAGAAACAAGAAGGATATCATCCTGGTTCAAGTTTATGTGGATGATATTATTTTTGGGTCTACTAAAAGGTCTTGGTGTGAGGAATTTGAAGCATTAATGAAAGGGAGGTTTCAGATGAGTTCTATGGGTGAACTCACCTTTTTCTTAGGACTGCAAGTGAAGCAATCAGAAGATGGACTCTTTATCTCTCAAGACAAATATGTTGCTGAGATGCTGGAGAAGTTCAACTTTACCAATATGAAGGCTGCAGTCACCCCAATGGAGAACAAAGTTCCACTGACAAAGGATGAGGATGCTGAAGATGTGGATGTCCACCTCTACAGATCCATGATAGGTTCTCTAATGTATCTTACTACTTCTAGACCTGACATTATGTATGCAGTCTGTGTTTGTTCACGTTTTCAGGTACATCTAAAGACTTCACATCTTCATGCTGTGAAGAGAATCTTTAGATACCTAAAGGGCAAACCCAATTTGGGCCTTTGGTATCCTAGAGAATCATCTTTTGACCTGGAAGCTTATTCGGATAGTGACTATGCTGGAGCAAGTCTTGATAGGAAATCCACAACAGGAGGTTGTCAATTTCTTGGAAGAAGGTTGATTTCCTGGCAGTGCAAGAAGCAGACTATTGTAGCTACATCTACCACTGAAGCAGAATATGTAGCAGCTGCAAATTGCTATGGTCAAGTCTTGTGGATCCAAAATCAAATGTTGGATTATGGGTTAAATTTCATGAACACTATAATTCACATAGATAATGAGAGCACTATCTGCATAGTTAAGAATCCTGTATACCACTAAAAAACTAAGCACATAGAAATCAGGCATCACTTTATTAGGGATTGCTATGAAAAGAAGCTTATAAGAGTGGAGAAAATACACACAGATTTTAATGTTGCAGACCTCTTAACTAAAGCATTTGATGGCCCTAGGTTTAATTACTTAGTGGTTAGCATTGGAATGATGAACCCATAGCTTAGTTTAAGGGGAGGTTGAACTTAAGGGGAGGTCAATGTGTATAGTTTGTAAACCAGTACTTAGGATATTTTTTAATTCTGGTTGTTCTAAATTTTAAGTCTTGTAGTTCTTTTTTTAGTTCTGGTAGTGGTTTTTAAATATTTTTCTTGTATACTTGTTTCTTTGTATATTGTGTTTAACTTTGTTTTGCAGAAGTCAACTTTTATTGTTGCTAGTGGATACAAGGAGATAATACGATCAAAGGAAACATGAAGTTTTTATTCATAACCATCAGTTACATTCAAGGATGAGGATGCAGCCTACAGTACAAAAGCCTAAACATAAACAAGCCAACCGTCACCACCTACATCTTCCTTTTTCCCTTGTCCTTCAGATCTGGAATGGTTTTCTTGGTCCCTTTCTCCCCAAGTTGATCTCTCACTTTTGGGCTTAAGAGTCCTAGAACCTGCTTGTTTGGATTTGGAGGAGGCAACATAATGCTTTTCTTAGAAGACACATCCTTTGAAGTCTTTGTTGCTTCATCCTCTGGCTCTATTGAAGTAAGATCATAAGCAGCTAGCCAACGTTTGAGCATTGTCTTCTTTGATAGCTTGTTCCATAGACGTGAGGTGTAACCAGGTGGAAAATAGCCTTCCCATCCTCCATCAGATGACTCAGAGGATGAGTCAGATGAAATCTCAATGATGTTTGTTGGGGAAGAATCCATTATGTTAAGTTTTGGTGGAACAAGTTTTGATAATAAGATGGTTTGGTGTTGACTAAATGAGGTCTTTGATAGAGGATATCAAGGTTTAAGGCAATTTAATGGTTGGTTGGTATAAGAGTTAATTCCTGCAGGCATGGAATTAATTAAGGACTTAATTATGGCAACATTGGGAAGTTGACCGTATCTTGTATAGTTTTGTAACTTTAATTATGGTAAATTGGTTTTTAAGTTAAAAAAAAAAAATTATTTTGTTTGGTTTTTATTTCGTTAACTAGGATTTTAAATTTTTTAATTAGGTAGCTTTAAGTTTTAAATCTAATAGTTAATGTTTGTTTTTCTTTGTACAATTATTTGTTTCCATATTTGTTTCTTGGTGCTTTGGACTAAGTTTTTGCAGGAAAAACTTGGATTGGTGATAATACAATGTTTTGTTCGTGCTTGCTCAGTGTGTAAGTCACATTCTTTAGTTAAGTCTGGTGAGTCACTTGTTTAAGTCTGGTTGACCAAATTTAGGTCTGGTAGTATAATTTTTTTTTACCGTTAGGTCTGGTCTGTCAAATCAGGATTTTTATTATCAAAATACGATCGTTGCGTATTTTTCGAGGGAAATAGGTATATAAGGATAAACTTTCATTACTCTATTATTTTTATTATTTATTTACTTCCAATTTTAAATCTCTTGATTTTCGGACCAAAATACTCTGTTTTTAACTACCAGCACTTAAACCCTAATTCGATTTACAACCAGCACTTAATCAATTTCTCATCTATGGCTTCACTTAAGTTTGTTGACAAGCATAACCAGGTCAGATTCTTAAAGAAACCAGATCAGAGTGATGGCTTTGAGGAGATTGTTGATTTCTTAAGAGGTTCAAATCTTTGGTACGCTTTAACTGCTAATCCCAATATTTATGCATCTCATATTATGCAATTTTGGAGGTCTGTGACCTATGAAACCCTTGCTGATAATACACCACAGTTAAGGGCAACTGTTGACTCACATGACTTCACCATTATTGAAGCTTCCATTCGGAGTAGTCTCCAATTAGGTGATGCTTCAGGGGAATATATTTTGGCTAATGATGATTTGTTTGCAGGTCTAAAAACTATACGATATCCCACAGATGGTAGTTTTACTTTTTGGAAAAGCTATTTCATACCACAGTGGAGGTTTTTGATACACCACTTGCTCCATTGCCTAAGTCCTAAAAGTGGAGGCTGGGATCAGTTTGGAAGCAACATTGCTTCTGCCTTGGTCTGTCTTGTACTTGGAAGGCCTTTTAATTTTTCAAAATTGATTTTTGATGGCATGGTTGCAAATTTTAAAAAGGAAAAATCTAGGTTCTTAATGTATCCAAGATTTATACAAATGATCTTTAATTTTGAAACAGAGGATAAATTGCCATATCTCAGTGTGGGCTTTACGCCAAAATTTTTTGCAAACATGAAAAGAATTTTAATGGGGCCCATTGGCCTTTATTGCCTGCTATGCTTGGTGGTGCTACTAACCCTGCAGGTACATCTGAGGCTGTACAAGAGCCAACTCATGAAGAGCATGCACAGGAACCAACTCAGTCATCCACACCACACCCAAGTCATTCACCATCTCCCATCAGAACACCTACACCTATACCATCTCCTACACCCTCACCACAGCCTACCCAAGTTTCAAGTCCTATACAGGAGGAGGAAACTGATCAGATGTCTGTGAAAGATCTTTTAACCCTGGTTCCAACCTTAGTCAAGAGAATAGATGCTTTGGAGAAGGCAAACAATGCTAAGAGTAGAGCTATTCTCACTTTGGTAAAGAAGGTTAAGAAATTGGAAAATATTTTGAAAGACAAGGGGGTTCAGTTCAGTGTTGAGGAAGGGGATGAAAATTCTTCCAAACAGGGGAGGAATTTTGGTGAAGAAGAAGATTTTAGAACACCTTCACAAGATAAGTCTGCTGGTATTAAGGATGTAAGTCCAGAAACAAGGGAAGTAGCAGAGACCTTAGCTCAATCTTTCAGCAAGATTAAACAACAAAGGAAGAAGCTAAAGAGAAAGTTAAGGATTGAAGAAAGTGAAGATGAAGGGGTTCATTCTGATAAGTCTGGTGATAATGCTGGTGATGATAAGTCTGATGGTAAGTCTGTTGAAGAAAAGAGAAAAGGAAAGGAGATTTCTGTTGAATCTCCTAAAACAAAGAAGTCAAAGCTACAGCAAAGACAAGATCAAGCATCTCAAGCTTTGATTGACAGATTACAAGCTCAAGAAAAGGAAGAATTGGAAAAGGAAAAAGAACAGGAAAGACAAGATGAATTGTATGCTAGGAGAGTAGCAGAAGAGCAACTGATTGAAGGAGATGATGAACTAAGAGAAAAACTTGAAGAACTTAAGTCAACTCCAGGGTTGACTATAGAAGAAAAAGCTAAACAACTAGCTGAGTTCATCAATATCAGAAGAAGTAAAGAAACTTTGGGAGATTTTATGTCTGTGATGAGACAAACTCAGAAGAAAACCAAAGTTCAAAAGAAGATGACTAAGAAAGAACAGATGCATAGTATGAAGATGTATTTGAAAAACATGATGTATTCAAGTTGGGAGCATATGAAGAGCAAATCATATGAAGATCTTCTAGAAATGTATCAAAGAGCTTATCAAAGGGATCATGGTTATAAACCAGTGGATTATGAAGATTCCTTGAGACACAGTTTCAGGAAAGTGACAAAGACTGTGCAAAATGTTGAAGCTGAGAAAGTAAAAGAAAAGATAATTGATGAGGAAAAAGAAAAAGCATCTGAGACTGAGAAAGCAGCAACTGAATTAAAAGAGGAAGTGAAAAAGCCTATATTGTCATTTAACAGAAGAAAGAGTATGGTTAGAAGAAGTAAGTCAAAGAAGAAAGTTCAAGAAGAGGAGTCAGAAGAAGAAGAAGCTTCATCTGAGGGGGTTACTATGGGAACTATTGAAAGCTCAAAGAAGCCAGCTAAGATTGTCAGGTATAAAATCATTAAGTCTGGTCAAAGGGCAACATATCAATTAATAAGAGAAGATTATTCTAATGTGATTTATATGAATTTCCCTACAATTGTACATGATGTGAGTATGGAAGATCTCATTGAGTTATATAAGTTGGTTAACATTAAACATGGAGATAATGTCCCTGAGGAAGAATATGAAAGAGTCTTTTGGGGAGACTTGAAAATAATATTTGAACCACCTTCTAAGGAAGATGAGATCTGGAAGCTGCCTGAGCAACAAAGAATGATTAGATGGGCATATTATGATAGATGCCAAGTACATTGTTTGTCTTTGGTTAATGCTAACATATATATGCTTGCAGAAGTTGAGTATCCCTTATCACCTGAAGTCTGCAAGAAAATGTTGGAAAGGAAATTATATGCAGACAAGAAAGATGAAGTTTATGAAAGGATTTTGGATTTGATCAAGATTCAGTCTTTGAAGGAGACATTGTTGGATTGAGAGTGTTTGAAAGAATTTTCATAAGTTGTAAGTAGGACTATTGGAACTTCCTACTTGGTGGAGGTGCATAGCACTAACACAACAAAAGGTCATCAGTTCACCTTGTCTAATACACACAAGGACTGGCTAATCCTGAGCAAACGGCTACAGGTAAAGATATTCCAAATCCGTTTATGGTTGGCAATTTACCAAAAATTGTATGGTATTCCACTTACCATATCTTAGATAGTGAAGAGTTGACTAGCCCACAAGATTATGGCTTGTGGTAAAGGCTGTGGAAATCCATAAATGGTAATCAATTCACCATGATGAGGTGCATTCCATCAAAGAATTGACTAGTCCAAAAGGGTACGGCTTTTGGTAAAGACAAAACAAATCCGTTGATAGTTGATGATTTACTAAAAATCATATGGTTATCAATGTACCATGGTCTTACACACCAAACATTGGCTACTCCAGTAGTAATGGCTATTGGTACAGAGACATCAAATCCATTAATTTTCAATGATTCACCTCTCATAGGAGTTAACACACCTGGAAGTGATGAGAATAGTATGAAACTTAAACTGAATTGATGTACAAGTAGTCATGGTTGCTGTGAAGATCAAGAGGATTATATAAGATGGATGCTGCAAAGATCATATCAGATGGTGGACAAATTATCAAGAGTAAAGTTGCTGATACAAAGTGTTTTTGAAGATAAAGATAATTCCAAGAGTTAAAGATTAAATCCTCAGAAGCTTACTCAGAAGAAACTTGAAGTTCATGGAGCATTAAGATCAAGTTAGGGGAGGATTGTTGGGAATTATCAAGAGGAGACTTAATGGGAAAACAGATTTAAGTCTGGTGGCATACACAATTAAGTCTGTTAGTGTATTTTGTAATATTAAGTCTGGTAGTACAATATTAAGTCTGGTAGAATATTGTTAAGTCCGGTTGACTTATTAAGTTAAGTCTGGTTATGTATTTTAGAGATAAGTTAGGAAAGGATTTGAAGTCATCTTTAGAGAAGATACGTAAATCCTTATACAAGTTTTGTATCTAAGGTTTCCTTGGTGTATAAAAGGAACCCTAATTCATAGTTTAGAGATGACGACGAAGATTGTAATTCAGTAAACGATTAGTAATACAAAGTTAGTTGTGTTCTTCATTGTTTGTGTTAAGATTCCGCATTAGCATAAACAAAGTGTTAGAGTCTCGCTTAGATTGATTTGATTTATTCAAGTCGTCTACTAAGTTGTTAAAGGCTACTTAGAGATCCATATTCGTGTGGACCAACAATGGCCAACACAATCGACCAAGTCAGGGTGTTTGTAAGTTAAATTGGCCACATGACACATCCAAACCTTAGCACACGGAAAAAAATCTGATTATATTTGACACAATATCCTCTTTGCATATTACATTCACAAAACAATAAAATAAGAATAATAGAATAAAAAGTCAACTTAGCAAAAGACATGTTATAGGTTTCTGAGTTGCAAGTGGCGTGTGTGTGTATATCTTTCCAGCAGGACCCTGACTAACAACAATCACTGACTCCTCCATCTTTTTCAAATTTAAGTATGTGACAGTGAAAAAAATTAGGAGACTGAAGTCTCGTGTGATGTGGTTCTGGAAAACGACCGACATGCCAAACAATCCTCTAATTTCGAAAGATTTAATATAAACTAACAAAAAAGAACACACTCACCACCAAATAAAGCATCAGAGAGATGGCGTTCAGTTTGAAGTGATAATAATTAATCAATAGCTAAGAGTGTTTAACAAATTCTTTTAACCGATTAAAACAGGAACAACATGCCAAACGTAATCTTTTAACCGATTAAAACAACACTCTTTTTTAAAATCTAATTAAACACAAATCAAGTTTCAATTTTTCAAAAAAAATAACAAACCAATTAATAAATTTGAAATAATTTAAGAGTTGAATATGTGTTCGTTTTCACATTAAAAACCTCAATCGGACTAAGAAAACTTACAGAAACCGTAGACATGATGATACGAGAGATCGACACCATTAAAAGTCATCATATATAATTACATATGCTCGATCTGGATTGGAAAAGATGGGTGGAGGGTGAGGGCGGCTAGGTTTGTGAGAGAGAAATGCAAACATTAAAACTGATCCAGATTCCAAAATATGGTTTCTGTTTTATGATAAATGTGTAACGTTTTTTAAGGGAAATGGGTTTAAAATATCAGTGTTGAAATCCCCTAAATGCCCTTCCATCAATTAAATAATGTAACCTAGAGTTTAAGTTTATTACCTTTGTGCCACCAACATTTATAGCCATTGATCAAATAATAGATGACTCAGATCGGTTCTCGCAGTTCTCGACATTTTTTTTGGTTCTGAAAATAACCCTACACTATATATATATATATATATATATATATATATATATATATATATATATATATATATATATATATATATATACTACTAGGTATCCGACAGAAAGCAATTGACAAAATAGTCAAAGCGCGCTCTAGAAATTATATACGCTTGGATCAAGTGCGCAATGCGCCATGGTTCAATTGGTAAATGGATGAAAATTACTCCATTTTTGTAAAAGTAATATGTTATTAGTTGAGTTAGGTAATTATTAGTTTTATATTCAAACATACCTCACAGTTCTTAGTATACGTCACCTATCTAAAGATTGGTATTTTCCTCTTTGACTCATATTGCATTTCATAACATGTATATATAGCGATTACAATTAAGGTTTCCTTATAAGCTATACGGACCGGGCTTGGGCCAATGGGCCAATTACACTAGAAATATACAAAAATAATATATGTCATTTAATACGCCCTCGCAATTTGAGCGGGAGATTTGCAGACGCTCAAAATGGATCGGAAATCAGCAAAACCGGGTACGGAAGTCCCTTCGTGAAGATATTTGCATACTGAAACCGTGATAGAACATGAAGTACTCGAATATGACCTGCTGCTACTTTGTCAAGAACAAATGAATGTCAATCTTTACGCTCTTGGTGCACTGATGTTGCACCGGGTTTGTAGAAATGTATACAACAGTGACATTATCGCAATAAACTAAGGTCATTGTGAAAAGAGTGGTATGAAGCTCACAAAGAAGGTTGTGACTTCAAGATGTCTCTATAACACCCTGAAACCGGGCCTAAGCATTTTATTACAAGATTGCCATTGGAATAGTTGACTATGACTTTTATAAGTTTTAAGGACTTACAGGATTGATTAGTCAACCCGATAGTCAACCTATAAGTATTAAATGTTATGTAAATGGTTATAGAAAATATGATGTATCACAATTACAAGGAAGATAGACTTAAACGAATAATGTTGTTAAGCTGTAAAGTGTTATTAAGTTATTGTGGCTAAAATAGAAGGAAAGGGACATCAGGGATCTAATGTGTCAATTAGCCAAACATACCACCTACTAATATTTGGATACTTCTCTTATCTTCAGAAGAATTCCAGAATTGTGTAGGTGAGTGTGGGAGTACGGTTTAGAGGGAAGCGAAAGGAAGAACAAGGTTTTCCAATGATCAATTCATGGTGTCTAAGTACCTCAATCTAAGTAGTGATGCCTAGTAGTGATCCTCCTCAAGTAAGTAATCATTTGCTTTAAGTTTATTGATGAATTCAAGAAATAGGGTTCTTGATATCAATTGGGAATTTGGGTAAAAGATGGTTATAGGCTAATTAGAGAAGTTATAATGATTATGGGATAAGTTTAACTTAATTAAGTTAATAACTTTATGGGACTAATTATCATATAATCATTATATGATTATGTGATAATTAGAGGTGATTAAAGAGGAGCTATGGTTGTGGTAACCATAATATATAGTTAATTGATTATGTGTTTATGATTATAGTGATTTGGTTTGGTTTGTAAGAGTGGAGATTGATGATGTAGATGATGATGTTCTTGATTTAATTAGCTTGGGATCAAGGTAAGTAAACCGGTTATAAGATGATGTTATATTAATTTCATCATATTATGTGTTATGTATTGTGTGTTAAGGTTATGAATGTATGTGCTTATGTGAAAGTATGTTAGAGACTAGTTTGGCATAACTAGTCACGAAGAGTTTAGATAAAGGTGAAATAGGTTTAAGGTATGTTGATGCATTGACCTATAAGGCATGTTGGTGCATAATTGATTTATGGTATGTGTTAATGTTTAATGTTGTAAAGGATTGATGGATTATGATGCGTAATGTGTGAATGATTATAATATTATGTTATGATCGTTTTACTTACTAAGCCTCGTGCTTACGGTTTTAAGATGTCAATATTTTGTAGGTGCTTATACTAAGCCGGTAAGCTTGGATTAAGGCTTAAGGATAGCTAATGTGGAAGATTAGAAGCATGGTAAGAAAGTAAGAGCTTAGGTAGATACCGAGCTCAAATCAATGTTGATGCCCCCGTGAGTTGTTTAACGGTCATAAGGTCGTTCTCAAGTATCATGATTATGTTTTAATATGTTAAGGTCAAGTATGTTTAACGGTATGTTCGATTAAAGTGTTTATGGTCAGGGTTAAAGGGGTGTTTGGATTAATGTATGTTTGTACCCATTTTGGGATTTGAACGGGTCAATGGTCACGGATCAAGATTGTCATGGTCGTTAATGTGAAATGTGTGTTTTGGTTCTGGTTTAAGAGTATGTTTTATGCTTAATGGTGTTATGGTTAAGTTGTGTATGCAAACAGGTCAAAACGGGTATTTTGGCACAATACCCGTCACTTTGTATAACACATTTTCACGGGTCATTGTGACCAAGTTTATGCATATATTTGATATTTATAACGTCCTAATGATTTCTGGAAGTATTGGTGTTATGTCATGTTATAGAAGTCGTTTTCCGGAAAATGGGTCAAAAGTGCACAAAAAGAATATGCAGAAAAAAGGAGTGTTTGGGACAAGGTCGATTTTAACCAATTTTGGGTCAAACGGGTCAACAATTTTGGGAAACAATGTATATAGTATAGTTTTAGTTAAATGGTAATTACATGTGTTTAAATATAAGTCTAAAGTGTTGATTTTATGTTTAAAGGTGTTACGGGTTATTTTTAGAAAATAAGTGCCAGGAAGGATATAAATTCCTTGGAAGGGTATAAGTGCCCCAAAAGGGTATAAGTGCCAAGGAAGGGTATAAGTGCCCAGAAAGGGTATAAGTGCCCCCAAAAGGGTATAAGTGCCGTGGAAGGGTATAAGTGCCCAGGAAAGGTATAAGTGCGTAAGAGGGGTCCAAGTGCCCAAGAAGGGTCTTGCAGTTTTTGTCCGTTTAATTTATTTTGTATAAAATCAACCGTAAGCCGTCACGGGTCGTGCTACCCGTCGTTTCGAAGGTAATCGAGTCTGTTTTCATTGAAAAATAGTCACAAAGTCTAGATGTTTATAGATTTTTGTCAGTTTTAAAAAGAGTAATAGTGGGTCAGTTTCGGGTCATGACGTTTCCACGCAAAAGTTTCAAGTTTTGAGTATTTTAAGTCGTCTTGTTCACGGGGTGTTACAACTTTGTATCAAAGCTTCGGTTTAAGTGAACTAGGTTTCCACTTTAGGTTGCCTAGACTTAAACCACTATTAGATGCGTTAAATGTAAGAGAAGGTAATGCAAGAAAGTAAATGTTTAAGTTTTGAAGTGAATTATGTAATAGGTTATATGAACCTAAGTTGATAATGATGAATGTGTTTTATAGTGTTAATGTCTATGTGACATAAGTCCGTGGAGGACTTGAGGTGTTTAAGTGATTAGATTGCCGTACACCTCAGTTAGTACCGGTGATCGTATTATTATTTTATGAATGTGTGTTAGAATGATGATAATAGAATGTGACTTGGAATGGTAAGTAGTATTAGAGATGGGCTAATGGTGAATCAAAGTATTTGACACTTAAAGTATGAAACGTAGTAATGGTAAGTGTGCTAAAGTATAACATGTGAAGGTAAGATAAGAATTGACACACTAATTGTTAAGTGTCTATTAATATGAGAATTATAGAATGGGATTCAGAAACGATGACAAGTAATGATAAGATGAAAATGGTATAGCTAATGTGCTAATAACTAAAAAGGGATGAGTTAAGAATGTAAAGATATGTTGTCTAAATTAAACACGAAGAGATCATATTAATGTAAAAAGTGAAGATAAAGGATGAATGTAAGTTAATGAAGGTGTTATCGAACTAACCTATGTAAGGTTAAATGTAGAAAAGAATCAAGTAACCTAAAAGAGATAATAGCAAAGATGTGGAAATGGTTAGCGCACGTTAAAGAATGTGAGTTGTAATGAGAAGTGTAAACACATAGTAAAGGTGTAAGTACGATAAGCAAGTTTCATATATCTTATGACGCTTGCTTTAGCTAAATAACATGAATGAGATAATATGTGCGTTAAAATATCATGGCTTGGTTCCAATGTTAAAATGTGAAAGGTTAAAGATAGTTATCATATAACCAATGAGTTAATGATGACTAATAATGGCATCCTTCGGGATGAACGAGTTAATGATTGTAATTGGTGGCATCCGGATGGCCAAGCTAATGATGTTAATGGTGGTATCTTTTGAGATGACCATGAGAATGAAGTTAAAGATGGTATCCTTTGGGATGACCATGTTAATGATGGTGTCCTTTGGTATGACCAAGCTTAAAATGTTAAAGTAAGATGAATCCAAGCTAGAAAAGAGAAAAGCTAAAAGTGAAATGTTTAAGTTACAAACAATGAATGTGAAATGAAGAAAAAGAAGAAACGTTAAAGTGTGAAGTAGGTACGAGTGTTATGTCGAAAGTGTATAAGTAGGACAACTTATGATTTCATTAGTTAAATGGATTGGGACGCCTTTACATTTAATTAAAGAAATTGTGAATCGCCGAACCATGAGTTTATGTTTCTTGATTTACATCGATTGGGACGCCTTTCCATGTAAATGAAGAAGCGTAAATGAGTGGGCTTATGTATTCCTGACATGACATGAGTAAGGTAAGGAGTAGAAATGGGGATCTAGTATTAGTTAAAAGTCACAAGAACTAAGATAAATGGGATAAGAATTTGATCATGACTTAAATTGGGACGTTATGTGAACCCTACGATTTAAGTGTCTATTATATACTTGAAAAGATTAAGAATTTGTAATGCTGTTATAATATTCCTTGAGGTGTGGTACAAAATGTGAGTAATGAAAGTAATGGATGCTAATTATTATTGGCATCCTTGTGAGTAAATGTGATGGCATAAGTTAAAGTTTGACTTTCTGAAGTCAAAGTGTTGAAATTCCCTATCAGACTTATAGTCTTTGATGAGGAAATTATAGAAAGAAGTAGAGGAAATGAGGCATTATAGTGAAAACGTTAAAAGAATAACGGAATGACCATAATAGAATGTGAAAGTGTTAGTCAATGTTGATTTATTTAAGTCAAAGTAACTTAAGATTTTCCAAGTGACCCATAATACTTGGCAGAAATCCTTTAAATGTAATATAACAGGTAAGGTGTTATAGCACAATGTTTTGAGAGTAATAAGATGATTACGGTAAGGATGGGAATGTTAAGTCGTATTAGTCAATATTTGACTTATGTAAAGTCAAAATAGTGCTAATTTACTAGAGCGACACTTAGTCCTTGATTAAAGAGTTAGAATAAAGCAAGTAAGAATGCAATGTAATAGTAATGGAGTTGGTCAAATGATATGTTGGTTATAGTAAATGTGTCTCAATTGGCATAATAACCTTAGTAAGAGTCATACGCTCTCAGATAATCTAACAAGATGTATAAAGGATTAAGGATTTTGAATGTGTTGTTTACTGTTGCAAGATCACTTAGTTCAGTAGACATAATAACCTTAGTAAGAGTCGTACCCATTTCGGGATTTGAGTATTTTAAGTCGTCTCGTTCACGAGGTGTTACAACTTGGTATCAGAGCTTCGGTTTAAGTGAAATAGGTTTCCACTTTAGGTTGCCTAGACTTAAACCACTATTAGATGCGTTAAATGTAAGAGAAGGTAGTGCAAGAAAGTAAATGTTTAAGTTTCGAAGCAAATTATGTGATAGGTTATATGAACCTAAGTTGATAATGATGAATGTGTTCTATAGTGTTAATGTCTATGTGATATGAGTCCGTGGAGGACTTGAGGTGTTTAAGTGATTAGATTGCCGTGCACCTCGGTTAGTACCGGTGATCGTATTATGATTTTATGAATGTGTGTTAGAATGATGATAATCGAATGTGACTAGGAATGGTAAGTAGTATTAGAGATGGGCTAATGGTGAATCAAAGTATTTGAGACTTAAAGTTTGAAAAATAGTAATGATAAGTGTGCGAAAGTATAACGTATGAAGGTAAGATAAGAATTGACACACTAATTGTTAAGTGTCTATTAATATGAGAATTATAGAATGAGATTAAGAAACGATGACAAGTAATGATGAGATGAAAGTGGTATAGCTAATGTGCTAATACCTAAAAAGGGATGAGTTAAAAATGTAAAGATATGTTGTCTAAATTAAACATGAAGAGATCGTATTAATGTAAAAAGTGAAGATAAAGGGTGAATGTAAGTTAATGAAGGTGTTATCGAACTAACCTACGTAAGGTTAAATGTAGAAAAGAATCAAGTAAACTAAAAGAGGTAATAGTAAAGATGTGGAAATGGTTAACGCACGTTAAAGAATGCGATTTGTAATGAGAAGTGTAAACACATAGTAAATGTGTAAGTTCGATAAGCAAGTTTCATATATCCTATGATGCTTGCTTTAGCTAAATAACATGAATGAGATAATGTGTGCATTAAAATATCATGGCTTGGATCCAATGTTAAAATGTGAAAGGTTAAAGATAGTTATCATATAACCAATGAGTTAATGATGACAAATAATGGCATCCTTCGGTTTGATCGAGTTAATGATAGTAAATGGTGGCATCCAGATGGCCAAGCTAATGATGTTAATGGTGGTATCTTTTGAGATGACCATGAGAATGACGTTAAAGATGGTATCCTTTGGGATGACCATGTTAATGATGGTGTCCTTTCGGATGACCAAGCTTGAAATGTTAAAGTAAGATGGATCAAAGCTAGAAAAGAGAAAAGCTTAATGTGAAAAGTTTAAATTACAAACAATGAAAGTGAAATGGAGAAAAACAAGAAAAGTTATTGCGTGAAGTAGGTACGAGTGTTATGTCGAAAGTGTATAAGTAGGACGACTTATGATTTCATTAGTTAAATGGATTGGGACGCCTTTACATTTAGTTAAAGAAATTGTGAATCGCCGAACAATGAGTTTATGTTTCTTGATTTACATCGACTGGGACGCCTTTCCATGTAAATGAAGAAGCGTAAATGAGTAGGCTTATGTATTCCTGAAATGAATGAGTAAGGTGAGGAGTAGAAATAGGGATCTAGTATTAGTTAAAAGTCACAAGAACTAAGATAGATGGGATAGGAATTTGATCATGACTTAAATTGGGACGTTATGTGAACCCTACGATTTAAGTGTCTATTATATACTTGAAAATATTAAGAATTTGTAATGCTGTTATAATATTCCTTGAGGCGTGGTACAAAATGTGAGTAATGATAGTAATGGATGCTAATTATTATTGGCACCCGTATGAGTAAATGTGACGGCATAAGTTAAAGTTTAACATTCTGAAGTCAAAGTGTTGAAATTCTCTATCAGACTTATAGTCTTTGATGAGGAAACTATAGAAAGAAGTAGAGGAAATGAGGCATTATAGTGACAACATAAAATGAATAACGGAATGACCGTAATAGAATGTGAAAGTGTTTGTCAATGTTGATTTATTTAATTCAAAGTAACTTAAGATTTCCCAAGTGACCCATAATACTTGGCGGAAATCCTTTAAATATAATATAAAAGGTAAGGTGTTATAGCACAATGTTTTGAGAGTAATAAGATGAATACGGTAAGGATGGGAATGTTAAGTCGTATTAGTCACTATTTGACTTATGTAAAGTCAAAACAGTGCAAATTTACTAGAGCGACACTTAGTCCTTGATTAAAGAGTTAGAATAAAGCAAGTAAGAATGCACTATAATAGTAATGGAGTTGGTCAAATGATATGTTGGTTATAGTGAATGTGTCTCAATTGACCTAATAACCTTAGTAAGAGCCGTACGCTCTCAGATAATCTAACAAGAAGTAGAAAGGATTAAGGATTTTGAATGTGTTATTTACTATTGCAATATCACTTAGTTCAGTGCAATAGAATGTTTGAATGATAGTGTGCTTAGTGCTAAGAATGGGAGTAAGATATGACCAAGTCAAGGTTGGCTTAGATGAGATATTTCAAGGACGAAATTTAAATAAGGGGGTAGAATTATAACACCCTAAAACCGGGCCTACGAATTTTATTACAAGATTACCATTGGAATAGTTGACTATGACTTTTAGAAGTTTTAAGGACTTACGGGATTGGTTTGTCAACCCGACAGTCAAACTATAAGTATTAAATGTTATGTAAATGGTTATAGAAAATATGATGTGTCACAATTATAAGAATGATAGACTTAAAGGACTAATGTTGTTAAGCTGTAAAGTGTTATTAAGTTATTGTGGCTAAAATAGAAGGAAAGGGACTTGAGGGACCTAATTTGTCAATTAGCCAACATACCAACTACTAATGTCTGGATACAGAAGAATTCCAGAATTGTGTAGGTGAGTGTGGGAGTACGGTTTAGAGGGAAGAGGAAGGAAGAACATGGTGTCTAAGTACCTCAATCTAAGTAGTGAAGCCTAGTAGTGATCCTCCTCAAGTAAGTAATCCTTTGCTTTAAGTTTATTGATGAATTCAAGAATTAGGGTTCTTGATATCAATTGGGAATTTAGGTAAAAGATGGTTATAAGCTAATTAGAGAAGTTATAATGATTATGGGATAAGCTTAACTGAATTAAGTTAATAATTTTATGGGACTAATTACCATATAATCATTATATGATTATGTGATAATTAGAGGTGACTAAAGAGGAGCTATGGTTATGGTAACCACAATATATAGTAAATGGATTATGTGTTTATGCTTATAGTGATTTGGCTTGGATTGTAAGAGTGGAGATTGATGATGTAGATGATGATGTTCTTGATTTCATTAGCTTGTGATCAAGGTAAGTAAACCAGTTATAAGATGATGTTATATTAATTTCATCATATTATGTGTTATGTATTATGTGTTAAGGTTATGAATGTATGTGCTTATGTGAAAGTGTGTTAGAAACTAGGTTGACATAACTAGTCATTAAGAGTTTAGATAAAGGTGAAATAGGTTTAAGGTATGTTGATGCTTTGACCTATAAGGCATGTTGGTGCATAATTGATTTAAGGTATGCGTGAATGTTTAATGTTGTAAAGGATTGATGGATTATGATGCGTAATGTGTGAATGATTATAATATTATTTTATGATCATTTTACTTACTATGCCTCGTGCTTACAGTTTTAAGATGTCAATATTTTATAGGTGCTTATACTAAGCCGGTAAGCTTGGATTAAGGCTTAATGATAGCTAATGTGGAAGATTAGAAGCATGGTAAGAGAGTAAGAGCTTAGGTAGATACCGAGCTCAAATCAATGTTGATGCCCCCGTGAGTTGTTTAACGGTCATAAGGTCATTCTCAAGTATCAAGATTATGTTTTAATATGTTAAGGTCAAGTATGTTTAATGGTATGTTCGATTAAAGTGTTTATAGTCAGGGTTAAAGGGGTGTTTGGATTAATGTTTGTTTGTACCCATTTTGGGATTTGAACGGGTCAATGGTCACGGATCAAGATTGTCATGGTCGTTAATGTCAAATGTGTGTTTTGGTTCAGGTTTAAGAGTTTGTTTTATAGTTAATGGTGTTATGGTTAAGACGTGTATGCAAACGGGTCAAAACGGGTATTTTGGCATAATACCCGTCACTTTGTAAAACACGTTTCCGCGGGTCATTGTGACCAAGTTTATGCATATATTCGATGTTTATAATGTCCTAATGATCTATGGAAGTATTGGTGTTATGTCATGTTATAGAAGTCATTTTCCAGAAAATGGGTCAAAAGTGCACAAAAAGAATATGCATAAAAACGGGTTTTTGGGACAAGGTCCATTTTAACCCATTTTGGGTCAAGCGGGTCAAGAATTTTGAGAGACAATGTATATGGTATAGTTTTAGTTAAATGGTAATTACATGTGTTTAAATATAAGTCTAAAGTGTTGATTTTATGTTTAAAGGTGTTACGGGTCATTTTGAGAAAAATAAGTGCCTATGAAGGATATAAGTGCCTTGGAAGGCTATAAGTGCCCCAAAAGGGTATAAGTGCCCAGGAAGGATATAAGTGCCCCTAAAAGGGTATAAGTGCCCAGGATGTGTATAAGTGCCCAAGAGGGGTCCAAGTGCCCAAGAAGGGTTTTGCAGTTTTTGTCCGTTTTGTTTATTTTATATAAAATCAACCGTAAGTCCTCATGGGTCGTGCCATACTTCGTTTCGAAGGTAATCGAGTCTAGTTTCATTAAAAAATAGTCACAATGTCTAGTTGTTTATAGATTTTTGTTAATTTGCAAAAGAGTAACAGTGGGTCAGTTTTGGGTCATGTCATTTCCACGCAAAAGTTGCAAGTTTTGAGTATTTTAAGTCGTCTCGTTCACGAGGTGTTACAACTTGGTATCAGAGCTTCGGTTTAAGTGAATTAGGTTTCCACATTAAGTTGCTGATGAACTCAAATAAGTATATTTTATTATCATCATTTATCCTATTTATTTGACTTGTTTTATTATATTATATATGAGAATCGATACATTAATGTTTACTTTAGTAATTCTCAGGTAAAAACAAGCATTATGTGAAACTTGGCGATTTTGGACTAATTATGGAGCAAAACAAGCCAGATGTCAAAAGTCTACAGAAATCCAGAAGATGCGCCGTATCTCACTCAACAGATACGACGCAATATCATACTTAGATGAATTCGAAGACCATTGCCTGACTTTGAAGAATACGCCGCATGCAATTCTGTCATGCGCCGCATATGAAACTTTGGTCAAAGAAGAAGATCAAGCTCGTTCTACTCCAGATACGCCGCAATATACTTCTAACATACGGCGTATCTCTATCAAGATTTCACCAGTTACAATCCAAGACAGCTAAAGTACATGCGCCGCATACAAATATCAAGTTACGCCGCATCTGAAGACGGTGTACGAATATTCCAGAATATATTAATCTTGGACCCCACGCGAAGTTAAGTCAATGCGCCGCATCTATCAACTCAATGCGCCGCATCGATCCCTCAGACAGAAACTATAAATACCCCAAGGACAGACGAATTTAAAGAGACCTCTCATATATATAACCCTAGAGCCGAATTCAGACGACCAAGCAACACAAGACAAACCTCAAACAAAGATACAAGAGCTGTAAGAAGGTCCTGCATGTATTCAATTCATTAATTAGTTTTGTTTTATTGTTTTAGTATGCTTTAATTCATCAGGATTGATGGGCTTGTGTCATGTGACTACGGAAGATCATGCACTCCCCTTAATATTGCTTTCCCATTAATTAAAGTTTATATGTTGATGTCTTTGGTGACTTTTATTAGTGCATTGATAACCTCTGTGTCTAGCTGAGTCTTGCTTGGGTCGCCATGCCCCTTCCTCGCCTATTTATTCTAGCGTCTCTAGAAAAGTAGGATAGACATAAGTAATCATTAAGGGTTTACTCGCCGATAAGATTAGAGCCAACGAGAAAGGTTTAATTATATACACTTCATATAAAACTAACAATAAAACAAGTGACAAGCTACTTAATTATCAGGACAGGTCTTCTTATTGTCTCGAGTATCTATCTGTGTACATGTGTGCTAATCGCTGATTCGTGCTAATTAGTTTAGTTTTCTATTTAATTATAACCAAACTGTGCCAGTCTCTCAGGCTGAACCCCCTTGCGTTAGATTAGGTTGTATAACTAACTTAGGATATTAAAATACTAATTAGAATAACTAGATAATACGTTCCACTCTTAGTGATCGACACTATGCTTACTATTATATTCATACTGACCGGGTACACTGCTCATTAAGTGTGTGTGTTATTGATAAGTCGGCTAAATATAAATTTAAAACTTGAGTAGGCATTAATACTGCTAAACCGCAACGACACATCACGCGCATCAAGTTTTTGGCGCCGCTGCCGGGGAGTGAATTGTTATTATCTGTTAATTTGATTAAGTATTTTAATTAGGTTTTTCTTTTTAGTTTTTTTTAGATTCTAACCACTAACCCTGTTGTATATTAGATAGATTGCATTCATTGTATAATTTGCATATTTACTGTTTTTGTGTGTTTTTGTTTTCTGTAATTTTTGTTTCTTTTTGTTTGTTTTTATTTTTGTTTTTCTTTTTTCAGTATTTTTCTGCATTCTGCTGTCGTTGTATTGTGTTGATACAAACAATACGGCGGATCTGTTTTCACAGATACGGTGTATTGCGTTTAATTTTTATAAAATACAACGCGTTTAATAAATTCGAGTACGACGCATCTTTCCCCAAGATACGGCGTATTCTGTTTTTAATAAGAAATTTTTCTAAACCCTAACGCCATACGACGCATCTGTTTTAACAGATACGGCGTATTTTCTATTTAAATTAAAAACAGTTTTTCGAACTATTAAACAGAAGCGACGCATCGATCTTTATCGATACGGCGCATCTACTAAATCAAAAATCTTGTATTTTGAAACGTAACGAAAATACGGCGCATTAGCTTTTGTTAATACGACGCATTTAATTTTAATAAATATAATTGATTTTTGATAATTTAAACTTGATACGGCGCATTCTAATTCATAAGCGGTGTATCTGTTTTCTGAATAAAAGTCTAATTAAATTTTAAAGATTATATAAATGGATAAGATTACAAAAGATTATATAAAAGGATGTGATGCGTGTCAACGATCCGGAAATATTACATCAAGAAACGAAATGCCGCAAAACTATATCCAAGTATGTGAAGTTTTCGGCATATGGGGATTGGACTTCATGGGACCGTTTCCTGAATCTAAAGGTAATAAGTATATTTTGGTTGTTGTTGATTACATATCAAAATGGGTCGAAGCGCAAGCGTTACCAACAAACGACAGCAAGGTAGTGCTTAAATTTTTGCAAAGTTTGTTCGCTAGGTTTGGAGTTCCTAAAGCATTGATTAGTGATAGGGGAACACACTTTTGTAATCACCATCTAGGAAGAGCTTTGCAACAATATGGAGTGTATCATAGGGTTTCCACTGCATACCATCCTCAATCCAATGGGCAAACTGAAGTAACCAATAGGGCTATAAAACGGATTCTAGAAAAAACGACTGGATATAATCCGAAAGGGTGGTCTGACAAGTTAAATGATGCTTTAGGGGCATTTCGTACAGCCTATAAGACACCGACGGGATGCACTCCATTTCGTCTTGTATACGGAAAAGCATGCCACCTACCGGTCGAAATAGAACAAAGTGCATATTGGGCTTTGAAGAAATGTAACATGGATATGGAAGCTGCAACAAAGAACCGTTTCATGGAACTCAATGAACTCTATGAACTAAGAGATGAGGCCTACAGAAATACTAAGATCTACAAAGAAAGAACTAAAAGATGGCATGACTCGAGGTTACATGGGGATAAAATGTTTACTATTGGAGAAAAAGTACTGCTATTTAATTCTCGATTAAAGATGTATCCAGGTAAACTTAAATCAAGATGGACGGGTCCGTTCGTTGTCAAGAAAGTGTATCCATATGGGACTATTGAAATATGCGATAAAAATGGTTATATATTCAAGGTAAACGGGCAACGAGTTAAAAAATACTTTGATAATAAAATTGAGGATACTGAGAACGAGGTGGTGGAGTTTGAACCCGAAGTATTGAAATAAGGAGCTGAACGTGAGTCTAACTTGAAGACTCTGGAATAAAGACAAGTGCTGACCGGGAGACAACCCGAAAGAATTTTTTTTTTTTACTTTTCTGTTCTGTGTCGAGTCTATCAGACCTGCAGAAGATGCGGCGCATCTCCATCATAAGATGCGACGCATCACCTGCACTGGTCATATCTTATTTAATTTTCTGCATTTTTATTTTTGACTTTAAAACTTTCTGTCAGTTTATTTAATGCGGCGCATCCCTGGTTAAGGATGCGACGCATCTTTTATTCTGATTCGTATTTATTTCAGGCTCGATACGGCGTATCTTCTTCCATAAGATACAGCGTATCGACTGACCTGATGATTTACAGTTTAATTTTTTTAAGTTTTATTTTTACTAACTACTAATGTATTATGCAAGTTTGAACCTTCTTAACTCAGGTGTGTTAAAGTCTAAATGGTATTATAGATTCCTGCATTTTTGTGGATACATCATTTATGAAGCTTAAACGTTCTCATCCACAAGAAAGTTGATTTTTGCTCTTATACGAATAATGGAGGATCATACTGAGCAAATCTCAGGGGAGTTTTTCTGTTCTAATTCTTTTATTTTCTAGTTTTTAACCTTTGACACAAACAATGAGGACGTTGTTTAACTTAAGTGGGGGGATGGAGAATTAGAACACTTACTTGTCCTAAACTTTTTCAAAATATGCTTAAAATGCGCTTAATATATCAAAATTAAAATTTTTTTTAGCATGTTTTTGTTTAAAGTCTAAATTACATAACCGCACACATAACTCTATTCTTTCAAAAATATTAAAACTTTAGTGTGCCGGTGACTTGTAAACTTTAGAACTTGGCTTGTATACTATTCGAGACCACCATAATAAGTATTATCTATATAATTGGAGTGACTTGTCTAAATTGGTAAATTTCTAGGATTACACCCAAATAGCCTTTATATGTTATGTGATATTAACTAACTACACTGGTTAATTAACCCCCGTATAAACCCTTTGTTTACTCTCACTTTTAGAGTAAGATACCCCTAGAAAAACCCTCAGAGCCATTCCTTTCGTTTCTTACACCTTTGTTATAATGTTTCGATACACCCTTACACCTTAGCCTACCCTGTAGATTAAAATCCGTGGTTAATTGCTTTAGGCAAAGTGTGTTTCCTTACATTACCTGTGTTCGCGTGCGTAATTCATTATCTTTGGTTAGGTCGGAAAATTGCACAATGCAATTGGTATGAAAGTAAATATTGTATAACTTTTAGTTTATTTTTCGTGTGTTTGCTACTTTCACTATTACAGTTATTTCTGAATGTATGAAGAGTATGGAAAAATTATCCGAAAAAATAGTGATAGAAAAGTTGTGAAATTTTACACATATATGTTGATGTCAAAATAAATAAATAAATAAATAATAATACAAAAAATCGAAAAAAAATAGAAAAGAAAAAGAAAAAGGAAAAGTTGGAAGTTTGTTTTAACCAACTTATGTAAAGTTTTGTATTAAGTGGGAGATATCACCACTATTTGTTGTTGTATATTATATTTATGGATTGAATGGGAGTTGGCCGTTATGGGAACGCCAACTAAGGTTATTCTTTGATTGAGATTTTGTTGAGTATAATTCGTGTCTACCTAAAGCGTGTGTTTCAAGTGTTAAAGCGTGAGTTATTCAATGATATGAGTCTTATTCATGGGATGGTTGGGAAAGTGATTAACCACACTTAGGATTTTAATTTATCTGTTTTGTTTATTTTTCATTTTACACCAATTTGTATCCCAAATATTATCCATACCCTATATCATTCTTCATCCAAACCTTTGATTTATTGAGATTAGGGATTTGAGCAATCTTAAGTATCGTAGTCGTGGATTCGGCTATGTATTTATGATTTTGTCGCCCTTTTTGATATAATATTATTGGTAAAGATTACTTGGTCCTATCTTTAGCCCATTCGAGTTAAAGAATTGAGCAATTGCAAGTATCGTGGTCGTGGATTCGATCATGTATTTGTAATTTTGTCGCCTTTTCTGGAATATGAGATCGATAGAGATTAAAAAGGATGATCAACCCTTAACCAACAAACCCTTTTTACCGCTTTAGACTTGTTACTCCTTGGCTTTAGTGGGGGAGATGCGTATACTTGCCAAGCCTATGATAGAATATTCGTCACGACTAAGCAACTAAACGATTTAGAATTGTTTTACATTAAAAATTATTTTGGTTTCTACTTCGTTAAGTGTTTGGTTGTGTGATTATGACAAAACGAATACGTGCTTAAATATAAAAATAAATCCTAATATCTTTTAGGATACATTTTCATATGATTAATTCTAAGGTTTACTTGGGGACAAGTAAAGTTCAAGTGGGGGGATATTTGATGAACTCAAATAAGTACATTTTATTATCATCATTTATCCTATTTATTTGACTTGTTTTGTTATATTATATATGAGAATCGACACATTAATGTTTACTTTAGTAATTCTCAGGTAAAAACAAGCATTATGTGAAACTTGGCGATTTTGGACTAATTATGGAGCAAAACAAGCGAGATGTCAAAAGTCTACTGAAATCCAGAAGAT
The DNA here is from genome assembly GCA_021014915.2 of Artemisia tridentata subsp. tridentata. Lineage (NCBI taxonomy): Eukaryota > Viridiplantae > Streptophyta > Magnoliopsida > Asterales > Asteraceae > Artemisia > Artemisia tridentata. The sequence continues at coordinate 251,065,107 of CP139506.1, read as the reverse complement.
GTGCCGTATCTCACTCAACAGATATGACGCAATATCATACTTAGATGAATTCGAAGACCATTTCCTGACTTTGAAGAATACGCCGCATGCAATTCTGTCATGCGCCGCATATGAAAATTTGGTCAAAGAAGAAGATCAAGCTCGTTCTACTACAGATATGCCGCAATATACTTCTAACATACGGCGTATCGCTATCAAGATTTCACCAGTTACAATCCAAGACAGCTAAAGTACATGCGCCGCATACAAATATCAATTTACGCCGCATCTGAAGACGGTGTACGAATATTCCATAATATATTAATCTTGGACCCCACGCGAAGTTAAGTCAATGCGCCGCATCTATCAACTCAATGCGCCGCATCGATCCCTCAGACAGAAACTATAAATACCCCAAGGACAGAAGAATTTAAAGAGACCTCTCATATATATAACCCTAGAGCCGAATTCAGACGACCAAGCAGCACAAGACACACCTCAAACAAAGATACAAGAGCTGTAAGAAGGTCCTGCATGTATTCAATTCATTAAGTAGTTTTGTTTTATTGTTTTAGTACGCTTTAATTCATCAGGATTGATGGGCTTGTGTCATGTGACTACGGAAGATCATGCACTCCCCTTAATATTGCTTTCCCATTAATTAAAGTTTATATGTTGATGTCTTTGGTGACTTTTATTAGTGCATTGATAACCTCTGTGTCTAGCTGAGTCTTGCTTGGGTCGCCATGCCCCTTCCTCGCCTATTTATTCTAGCGTCTCTAGAAAAGTAGGATAGACATAAGTAATCATTAAGGGTTTACTCGTCGATAAGATTAAAGCCAACGAGAAAGGTTTAATTATATACACTTCATATAAAACTAACAATAAAACAAGTGACAAGCTACTTAATTATCAGGACAGGTCTTCTTATTGTCTCGAGTATCTATCTGTGTACGTGTGTGCTAATCGCTGATTCGTGCTCATTAGTTTAGTTTTCTATTTAATTATAACCAACCTGTGCCAGTCTCTCAGGCTGAACCCCCTTGCGTTAGATTAGGTTGTATAACTAACTTAGGATATTAAAATACAGATTAGAATAACTAGATAATACGTTCCACTCTTAGTGATCGACACTCTGCTTACCATTATATTCATACTGACCGGGTACACTGCTCGTTAAGTGTGTGTGTTATTGATAAGTCGGCTAAATATAAATTTAAAACTTGAGTAGGCATTAATACTGCTAAACCGCAATGACACATCACGCGCATCAGTTGCCTAGACTTATACCACTATTAGATGCATTAAATGTAAGAGAAGGTAGTGCAAGAATGTAAATGTTTAAGTTTAGAAGCGAATTATGTGATAGGTTATATTAACCTAAGTTGATAATGATGAATGTGTTCTGTAGTGTTAATGTCTATGTGATATGAGTCCGTGGAGGACTTGAGGTGTTTAAGTGATTAGATTGCCGTGCACCTCGGTTAGTACCGGTGATCGTATTATGATTTTATGAATGTGTGTTAGAATGATGATAATCGAATGTGACTAGGAATGGTAAGTAGTATTAGAGATGGGCTAATGGTGAATCAAAGTATTTGAGACTTAAAGTTTGAAACGTAGTAATGATAAGTGTGCTAAAGTATAACGTATGAAGGTAAGATAAGAATTGACACACTAATTGTTAAGTGTCTATTAATATGTGAATTATAGAATGAGATTAAGAAATAATGACAAGTAATGATGAGATGAAAGTGGTATAGCTAATGTGCTAATACCTAAAAAGGGATGAGTTAAAAATGTAAAGATATGTTGTCTAAATTAAACATGAAGAGATCGTATTAATGTAAAAAGTGAAGATAAAGGGTGAATATAAGTTAATGAAGGTGTAATCGAACTAACCTACGTAAGGTTAAATGTAGAAAAGAATCAAGTAACCTAAAAGAGGTAATAGTAAAGATGTGGAAATGGTTAATGCACGTTAAAGAATGCGAGTTGTAATGAGAAGTGTAAACACATAGTATATGTGTAAGTTCGATAAGCAAGTTTCATATATCCTATGACGCTTGCTTTAGCTAAATAACGTGAATGAGATAATGTGTGCATTAAAATATCATGGCTTGGATCCAATGTTAAAATGTGAAAGGTTAAAGATAGTTATCATATAACCAATGAGTTAATGATGACAAATAATGGCATCTTTCGGGTTGATCGAGTTAATGATAGTAAATGGTGGCATCCAGATGGCCAAGCTAATGATGTTAATGGTGGTATCTTTTGAGATGACCATGAGAATCACGTTAAAGATGGTATCCTTTGGGATGACTATGTTAATGATGGTGTCCTTTCGGATGACCAAGCTTGAAATGTTAAAGTAAGTTGGATCCAAGCTAGAAAAGAGAAAAGCTAAATGTAAAATGTTTAAATTACAAACAATGAAAGTGAAATGGAGAAAAAGAAGAAAAGTTATAGCGTGAAGTAGGTACGAGTGTTATGTCGAAAGTATATAAGTAGGACGACTTATGATTTCATTAGTTAAATGGATTTGGACGCCTTTACATTTAGTTAAAGAAATTGTGAATCACCGAGCCCTGAGTTTATGTTTCTTGATTTACATCGATTGGGACGCCTTTCCATGTAAATGAAGAAGCGTAGATGAGTGGGCTTATGTATTCCTGACATGACAGGAGTAAGGTAAGGAGTAGAAATGGGGATCTAGTTTTAGTTAGAAGTCACAAGAACTAAGATAGATGGGATAGGAATTTGATCATGACTTAAATTGGGACGTTATGTGAACCCTACGATTTAAGTGTCTATTCTATACTTGAAATTATTAAGAATTTGTAATGATGTTATAATATTCCTTGAGGCGTGGTACAAAATGTGAGTAATGATAGTAATGGATGCTAATTATTATTGGCACCCGTATGAGTAAATGTAATGGCATAAGTTAAAGTTTGACATTCTGAAGTCAAAGTGTTGAAATTCCCTATCAGACTTATAGTCTTTGATGAGGAAGGAAGAATAAGCTTTTCCATTGATCAATTCATGGTGTCTAAGTACCTCAATCTAAGTAGTGAAGCCTAGTAGTGATCCTCCTCAAGTAAGTAATCCTTTGCTTTAAGTTTATTGATGAATTCAAGAATTAGGGTTTTTGATATCTATTGGGAATTTAGGTAAAAGATGGTTATAAGCTAATTAGAGAAGTTATAATGATTATGGGATAAGTTTAACTGAATTAAGTTAATAATTTTATGGGACTAATTATCATATAATCATTACATGATTATGTGATAATTAGAGGTGACTAAAGAGGAGCTATGGTTATGGTAACCATAATATATAGTTAATTGATTATGTGTTTATGCTTATAGTGATTTGGCTTGGATTGTAAGAGTGAAGATTGATGATGTAGATGATGATGTTCTTCATTTCATTAGCTTGGGATCAAGGTAAGTAAACTGGTTATAAGATGATGTTATATTAATTTCATCATATTATGTGTTATGTATTATGTGTTAAGGTTATGAATGTATGTGCTTATGTGAAAGTGTGTTAGAGACTAGTTTGGCATAACTAGTCATGAAGAGTTTAGATAAAGGTGAAATAGGTTTTAGCTATGTTGATGCTTTGACCTATAAGTCATGTTGGTGCATAATTGATTTAAAGTATGTGTTAATGTTTAATGTTGTAAAGGATTGATGGATGAGAACGCTCAAATTGTGCATGTTTTTAGTAGCGTTATTCGTGTTTTTATGTATGTAATTTGGTTATATTTATATGCTTATGTTACTAAATCGTACCAAAGTATGTTTGCAAAGCATATGTGGCCAAAAACTGGAAAAATGAAGAAAAAGATGAGAAAAATGAGAAAGAAGGAAATATTTATGAAAGTGCGAAGATTCTTATACCAAGACCCAATTAAAAAGGCATTTCAAAGAATGAAGGTCCAAGTATTCATGTTGATTAGCTTCAAAGATGTTGAAAAGATCAAGTTTGGATGAAGAACCAAAGACCCAAATAAGAAAAATCAAGCCAAGACGACAAAAGTCTAAAAAGTCCCAAACAGCAACCATCCATCCGATCGGAGGCCGCCCGCAACCGAATCGGATGGAGGCAATTCCGAAGACCAACCGATCGGTTGGAAATATTACCGATCGGTTGGAAGCTTGCTGATTTACCAAAACTTCATCATTAAGTTTTGTCTTTTCATATATCCGGTTCTAAGGCCTTCTAATAAGGATTCTAGGCTCTTCTAAACTACTTGGAGGACAAGTGAAGCATTAATGAACCAAGACCCTTGGGAGGAGTATTAATAGGATCATTTGTGGAGTATTAAGTGTGCTATTCTTAATAAAGAAACTTGTAATCATCAACCACTCATCAAAATACTCTCAAATTCATCCATTGAAGTCCAGGAAACTTTGGAGGATCAAGAAGTCATTATTTGGAGGTCAAAACATCAAGAAATCAACACCAATCCTTTGGGGTATCATTACTTTATCATTTGTAATCTATTTCCAATCATTGTAAGACTTTCAATTATGGTTTCTAATGTTCAAAGTGCTGAGATTATGTTCATGTTTGCTATGAGTGGCTAGTGCCTTTGTGCACTTGCTTAGATGATGTGTATTACCAATTGATATGCGTATGATTGTGATGACATGTTTTAATTCAATTTCAAGTTGATTCTAAGATCCAATCGTGATTAAGTTTTGTAGTAACATTTGTTGAATCAAGTTTAACTAGTTGCTAATAATTTTAAGGGTCGAAAGAACTATTGTTATTCGACTAGTTATAATCATTTGTCTATGAATAATTGTTTTTACCCATTATTCTTGGTTAAACAAAGAAAGTTAATTGTGGTTGTAATGAGAATGCTTTTGTCTATCAAAAATAGGATTGATGGTAAACCATTTCAAGGGTCGAAAGATTAATAGTTTACTCTCAATTGTGACCTTTTGTCTATGATCGGTTACCTTTTGTATTGACCATTTCCTAAGCTATTTGATTAAGCAAAAGATTATTTTTGTGTTTAAGGTACACCAACTTATGAACCTTGAATTGATCTTGAATTGAGTGGTTAAACGTAATGCTTGTTTTTATGAACTAAAATCTTGACGAATGTTTAATTTGTAGAAACAATAGATTAGTTCACCAAACTAATTATCATAACCAACATGCTGTCCAAAGTTATCACAATCATGCTTATCAAAAAGTAGTATACTAGTCTCAGCAAGTGTAGTTTTAATCATCTGAATTATTCTATTTTTCATTACTTGTTAAGGAATTTACTTCTAGTAGCTTACAATTCGATTCACTACACAAATCCCTGCGAACGATCCCGACTTACCATCATAATCTTGCTATAACGGACGAGTTCACTTGCTCGTATGTGTTGTTTCTAGATTCGGTAATTCGACCTTTATAAATTTAAAACTTGTACGCATTCACGACACATCAAGTTTTTGGCGCCGTTGCTGGGGATTTTGATCGTGTTTCTGTAGGTTTTAGAAGTTCATAGTTTGTTTCATAAAAAAAAAGTTTTTCCGAGCTGACCATCCGATCGGTATTCCATTCATCCGATCGGTTGCCCATTTTTTAAATTTACCGAGAGCTTCAGCCGAGCGGTAGTAGCATTCATCCGAATCGGATCACCTCAAACTTAATTTACCGAGAGCTTCAGCCGATCGGTAATCCATTCCATCGATCGGATCTTTAGCCTTTATTTTTCAAATTGTTTCCATTCTTCGCTCGTGTGTTTAGACATTGCCTCGATTCTTTTGGGAATTGTATGAACACTCGATCAACCGGAATAGAACCAATTTCACCTTTTTCTGATCCCGAACGTTTAGTCCGAAGACCAAGAAGGAAAAGAAAACCATTTGTTCCATTAGCCAACTGTGTACAAAGAGTACGAAACCCACCGTTTGAAAATCTTTGTGAAGCTAAAGTCGTTTATAACCCCTTCACCGAGCAACCTTTTCCCATGGCTGACGATAGACCCATGTGGGAAGTCAACCGAACCGTAGCACCCACTCCTGGAGCTGCTATTGTTACTGTCAACCTAGGTGACAATTTCACCGTGAAAGGTCACCATCTTTCTATGATTAAAGACCGTCAATTCGATGGCCGTTCGAGGGCCGATCCTCACAAGCACATTGCCGAATTCATCAAAATTTGTGGCATGTTCCGATATGGCGACACCAATGTGGATGCCATTAAACTCAAACTTTTTCCATCATCACTTGCTGGAGACGCAAAAGTGTGGTATAATGAATTAACCCCAGGAACTATCAATACTTGGGAGTAGATGAGGCAAGCTTTTGTAAGCCGATTCTTTCCACCTGCCATGTTTGATCGACTCATGGGAGAAATTAGTGCTTTCACACAAAACCCTAACGAATCACTCGTCGAAGCTTGGCTTCGTATGAAAGATTTGCTTCATAGTTGTCATGGACATGGTTTAGGACGAGAAACCATTATCCAAATCTTCTACCATGGACTAGATGAAGCATCTCAAGGAATTCTTGATGCTAGAGGAATTTTTCTTTATAAAACTCCAAACCAGGCATATCAATTGCTAGAAGACCGAGTTCTTCTCAAACTCAACTGGTCAAAAGATGCCAAAACCAAACCCTTACGAAAAATCGTTGCTTTTGCTGAAAGTTCCGATACCGCTAAACTCATGGAGAAAATGGAAACATTGACTTCCAAAATCGACTCGCAATACAAAGACCTTAAAGGAGAAATGAAAGAAATGTGAGACGGTTGTAACAACTGTGGAGGTAATCACCCATCATCAGAATGTGAAGACCAACCAATGGACCAACCCAAAGAAGGAGAAGCCAATTATGTCCAAGGAGGATACCGTGGAGGCGGTTATCGTGGAAATTATTACGGACGAAATTCTGCAAATTGGCAAGATCTTCAACAAAGGGATAACAACCGTGATTCTCAACCACGAGTAGACAATCAAACCACACAAACCTCTGACAAAAAAGCGGAAGAATCCGATTTTGAGAAAATGATGAGAGAATTCGTAACTACTCAAAAGTCAACCAATGAGTTCGTCAAGAACAAATTTTTCAATCTTAAAACCAAAGTTGAGCAAGGTCAGAAAAATCATCAAGCATCGATTCAAGATCTTGAAAACAAATTTGGTAGACTTTCTGATCAAATTTCTTCCCGACCATCTGGTTCGTTGCCAAGTAATACCCAAACCAACCCTAAGCCAACATCATCTGGATCGAACGATAAAACTTATCATCCACCACAGACTCGAAATGAGCATATCAATGTTGTATTCACAAGAAGTGGTCTTTCTTATGATCCAACACCCAATCCAAATGATACCACGATCATTGATGATGATAGTGAGGAGGAAGAAGAAGCAAAAAAGGAAAATATCACAAAAACACCACCCAAACCCATCCCACCAGTTAAGGCATATACACCAAAAATTCCATATCCTCAAAGCCTTAAGAAAGAAAAAATGGAAGAACGTTATAAGAAGTTTGTTGAAATAATCAAAGAGGTTAGACTCAATGTTCCCCTCGTTGATGTTTTAGCTGGAATGCCCAATTATGGGAAATTTTTGAAAGAACTTCTTAATAAAAAGAACAAGTTGGAGCAAATATCCGCTACCTTTCTGAATGAAGAATGTTCAGCTATTGTTCAAAACAAAATTCCACCGAAAGTAGGAGATCCTGGAAGTTTTCTGATTCCGTGCACGTTAGGAAACAACATCACATGCGATGCTTTAGCCGATCTAGGTGCAAGTATCAATTTGATGCCCTATTCATTGTATTCTAAACTTTCCATCAATACCTTGAAACCTACAAGGATGAGTATTCGATTAGCAAATCATTCTTACCAATATCCTGTTGGAATTGCTGAGAATATGCTTGTCCAAGTTGGTAAATTTATTTTTCCCGTGGATTTTGTTATCTTAGAAATGGAGGAAGATAGTAGAGTACCTCTTATTTTAGGAAGACCTTTCCTAAACACCGCTGATGCAATCATTAAGTAAAAGGAAAAGAACTCAATCTTGGAGTTGGAGATGATAGAATTACCTTTTTAATCGATAAAGCAATGCAATATCTATATTCCAGTGATGATACTTGTTTTAACATTGATGTCATCGATGAAGTCACTGAAGAAGAATTGGATGCATTACTTGACGATTCGGATCCATTCATGACTACTTCAGAAAAGATTAGTGAAACAAACTTTGATAAAGAATTCGCTGATTTTATGGAAGTAAAGTTTGAAGTAGAAGAAGAAACAGAAGTTGAAGAAGGAGAAATAGAAGAAGATTTTGAGGAAATCACTTTTAATGATCAATTGAGAATCAAAACATCTCTTCAAGAACCACCAACTGATCTTGAGCTGAAACCACTTCTCGAAAATCTTGAGTATGCTTACTTGGAGGATAATTCACTTCTTCCAATGGTCATATCTTCGTTGCTCAAAGATAAGGAAAAAGAATGTCTCATTTCTGTTCTCAAGAAGCATAAAAGAGCTTTTGCGTGGAAAACATCTGACATCCCAGGAATCAGTCCTGATTTTTGTAAACACAAAATCAATTTCGAAGAAAATGCAAAACCCGTTGTAGAAAGACAACGTCGACTCAATCCCAACATGAAAGAAGTTGTTAAAAAAGAAATCATCAAACTTCTTGATGCCGGTATCATTTACCCAATCGAGGATAGTCCCTGGGTGAGTCCAGTTCACTGTGTTCCGAAAAAAGGAGGAATGACTGTTGTGACTAACGAACGGAATGAATTAGTTCCTACTAGAACTGTCATAGGATGGCGAGTATGTATTGATTACAGAAAATTAAACAAAGCCACCAGAAAAGATCATTTTCCTTTACCGTTCATGGATCAAATGCTTGAGAGATTAGCAGGGAACGAGTACTTTTGTTTCCTTGATGGTTTTTCAGGATATTTCCAAATTCCCATTGATCCTGTTGATCAAGAAAAGACTACATTCACATGCCCCTTTGGAACTTACGCTTATCGGTGTATGCCTTTCGGTTTGTGTAATGCACCTGTGACTTTTCAGAGATGCATGATTGCTATATTCCAAGACATGCTTGAAACATCGATGGAAGTTTTCATGGATGACTTTTCAGTTTTTGGAAGCTCATTTGAAGCTTGTCTTTCTAGTCTCGACATAATGCTCGGAAGATGCGAAGCTGCACATCTTGTTCTCAACTGGGAAAAATGCCATTTCATGGTGACTGAAGGAATTGTGCTAGGACACAAAATTTCCAGTGCAGGAATGGAGGTTGACAATGCAAAAATAGATGTTATCACCAAATTACCACCTCCAACAAACATTAAAGCCGTTAGAAGTTTTCTAGGACATGCCGGTTTTTACCGTCGTTTCATTAAGGATTTTTCCAAAATATCTCGTCCAATGACGAAACTTCTAGAAAAAGATTCTGTTTTTGACTTCAATGCAGATTGTATGAAGGCGTTCGAAACATTGAAAACCCAATTGACTAGTGCACCCATTATGGTTTCACCTAATTGGTCACTACCATTCGAGCTCATGTGCGACGCAAGCAATTTTGCAGTTGGAGCTGTATTAGGACAACGTGAAGGAAAACATTTTCGTCCTATATACTTCGCCAACAAAACACTCAATAACGCGCAACAAAACTATACGGTTACGGAGAAAGAATTATTAGCCGTTGTTTTTGCTTTCGACAAATTCAGATATTATCTTGTGCTTTCGAAAACAATTGTGTTCACTGATCATTCAGCGCTCAAATATCTGTTTGCAAAACAAGATGCAAAACCGCGTCTTATCCGATGGATTTTGCTACTCCAAGAATTTGACATCGAAATCAAAGATAAGAAAGGAGCAGAAAATCTAGCTGCTGATCATTTGTCTCGTCTTGAGAATCCGAACTTGGAAGAGTTAAAGGAAGACGAGATTGACGATTATTTCCCTGATGAAACTCTCATGACTGTTGCTACAGCCAATGAGAAAGAAATTCCATGGTTTGCTGATTATGCAAATTACCTCATTGGAGGAATTCTCAAAAAAGGATTAACTCATGGCCAACGAAGTAAATTCTTTTCGGAATTAAAACATTACTATTGGGAAGAGCCCTATCTTTTCAAGATGTGTCCCGATGGAATGATAAGAAGATGTGTTTCTGGTTCTGAAACAAGAAGAATTCTTGATGAATGCCATCATGGCCCGACTGGGGGACACTATGGTCCTTCCACCACAGCTAAAAAAGTTTTTGATGCTGGATTCTATTGGCCGACTATTTTCAAAGAAGCTCATACTCTTGTCCAAAACTGCGATGCTTGCCAAAAATCCAGTAGTCTTTCTCGTAGAGATGAAATGCCTCAAAAGAGCATTCAAGTCTGCGAAATAATCGATATTTGGGGAATCGATTTTATGGGACCCTTTCCTAAATCGCATAAATACGAATATATTCTCGTTGCTATTGATTACGTTTCCAAATGGGCTGAAGAAGAAGCTCTACCTAGAAATGATGCTCGAGTTGTTGTCAATTTTCTCAAAAAGCTTTTCGCTCGTTATGGAATTCCCAAAGCTTTAATAAGTGATCGAGGAACCCATTTCTGTAACTAACAAATGGAGAAAATTATGAAACGATACGGAGTACATCATCGTTTCGCCACAGCTTATCACCCTCAAACCAGTGGTCAAGTCGAAAATACCAACAATGCCTTAAAAAGAATACTTGAAAAAACGGTTAAAGACAATCCTGCCGTTTGGTCAAGAAAACTCGATGATGCTCTGTGGGCATTTCGTACGGCTTATAAAACTCCAATTGGTACAACACCATACAGACTTTTGTATGGAAAAACCTATCATTTGCCATTCGAAATCGAACATCGCGCTTACTGGGCACTCAGAAGCTGTAACCCTGATCTCAAAATAGCTGGAGAGAAAAGATTCTTGCAATTGCATGAACTCGATGAACTAAGACTCCAAGCTTACGAGAACTCCAAGCTCTACAAAGCTAGAACCAAAGCGTATCATGACAGAAAGCTTAGAATTCCTAGGCGAAGGCAGTGCAGGTGAAAGCCCAATAGATCCCATTTTTTTATCGCTCCACATAGCTCACGACCCGGCACGAAGAAATCTCTTAGATGGGCGGATGCGAATCTGGATCTATCAACAGAGCAATTCCATTCCAGTCGTAGTCTCAATCCCATATTCAATGAAAGTCTCCGCCGTGTCTGACCCCCTCAATCTTTCTATCCGGAGTGAGTCAGGAAAGAATTCAAAGCTGGAGACAAAGTTTTGCTTTTTAATATGAAATACAAGTTCAAAGCACCTAAGCTAAAACCAAAATGGTTTGGCCCATATATAGTGAAACATGGATTTCCATCTGGGTATGTTGAATTACATGACAAGCAAGGTGGAAGTTTCATTGTTAATGGTCACCGAATTAAATTGTATTATGATAAGGAGCAAATGAACGAGATTTCTATCACAGAGATTCCGCCTGAATCAGACTATGAAGCAATAACATTCATGGCACCCTTTCCGGCCGATTTCAAGAAAAACACTCCATGGGCCGAAGAATCTGGTTATATCTATGATGTTCTTCCTAGACCTTGGGAAAGAATCAAATTGGAAAACATAGATGAAACTGGAGAAGGAATAGTGATAGGAAACGTGGTGTATGTTCCAAAAGTCTCAAAAAAGAAACCGAAAATTACACCAACGTAGCAAGAAGGAAGTTTGAGTCCGGCTGATGACTCGTTAATAAAACAAGCGCTTCTCGGGAGGCAACCCGTGTATTTTCTATTTGCAATTTTACTTCTTAGTTTATTTTTCAAAAGTGATTATATCTCGAAGTTTCTCTAATCCCTTAGTTGAACTTAAGTGTGGGGGTGTATCACTAACTTTTAATAAAACGTAGACATGTTTCGTGTGTTTCTTTTTGTTTTAAGATTACTGCAGGTAATGATTACAAAGTATGGACACTTGGATCAAAGAATCTTCTAGAGCAAGAAAATATGGTTTATTCTCTTATTTCCCTATTTTCATTCTTTTCGTTTATCACATTGAGGACAATGCTTAACTTAAGTGTGGGGGGTGAATAGGAAAATAAGGATAACTTGTAAATTTCGAGCTAAATTTTAAAATTTGTTTGCCCTTGTGATCTAGTTCTTTGTCATTTAAAGGATTATATATTAGAGTAACTGGATCTATCCACTGGTAAAACCTGTAATTTTTAAAAAATTGAGATGTGTCCCGATTAATATTACAATCCATTCTGGGATCGATAACATTAGCTAGCACATATTATAGCCCTTTTCACTATAATTGTGAGGATTTAAGCCTGTTTCGTATATAGCATACATCTTTTATAATTGAATTTTTTGCTATGAGTGTGCCGGTGATTTTATTTATTCTAGAACTTGTGCTTGTAAATCATTACGAGACCATTGTGAGATCATTTTTTCTTTAGTGATATAAGTATATATGCATGATAAGAGGCAACCTTAGGATTTAACCCAAATAAGCCTTCCAAATTGATATTTAGCTAGTTATATTGACTAGTTAACCACCAGTATAAAACCTTTTGTTAGCGTTTATCTTTAGCTCTAGATACCCCTAGTTACACCCTCTGAGCCTATCTTTTTCTTTTGATAAAATCCAGAAAAATACAAAAAGATTTTACACTTTAGCCTAGCCTTACCTTTAGTCAAGTCTTGGTTGGTTGCTAGCTATTTGGCAAGATGGATGTTATGTGGGAAATCATGAAAGTACGAAGAAAGTTGTAAACTCCAAAAGTAGTTATCCAAATGAAATCATCGCGAAAAAAAAATAATAAAAAAAGAATAAAAAAAAGAATAAGTCATCGCAACAATAAGGTGACAAAAATAGCCAATGAGCTATGAAATAATGTAAAGTGCAATCAAGTGTGGAGTTTTTCAAGAATGCATGATAGCGGTTCGAAATAGCTAGTAACATCTGGGCAGTAGACTTTGACTATTTTGTATATTCATTCCTTTCAACCTTTTCTAAAAAAATATAAATATCCCATGCCTTATTCCTACCCTTTTGACTTTGTGAAATTATCAAGTGTATGGACATGTAGTGACCATCCGATTTCTTGAGGAATTAAATAACGTTGCGAGCGATCTAGTGTGTATTTTAGTGACCATCCGTTATGTTTTGCATAAGGTAGTTGCACATCAGTCTTGCTTATCCCTCGAAACCTTAAACCTGAATAAAAGCCCTCTTTGATATCTATACTTGGTGCTCACGCCATTTCGGTGTAGTTTTGTTTCTTGTACAAGCTTATGGTAATATTTAAATCATGACTGAGCAAATGAGTGTGATTTCTCTTATATACTCCACCAACCATACAAATGAGTGTTTTGAGTGAATTATATTTCATTTCCTTTCGTGAGGTGTTTAGTAATGTATATCAAGCAAGAAAATCATTTGGGTATTGTCAAACATCTCGATGCTTCAACCATAAAAGCTTAAAATGATGAATCTAACTTGTACCCGTACTTGGTAGATTTGCATCACATCTTTTTAAACATCCTAGTGTACCATGTGGATAATTGTTTTTGTTGCTAGATTTTCTTGAGGGCAAGCAATGTTCAAGTGTGGGGGATTTGATAACGCTCAAATTGTGCATGTTTTTAGTAGCGTTATTCATGTTTTTATGTATGTTATTTGGTTATACTTATATGCTTTTGTTACTAAATCGTACCAAAGTGTGTTTGCAAAGCATATGTGGCCAAAAACAGGAAAAAGGAAGAAAAAGATGAGAAAAATGAGAAAGAAGGAAATATTTATGAAAGTGCGAAGATTCTTATACCAAGACCCAATAAAAAAGGCATTTCAAAGAATAAAGGTCCAAGTATTCATGTTGATTAGCTTCAAAGATGTTGAAAAGATCAAGTTTGGATGAAGAACCAAAGACCCAAATAGGAAAAATCAAGGCAAGACGACAAAAGTCCAAAAAGTCCCAAACAGCAACCATCCATCCGATCGGAGGCCGCCCGCAACCGAATAGGATGGAGGCAATTCTGAAGACCAACCGATCGGTTGGAAATATTACCGATCGGTTGGAAGCTTGCTGATTTACCAAAACTTCATCATTAAGTTTTGTCTTTTCATATATCCGGTTCTAAGGCCTTCTAATAAGGATTCTAGGCTCTTCTAAACTACTTGGAGGACAAGTGAAGCATTAATGAACCAAGACCCTTGGGAGGAGTATTAATAGGATCATTTGTGGAGTATTAAGTGTGCTATTCTTAATAAAGAAACTTGTAATCATCAACCACTCATCAAAATACTCTCAAATTCATCCATTGAAGTCCAGGAAACTTTGGAGGATCAAGAAGTCATTATTTGGAGGTCAAAACATCAAGAAATCAACACCAATCCTTTGGGGTATCATTACTTTATCATTTGTAATCTATTTCCAATCATTGTAAGACTTTCAATTATGGTTTCTAATGTTCAAAGTGCTGAGATTATGTTCATGTTTGCTATGAGTGGCTAGTGCCTTTGTGCACTTGCTTAGATGATGTGTATTACCAATTGATATGTGTATGATTGTGATGACATGTTTTAATTCAATTTCAAGTTGATTCTAAGATCCAATCGTGATTAAGTTTTGTAGTAACATTTGTTGAATCAAGTTTAACTAGTTGCTAATAATTTTAAGGGTCGAAAGAACTATTGTTATTCGACTAGTTATAATCATTTGTCTATGAATGATTGTTTTTACCCATTATTCTTGGTTAAACAAAGAAATTTAATTGTGGTTGTAATGAGAATGCTTTTGTCTATCAAAAATAGGATTGATGGTAAACCATTTCAAGGGTCGAAAGATAAATAGTTTACTCTCAATTGTGACCTTTTGTCTATGATCGGTTACCTTTTGTATTGACCATTTCCTAAGCTATTTGAATAAGCAAAAGATTATTTTTGTGTTTAAGGTACACCAACTTATGAACCTTGAATTGATCTTGAATTGAGTGGTTAAACGTAATGCTTGTTTTTATGAACTAAAATCTTGACGAAGGTTTAATTTGTAGAAACAATATATTAGTTCACCCAACTAATTATCATAACTAGCATGTTGTCCAAAGTTATCACAATCATTGTTGGGTTTAAATGATACTGCTGCTACTTTGAAGATTCTGCTGCTAAGTGTTTTATTCTGCTGCTCATGGTTCTAATGAAAATATACCAAGTATGATTCTGCTGCTAGGCATAATCATTCTGCTGCTAGGTATATTCATTCTGCTGCTGATGATATTTGAAGATTGATGAAAAACGCTAAGTGTCAAACTGCTGCTAGCCTAAGATGATTCTGCTGCTAGAGTTTGATTCTACTGCTTATTGGATATGTATAGTTTGTTTATGGTAAAGATACGATTAGATATTATTCTTGTATAGAAAGTTTTGTAACCGACTAGGACTCCTTATGTGTATAAAAGGAGGATCTAGGGTTAGAGTTAGAGGTCGATTGTCTTAGCATACGTATTATCTTGTATTCACTTCAAGGTTCGTTGTAACCATGTTACTTTTGAGTAACCGTATATTGATATATTGAGGTGAATGTTGAGAGAATTATTGTGTGTTATTGTTATTCTTCTTAAGATTAATTACTAGTTTCCGCATAGTAATTAATAGATCGTTCAAAAGCAGTTTCTATACCGATTGCTTTAGGTTTATATCTAAAGTAATTAACAAGATCGTTAAGCTCAACTGGGATCAACAAGTGGTATCAGAGCTTGTGATCTAGAAACTGATACCGAGAAGAATTTCAAAAAGCTCAGATCTGTTCATCATCAAAAGCAATGGAGTCTGAATCTCATCATATGGTCACTGCATCCAAGGTTCCAATGCTCAAGGTTGGAGAATATGAACTCTGGAAGATGAGGATAGAACAGTACATGAAGATGTGTGATTACACAATGTGGGAAATCATACAAACTGGTGATACTCTGCCTAAGACTGGTGCTGATGGGCAAATCTTACCCATCAAAACCAATGAATAAAGGGCTAAAAGGAAACTGGAGATTAGAACTCACACTATTCTCTTAATGGGGATACCTAATGAGTACCAATTGGCTTTCAAAAACACCAAGTCTGCCAAGGAGTTGTTGGCAGCAATTGAACTCAGGTTTGGTGGGAATGAAGCCACCAAAAAGTCAAGGAAGAATTTGCTAAAGCACGAATTTGAAACTTTCACTACATCAAGCAATGAAAGTATTGATGGTACTTATGACAGGCTGCAAAAGTTAGTAAGTCAGTTGGCGATTCTAAATGTCCCTATTGCAAAGGAAGATATTAATTTGAAGTTTCTAAGGAGTCTTGCACCAGAATGGAATACTCACACAGTTGTCTAGAGGAACAAGACTGATTTTGATACTATGAATTTGGATGATTTGTATAACAACTTGAAGGTCTATGAAACTGAGGTAAAGGGTTCAACCAGTTCTTCAAGTTCAAACAACCTTGCTTTTATGTCTTCAAATAATAAGACTTCTGGGAATATTCAAGAAACTCATTCTGCTGTTGGTCATACTGGTTCTGCTGCTAGTTCTACAAATAGTGACACCATTAGTGATGCTGCTATTTTTGCCTATTTAGCTGAACTCACAACAAGTACTCCAGTAATGAGTCAGGATCTTGATCAAGTTGATCCTGATGATTTAGAAGAGATGGATTTGCACTGGCAATTTGCAATGTTGACTATGAGGGCAAGAAGATTCTTGAATAGAACTGGAAGAGAGCTCAAGTTTAGAAGGCAGAACAATGTGGGGTTTGACAAATCAAAGTTTGAATGTTATAACTATCACAGAAAAGGGCACTTTGTAAGGGAGTGCAAAGCACCAAAGCAGATCAAGGAAAATCCAAGGCAGATTCCCATTGAAGATGCTAAACCTACTACTGCTATGGTCTCATGTGATGGCTTGGGAGATTTTGACTGGAGTGACCAAGCTGAGGATGGTCCCAACTATGCACTGGTAGCTGATGAAGAACCCAAAGAACAACACTTTGCTCTTATGGGTTACTCCTCCTCTGGATCAGACTCTGAGGTATCAAATGAATCTTCATGTTCATTTAAATCTTGTTCAGATACAATAGAGGCACTGAGATCTAGTTATGATGCTTTAAGAGTTGAATTTGATAAACTCAAACTTGATAACTTACGATATCAACATGGTTTAAAATCTTTAGAAAATAAGGTTGAGTTTCTTAATCAAATTGAGGGAGAATATGCTGATAAAATTCATACTCTTGAAACTGAGCTAATTAAGAAAGAATGTGAAATTAATATGCTTAATAAAAGAGTGGAAGAAGCTGAATTAGCTAGAGACTCAGCTTTAAGTGAAAAAGAAAAACATGTTGTTAGGATAGATAAACAACAATATGCATCTGTTATAGTAAACAAAGCAGTTGAATCTCAGATTTTTAAAATAGGATGTGGCCTAGGATACAATGAAGTGGCCCCCCCCCACTTAAAAGTGCTTATGCACCAGCTAGGAAAGAATTGTCCTTTATATCTGAGTTAGCTGCACAATCTATAGGTGAAACAAGTCAAGTAAACACTGAAACATCTGAAAAGACTAGTGCACCTAAGATAGATAAAAAATTGGCATCTAAGATTGATGAAAAATTGTCTGATGCACCAATCATTGAAGATTGGGAATCAGATAGTGATGATGAGCAGATAGAATCAACACCCCCAAAGGTTAAAAACATCGAAATTAAACCTGTAGAAACTAAAGCTAAAAATTTCGAATTTGTGAAACCTGTGCTAGGAAGTAGAATCTCTAGGAAAGTGGCTGAGTATGATGATAAACCTAGAGCTTATCCTAGGAAGACTTGTGACTTGCCCAGAGGAAATCAGAGAAACTTGCACCAGGTGATTTCACACACGTTAGGTAGTGACTTTGAACTGGTTAAGAAGGCATGTCACAGCTGTGGTAGTTTTGAGCACTTGCAAGAAGATTGTTATCATTCAATACCTAAGAAAACTAGTGCTCCAAAACCTGTATGGAACCATAATACTAGGGTGAACCATAGGAACTTTGCAAGAAAGACTCACCCACATCCCAAAAGAAACATGGTTCCTAAGGAGATTTTGTTGAGAAATGGTATTTCTAGGACTATTTCTCCTGTTGCACCAACAAGGCCCATTCCAAAGAAAACAGGGTATTCTACTGCTAAAGCTAGCAGCAGTATCTCTCATTCTGCTGCTAAGCCAAAAGTGGTTACTGACACTGTTATGGGTACTCATTTCTTTGCTGTTAAGGCCTCAGCTTGCTGGGTCTGGAAACCCAAAACCAGACACAGCAGTGCATCAATGGACTTCAAGAAATATGATTACTTTGATGCACAAGGCAGATCCAAGTCAGTAATGGCTTGGGTCCCAAAGAGAAACTAACTCTCTTACTTTTTGTGCAGGGCAATCTACAATTGGAGCTAAAGGATAAATGCATTTTTGATAGTGGATGCTCTAGACATATGACTGGAGACAAGAGCAACTTGGAAGATTTTAAGGCTTTTGATGGTGGTTATGTTGCTTTTGGCAATGATCCAAAAGGTGGCAAGATTGTTGGTAAAGGTACTATTAGAATAGGAAAATTGGATTTTGAAAAGGTGTATTTTGTAGAGGGACTTAAGTTCAATCTTTTTAGTGTCTCACAAATGTGTGACAAAAAGAATTTTGTTCTTTTTACAGACACTGACTGTCTTGTTTTGTCTCCCGACTTTAAGTTACCTCATGATTCTGAAGTACTACTTAAAGTCCCTAGAACAAACAATATATACAGTGTGGACATTAAGAACATCATTCCCAAAAGAGATTTAACTTGTCTTTTTGCAAAGGCCACCATTGATGAATCCAAGCTTTGGCATAGAAGATTGGGACACTTAAACTTCAAAACTATAAACAAATTGGTAAAAGGCAACCTTGTCCGAGGGTTACCTTCAAAGATCTTTGAAAACTCTGAAACCTGTGTTGCTTGTCAGATGGGAAAGCAACACAGAGCTTCTTGTAAGTCCAAAGTGGTGAACTCTATTTCTGAACCCTTGTATATGTTGCATATGGATCTGTTTGGACCAACTTTTGTGAAGAGCTTGAATAAGAAGATGTATTGCTTAGTTGTCACTGATGAGTTCAGTAGGTTTACTTGGGTGTTTTTCTTAGCAACTAAGGATGAGACCTCTGGAATTCTTAAGGCCTTCATTACAAGAATAGAAAATCTAGTAAATCATAAGGTCAAAGTAATCAGATGTGACAATGGAACTGAATTTAAGAATCATGTAATGAATCAGTTCTGTGAGGAAAAAGGTATTTTAAGGCAGTTTAGTGTGGCTAGAACTCCTCAACAAAATGGTGTTGCTGAAAGGAGGAATAGGACATTAATTGAGGCTGCTAGGACTATGTTGTCTGAGTCAAAGTTACCCACTACTTTTTGGGCTGAAGCAGTTAACACTGCTTGCTATGTGCAAAATAGGAGTAAGGTAGTGAAGCCTCATAACAAGACCCCTTATGAATTGTTGCATGGTAGGAAACCTATGATAAATTTCTTAAAACCATTTGGGTGTCCTGTTACTATCTTAAATACCATTGATTCACTAGGCAAGTTTGATGAGAAAGCAGACAAAGGGTTCTTTGTTGGATACTCAACTAATAGCAAAGCTTTTAGGGTATTTAACCAAAGAACCATGCATGTGGAAGAAAATCTACACGTTAGGTTTAGTGAAACCACACCTAGTGTTGTTGGAAAAGGACCTGAATGGCTGTTTGATATTGATTCCCTAACCAAGAGTATGAATTATCATCCAGTGATTGCAGGTACAACTAACATGTCTGTAGGTACACAAACTAACCCTAATGCAGGTACACAAGCAAAGAATGATGGATCTGCAGAGGAGTTTGTTTTGATTGAGAAGTGGAAGTTTAATCAGTTCTTCACTCCAAAAGATAAAGAGGGAAAGAGTTCTGATGATGATGCTGTTCATAAGGAAGTACCAAAGGATGATGCAGAAGGTGATGATGAACCTTCTAATGATAGCAAGACTGTTGAAAAGTCAGCAAAGCAAGGAAGTTCAAGAAATGAAGCTAGCAGCAGTATCTCCAATTCTGCTGCTAAGCCAAATAAATCTGCTGCTACGCCTAGCAGCAGTATCTCCCATTCTGCTGCTAAGCCTAGTAGTTCTACTGCTGTTCCAAAGAATTCTGCTGCTGACTTTAATGAAGATGTTAATGATGATGTTGATTTTCCTCATATGCCTGAATTGGAGGAAATCTACTATGACACAAATGATGATGTTGTGGATGTTTTTGGAGCAAATGCTGATTTGACAAATATGGAGCCTTCTATTCAAGTCAGTCCTACTCCAACTACAATGATACATAAGAACCATCCTAAGGAGAATATAATTGGTGATGTACAATCTACTGTACAAACCAGAAGTAAAACAAAAGGGCTGAGTAATCAACTCCATCAAGGTTTATTTGCTCAATCATTGCATCAAAGAAATAGCCACAACGACCTACAAAATTGCAAGTTTGCCTGTTTCTTATCACAAGAGGAACCCAAAAATATTCACAAAGCTATGAAAGATTCAAGTTGGGTTGAAGCCATGCAAGAGGAGCTATTGCAGTTCAAGCTTCAAGAGGTCTGGACACTAGTTGATTTGCCTAATGGGAAGAGGGCAATTGGTACAAAATGGGTGTTCAGGTGTAAAAGAGATGAAAGAGGAATTGTGGTGAGAAACAAAGCAAGACTAGTGGCTCAAGGGTACACTCAGGAAGAAGGAATAGATTATGATGAGGTCTTTGCTCCTGTAGCAAGGATAAAGACTATTAGATTATTTTTGGCTTTTGCCTCATTCAAGAACTTTCCAGTGTACCAAATGGATGTGAAAAGTGCTTTCTTGTATGGAAAGATTGATGAAGAGGTTTATGTGATGCAACCTCCTGGTTTTGAAGATCCTGACTTTCCAGATAGAGTATATAAAGTGGAGAAAGCACTGTATGGTTTACATCAAGCTCCTATAGCTTGGTATGACACCTTGTCTAAGTATTTGTTATCTAATGGATTCACAAGGGGAACCATTGATAAAACTTTGTTCATCAAGAAAAATAAGAATGATATTCTACTAGTTCAGGTTTATGTAGATGATATCATTTTTGGGTCTACAAACAAGGTGTTCTGTGAAGAATTTGAGAAGCTCATGCATAACAGATTTCAAATGAGTTCTATGGGAGAACTCACTTTCTTTCTGGGGCTTCAGGTTAAGCAGATAGCTGAAGGGATTTTCATCAGTCAAGATAAGTATGTGGCTGATATGTTAAAGAAATTTGGTTTCAATAATGTGAAGGCAGCTAAGACACCAATGGATAACAACAAACCTTTGCTCAAGGATGAAGATGGGGTAGAGGTTGATGTACACCTTTATAGATCAATGATTGGTTCATTGATGTATCTGACTGCTTCAAGGCCAGATATCATGTTTTCTGTGTGTGCTTGTGCCAGATTTCAAGTGTCCCCAAAAGTCTCACACTTGGAAGTGGTCAAAAGAATTTTTAGGTACCTAAAGGGTCAACCTAAATTGGGCCTTTGGTATCCTAATAATTCACCCTTTGACTTGATAGCATACTCAGACAGTGACTATGCTGGAGCTAGTTTGGATAGAAAGTCAACCACTGGAGGCTGTCAATACCTTGGTCATAGGTTAATCTCATGGCAATGCAAGAAGCAGACTGTGGTGGCTAACTCAACAACTGAGGCAGAGTATGTGGCTGCTTCTAGTTGCTGTAGACAAGTACTCTGGATTCAGAATCAACTCTTGGATTATGGGTACAATTTTATGTACACCAAAATTTATATTGATAATAACAGCACAATGTGTATAATCAAGAATCCTGTTTTTCACTCTAAAACAAAGCATATAGAGATAAGACATCATTTTATTAGAGATTGTTATGAGAAAAAGTTAATTCAAGTGGTTAAAATACATACTGACAATAATGTTGCTGATCTACTTACAAAAAGTTTTGATATAAGTAGATTTCAATTTTTAGTAGCTAGTATAGGTATGATCAATCTTTAAAATCTTATCTCTGTATGTTTTGTAAAATTTTTTGAGGATGTGTGTTGTTATTAATCAAATAAGTTGTTTCTAGTGCTTGCTATGTCTGTATATTGTGTGCTGATAAGATGGTTATTTTGTTGACTGTCTTGTGATTATTGTGAGATACTCTTGTTTGTGTTTTGTGGTTGTTGAACTAATCTTTTGCAGGATAAGTCACAAAAGATTGATTGCTGAGAAAAAGATGATTCTGAAATTCAGGGGAGGCTATCTACTCAGAATCTAAAGCATAAGAGTGAATGTTCATCAACACAGAGATAATAAAAGTTTATTCATTACTGGGTGCATTCACTACATTAGCAGAAGTTACATCATCATTCAGGATTCAAAAGCATCAAAACAAACAACCAACCAACAACCTTACTACACATAAACCTACTCAAACCTACCACATAACAACTACTCAAGCTTCCTTTTGCCTTTTCCCTGGACATTTGGCATGGTCCTATGGACTCTTTTACCTTCAATGTCCATAGCATCAGCCACCTTCTTGCAAGGGAGGGCTAGAACTTGTGGTCTTGGCTTTGGACGAGCTTGATGTCTTTCAGGCACTTGGATCTTGCTCATTCCAGCTACGGCCTTCTCAATCTCTCTTGTCAATACGACTGAAAGTGGCTGTGATTGTTCCTCATCATTATCAGAAGAAGGGAATGAATCGTTTAAATAAGACGGGGGAGTTGTTAGTTCATCGGATGATATTGGAGGAGTTGTCCTTTGCTTTTTGCTGGTTTGACCGGTGTAGTCGGGTGGAAAATAGTTATTCCAACCAGAGCTTCCGGAATCAGATGATGAGTCAGATGAGATTTCTATAATATTGGAAGGATTCATGGTGATTGGAATGTTGAAGATTTGTGTTGAGGACTTTGTGGGATGAGATGAATGTGTGTTGATGAGTTAAGGCCATTTATAGAGTTAATCAAGGTTTAATGACATTAAAGGCGGGGTTGGTATTTAGAATTAACTTTCAAGTTTGTATAAGGAATTAATTTTGGGTAATTTTGGTAGAGTTGACCAAAAGGATGGATATTAATTTTGGGTAATTGGATAAGTGTTAGCAAGAAATCCATTCTACTGCTGGTGGTATTATGCTGCTTAGTTTTGCAAGTTTAGCATTCTACTGCTAAATTTGAAAGTTGGAGGACTATTTTGCAAATTGGCGCCTAAAACGTTCTAATTGGATCTAACTGGTATAAAAACCTAATTCGATCCCCAAATTAAAATTGTGCGCCCAAAATTTAATTATCTCCAAAACCTAACACCTCCATTAGCATCTGATTCAAAAACACTCCAAAATCAAAACCCTAATTTACAATGGCGAGACGTACCTATTCTGACGATCACAATCAAGTAGCTTTTCTTAAGAAGGTGCCGGAGGCTGATGGATTCACTGAAGTCATGGACTTTCTTAATGCTACCTCCATTAGGTATGCATTATCAGTAAATCCAACTATATACCCACTTCTACAATTTTTGAGGAACTTGAAAGAATTGGGTATGAGAGAACAAACACTAAAGTTAAATTTTACAAACGTTTGCTCTGCCCACAATGGAAATTTCTTGTTCACACCCTTCTACATTGTCTTAGTCCTAAAACAAGTGGATGGAATGAGTTTAGTGCAAGTCAAGCTTCTGCTTTGATTTGTCTAGCCTCAGGCCAGCCATGCAATTTTTCGGCTATGATTTTTGAGGGGTTGAAAAAGAATATTTCTGGAAATTCTTATCTTTATCCAAGGTTTTTGCAATTACTCATTGATAATCAGTTACAAGAACCTTTTGTTCATGAAAAACCTTACAAAACTCCTGTTCTTGTAACTAAAATGTTTAAACACTTAAGGAAAAATGGGACTGGTTTTTCTGGGAGAATAACTCCATTGTCCCAACATATTTTGAACATTGTTGCTGAGATTGCTCAGGGTGAAGAAGCTGAAAACCCCACAGCTTCCCATCACACACCCACTTCTGAATATTCAAATGAATCATCTCATAATGAACCACAAAAGACCCAATCACCTAGGATTTCACATGAAAAGAGCGCTGAGTTACCTTAGACTAGTGCTAGTATGGAAGCAGATGAGGCTGCCATAGGTGATGGAGATGGCATGAAGGAAGGGGCTGACACTACTGTTTCCAACTTAGAAGTTGAACAGGCCAGTGTCAACATAACTAAGACCTCAACCTTGGCAACATCTATTGCTGAGGGTTCTCATGAACCTGATGCACATGATGGAAACCCTAGCCACATGGCTCATATAGGGGGCTTAGATGTTCAGCCTAAGGTTGAGACTGAGTTTATGTCAAAAGATTCACCTCTTGGAGAAGGTAACACATCTCGAAGTAATGAGGACAGAGATGAAACACATGAATTGATGGACACTGATGTACAAAATGACAATGCCCATGATACACCTCTCGAACCAGGTCACACAGGTCGAAGTGTTGAGGCTAGCATTGAACTTGAAACAGAAGAATTGATGGTTAAAACACCTGTACACAATGCCACATCCAGTGATCAACCTCTCGGGTCAGGTTACACAGACCGAAGTTGTGAGGATATCATGAAACAATTAAAAGAATTGACGGATACTTGTACAAAATTGTCAAAGGAGGTCATTGGTCTTAGAAAGGAGCTAAAGACAGTGAAAGCTTCTCAGGGTGCTGAAATCAGAAGGCTTAAGCTTAGGGTTACACATCTTGAGGGGTTGCTGAGATCAAGGTCTTCACAGCTGAAGGTTTCCAAACCAAGTTTGGGAGAGGATGCTCCCAAACAGGGGAGGAATGAAGCAGAGGAAAACATGGTTCAAGGGGAGAATGAGATGGAATTGGATAAGAATGTTACTGGTGTTGCAGAAAATGAAGATCATATGGTTGAGGATGTTGGTTCTGGCAGTAATGTTGTTGAAAAAGATGTTGGCAGTAATGTTGTTGCTGATGGTGGTGAAAAGAAGGCAAAGGATGATTCTGCTGCTGGTGCAGGACATTCTGCTATTGGACTTAAGGATTCTGCTGTTGCTTCAGAAATGGGTTCTGCTGCTGAAACAGATGAAGAAACCATACCCATAGCTCAAATCATGCTAAAGCTTCATGCTAAATCACAACAATCACCAAAAGTTATCCCAACACCTGAAACTACTGCTGTACAACCACAATCACAACCTGCTGCTTAACCTACACCAAAACAATTAACAACTTTGAGACCTAAAGCCAAAGGAGTTGTCATACAAGAGCCTGTACCAACAAGAAAACCTGTTCAACCACCTACCTATAAGGGTAAGGGTAAGGGGAAAATGGTGGAAGAACTTGAACCTTATCCTGATCCTAATGAAATTCCAATTGAGGTATGGCCTAAGCATTTGCAAGAAAGATGGGATGCTGAAGAAGCTCAGAGGGTTGCTGCTGAAGAAAAAGCTGAGTATGATAAAGCAATGGAGAAACAAAAGCAACAATCTGGGAGGCAAGCTGAAGTTGAAGCAAAAGTGGCTGCATGGGAAGATGAGCAGGCAAGATGTAAAGCTGCTATGGCATGGGAGAAAGTGAAAGTAGAGTTGGAAGATACTTTTACTGATGAAGGTATTAATGACTGGATTCATCAAGTCATTGTGGAAAATAAGAAAAAGTTGCTGGTTGCAAGGAAGAATAAGAAGGTGAATAGACCACCAACTGCAAGGCAACAAAGAACTTTACATGAGCAATATCTGAGAAATATGAAGGGTTGGAAATTGAAGGAACTGAAACCATACTCAAATGAAGAAGTTAAGCAGAAGTTTGAGGCTACTAAGAAAGAGGTGGAGAGGAAATTTAAACCTTTAACTGATGCTGAGATCAAAGAGTTTACAAGAATCAAAGTGGCACCAAATGCTTATATGAATCCTGAGTCATCTGTTAAAATGCCCAAAGTGTCAGATGTTGAGAAAGAGAAAGAGAATGTAGTTGAAGAGAAAAAGCCTGAACCTACTGTTGGTATAAAGAGATATGGGAGAAGAGTAAAACAGGTAGCTAGGAAGAAGAGAAGAACTAAGTCAGGGATAATGAGTGACTCAGAGCAAGAAGAAAGTGATGAGCATAATTTTGAAGAGGTGACTGCAGATGATATGAAAAGAGTTATGGATTTTACAGTTCATAAACCTCAAGAAGAACCAGAGCTAATCAATGCAGTTTCATTGGACTCTAAACATCCAATCGTCTCCTATACACATGATATTCTATATGGTAGTGAAGCATGGTGGGAGATCAAAAGGGCAAATGGTGTATGTCAGAAATTTGTTAGATTCTCACAAATGCTGCATTACATGGATAGGGATGATATTGTTCAGCTCTGGAGGTTATAAAAGGAGAAGTATGGGGATAGAAGACCAGATGTGATTTCTGGAAGATTACACTACTACTACCTAAAGAACATGTTTGAGCCTGATCCAAGAGATATGGAATGGATAGATTTGTTACACTCAACTAAGGTTCATAAATGGTATCTATTTCAATCATGTGGAGTACATGAATTGATTGGTAAAGGTGTAGGTGTGTGCATGCTGGTGGAGAAAGATTATCCCTTGAATAACAATACTGCTGTTATCACTGAGATGCTACAATATGGAAAATTGAGGTTACAAATACCATTTTTGTCAGATCATCAAGCGTATGAGTTGGTCGAAAAGTATCAAAAGATTCTGAAATCAAAGACTTCATAGTAGTAAGTGTTTGGAAGCATCCTCTTGGTGATTATCTGTGCTTTATGGATGAAACTTGTATATTTTGGAAGAAAATATCAAGTTTAGGGGAGGATTGTTGGGTTTAAATGATACTGCTGCTACTTTGAAGATTCTGCTGCTAAGTGTTTTATTCTGCTGCTCATGGTTCTAATGAAAATATACCAAGTATGATTCTGCTGCTAGGCATAATCATTCTGCTACTAGGTATATTCATTCTGCTGCTACTGATATTTGAAGATTGATGAAATACGCTAAGTGTCAAACTGCTGCTAGCCTAAGATGATTCTGCTGCTAGAGTTTGATTCTACTGCTTATTGGATATGTATAGTTTGTTTATGGTAAAGATACGATTAGATATTATTATTGTATCGAAAGTTTTGTAACCGACTAGGACTCCTTATGTGTATAAAAGGAGGATCTAGGGTTAGAGTTAGAGGTCGATTGTCTTAGCATACGTATTATCTTGTATTCACTTCCAGGTTCGTTGTAACCCTGTTACTTTTGAGTAACCGTATATTAATATATTGAGGTGAAGGTTGAGAGAATTATTGTGTGTTATTGTTATTCTTCTTAAGATTAATTACTAGTTTCCGCATAGTAATTAATAGATCGTTCAAAAGCAGTTTCTATACCGATTGCTTTAGGTTTATATCTAAAGTAATTAACAAGATCGTTAAGCTCAACTGGGATCAACAATCATGCTTATCAAAAAGTAGTATACTAGTATCAGCAAGTGTAGTTTTAATCATCTGAATTATTCTATTTTTCATTACTTGTTAAGGAATTTACTTCTAGTAGCTTACAATTCGATTCACTACACAAATCCCTGCGAACGATCCCGACTTACCATCATAATCTTGCTATAACGGACGAGTTCACTTGCTCGTATGTGTTGTTTCTAGATTCGGTAATTCGACCTTTATAAATTTAAAACTTGTACGAATTCACGACACATCAATGGATTATCATGCGTAATGTGTGAATGATTATAATATTATGTTATGATCGTTTTACTTACTAAGTCTCGTGCTTACGGTTTTAAGATGTCAATATTTTGTAGGTGCTTATACTATGCTAGTAACCTTGGATTAAGGCTTAAGCATAGCTAATGTAGAAGATTAGAAGCATGGTAGGAGAGTGAGAGCTTAGGTAGATACCGAGCTCAAATCAATGTTGATGCGCCCCCCCCCTGGTGAGTTGTTTAACAGTCATAAGCTCGTTGTCAAGTATCAAGATTATGTTTTAATATGTTAAGGTCAAGTATGTTTAATGGTATGTTCGACTAATGTGTTTATGGCTAGGGTTAAAGGGGTGTTTGGATTAATGTATATTTATACCCATTTTGGGATTTGAACGGGTCAATGGTCATGGATCAAGATTGTCATGGTCATTAATGTCAAATGTGTATTTTGGTTCAGGTTTAAGCGTTTGTTTTATGGTTAATGGTGTTATGGTTAAGTTGTGTATGCAAACGGGTCAAAACGGGTATTTTGGCATAATACCCGTCACTTTGTAAAACATGTTTCCGCGGGCCATTGTGACCAAGTTTATGCATATATTTGATGTTTCTAACGTCCTAATGATTTCTGAAAGTATTGGTGTTATGCCATGTTATAGAAGTCATTTTTCGGAAAATGGGTCAAAAGTGCACAAAAAGAATATGTAGAAAAAGGGGTGTTTTGGACAAGATCCATTTTAACCTATTTTGGGTCAAACGGGTCAAGAATTTGGGAAACAATGTATATGGTATGGTTTTAGTTAAATGGTAATTACATGTGTTTAAATATAAGTCTAAAGTGTTGATTTTATGTTTATAGGTGTTACGGGTCATTTTGAGAAAATAAGTGCCAGGAAGGATATAAGTGCCCTGGAAGGGTATAAGTGCCCCAAAAGGGTATAAGTGCCAAGGAAGGGTACAAGTGCTGATGAAGCGAAAAGTGTACCGCTTTTAGGGGGTCATTTAAGCCCTAAATCGTATTTATTTGATCAAATATTGCCCTAAATCGTTCCTTTTGTCATTTTAGGTACTTTGGAGAAGAAATCTGGAAAAGGAAGCATTTTGGACGTTTTTGGAGCATAAAAGTGAAGAAAATGACAAAGTCTCCAAAGCTGCTGGAAAAGTACACGTGACGGCGTCAAGGATTGCTCCTGACGGCGTCACGGCTTGGCAAAAGAGGTGGATATGACAAAATACACGTGACGCGCCAGAGAGTTTTACAATGGAAATTTTGACGGCGTCACCCTTTAAGGTGATCAAGGTCGTCACGGTTTAAGTTAAAGAGAGACGGCGTCAAGCACAATTTTGACGGCGTCAACCCTTGACGCGCCAGAGCGGATTTTGGAGGATTAAAGAGGGACGGCGTCAGGAAGACCATCCGGGAACCCTAGCCGTGGCGAGGTGACAGCGTCACCTCCTACAACGTGACGCCGTCAGCCCCTAAATTCTATATATAGTTTTGCAATTTTTAGTCATTTGTGTGCAACTTTGTTAGGAGAAACCCTAATACGAATTTTCTGCCATTTTTAAGGGTTTTATACCCTTGGATCTCCCATGTTTAATTGAAGATAAGTAATCACTTAATCATTCAATATATCTATGTGTTGTTTGATTATATCTTGTTCTTGTCTTTTAATTAACATGCTAGGCTAGATTTATCTTGTGTTTGCTTAGATCTAATGAAACCTAACTATTGATTATTGGTTGTTGGTGTGTTATTAATTGTATTGGATGATTGTTTATCGATGTTAGGCTTAAGAAAACTGGCTAACCTCCTATACGGTAACTTGCTTGAACGTCTTAAGAAACATGAACCAATGCGTACTAAGGTTATTATGGTTGTATTTAATGCATGAGCGAATTCTAGTGATCCCATGTTAGGAGCTTCTTAGCCGGCTCGACATAGGAGTGAAGTAGGAGCTTGTAGAGTTGGGGAAGTACGTACGCCACCCCACGATTGGTATTAAGGAATACACCCGTCATCCATGCAATTAATACACACTAATCAACCGGTAAATGATAGTTAGGGAGTAAGGAAATCTAAGTAAACACATTTCTCTCCATATAAGTTCCACAACCTTTTTATTTTCAGTTATTTTATTTTAATTGCAATTGTAGTTATTTGGGTTAGTTGACTAGCAACTAATTCCGCCCACTCCTTCAAACCCGAGATTTTACTTGCTTTCATAAAAATATAAAAATACAAAAAGAATCTTCCCTCACCCTTAGACCTACTAGAATAGTTTTTCAATCCTAACGATACTATTCCCCTAGAGAACGATCAATCCCCCGGTACTTGCCACTACACTATACTACATCGGTCAGGTACACTGCCTGGTGGGGATTGCAAGCCTCTTGAGATCCCTCGAGAGGTAAAACCTGTTGTAAGGTCGCAAAACCACGTATCAAGTGCCCAGGAAGGGTATAAGTGCCCCGGAAGGGTATAAGTGCCCCATAGGGGGTCAAGTGCCCAAGAAAGGTCTTGTAGTTTTTGTTCATTTTGTTTATTTTGTAAAAAATCAACTGTAAGTCGTCATGGGTCGTGCCACCCGTCGTTTCAAAGGTAATCAAGTCTAGTTTCATTTTAAAAATAGTCACAATGTCTAGATGTTTATAGATTTTTGTCAATTTGCAAAAGAGTAACAGTGGGTTAGTTTCGGGTAATTTCGTTTCCAAGCGAAAGTTTCATGTTTTGAGTATTTTAAGTCATGTCGTTCACGGGGTGTTACTGTCTCAGCCATGAAATTGGCAACCCCGTGGTACTCAACCTCAACACTAGAATGAGACAACGTGCCCTGACATTTAGAAGACTCTTTCAGGAGGTTGTCACCAAGAATAAACGTAGTATGCAGAAGTAGACCGGCGTGTAGCCGGAAAACCAGCTCAGTCAGCATCAGAGTAGGTACTAATTTGTGACATAGTAGAATGAAGTAACTGTAATCCAAGATCTGTGGTTCCTAGAATATAATGGAGAAGACGCTTCATAGCGTTGAAATGTACGCTTCATAGAGCTGAAATGTTGCTCTCAAGGATCATGCATGTAAATACATAATTGTTGAGCTGCGTAGGAAAACTTAGGTCTGGTAAAGGTGAGATACTTAAGTGCTCCGGCAAGGCTGTGATATAGAGTAGGATCGGTTACATGTGATCCTTCAGGTCCAAGCTTATTCTCAGTGTCAACTAGGTCCTACAGGGGTTATAGTTGAGCATGTAGGCCCCGTTAAGTATCTCGGTGGCATATTTCGACCAATATAGGAATATACCAGAAGGAGTACGAGTGGCAAGATACCGAGAAAATAGTTGAGCGGGCCAAGGTATTATAGGTGATGTAACAATAAATAACATATCAAATAAACAAGCACAACGGAATACATCACCCACAAGGATCCATATAGCCATATGATCAATCAAATAATTAAACAAACAAGTTATACCTTTGTAGCGTGATCCGGGAGTCACCACAAATGCTCATGGATTGAATAGAATAAGAACCACAAGTGACCAAAGGAGATCACCTCTATGATGTGTCCACACTACACTTCACCGTATGCTAATGGATGCTAGTCCTTAAACTCGTAACCGATCAAACACCCTTGAATGAGCAAGATTCAAGGTGAAAGATGAAAAAATCAAAAACCCTAATAGGGTGTTTGTTTTTGCCATACACAAGAGAGGGGAAAAAGGGAGAGAGATATGGTAATTTGTTATTCTGATTATTTAGAGATAAATGAGTATCTTATACTAATAAATCAAATCACAAAATCCATCTCCAAGCCCTATCATGGCCGGCCCTCTAATGGGCTCAAATGGGCTCTCCATTTGATTTTCTAGTCCAATGTAATAAGTCCATTACTTATTCATTAGAAGCCCAATAGCTGTTCCTGGTTACTTACGGTTATTTATATATCGTAAATACAATAAACACGACATATAAAGTGGCACCTCAGTGTATATGTGTGTGACCCCATAGGCTCACATATGTCTAGCCATATAATTAGTAATTATGACACGAGCATATCCCAACAGCTCCCACTTGCGACGTCATAATAATCAAGTAATTATACAAGCAATGGTTAGCGTCTAGCAACACGCCACTGCCCCTAGAAATATGTGAGGTTAGTTTCTTAAACGTCTCATTTTAGATGGTTTACATGTCATCTATCCTTTTGTTTCAGATACCGTGTTGAACATTAGACATGGATTCTAATAGTTCAACTATTATGTTTCTCGATATAGATATTGAACAAGATTACCAAGTGAATTAAGATTCATCTTAATCTCATTTGGGTACGGCCATACAAACATCTGTCCAATTCATCGAGGGGCCCAATAGTATCTAACTC
Organism: Artemisia tridentata subsp. tridentata; assembly: GCA_021014915.2. NCBI lineage: Eukaryota > Viridiplantae > Streptophyta > Magnoliopsida > Asterales > Asteraceae > Artemisia > Artemisia tridentata. The sequence goes on along the minus strand of CP139506.1, from coordinate 251,032,930 downwards.
CATAACATGTGGAGGAACAAATCCTGTTTTGACTACACGTGTCATTCACATGCTTCATATCACTCCTGATAATGGCCTTTATAACTACCTTATTCAGGACAGCGTTTAACCATATCAAGGAATGAAATTCCACACATGCAAGACCTGCTTGCATCTCAAGTCTAAGGATAAGAGACATAACCTCTAGCGAGATTCACTATTGACGACGATCCATGTAGTGAATACTCGTAGGTTGGGTCAATCCAATGTTCATCACAATGAACAACATGTGAGTGTGGCAAATGAATCACCAACACGCTCACATTTTCCTTAATTTGATGATACTCCCGTATCGTCAACTGGCAATGGACAATTTTAGAATAAATAAATTATTCATGGATTAAACATGCAAATATAGAACACAGTAGTATAAATGAAGATGATCATACCAGGTATATCAATTCATTGTATAATACGACTGCTTACAGTTCCATTATCCAAATACTAAAAACAGATATGCATAAGACTACTCATAGGTTGGAATCCGATGTTCCCACCATGATCGAATCATTTTGTACAAGACAACAAGTAGTCATCTGAGTAAACTTTGAGAATACTTATTTTAAAACTCATAAAAGGTTTAAATGATGATTGTCCTTTGTATGTGTGCATTCAAGTACAAGACGAGTACTGCAACAATACATTCCATAGGGTGTTTGAAGCTAGCAAAACACCTACTTCAGATAGTCATCTGAATAGTTTCTCAAACTATAAAGTATTTTTATTCTTTTAATTTATAATGCATTAATGCTCTCAGTCGAGCACATCTAGTCATCAATGTCATCATTCATGATGACCACGACTGGGGTTGAGTATCATCTCAGTTAAATAAGCATTAACGTATGCAAACAAAATAGAGCTCCTCAAATATCCGTAAACGTTTGAACATATCTTTGGTCCTTTGTAGGTCCATTATAATGTTCGTTTAACAATTATCTAATGACTTTCACTTAGATATTTGTTGTTATCAAATCATCTTGCATTCATTCAAATGATATATACATAGTCCAATGTGTAATATGACTTACATGATGAATCCTTTAGTCGAACTTAAGATTTCCACTCATGTGTTCAATCTCATCAAGTGAGATTGATCATTGAGACTCCCCTCAATAACATGTCATATTATGTTTAGACTTAATAACCGCTTATGTTTATTCTAATAAACTTATACATAACAAGGTTGTTTGTCTTATTTTATAAATCCCTCAAGAGAAACTTCATTCCAAGCTAAGGATTAAAGTCTTGCTTAGATGGAATATTGTTTCTAATATGTTAATGACATATGAGATTTAAGAAAATAAATACCGTGCTCCAACTTGCTTTTAGTGTACTTAGGAGTAATCTTATTAATCAAAATCAAATTAATGATTTTATAATTAACTCAAGATCTTTGCTCCTAGATGCATGATCTAATCCACACATGGATTATTTTATCTTGTATACATAATAAAGATTATATGGATTCATAAACCCTTTTGATTACTCATCGTCCTCGCAAAGATAATCAACAAGAAAGGTGTTTTGATATCCGATTGTCATATTTCATTTACATGAAAACAAGTATGACAATTAATCTTTATACATTTAATGTTTGTAGATAGGAAGATTTAATCATAGTCAAATTCTGAGTATGAGTAAACTCTTTTTACTACGCGTGCATTAAATGCGTGTACAAGTTTGTCCTTTTGAGTTTTCTCTTCAAGAAACTCATTCTTGACCTCACAGTCTAACTGATTGGTAAGAGACCAATCAAACTCCATGAGTGATTGTCTTTCTAGGACTGCATCTTAACATTCATAGTTTTGAGCTACTCATCAGATACAATATCTAATAATGCATCTCAGTAGTTAGCAGGCTCACTATGATCCTCTAACTTTTGTCCCTTAGCATTGATATAAAAACTATATCATTCAGGTGCAAAAGGAATCCTTGCGGATTTATGAATGAGAGATATCAATCTATGGTTTAACATATGCATGTTCAACCTTAGTCTGACATTAGCAAGTGTACTCAGAAGGTTGCTCTTGAATAGCTTCAAGATCTAAAGGTGCTCCCACTTGCTTTTGTATGTAAAGACTAATCTCTAGATACTCAGCATCTTGAGTAACAATGAATTGTTTTCAAGTGGGACATCTAAAATACATCGTTAGTTCTTGACTCTAGTTTGTTAATTACTTACTCTTAGGTAGTTAACAAATTCAGAACTTCAATCAAGACATAATGAGATTCATCCCATGCCATAATACAATGGTGTCTTAAATTCCTTCTGGGTTGGAATCATATTGAGTGTACACATGGCACATCCAATTTTCTAACCTTGATAGCTTTGGAGGTAAAACAGTTTAAGTCATCAAGGATCAAACAATATCAATAGTGTTTGATTTTCCATGATGGACATACCATAAAGTTGTGGTATTCCATGAGGACTGATGTTGTGAGACTATCACACAACTCATTAGATGAACTTACACTTTTGGCTTACATATCTGCCAACCAGTTCAAACCAGATGACATCAATAGTAATTTTAGCCTATTGCATACTTTACTTCATGTGTATGTTTTGACTAGAAAACAGAAACATTTAATATTATACGTCGTAAGTGTGCATGTCTTAACAAGAAGACATAACAAATCAACGTCTTACTTTACGTTATTTGTCTTTCAACAATTAACTGAATTGATGTTTGTGTCTTTACAAGAGACCTAAACATATTAAACTAAATTAATTACGAGCGCCGACACTTGGTCTCAATAGTAATTTCAAGTTAATTTTATACTTCATGATTATGACTTTACAAGAAAACATAATCATATTTACTAAACAATTCAGTGAATATGTTGAAGTAGCTTTTCATGTTATCTTGATATTTGTTCTAATTAGGGCAACCTACATTTTATGTGTAGAAGTCCTAGTAGAATCTTGGTTTCTTACCTTTCAGTCAAGAAAAGCTATTAGTCATATTGTTATATGTTGTACCTTGCACACAATTAAGATTTCTCCCACTTGTGCATGGCACAATATCATGAGAGCAATATGACAATGTCTAAGATAACATATGATTTTTAGTTAAAATCAAAATATAGATATGTAGAACTTTATCGTTTTAATAATGAATCATGCATAACGATTTTATAGATAACATTTCAGGAAGCAACATCAGGAACGCGACAAGTTATCTAATAAAATTTATGCAATGGTTCTTATATAAACTATGATACTTAACATGTGGAAAGTAATGTATTATTTCAAGACAATCTGGAAATAAGATGGGCAAGTTGTAAGGTATTAAAGCTTACAACTCCCACTGGATTAGACAACATTACATGTGTTTCGTCACCAGTAATATAATCACGTAGCTCCCACTGGATTAGACAACATTTTAATGTGTTACGTCACCAGTGGAGAGTGAGTGGCGATTGGATACTTTCCATCTTTCTTTGAATATCTACACATTATTGCTAATGTGAGTCACTTTGACTAGTAAACATGTACTTAGGTATTCAAGAAAGTGCATCAAGTTCTAACATATAGATGATGGGCTAGCCATCATTGCTATTTTAACTTGAAAATAGGCATGCATTTCCTCCATAATTGGTCTACTTCACCACAAGGGTATGTAGGACCATAGTGGGTTTATTGGGTTATGACAAACTGCTAGGTAATCATGCTGGTAATTGCCTTTACCACTTTGCGGTTTATTGGTATTTCCGTCTTCTAATTATTTGAACTCATTTTAGAATGGTAGCTAGTACGAAAAAGGTCGACCAAGCAAGAACATGCAAATATCGCCAAAGGTCTGACCAATGAGCAAAATTCGCCATGGGTTGAAATGGCCCTAAGGTCTGACCAAAGAGGTCAAGTCAAATGCACGTGTTCTCTAGTTATCCAAATATCTTATATTCTTAGAGGTTTAAAAACCGAAACTAGGGTTATGAAACAATCTTGAAAGAATAAGATGTGTAACCATACTTAACCGTTTTGACTTTTACAAGACATCACGATTTCTAGAGTAGGTTTTCCTTGAGTTTGATTAGAATTAGGAAAATTCAAATATTCCTATTATGGCTTTTCCTCATAAAGAAAAAGGATAGGAATAAGTCTCTTTCTTACAAGGAAAGATCGACTTAGTTCGTCCTTTTAACAGGAAAAGAACAAACTTTTGTTTACGGCTTGTGTTGCATTAATTGAATTTACAAAGTTAAATTTTAGTATTTTCGATAATTAATCCTTTTTAAAATTAACTACCCAAGTTTAAGCATATTAAAACAATTAATTTTACGAAAAGGCTAAGATCCTCATTGAGGTTCGACCATCACAGTAGACTGTCTACTAGAAATGGTGGATTCAATAGGTATGTAACGTCGACCAATTGCATTACATGTGAAACTCTTAGATCTTTATGGGACTCATGGCACTAGTGAACAAGCAACTAGTGTCAAGCTGGCATGTTTAGTCCCATCTTTGCCTCGTGTCAGGGTCTGACCGCTAAACACGATTAAGTCATCCAATTTGAAAACTGTGAGAATAATCCTAGGTCTGACGCATGGAGAATAGTCACCCTGGGTTACAATTCAGCCTAGGTCTGACCATAGCCAAAAGGTAATTGCAATTGTTCTCATAACTGGACGGCATGACTTAAATTTTGACGGGTAAAGAGTTTTGATGTGGATCAAAAACGTGTACGAAAGAAGCATGCATTCATTCTTCGTAGCACAAGTTAAAAACTTTTCTTAACGTAAGTCTAATCATTGTTTTAATTTATGTGTGTCAAGTTGTCCATTTTCAAGACTAATATATATCCTAAGTGGATTATTATTTAGTTTGGACAATACAAATAAATAAATAAACAAACAATCTTAACTGGTTTAAGTGTTGTTTATAAAACAATGATTTAAGTTTCAAATCATATTTAAACTTAGTTAAACTAAATCATAAGACTTAGTCCAAAATGGTTTATGTTTCGTTTTAAGTTTTAAGAAAACAATTTTCGATTTTCATGTAGTCACAACATACATAAAACAACCAAACAAACATACAACCACAATATGCAAAGCCTCAACCGATGAAAATCCTATGCTTGGTCTTGTGAGCCATCACAAGAACCAAGAGTCAACTAGGGACATAAACCACAACCACACGGAGGACTCCGACTTGCCCCAAGACAATCATGGGCAAGTAAAAGTCCATTATGCACTTGAAAAGTTGATTCTGTCAGCCCAGATTTTCTGTCTTGTGAGGCCCAAACGGCCTAGAAGGAGTCCTCCAATTGCTTTGGCCCAAACTAGAGAGTTGTAGGCCCATGTCTTGTGAACCTGCACGAAAAAATTTACCCAAAAATACCTTACCAATCTTCTGGAAATCGCATTTTTCCATCAGGTGTCCAGCAGCTACTTTTGGTCCAAAATACTTCATTCTTTTGCCATTTGCTTCCAAGCTTTCGATTACATGATATATAAAGTAAAGTAAATCTAATCTACTTTGTATCTACTGTAAAAATGCCCAAACAATGGCAAAACCAAAATGAAATACATTGCAAAAGTGCCGAAACAATGGCAAACCCCAAAAACAAGAAAATCAACCAACAATCACAATCACAACGCACAAGTGGTCTAGGTTTTCATCGGCTTTGCATATACACATAATAATACATTAAAATTATGATCATTACAAGGTGTTGGCTAACTCCATGGACAAACATGCATGTATTTGCCATGGACAACAAAATAAATAACAAGAATTAAAACCCCGAATGGTACGCGTGTCAAATGGCCATAGACTCAAAACCCACTGATATTAGGACCTTCTTAACATCATTTTACCACAGAAAATTAAGCCTCATGGGCTGATTGAAAATCGGGTTATAAATCTATCAAAAAAAACGCGTTTTTAGGCCATTTTACGGGTACCGAACAAGTAAACAATTGATGTATGCATAACCAATGACCATGGGATGAAAAAGTCCAGATCTTAAGACCTTAAATAGGTCGACATATTCAGAAAATATGAGCCCTAGGGGCTGTTTTAAAGATATACCTTTAAATCCATTAAAAACATGCGTTTTTAGCCATTTTTATGCATACTTGATGATCATATGACATCATGTGATGGCTCGTGATACCACTATAGGTGATGTAACAATAAATAACATATCAAATAAACAAGCACAGCGGAATACATCACCCACAAGGATCCATATAGCCATATGATCAATCAAATAATTAAACAAACAAGTTATACCTTTGTAGCGTGATCCGGGAGTCACCACAAATGCTCATGGATCGAATAGAATAAGAACCACAAGTGACCAAAGGAGATCACCTCTATGATGTGTCCACACTACACTTCACCGTATGCCAATGGATGCTAGTCCTTCAACCCGTAACCTATCAAACACCCTTGAATGAGCAAGATTCAAGGTGAAAGATGAAAAAATCAAAAACCCTAATAGAGTGTTTGTTTTTGCCATACACAAGAGAGGGGAGAGAGGGAGAGAGATATGGTAATTTGTTATTCTGATTATTTAGAGATAAATGAGTATCTTTTACTAATAAATCAAATCACAAAATCCTTCTCCAAGCCCTATCATGGCCGGCCCTCTAATGGGCTCAAATGGGCTCTCCATTTGATTTTCTAGTCCAATGTAATAAGTCCATTAGTTATTCATTAGAAGCCCAATAGCTGTTCCTGGTTACTTACGGTTATTTATATATCGTAAATACAATAAACACGACATATAAAGTGGCACCTCAGTGTATATGTGTGTGACCCCATAGGCTCACATATGTCTAGCCATATAATTAGTAATTATGACACGAGCATATCCCAACAGGTATGTCATAGCGAACTCCCCATGTAATGGAGATATTATACATTGCAGCAACGAAGTATAAAAAGCTATAGGAATAATATCATCCACATATATTAGCAAGTAAGCATTGTCAAGCCCCCTGTGAAAGATGAAAAGAGGCAAGTTGGTTTTGCTGATGGAAACCGGCTCGAATGGCATAGCTAGAAAACCTCTAAAACCAGGCTCGGTGGGCCTACTTAAGGCCATAAAGGGACTTCTTCAGAAGGCATACGTAATACGGGTGAGCGGAATCAGTAAAACTGGGTAGCTGATGTATGTAAACGGTCTCTGTGAGATGGTCGTAAAGAAATGTGTTCTTCACATCTAACCGAAGAATAGGCCACTGTTGGGAGACTTTAAGGCTAAGAATAGTATGTATCATAGAAGGTTCAAAAACAGGGCTAAATGTCTCATCGCAGTCGATGACTTGCTGTTGATTAGCGCCATTTGCAGCTAGACCGGCTTTATATCGGCTTAAGGACCTATCCGCATTATATTTAGGCTTATATATACAACATGGAATGTTGACATTTGATGGGCGAGGAACAAGGACCCAAGTGTTATTATCAATGAGAACTTTATATTCGTCATACATAGCCTGTTTCCATTTGGATCTTGCAGGTGATGGAAAGGAGACTTGGGGACAGAAGACGATGTGGTAACATGGAAATTGTATTTTGGATTAGCTTTAACAGTTCCGACTTTATAATGCATGACCATGGGGTGTTGCGAGTTGGATGGATGTGGTGTCGGTGGGGTTGGTGGCGTTTGTGGTGATGATGTTGGTGGAGTTAGAGGTGTAGGTATTGGTGTTGCTTGTGGTGCTGTCTGTTGGATATGGTTAGGTGTAGTGAGGTAAAAAACAATGGGTGAGGTGTCAAGATTATTATCTAAGAATTGATAGGGGGTCGAGTGGGAGTCATGGAACCGAAAGGAAAGACAAATTCGTCAAGTATGACATGACGGGAAGATGATTTTGTTGCTGTTCTAATCAATGCACCGATAACCATGATGGTTGGATGGGTACCCGAGAAAGATAGATGGTGTGGTGGGAGGGACAAATTTCTAAGGTGGAAAGGTGTAAGGATAACAAAGGCATCCAAGCATATGAAGATGGGAGTAGAAAGTTGGTGTATTAAATAATTTTGTGTAACAGATGTCATTGTTTATAGATGTGGAAGGGAGGATATTAAGTAGGTAAGTAGCGGCCAAAAGAGCTTCGACCCAATATTCAGGAGGAAGAAGGCTTGAATAGAAGTGAACGCAAAACGTTATTGATGTTACGGATCATGCGTTAAGTTTTTCCATTTTGTTGGGATGCGTGTGGGGATGAGAAATAACATTACAAAAAATAGGTGAATTCTCCACACTTATTTCGCCACGGTATGGTCAATCGTAGACTCTTTTTTTATATATCAGATCAAAATTTTGCTACATTTACAGGTGTCACAAATATTTTAAAATAATCCACATATATAAGTGTGTACAATTACAACAAAGCTACACTTATAGGTGTCACAAATGTTTTCACACTTTTAATTATAAACATCTTTTGCAATTTTTCCACACTTGTAGGTGTGGACATTCAATGAATGTTTCCACGCTTTTAACCATAGACATTTGGATAATATCTCCACACTTATATATGTAGAAAAATTTGTCACACTATTATTACCACACATTAGTAAGTGTGGACTCTATAATTTTATACATTTTTAACTGTGGATATTTGACCTTTACAATGTGGAGAATTTAAATAGTTTTTTGTAATGGAAAGTAAATGCCATGTGTGGTTAATAATTCCTTCAGGGAGATGTTGTCAAATTCCTCACCATTCTCACATTGTAAGGATTTGATTTCACGACTGATCATTGAGTGTTGAGAAGTGCATGCAAGTGCACAAAATTTGATTGGGCATCAGATTTTCTGTGAAGTGGGTAGACCCGAAAGGAACTGAGAATAGTGGTATAAGAAAATGACATAGTATTTGAACCCACTCTTAATGGGGACAGGAGATATATATAATGCCAAAGGGAGATGTGACGAAACAGGAAGATCGCTGGAAAGATAATTTGTTTGTCTCTGATAAGAACCAAACCGATAATAAGATGAAAAGAATAAAATAACAAGATAGATGGTTTATTTTAATGAGATAGCCAACCCCCCAATGGTCTATATTAATGAGATAAACCAACCCTCGATATTGATAACCAAATCAATAATTCATATCAATCAACATAATAAAAATTACAATCTTAATGCCCTGTTTATAACAGAGGATATCCTACAGCTACCCTAATACCCTATCTTTCTCATCAAGCAATACAATAAAATGAAACTAACTTAAGTAATAATAAATAAATACTAATTAATAATAAGGGGTCGTATCAATACTTCCGCCCCAAAAAACACCTTGTCCTCAAGGTGTTGCTTTAAAAATTCGCCTCAAGTAATTCCGATACTCGATGCTCTTCTTTGAGTAGAACCGGTTCTTGTTTCAACCGAACATTAGTCCAAAGATGTCCCAGACAGATCTTACATCCCAACTTCAATGTTATAATCTGCCATATCAACAACTTATAATGTTCCGCTTGATTTTTCTTTCGAGCAGAACTTTGCTCAACAGGTGCAATAGAGAATTCGTTCTTGTTAATCTTCCCATCTGATTCGAGCACCATATGAGGCTCATCCAAGTCATTGATTAACTTCTGCCCTAAATCTTCTTTCGCTTCCAAAATTGGCCACGTAAAATCGTCTTTCTCCATGGCTGATGTAACCATAAGCTCCTCCAAATTACCACCATCTTCACTACTTTTTCCAGTTGTCAAACATTTGGATGAATCCTCGACAAACTAAATTCCTACCATGTTGTTATTTTGGTTACTTTAATTCCCTGATCTCACCTTCATTAATTCCCGTCTTTCAACAAGTTTTTCTTTGATCTCCCATATATGTATCTCCATATTTTGCTACACAATTGCTGTAAAACCCTAAATTCTGAATCCCTAATTTTCCGTCTAATTTGAAATTTTAACCTAATTTATTATATGATTATGAAATAAATTAAACTATATAATTATCACATTTAAATCTAAATTAAACTATATGTTATAAATCTAAAATGAACATAATTAACCTAAGCTAACCTTTATTAAGTTATTTGTTCCCTAATTATACCTATACAATATTTAGCTAGTGTGTACAAATCTAAATTCTAAAAGCTGGAATTCGACATAATAAGAAAAATAAAAAGATAAGAAAAAACTATTAATATATTATGGTAATATTCCTAACTAATATAGAAGATATGTCTTACCTATTCTTTTGTCCACAAGATATATACGATTTGTACTCTATAATAATCTACGGTTTCCTAATCTTTAAAACACGCTACTTCCATTCTCCTTAAACCATATATTATTCTTTCCATTCTCTCCTTACACCGAATCAAAAACAACTAGGAAGCAATACACAAAAACTCACTCGTTTGCTGCTAAGATTAAGAGGAAGTGATAGCAAGTTGGTGTCGATTTTGTTGCAGCCTTGGTGTAGTATCGATCCGTGTACCTTACTCTCTTTAGTCTCCTTTGTCTCGGCATCACTAAGGTACCCGTGAATTCTTTTGTCATTTACTCTATGCGACACACATGAACAAGTTTTAGACAAGCTCACCTAATCGTTAATATAAGTCACATGTAATCACAAGGATTTACGCTGTATGTGGTTTGTTTTGTGTTGCGTGTGTGTAACACTTTAGTGTCGATTCTGGTCCAGCTCTTGTCGACCTAACAAACGAAGTATATGCCCTAGAAATTGTCATTTAGACACACTTAATACACGACCTAAAATATGGAGGGCCTAGAAGAAAAATGTGAACGAGGGCTGTTAGTTTGAACGAGGAGTGTAGGCTGGTTTATGAATGATTGCATGCTTCCTTTTAATATCGATCATGCCTCATTATTCTTGGCGTTATGTGTGTGTGTCTTGCGTCAATCTAATAGGTTATAAAGCATGTGGCGATCTATGTCTAAAACTTGTCTATAAATGATATAGAGACCAATTAGAGGAGGTCAATCTCCTAAGATAAATAGCTAATTGAATTAGAAACTATCCAAGAATAAAAGATGTAGATTAAGGCTTTTCTGTCTAACTAAAACCATTTGTTGTCACGCTAAATCGATCTCGCATTTGCGTCCTTGTTTTAGTCTCGATCTATCATTTCGTCTAGAGAATATCTTGTGCTTCATATCGCATACATAGTATATGAAGGAGTTGAAATTGACATCGGGTCTCGGTAACACACTGTGTTGAGCGATACATATGAGGAAGAAATTTTGCATGTGCTAAAATGATATCACAGTAAGATCATTATTAAATTAAAAATGAGGTTTATATATGTAGCCTATGGGAATCGAGTAGCTATTTTGGGTTGAGTTTGGGGTCGTGTCTTGCACGTATGCATGCATGAAATTAGAGTCAATCATGCCAAGTTTGTGTGTATGTTTGTGTCTTTCCCTCATTATATTTAGAACATGTCTATGAAACAAGATTTAAAAGAACAGGCTTGTGAATCGATCTAGCGTTGTTAACCATGTATGTTAATATTTTTCGTTTGTATGGGACATTCTAGGGTGTGTGTCTCGGTATGATTTAATACCGAGAGTGAGGTTGTGTAGTCTCGAGTTCAGTCTTGTGTAATTCCGAAAATGGTTATTAATGATTTTCCGAAATAGAGTCTCACAAGTTGGGGAAGTTGGGGTTGTGTGTATTGTTCCGAGAATGTTTTGTTCCTAATTCGATATTCCATAAATTCTAAATTGGTAAACATTAATTCAAGATACTTTTAAAACCTATGTATAAATGCTTATGAAAACCAAATTTCACGTGTGAAACCCTAAACTTATTAATAAGTAACTTTGAGTATTTAAAATCAGTTATGACATTAGATGTACTTATAAATGGACTTATAAATGTTAAATGAACCCTAATCCGTGTAGATTCATTGAAGGAGGTGTGACGTTGTTTCTTTGTGTTCACTTTTCTGTTTGCTTCTAGTTCATTTGCTAAGGTACGGATATTCTACCCTTTCTCAGTAAGGGTTTCACATTGACTCTTAAATCCTTGACTTTATTTCTTTCATTATGATAGTCGTTGGTGATTTCTATTTGATATGATTTCTTATGATATGATATTTAGTTCTATGTCATTTAATATGGCATTCATTTCAGTTAATATTATTTTGTTTAAATATACTGTAAGTAATTCGTCATGATGTGATATCTTTTTTATTCTGTTACCCGAGCTAACTAGTCATGGAGGTACCATGTCCATGTCATTGAGGCACCAATGGCATGACATTATCTGTGGCGGTTTGATTGGTCCACGGCGTTCCCTTGTGATATGTATATAATTATTGAGCTCGTGCACTTATTTGCTATTTTGAAACGCCAATATATTTGTCAGAGTACAGGTGTATGGTGGTGTAGGTATAATGTTGTTTTGCAAGGAGCGTATGGATGCATCCTAGGTTTGATTTGTGATATGATTATGTTATGGCTTTGTAGTGAATGGTTGTGTGTGCCATACATCCCATGTCACTTTTGGGAGGTCACGTTTCCATTTGTTATGTTATGATATGATTATTTGATAGAAGCAAAGGGGAGCTCGTGGATAATTTCTTATGATTCGTTGCCTTCATTACCTTTCACTTAATTTATTATTTGTTTGATTCTCATGACTTGTGATATCTTGTTCGGCAGATTCTTTTTTATTTCATTTCATATAATTATTTATATTTAGTTCATTATTCGTTTATATCCGTTCACTGGGATTTTTAAGCTCAGCCGCATTTTCTTTCCTCTGTGGCAGGTATTCAAGCGGGATGCTGGGATTTGAATGATGAGAGTAGGAGCTTTTAGAGGACCAGCCCAACCTTAGTTTCCCTATCTTTTGGAATTAGTTTATGACTTATGTCTTGGTTATTTCATTTCATTTTAGAGTTGGATTTGATTTGTATTTCTTTGGAAGTCATTTTGTGTCATGACTTGTATTTATTTATTTAAGTCTTCCGCTTGCGTTTATTATGTTCTGATTAACACCATAATGTGACATTTTGACCCTTGTCGGTTGGGGTGTTACAATTATGATATCAGAGACAGGCTACGCCCTGTAGAGCTTAGGTTATGACCTGTGAGGATTGGGTAGACATTAGGCTTCCTTTTGCTTTAACCATTTCCTTTCACACTTTGATCTTAACCTCTGATTTGTCTTCGTTTCATCTATTGATCTTTTTTTAGATGGTGACCACACGTGCTACTACCCCACCTGGAGGTGATGCTGATGCTTTTAATGCGGCTGTTGCTGCGGCCGGTTAAGCCTTGTTACCGGATCTCACCGCCAGGATCACTGACGAGATTCGTCAGACAGGGACTTCTGGTGGTACTGGTGGCGATGATCCGCTCACCATGCATGTTTGGTTGGAGAAGTTTATGAAGCAGAAACCTCAATTGTTTAGCTCTGCCACTACTCCAGTTGAAGCTGAAAACTGGATTGCCCATATTGAGAAGATTTTTGAGGTATTGCGATGTGCAGATGAGTTTAAGGCTAGGCCGGCTAGCTATAAGCTAGAAGGTGATGCCTTCAGTTGGTGGAAGGCTCACAAGCAGGCTAAGGGAGGGGATGGATATGTGGTCACATTGTCATGGAATGACTTCCGCGACCTTTTCTTTTTGCAGCATTTTCCGAGGTCCAAACAACAGAAGTATGAGAGAGAGTATCACACTATTTGTCAGAAAGAGAATGAAACTAGTGGTGAATTCAAGAAGAGGTTCCTAAGGTTAGCTGGGTTTTTGGGGACTAAGGCTGGTACTCATGAAGAACAGGCAAAGCATTTTAAATGGGCGTTAAATGATTGGATTCTAGATGATATTGTGAACACTGAGTTCACGGATGTTGTGCATGTTGGGAATGCAGCTCGAAACATCGAGATTCTATGTGAGAGGTCTAGGGATAACAAGAGGAATAGGGACGGGGACAGGATACGACCAGCTGAAGTGAGTTCTCGGAAGGGGTATGAGCAGAGGAGTTATGATCAACGTGGTTCAGATAGATGGGGTGTGTACGAGCAGAGGAGTTATGATTGGCGTGGTTCGGATAGGCAGAGTGATTACTATCAGAGGTCCGGGCAAGATCTTAGTCGTCAGTCTAATCGTGTTACTAGATCATCTTATCAGAAGAAGTACCCCGACGAAACATCGTCTCCTCCATGTGATACATGTGGAAAGTTTCACTCAGGGAAGCCTTGTCATAAGGTTACTGGAGCGTGATTTTCATGTGGTTCGATGGAACATAAGGCTCGTGATTGTCCTAAGAATGGTGGAAGAGGAAAGTGAGTCCGCAGTTCGTGGTTTCTTTATTTCATTTTCATTTGTGCATGTATTATACCCATTCCATTATGCGTGTTGATACATTTTAATGACTAGCTTTATGCTTCTTGATTATTCGTATGTTTCTACTGTTTGTTTGAACGTTTGGAATTAATATATGAAGTTTCCTATCGTTATCTTTGTATTTTTTGATCACTGTATTTGTTTCGTATTCATGTTGTGCTTTATGCATCTCTTTTGAGAGGTTACACTATCATCCATTACATGTATGTTTCGTATCCGAGAAGATTTGTCATTTGTTGGTGAGCCTGAGGCTATTTTGGATCTTTAGGATCAGCTCATGAGGCCCAAACCTTTCCATTCATTAAAAGTCTTCGGGAGAATCATTCAGTTCATTTCGTGGCTTGGTACGTTTCCGTCTGATCTTTTTGCTTCAATTTCGTAGCCGAAATTCCCTTTTTAGAGGGGAAGAGTTGTAAAACCCTAAATTCTGAATCCCTAATTTTCTGTCTAATTCGAAATTTTAACCTAATTTATTATATGATTAAGAAATAAATTAAACTATGTAATTATCACATTTAAATATGAGTTAAACTATATGTTATAAATCTAAAATGAACATAATTAACCTAAGCTAACTTTTATTAAGTTATTTGTTCCCATACGTATACACGATTTAGCTAGTGTGTACAAATCTAAATTCTAAAAGCAGGAATTCGACATAATAAGAAAAATAAAAAGATAAGAACAAGCTATTAAATATTACGTAATATCCTAACTAAATAAAAGATATGTCTTACCTATTCTTTTGCCACAAGATATACGATTTGTACTCATAATAATCTACGGTTTCCTAATCTTTAAAACACGCTACTTCCATTCTCCTTAAACCATATATTATTCTCTCCATTCTCTCCTTACACCGAATCAAAAACAACCAGGAAGCAATACACAAAAACTCACTCGTTTTCTGCCAAGTTCAAGAGGAAGTGATAGCAAGTTGGTGTCAATTTTGTTGCAGCCTTGGTGTAGTATCAATCCGTGTACCTTACTCTCTTTAGTCTCCTTTGTCTCGGCATCACTAAGGTACCTGTGAATTCTTTTGTCATTTAGTCTATGCGACACACATGGACATGTTTTAGACAAGCTTACCTAATCGTTAATGTGGAAAACTAGAAGGGGGGGGTCGAATAGTTTTACCGGTTTTTAAATCATCTTAAAAATTTTGCTTTGAAAAACTTTGATTCGAGTCTTATGTGCAATCAATCAACACCAATATGAACAACACACTAAACTATCAAATTATAAGTAATGAAAGTAAAGAGAAGAGATGGAAAGATCAAACCGGGACAAAAGGATTTATAGTGGTTCGGCTACGAAGCTCTTCTTCGCCCTACTCTACTCCCCGAGTACCACACTCAAGAGTTTCAAGCACTATGTCAAAACCTCCCTTTAGCTAAGAAAACCGTACATGTCGCTTATCCTATTTCTGACACTTAGCTAGATGTCGAGTGCTAATCTTAGCTAGCACCAATCTACCACGATCTACTTGATCCTTTCTACTTCACACACTCAACACACAAGACTCAAGAGATCTCCAAGATCTCACAAGATCGCAATGATCAACTCTCTCTCGACTCAACCTACTCTATCAACTCTTGATCAACTTGATCAACACACTAGCTCAAAAGCTACAAGAGATATTCACTATCTCTATAAGATCACAATGATCTTTCCTCACAAACTCTCAAAAGAAAAATAATCTTGATGTATGCTATGATACAATCAAGAGTGTAACAAATGTTACAAGTGCTTCTACCTACAACTACAACTCTTGTATCTACTTGGATACCTTAAGTTCTTCTCTTGCACTTAAAGAGGAATGAAGAGGATCACTTGAATGGATGATTGGATCACTCTTAAATAAAAGAAGATCTAACTAAATGATCAAGAAGAAAAGATGTGATGAGAGTATCAAACTCAGAAAGTTTTGTGTGAAAAAGGATGCCTAAAATCTGTAAAGTGGGCTGGTATTTATAGGTAGAAAAAATCTGGCTGTTATAGGGACACGGTACCACTAAACCACACACGGTACCACTAAATTTAGTGGTACCGTGCCAGAAAAAAATGCCCCTCTTTTTGTCTTTTCTGGTGAAAATTTATTTGGGGAAGTTTGGAGCTGATTTTGGGGGGAAAATAGCTGTTATGTATTTTGAACTTATTTTTCCATTAAAACATTTCTTAATTATTCAAAAATAATTTGTAAAGTATATTTTTGAAAGAAATGTTTTGTCACATAAAAATATGATGTCTAAAACACAAATTCACTTCTTTGATCATTTGTCAAGTTGTAAATTTGTTCTAGAGTGATTTGCGTAGAAACGGGAACTTTCGATTAAAAACTTTTTTACGTTAATTTTAACGTAACGTGTTTTCACATTTTGTCATCCTCAAAACGTGAAGTTATCGAAAGATAGAAATAATGTTTAGAACATTATTTGCATCAACAATCTCCCCCTTTTTGATGATGATAAAACATAAACTCATTTTAGGTTAAAATTAGTTTTAACAAGTTTTTAATGAGTTTACTACCATTTCTCCCCCTTTTTGTCGAAGCAAAAAGGTTGCTAAGGCTCACCCTTGATGTATACTCCCCCTCGTTTGGAGGACACCAAGGAATCGAGCAATGATTCGTGCTACAAAACAAGGTTAGAGAGCAAATATACAAATTCTTACATGTAGCACATATGACAAATATCCAACCACAAAAAAAAAAAAAAAAAAAAAAAAAGGCAAAGTAGCCAAAAATAAACAACCACATAAAAGCCTATTCATTAATGAAAATAAATGTCATACATAGGTATGACTACATGACACACATAAAAAGAAACAACAAGAAGCATAAATGCTTAGTGACTAGAGGCAAGCTTCATTTCCAAGAGGGGTCCTAAAGGTTTATTGTTGAAAACTAAACAAGAACATGTTTAGTTTTGTAGGCTAGGAGGTGGTGGTGATGGTGACATGATTGGGGGTGGTGGTGGTGTCAAGAGATGCTCCACATAGGAGAACATGAAATGAATCTCATATCTCAAGGAGAAGATGAGGTTGCGGTTGTGGAGGCAACATAGGCAATTAGCACTATGTAAATCATAGGGATGAGGTTGGATAGGTTGACCCATGATTGGGGAAGGAGGTGGTGGTGAGTTTGTTGGTGATGGGGTTGGCATGGCATAATCCAATGGAGTGATGGGTGATAGGGTGTAGTCCATGGATGATGGCATGGTGTTGAGAGAGGGAGATGATGAAGATGTTGTGTAAGTAGAGGATGTTTTGGAGGGTGCATTAGGTGGTGATGGTGAGTTGGGAGTGGCTTGGGAAGGTGGTGTCATGACTTCATCATCTTTTGTAAGATCCACAAAGAGAGGTTTGGTGGGTGGTCTTACGGTTATCCTAGGTTTCTTTGAGATGTGAGTTGTGGATCCTTGAGTGGAAGACATGGTGTATGTGTGATGTGAGGTTGAAGATGAAGTGCAAGATAAGCTTGCAATGGGGAGGCCTTATATAGGCAAGTGTTGGGAAATTTGAATTAAAGGTGATGGGAGTGTCCTATGGTGTAGGAAGAGAATCTTGGGGTGTATGTGGGTTTGCAAAATTTGCAGGTTTAAGGTTTGAGGTTTAGGGATCTAGAGGAAACAGTGAAAATTCGTCAAACAAGGGCACGGTACCTCTAAATACCGCACGGTACCGTGGCCTATTTAACGGTACCGTGACACTGTAGTCATGAATTTTCCTGTGCAGGCTAGTTCTGGGCAGCTAGAGGGATGTTTTCTAGGGGAACTAGTTCCTGGAAATGATAGTGCCTCAACTCACTAAAGATTTATTTGCCTAATATGTCCAATATTAAGCTACTTCTAGCACATAAAGATTATCATGTAATTTGCCAAGATAATCATAATCATGCAAACATAAGGGAAAAAATAAACTATCATCCAAATATCACATAAAATATTCATGCAAGGTGATAGATCAATTTTCAAGCATGCAAGAAAACAAAGAGTATTAATCCCTAATATAAATTATCATAGATAAATCCTAATAGAGATGTTAATCCCCTCCTAACTACTTATGACTTGAGCTTTCTCCCATTTTCATCACACTCTCGTCTTGAGCATGCATCTCATTCTCATGATTTAAATCATCAAAGGGTGCATAGTGGGTGGAGGATTCGGAAATGAGAATAGATGAGACATATGACTCATTTAGGGGTTTCATGACGGGATCGAAGAGTGAGTATTGAGGACTACTAAGGTATGAGTGATAGTTTATGAGGTGTTGATAAAGAAGAGTTAGGAACATCCCATAGGGTATCAATTTAGTTTTGTTACCCTTGAGATGTACGATTCGCTTAGCGAAGAAGTAAGCGAGATTATGCGATTGTTGAGTTAGAAGATAGTAAATCATGTGAGCACAACACGCCGGAAGTTGCTCACGATTTCCTGTTAGACTACGAACATTTTCTCGCAAGATGACTGCCCAAGAAAGTAGTTCATGATGCACCTCATCCAAACGAATTTTCGTTGGATTTGGGTAAGAGTTGTACTTATGAGTACGAATGAGTTGGGTGAGTTCGGTTGGAGATGGTATGTAGGAACAATACGGACTATCCTCTTCACGATAGTTGAAGAGGGACTCAAGACACCAATCTTCGGTATAGGCACATTACCCATGATTGGGAATACGAAGAATTTGAGCAAATTGCTCAAGGGTTAAGACGAATTTGAAACTTCGGATCCAAAACCACAGTGACAGGGATTGATCCTCGTTACGTACGAGTTCAACTTGTCGAAAGAATTCTAACACAAAACGAGGACAAATGTGCTCGTTAATGTGGAGTAAGCAATCGAATCCTATAGCTCTAAATGAAGTGTTGATATCCCTGTGATGAACTAAGGATGGATCAACGACTCGACCTTCATGAAACCGACGAGTTTCAAGATTGACATAGGCACGAATGTGGTTACCGGGTGTTGTAGGTTCACGAGAGATTTCGGGTGTATAGGTATCGGTTAGAAGATTATCAAAATCATACTCATGAGACATTTTTGGCACCTATAAGATAATATAAGGAAAAATCAACATTGAGAATAGTTGCTTTGAGGACACGTGCCTAGTGTGTGCCTATATGCAAACTATGTGGAGGTGCGGTAATCTCGACTCTAGAACATAATGAGATTACCCAAACACTCCTAAATTCACTTTTGCTCAAACGAATACGTCAAAAAATACATATTAGTTATGTAATTCGATTAATATTCGTGAGATCATGTGTGCATGAGAAAAATGTTTTTAGTTTGTATCAACAATGCACGAAAACATTTTTCATGATCCTAATTTCGTGAAATTTTTCAAAAGCAATGGAATTGGGGTGTTTGGCCACTTTAAGATGTTAATGCCAAAATGCAATGATTTTTCTCAAAACTATTTTCTCAAATGAAAAATTTTGGACTAAAATGTACAAGTTTATGCAAATCCTAAGTTGAATATTATGCATTGGCTAACCCTAGTTCTAATTTCATAAAGAATCAATTGCAATTGAAAAACCCCAATTCAATTTTTATGCATGAACAAACCCTAGACTCAAAATTGAAGAAAAGTAGAGTTAAATGACATACAATTTATGTTGAAAAAGTGAAAGTGGTTGATAATCTTGAAAATCAATCCCTTGAGTATGATCTTGGAAAGGTGTAATTGAGTTTTGGGTTGTGAGGTTTGGTTTTGACAGCAATTGCAGAAGTTGGGAAGGTTTGGGATGTATAATGTGGGAAAGGAGGACTGAAATACGGGATGTATCAGATACACGATACCATTAAATTTAATGGTGCCGTGCCACTTTTGTGATCTGATGGGACGAAATTTCATCCCATTTTGATTTTTGATGAATAAGTCTCGCTGTTTTAGTGAGACTTTTTGACACGAGGAAAGAATTTATACCTAATAAATTCTTTTTACGAGGAGAACCTAGACTAGATGAAAGGAGATGACTTCAAAGAGTCATGAGACGAGACGCACGAGATGACTTCAATATTTCCAGTGAAATATATAAATAGTCATGAGATTTATGGAATATGTTCCATCATTCCTAGACCTAGACGAAGATAGCTGAAAGATTCTCGTTTGAGAGGTTTGGTTAGGATATCGGCGATATTGTCTTGAGAGGGAACTTTCTCAATAGAAATATTTCCTTTTTGAATGTTATCGCGAAGGAAGTGATGATGGATTTCGATGTGTTTAGTACGGGAGAGTTGAACGGGGTTTTTGCTCAAGTCAATAGCACCTTTATTATCACACATAATAGGGACATCATCTAGATGGATGTCATAGTCATTGAGGGCTTGTTTCATCCATAGTGCTTGTTGACATGCCTTTACGGCGCTTACGTACTCGGCTTCGGTCGTGGAGATAGCAAGAGCCGTTTATTTCTTGGAGAACCAAGAAGTTAGAAAAACAACCCATGAAGGTACAAACTCCACTCGTACTTTTTCGATCCACATAATCTCTCGCATGATCAGAGTCGGCGTAGACAATAGTTTCTGCACCGGTCCCCTTGGGATAGAATAATCCCAAGTGTATAGTGCCTTTAATGTATCGGAAGATACGCTTAACCGCTTCAAGATGAGAGGTTTTGGGATCATCTTGGAAGTGAGCACAAAGGCAGACACTAAACATGATGTCGGGCCTACTTGACGTGAGGTATAGTAAACTTCCTATCATACCTCTATACTTAGTGCTATCCACGGACTCACCTTCTTCATCTTTCGTGAGTTTAATTTCCTTGGACATGGGAGTTTTCATGGGCTTAGACTCTTCTAAACTAAATTTCTTAAGCATCTCCTTACTATACTTAGATTGATTAAAGAAGATACCATCTTCCATTTGCTTTATTTGTAAACCAAGGAAGAAATTTAATTCGCCCATCATGCTCATCTCAAACTCGTCACACATGATCTTAGAGAAATCATCGCACAGTTCTGGACAAGTTGAGCCAAATATAATGTCGTCAACATATATTTGAAAAATGATGAGATGTGAATTTGTTTCTTTGTGAAAAGTGTGTTATCAACCACTCTCATGGTATATTCATGTTCAATCAAGAATGCCTTCAGTCTATCGTACCAAGCTTTAGGAGCTTGTTTGAGACCATAAAGTGCTTTCTTGAGTTTATAAACATGATTCAGTTTCTCGAAATCAACGAATCCTGGAGGTTGTGCAACATATACCTCCTCGTTGATATAACCATTTAGGAATGCACTTTTAACATCCATTTGGTATAACTTAAAGTCTAAGGCGCAAGCATAGGCAAGGAGTATTCTAATAGACTCTAATCTAGCTACGGGTGCATAAGTTTCATCGTAGTCTATTCCTTCCTGTTGGTTATAGCCTTGTGCTACCAACCTTGCCTTATTCCTAGTTACGACGCCATTTTCGTCGAGTTTATTCCTAAACACCCACTTAGTTCCTATGATGGTTTGATTCTTAGGCGGAGGTACTAAATCCCAAACTTGGTTTGCGGTGAATTGATTAAGTTCCTTTTGCATGGCAACTACCCAGCTTTCATCCTTAATCGTTTCACCGACATTCTTAGGTTCTACGGTTGATATAAAACAAAAGAAATTACTTTTGTTTTGAGCTTGTGACCTAAGGGTTCTTTTGTTTAGGTTTCCTATGACATTTTCAATAGGATGGTTCTTGGATTCCTTAATGTTGACAACTTCATCAACTTCAACAATCTCATCCTCAATGTCATCTTCTAAGGGTTTCTTGCCATTAACCTTAATAGCTTCATCCTCATCTAAGTCATCATCCACCAAGGGTGATATCTTAGTTGGTGGAGGGCTTTCATCGAATGTCACGTTGAGTGATTCTTTGACTTTCATTGTTTTCTTATTTACAACAATGTAGGCTTTACTATTTTGGGAGTAACCTAGGAAAACACCTTCGTAAGACTTTGGGTCAAACTTGGTGAGGTAATCTTTAGTGTTGAGAATGAAGCACTTGCTTCCAAACACTCTAAAGTAATCAAGAGTAGGTTTTCTACCTTTCATGATTTCATATGGAGTTTTTCCTAAGATAGGTGTAATTAGAATCCTATTTAGAATGTAAGTTGAGGTGTCCACCGCATTACACCAAAACTTTTGCGGAATTGATTGTTCATTCAACATCGTTCTACTCATCTCTTGTAGAGTTTGATTTTTCCCCTCAACTACCCCATTTGATTGTGGAGTGCGTGGAGCCGAGAAATTGTGAGTAATACCATTAGCATCACAATATACTCCAAATTGCACTTCATTATCAAATTCCCGACCATGATCCATCCTAATAGAAACTATTGTACACCCTAATTGATATTGGACTTTCCTACTAAAGATTTCGAATTCCTCGAAAGCTTGTGTCTTATTCTTAAGAAATCTAGTCCAAGTATACCTAGAATAGTCATCAACTATTACTAAGGTGTAGTGATTTCCTCCGTAGCTCCGTACGGCGGATGGACCAAATAAGTCCATGTGAAGGAGTTCTAGGCATCTAGAGGTCGAGACCATATTCTTAGCTTTGTGACTAGAATGAGCTTGTTTTCCAATTTTACAAGCGTCACAAAAGTGTTTATCAAACTTAATCTTAGGTAAGTTTCTAACTAGTTCCTTAGACGCCAATGATTGTATTAAACGCATATTGGTGTGACCTAGTCTCCTATGCCATAGAGTGGAATTATCATCTATGGTTGCTAAGCAAATCTTATCCTTAGGCTTATTTCCTATTTTCATAACAAATAAGCCATTTCTCCTAACTCCTTTGCCTATGGTTTTACCATTCTTAATGATCTCACTACCCTCTTCGGAGAATATAACTCTACACTTATTATCTACCATTTAACTAATGCTAAGCAAGTTAAATCCTAAATTATCTACGTGCTCAACATCTTTAATAGTGAGGGAGTTTTGAGTAATCGTACCTTTGCCTATTATATTGCCCTTAAGTTTGCTACCGAAAGTGACATTACCTCCATTGTATGCCTTGTATGATGAGAATAGACTCCGGTTACCTGTCATATGATTAGTGCATCCACTATCCTTGACCCATTCGTCAGGCTCCAAGTCGATTCCCAAGCATATCTATTGAATAAGACAAACATTCAAACATTTGGTCCCCAATATCTCATGGGTCCAAAGTTGTTAGCATTAAACATCCCATGCATTAGTTGCATTTGGTTAGGATGTTGAAACGGAGGACAAATTTCCCATGGTAAGTAACTCTGTAGTTGACGGTTATTCCAAGTTACAGGATAGTTACTTGGATAACTTTGTCTTCTGGAGTTACCTCTCGGTAGAGGAGTTCTTGACCGAGGTTTAGGAACATTTGCTTTTCTAGGTGGAGGAGTCTTTGACCTAGTGTCGGGTTTTACAAAGCCTACCCTGGGGTTTGATAAAGGTTTGTAAAACCTTTTGACTTCCTTTATACTAGCAATAGGTACTTTGGTACCATTTACAACTATGTGACTTGGTTTAGGACTTGAATTATTTTTCAAATTCGACTCAATTCTGTCTCCAGCACCAGACGGTACCACGGTACCATTAAATTTAATGGTACCGTCTGTACCTTTAGTGGTACCGCCCATGGTTTTGACAGAACTTGTAGGTTTGACAAATTTTGCTTGTTTAGTTTTACTTGTCGAAGCATTATTTGTTTCCTTTTCAAACCTAATGATCCTAAATGCATTTTCTTTGAGTTTTTCATTTTCTACTCTAAGACTTATGCATGACTTACATCCTAAGTCTACCTCTTTATTTTTCTCAAGTCTTTTGACTTGATCCTTCAATTCTAAAACTTGCACTTCGAGTTCTTTCAATTTTGATTTTAGTGTTTTGTTTCTACCTAAAATCTTAGAACTTACTTCGCATAGTTTATTATATTCGTCATGTAATCTATTGTCATCTATTGAAGAATTATCATTACTATAATAAGAAGAGTCGGAATGTACCTCGTTTGAAGCCTGAGCATTAGGCATGTTTCATCGTTGGGCTTCTTCTCTTCTTCTTCACCACTATCACTCCAAGAGCCTCCTATGAAATCTCTTTGGTTGTTGGATTTTGGTGGTTTAGGACATTCTCCTATGAGGTGATTAGGATCTCCGCATCTAAAGCATTTCCTATCACTCGTCCCTTTCTTTTCATCTCGGTTCTTTTGGAATGACCTCTTTTCATTGCGAGGTTGTCTAGGAAATCTACCTTTTCTCCTAAGGAACTTATTAAAGTTTCTAACGGCTAGCGCATACTCTTCATCTTCACTATCGGAACTCGAACATTCCTCATCACTAGACTCCTTCTTGGCTTTCAATGCTAGAGATCTAACTCTCTCGCTTTTGCCTTTAACTATATCAGAGTCTTTCTTGATTATCATCTCGTGAACTTTCAAGTCTCCTATTAGTTCATTGAGTGATAATGTCGCCAAGTCCTTTGACTCTTCAATGGCGGCGACCTTTGCTCTCCATTTAGGATGTAGAGCCCTAAGGAACTTCCTAACATAATTCTTGCTAGAGTAACCTTCATCAAGAGCTTTAAGACTTGTGATAATAGTATTAAATCTAGCAAAAGCATTATCTATTGATTCATCTTCCGAAACGGAAAATTGTTCATATTGTTGAACAAGAAGATCTATCTTGTTCTCTTTGACTTGATTATTACCTTGGTGAGTGACTAACAAAGTTTTCCAAATATCTTTTGCCGTATTACACATGAAAATTCTTTCAAATTCCTTTTTAGGCAAAGCATTGTGAATCATCATTTTAGCCTCATTATTTTTGGCTAGTTTTCTTTTAAGTTCATCACTTTGTTTGTCATAAGGAAATATTTCACCCTTTCTAGTTTCCGGATTCTTTTGAATCGGTTGAAAGTCACCCTCGGTAATAACATGCCAAAGATCAATGTCTTTTGATTTGACAGACGTTTCGAATCTTGTTTTCCAATAGATAAAACAATCGGTTTCAAAAAGTGGTGGTCTTTGCCTAGATTGCCCTTCTAGATATTTGTCGGAATCCATTGATCAATTCAAGTTTTAAAATACAATTTACTTTAAAATCTTGACTGACGTGACTTCTGATACCAATTGTGGAAAACTAGAAGGGGGGGTTGAATAGTTTTACCGGTTTTTAAATCATCTTAAAAATTTTGCTTTGAAAAACTTTGATTCGAGTCTTATGTGCAATCAGTCAACACCAATATGAACAACATACTAAACTAACAAATTATAAGTAATGAAAGTAAAGAGAAGAGATGGAAAGATCAAACCGGGACAAAAGGATTTATAGTGGTTCGGCTACGAAGCTCTTCTTCGCCCTACTCCACTCCCCGAGTACCACACTCGAGAGTTTCAAGCACTATGTCAACAACCTCCCTTTAGGCGGAGAAAACCGTACACGTCGCTTATCCTTATTCCGAAACTAAGCTAGATCTCGAGTGCTAATCTTAGCTAGCACCAATCTACTACGATCTACTTGATCTTTTCTACTTCACACACTCAACATACAAGACTCAAGAGATCTCCAAGATCTCACAAGATCGCAATGACCAACTCTCTCTCGACTCAACCTACTCTATCAACTCTTGATCAACTTGATCAACACACTAGCTCAAAGGTTACAAGAGATATTCACTATCTCTATAAGATCACAATGATCTTTCCTCACAAACTCTCAAAAGAAAAATAATCTTGACGTATGCTATGAAACAATCAAGAGTGTAACAAATGTTACAAGTGCTTCTACCTACAACTACAACTCTTGTATCTACTTGGATACCTTGATTTCTTCTCTTCCACTTGAAGAGGAATGAAGAGGATCACTTGAATGGATGATTGGATGACTCTTAAACAAAAGAAGACCTAACTAAATAATCAAGAAGAAAAGATGTGATGAGAGTATCAAACTCAGAAAGTTTTGTGTGAAAAAGGATGCCCAAAATCTGTAAAGTGGGCTTGTATTTATAGGCAGAAAAAATTTGGCCGTTATAGGGACACGGTACCACTAAAGCACACACGGTACTACTAAATTTAGTGGTACCGTGCCAGACAATAACGCTCCTCTTTTTGTCTTTTCTGGTGAAAACTTATTTGGGGAAGTTTGGAGTTGATTTGGGGGGGGGGGGAATAGCTGTTATGTATTTTGAACTTATTTTTCCATTAAAACATTTCTTAATTATTCAAAAATAATTTGTAAAGTATATTGTATTGCAAGTCGATTTTGAAAGTCGAGGCTTCCATTTTCTCCATGAGTTTAGAGGTATCGGAACTTTCAGCAAAAGCAACGGTTTTTCTTAAGGGTTTGGTTTTGGAATCTTTTGACCAATCAAATTTGAGGAGTACTCGGTCTTCGAGTAGTTGATGTGCCTCGTTAGGGGTCTTATAGAGAAAAATTCCTCCAGCATCAAGGATTCCTTGAGATATTTCATCAAGTCCATGGTAGAAGATTTGGATAATGGTTCCTCGTCCTAAACCATGTCCATGACAACTACGAAGCAAATCTTTCATACGAAGCCAAGCTTCGACGAGTGATTCGTTAGGATTTTGTGTGAAAGCACGAATTTCTCCCATGAGTCGGTCAAACATGGCAGGTGGAAAGAATCGGCTTACAAAAGCTTACCTTATCTCCTCCCAAGTATTGATAGTTCCTGGGGTTAATTCGTTGCACCACACTTTTGCATCTCCGGCAAGTGATGATGGAAAAAGTTTGAGTTTAATGGCATTGACATCGGTGTCGCCATATTGGAACATGCCACAAATTTCGATGAATTCGGCAATGTGTTTATGCGGATCGGCCCGCGAACGGCCATCGAATTGGCGGTCTTTGATCATAGAAAGATGGTGACCTTTCACGGTGAAATTGTCACCAAGGTTAACAGCAACAATAGCAGCTCCAAGAATGGGTGCTACGACTCGATTAGTGGCCCACATGGGTTGATCGTCAGCCATGGGAAAAGCTTGATCAGTGAATGGGTTATAAACGACTTTGGCTTCGAAAAGGTTATCAAATGGTTGGTTTGGTACTCTTGGTACACGGGTGGTTAATGGAACAAAAGGTGTTCTTCTTCTTGGTCTTCGGATTAAACGTTCGGGATCTGAAAGAGGTGAAATTGGTTCTATTCCAGTAGAGCGAGTGTTCATACAATTCCCAAGAGAATCGAGGCAATGTCTAAACACACGAGCAAAGAATGAAATCAGTTTGGAAAATCAGACTTGGCTAACCGATCGGATGGCAAGGTGTGCCGATCGGATAAATGTCTCGGTAAAAATTGATTATTGGGGAACCGATCGGATGGGAGTCTAACCGATCGGATGGTTGGCTCGGATTTTTTTTCTTTTTCAAAAACGAACTTGGTAAGAGATGGACTTCTAAAACTTACAGAAACACAATCAAAATCCCCGGCAGCGGCGCCAAAAACTTGATGTGTTACGTGTGTGTACAAGTTTTAAATTTATAAGGGGTGAATTACCGAATCTATAAATAACACATACGAGCAAGTGAACTCGTCCGTTTTAGAAAGATTATGATGGTAAGTCGGGATCGTTCGCAGGGATTTGTGAGTGAATCGAGTTGTAAGTATAAAAGCTACTAAAAGTAAATCTAAAAAACAAGCAATAATGATAATATGACAACTCAAATGATTAAAACTAAACTTGCTTAGACTAGTTTACTACTCTTGATAAGCATGATTGTGATAACTTTTGTTAACATGTTGGTTATGATAATTAGTTGGTGAACTAGTCTATTGTTCTTACAAGTTAAACCTTCGTCAAGATTTTAGTTTATAAAAACAAGCATTAAGTTTAACCAATCAATTCAAGATCAATTCAAGTTTCATAAGTTTGGATTAACAAACTTAAATACAAAAATAATCTTTTGTTTTATCAAATAAGTTTAGGAAATGGTCAATACAAAAGGTAACCGATCATAGACAAAAAGGTTACAATTGATTGTAAAC
Source organism: Artemisia tridentata subsp. tridentata (assembly GCA_021014915.2). Classification (NCBI taxonomy): domain Eukaryota; kingdom Viridiplantae; phylum Streptophyta; class Magnoliopsida; order Asterales; family Asteraceae; genus Artemisia; species Artemisia tridentata. The sequence continues at coordinate 251,004,628 of CP139506.1, read as the reverse complement.
TACTAATCTTTCGACCTATGAGGTGGTTTTCAATCAATCCAATTTGATAGACAAAAGCATTCTTATTACAACCATAATTAAGTTTCTTTGTTTAACCAAGAATAATGGTTAAAAACAATCATTCATAGACAAATGATTATAACTAGTTGAATAACAATAAACCTTTTGACCTTTAGAATTACTAAAAACTAGTCAAACTTGATTAACAAATGTCACTATGAAAATTAAGCACAATTGGATCTTAGAATTAACTTGAAATTGAATTAAAACATGTTATCACAATCATACGCAAATCATTAAGTAATATACATCCTCTAAGCAAGTACACAAAGGCACTAGCCACTCATAGCAAACATGAACATAAACTCAGAATTTTGAACATTAGAAATCATGATTAAAAGTCTTACAATGATTGGAATGAGATTACAAATGATTAGGTAATAATAGCCAAAGTATTGGTGTTGACTTCTTGAGAGTTTGACTTCCAAATGTTGACTTCTTGGCCCTCTAAAGTTTCCTGGACTTCTACTTTTGAGAGTGATTTATGATTAGAGATAGTTATGTAATAGTTGTATCTTAGTTGTTTCTTAGTTGTTTCTTCAAATGATTTCCAAAGGCTCTATTTATACTCATCTCATGGCCTAGGGTGTTAAATGCTGCAACTTGGCCTCCAAGTAGCTTAGAAGGACCTAGAATACCAAATAGAATAGCCTAGAATTTAACCCAAGTGCAGATTTGAGAAAAGTACGAGGGCTCCATCCGATCGGATACAGGTTGTGTTTGATCGGATGGTCTTGATCATCATCTCCATCCGAATCGGTTGCTGGTTGCATCCGATCGGATGGAGTTGTCCTGTAGACACAAACTTGGTCTTTTGATGTTTGGCTTGTATCTTTCTCATAGCTCTTGGTTCTTTGTCCAAACTCGATCTTTCCTTTTTCTTGGAACTTGGAATCATGAATACTTGGATCTTCATTCTATGAAATTCCTTTTCGGAGTGGATCTTGACATGGGAATCTTCGTGCAATCGTAAGTCCTTGTTTCCTGCATCAATCTTTCACTTTTTCTTCCTTTTTCCTGTACTTGGCTACATATACTTTGCAAACATACTTTGGTGTGATTAAGTAACAAAATTATATAAATATAACCAAATAACATATACAAAAAGCACGAATAACGCTACTAAAAACATGTACAATTTGAGCGTTATCAATATCCTATCTTGAAGATTTAGAAGCTATTGATGGAGGATATGTTGCTTTTGGGAGTAATCCCAAAGGAGGGAAAATCACTGGTAATGGTACTATAAAGACTGGTAAATTAGATTTTGATAATGTGTACTTTTTCAAAGAGCTTAAGTTCAATCTCTTTAGTGTCTCTCAAATGTGTGACAAAAAGAATAGTGTTCTTTTCACTGATACTGAATTTATTATCTTATCTTCTGACTTTAAGTTGACTGATGAAAGTCATGTTCTACTTAAAGTTCCTAGAACAGACAACATATACAATGTTGATTTAAAGAATATGGTTTCCAAAAGAGGTTTGACTTGTCTCTTTGCAAAGGCCACTTCAGATGAATATAAGCTTTGGCATAGAAGACTTGGTCATTTAAATTTCAAAACAATGAATAAATTGGTTAAGGGAAACCTTGTAAGAGGTTTACCTTAAAAAAATTTTGAAAATTCTAAAATCTGTGTTGCTTGTCAGAAGGGAAAACAACATAGAGCTTCTTGTAAGGCCAAAGTAGTGAACTCTATTAGTCAGCCATTACATATGTTGCACATGGATTTATTTGGACCAACATTTGTAAAGAGTTTAATGAAAAAGAAGTATTGCCTAGTTGTCACAGATGATTTTAGTAGGTTTACTTGGGTGTTCTTTTTAGCAACTAAGGATGAAACAAGTAGCATTCTTAAGGCTTTCATAACCAAGGTAGAAAACCTAGTTAATCATAAGGTTAAAGTGATAAGATGTGACAATGGAACTGAGTTCAAGAATAGGGAAATGAACCAGTTTTGTGAGATGAAAGGTATTGAGAGACAGTATAGTGTAGCTAGAACTCCTCAGCAAAATAGAGTTGCTGAGAGAAGGAATGGGACACTTATTGAGGCTCTAGAACAATGTTAGCTGATTCTAAATTACCTACTACACTGGTACAGAAAGTGGCTTTCGTCACACCAAAAATGTGTGACGATATACATATAGTCACACACGTTTTTTGGGTGTGTGTCACGAAAGCTCGCGCCACCGTAGGTAGAATATGGTCATATTGTTTAGTTTGTGGCCGTTTTCATTGAAAAAGAGTTACCAAAACCCGAATATGTGTGACAAATTAGGCACAAGTTGTGTTGGATTAATCAGTATGTGTGACTATTTCCCGTCCTATGGCCACCTGAATATATAATAAATGTGATGTTTGTGATGATTTAGTCACACAACGTGTGTTGTTTTTATCGAGTTAGTCACATACAATTTAAAAAATAGTGGCCAAAAGTGTTAATAAGTGTGACCATATGTTGTTTAAAGTGAAGAAATGTGTATTTTGTGTGACTATTGATCATCCAATGGCCACATGAATGTTATGTTTGTGTGGCCTTTTGTAATATTTAGTCACACAAAGCATGTTTGTTTTGGGTATTTAGTCACATACAATTAAGCAAAAAGTGGCCAAAAGTGTTAATAAGTGTGACCATATGCTGTTTAAAGTGAAGAAATGTGTATTTTGTGTGACTATTGATCATCCAATGGTCACATGAATTTTTAGTTTGTGTGGCATTTTGTAATATTTAGTCACACAAAGCATGTTTGTTTTGGGTATTTAGTCACATACAATTAAGCATAAAGTGGCCAAAAGTGTTAATAAGTGTGACCATATGCTATTTAAACTGAAGAAATGTGTATTTTGTGTGACTATTGATCATCCAATGGTCACATGAATTTTTAGTTTGTGTGGCCTTTTGCAATATTTAGTCACACAAAACATGTTTGTTTTGGGTATTTAGTCACATACAAAAAAGCATAAAGTGGTCAAAAGTGTTAATAAGTGTGACCATATGTTGTTTAAAGTGAAGAAATGTGTATTTTGTGTGACTATTGATCATTCAATGGTCACATGAATTTTTAGTTTGTGTGGCCTTTTGTAATATTTAGTCACACAAAGCATGTTTGTTTTGGGTATTTAGTCACATACAAAAAAGCAGAAAGTGGCCAAAAGTGTTAATAAGTGTGACCATATGCTGTTTAAAGTGAAGAAATGTGTATTTTGTATGACTATTGATCATCCAATGGCCACTTGAATTTTATGTTTGTGTGGCCTTTTGTAATATTTAGTCACACAAAGCATGTTTGTTTTGGGTATTTAGTCACATACAATTAAGCATAAAGTGACCAAAAGTGTTAATAAGTGTGACCATATGCTGTTTAAAGTGAAGAAATGTGTATTTTGCGTGACTATTGTTCATCCAATGGTCACATGAATTTTTAGTTTGTGTGGCATTTTGTAATATTTATTCACACATCGAATTAAACAAAGAGTGACCAATAATGTTGATAAGCGTGACCATATTATGTGACTGCATCTTTTAGTCACAGGGTTGCTACCGCTATTACTAAGTTAGTACTGTTGGAGCATAGTTGCCACTGCTAGTACTAAGTTAGTCCTATTGAAGCAGAGTTACTACTGCTAGTACTATGCTAGTGCTGCTATATATATATATATATATATATATATATATATATATATATATATATATATATATATATATATATATATATATATATATATATATATATATATAACATAATTAGAAACAACAAGAAATTTCAAATTGAATTAAACTCGAATGTATATAACTGAACAGAATATACAATTGTAATGTCGTACTTAATTAATCAAATTCTCAAGTACCATAATCTAAAGACTTTTGAATCTTCGGCGGCTTAGCAGCTTGTTGCTTTAAGTCGTTAACAGATACATATTTTTTCTTAGATGGTACTGGTGGTCCACATTTAGTCACAGGGTTTGTTGGTGTAACCTGTAGTAAACAAAAGACGCTTCTATCAAACATTGAATTAAATATGAAGAATTATATATATGTTGGTTGAAAAAACACATGTATTGATGTTTTATACTATTATGAATTAAGCTACCACTAATTACCTACTAATTACCTACTAGATCTAGAGAGAGAAAGCTAGAGAGAGAAAGAGATGGAAGGGAGATGATTAACACAATAATATCAAATGATTAGAATTCATCAACCAACACCCTTCCCTTGAATGGGAGGGGTATTTATAGTTTTACAAGAGAATGGGCTACTAGCCCAACATACTTAACTTAATACATACATAACAATAATAAATGATAAAACGACACAGCCCATGGGCCTTCTACACGGGCTGGGCCTAATAACAAACCTAAAGGCCTAAGCAACCTATTACAAATGATCAATACTTGAAATATTACAAAACGTGTTCCCAACAATCTCCCCCTAAGTATTGGTCATCAAGGTTGCATGACGTCGTCTTTGCTTCTTTGGCTTTGACGTCTTCAAAATCTTTGTTCTTTTTGTTCTTGAAAATGATGTGATGTGATATGGTGGTGGTCTGCCGTATTCCAACGATCTTTTGATTCTGGTGTCTTTGTGTCCTCTCCATCATGTTCATATGACTTGTGACTTACGTTCTTCAACTTGTTCTCACTTCTTCAATCTTTAACATATGAAAGGTTGTAGTGCTCGAACTTAGACTTTTCTTAAACATATTCTGAACTTTTGATTATTCTGAGTCTTGGTGAGAACTAATCTTCAGGACATGAACATGATGGAGTCTTGGTGATGGTTGAACTCCAGGTCTCCAAGCTCCTCAGCAGCAGCAGCAACACGAACCAACCGGCACTTACAAGCTCAGACTTTGAGATCGTCAACAGCATAGTGTGAAGACTTTCTCTAATCCTTGCCTAGGCCGTTCTGAACCGGATACCCCCGAGAGGGCTTACACGGACACACCGAAGTGCACCCACGATTCAGTGAGTCGCTGGAGATCACCCCACGACTGTAGACCGTTTGGGACAAAACACTAAGCGTAACCCACAAGGAGTTACCGAAGTGACCTGCTGTCAGAGTTGTTTGATGTTGCTCTGGCAGGATTTCCATTCAATCATTGATAATCACATATGTGACTTTTCTCATGAATGTTCTCGGCAGATTGCTAAGGTCTGCGAAGGACACTTTCTTAATTTTACATCTGCTGCCCATGATGTAGAACAGCAGAGTAATACTAAGTGTACCTAAGAGATCTTTTTATGAATCTCATGGCTCTAGACTCAATTAGTGCACATTTGTTTGGTCATCGGAGGCGTAGAGCAGATTGCCTCCTTTTCAATATCAACACTCTCGGAATGAGAGGTCGATAGATTATGAAGGGTTCTCCGTGTGAATGAAACAAATGTCTTTTGAGAGACACTTAAGTAGCTAAGAAGGTTTAGTGCAGTGCGTCACTGGGTCCATGACGACTTTGATCTTCAATACCGGTGATTCTTGATCAACCAGTAGATTATGTATTGAACCCGGTGTCTGCCCTAAGGTTGAATAAATGGAGGGCTATTTCTTTTCACCCTTTTCTTTGCTTTTCTTTTTAATTCTTCAACCCCTTCTTTCTCCGTTCATTCATTTTCTCCTTTTTAATCATACCTAGGACTTACTAGTTCTAAACTATTAGTGTTGTCCTTGGGTAGATCCCTCCGGCTCTGGCGGATCATAGGACGGTTTTCCCTAACCTTAGTCACCTTATAACTCCATGACTATCCTAATGATGCCATAACACCAAACCTTTTGAAAATCTCTCAAAGTGTTTATGATTGTAAAACACATTTTGTTAACACTTTGAGAGTTTTGTTATTTTCAGAAGAACTCCCCCTTAACATGTGCTCATATGTAATTCACTTTGAAATTTGCACATGTCGGGAAGAGTGGGCACTTTTTGAATTGAATGACTTTCAATGAACATGACCTTCGCGAGACACGCTTACATCACCAGTTGGACTGGCTTGAAATTATTACCCGTCCCGGTCATATTCAAAGATCGTCGCTCGAAATTGGTACATTCTACTCAGATATATCCTTCGCAAGACACGCTTACATCACCAGATGAACTGGCTTGAAATTATTACCCGTCCCGGATATACCTTTTCGACTACTGACTGTTATTATCGTCAATTCGAGGGTCAATTCTTGAGTCTTACACTCATGAGATTCCAGCAATGAAATACCATATTTTAATCACTTTTTCATTCTCCCCCTCAAAAATAGCATAATAATGTTGTTTTTGAAAAACTGTTGATTAAAATATGCTCTTTTTGAGGTGTTTGTGGAAGAATGTCAAGAACGTTGGTAGTTTAGAACAAAGATTTTTTCAAATACTCCCCCTTAACAAGGGAGTACTTGTTCTTATGAGCAGAATTGTTTAAAACGTTTAAAAAAAATTTTCTGGTTTTAATTCTGCTCATAAGTAAGAAGCTTTCGCTCCTTTTTCAGGATTGAAGCACTGAAGCGTACCTCAGGGTCCTTTCTTTACAAGAGCGGGTTGTACACTGAAATGTGTGCACAAGCCGTAGTGATATATGTGAAAGTGAATGATGAAAAATGAAATGAAATGATGATGATCAAATAACACAAATTGTACCACAAATTAGGCAGGACGTCGGAAAGTGAGAATGTTTGGAATTCTTGCTCGTCCTCCCACATAACTCTCTAATCTTCGCATTTGAGTCCGAAACTGAAGCTTGTCATTGATTCTTTTGATGAACTTGACTGCTTGCTTGGCATCATTTCTGATCCATTTGACCACTTTCATGACTCCCGTTTTTGAACCCTTGTAGTAACTATCCAAGATTGACTCAAGTTCTGTCTTGACCATTACCAATGTCTTATCCCCAAACTTTCTCAATTCTTCAAATCCCATGAAGTGCGGACTGCAGTTGCTTCGTTTGTAAACCACTCCAAACGGTCTATCCATGAACGTATAAGGAGGCTGACCATGAATACCCGGCCGGTCAAGATCTGGCTTGATGAGATTAACTCGTTTTTGGTAGCTTTCTACCCCAAGTTGGATGTCCTCAACTCGATGCCTTATAACAATGCTGCGGATGAATATGAGAATGGAGTTGATGATGTCGTACTGAAGACGGCCAGGAAGATGTTCAAGTTTCTCTGAATCTTCGGTAGGTACATGTCTTCTATATCATTTCGGGACAAATATGGGTAGTCAGCTTCACAGAACGAGTACTCTTTGTCATCTGATCTTCGCACAGTGATCTTGGTTAGAAAGTTATACCCGTACAGCGGTTCGGTTTCAGCACTGGTTATGGATAGAATCCTGTTAGGGTTCTTCCTATCTATATTTCTTGAAACTCTCGTGGTGACCAAGTATTTGTAGGACAATCTCCTCATATGTCGCCAATGATGAATCCCAAAAACAGCATCGTCATTGTAGATATAAACTTCACGATTCCATAAATCATCGACCTTTTCTTCCAAATCTTCTATGGAGTATGAAGCTGCTGGATACTTGGAAAGTGATGTTGCATATCGTATAGAATCCGTGCTTTCACTCATGAGATAGGCTAGGTCTTGATTGAAGAAGTATTCTTTTGGTAACTTAGGATTCTTTGGGTGACCGATGAGGGGTAAGGGTTTGGTGTAGTCCTTATAGTGCAATGGTTCTTTTGATTTATGGGTTTGTTCATCAGCAATGTTATCTCCAAGAGCTCGTGCAACTTGTTCAAGATTATACTCAAACTCTATCTCAGTAGTAGTTACCGTCTTGAATTCAGTGAACCCTGAACTGCGAACTCGAATGATATCTGACAACCCCAACTTCTGAACCTTGATTGCCTTTTTCAATCTTTTGGTAAAGTCTACAATTGATCCTTCCACGGGTGTGCTGTCAACTTCATCAGGGTAAGCATCAACCATGTCTTCAAACCAGTCATATTTTGAGGCTCTTGGATTGACCCATTCTGGTAATGGTACATCATTGACTTGACCCGAAGGAACCACAGCTTCTTGAATACTTGTAGGTACATAGGGTATTTCATCATCTGCACTGATGTTCTCGTGAAATTCTACGTCCTCAAATTGACCACTTCCAATGGGACTGAAAACTGGTCCACTTGATTGTTTACCTTTTCCAGATGATTGTGCTATGGGACCATGGCTTGAAGATGAAGGTCTCCCTCTTTTCTTTCCTTGATCTTCTGGGTCATCCTGTCGTCGCTTCAATGACTTGGTTGATTTGCATGGTTCATCTTGTTTTTCAGCTCGTTTGATTGAGTTAAGTAATGCTTGCCTGAGCTCATCTTCTACAGGATTTTCTCGAATTTCTTCAAGAAGTTGTTCTCTGAGAATTGATCCAGATGGTTGTGGAGGTAACGTCCTGATAGTGATTGGTATTGTCTGCATCAACTTTGCCACAACCTCTTCCAGATTCTTCTTGGCATAGTTGTTGAGCATGTCAGGAAATGCCTCTTGAAAAGTCTTGAAGACCTCAGTTGGAATCTGTTCAGCAACTTCCTTTTTCAAATCAACGTTATCACACTTCAGTATATGTTTGTCCACCTGCTCCTGAAGATTCGACAGTTTCTGTTTAGTTTCTTGATATTCTTTTTCACGGGCTTCTTGATTACTCAACACTTGATTCAGTTTACTTTCAAGCTGACTTATGACAGTTGATGATTGGGCCACTGAAGATGTAGGTGGTGATTGCAGAATGGTTGTATGGGGCTGAACATCTGGATTATCTTGCTCATCTTCAGATTCATCTTTATCATCACTTTCATCGTTGTTCACACTTTTGTCTTTGCTATTCTTGTCACTTTCTTCATCTTTGTCTTCATCATCTTCACTTTGTCTGTCATCATCTGATTCTTCAGCTTCAGAACCCGATGGGGTATGAGTGTGTTGATCTGATTCGTCACCCTCTTCTTCTGAGCTTTCATTCGGTCGAATCGGTGAAAAACTAACATCTGTTGCTTTGATAGACTTGCCCTTTCCTTGCTTTAGTTTCTCATCAGATGGACTCATAATAGATTTCAGCTTTTCAAGCCCCTTCTGTGCTTTGACTTTCTTAATCCCAACATTATCTTCATCTTCTTCGTCACTTGATTCATCACGAAGTTGCCATGCTGATGAAGCTTTGGTAACTATCTTTCCTTTCTTAGCTGTTTCAGATTTCTTTGATCTGCAGGTAGTGGCTCGATCTGGGAGTGAATGACTCTTCCCTTTAATCTTTGATCCTTTGGGTAATGCTTCCTTTTTCTGAGCAACCCCCACTTTCTGAGCTTTAAATGCTTTGACATATGTAAGATAAGCTGCTGTGTTCCTAATTACATCACTCAGGAAATAATCAGGGATTGGAGCACCTTGTTTGTCTGTATCGGTCATCTGGATGTTGAGGCGAGTGAGGACATGATCATGTTGTTCGTCATGCATCTGCTCAGAATTTGGACGTTGTAGTTCTGGGTGTTTTTTTCATAACACGAGCAATGAGGAGTTTGGTGTAGCGAGGAAAAGGGATATATGAATCTTTAGTGCTCTCTTGGAATTTCTTGCATTGAAAAATCATGTCATCCCAGATATACTGTGCAAAGTTAAGATGTTTCGTGTTGACAATACCACAGAAAAACTGCAGGTTTTCAAATCTTGGTTTATCTACGCCGGTGGTTTTTCCAGTGATGCATTGATTAATGATGCCGAACATTGTTAACCAAGGTTGTGGAAAAAACTTTCTTTCAACTTTATAGATTGAAGACATTACTTCAGTTGATTCATCATATCCCAGCATTTCTAGAGTTCTTGCCATCTCTGGAAATGTTGGGTTATTTTGAAACTTTTCAAAGTTCCCTGAGTTTTCCTTGGGTAGCTCAAGAACGGCCCTCAGAGTGTCAACTGTGTATGTGATTTCTAGAGCATCCAGAGTGACAGTGATAGATGTTTGGTCTTTGTTGACTGTCATTGATTCCCAAAACTGATTAAGAAAAATCATTGGAACACTTGCTGTCTTGGTTAAAGCAGGACGAATGAAGTGTCTAGCAAGGATTTCTGCGATGATTTGACATGACGGATGACACTTGAGATTATCGAAATCAACTCTTGAATTGCAACGAATGATCTTAGGCTTTTCCGTAGCTTGAGTGGCCTTCTTGGATGTGTGTGATGCTTGAGATAATGCACGTGACATGTTTTGACTGCATAACACAAACATTCAACAATACGCAAGAGCATATATTATGAGTGTTAGTGAGTAAGTCAGATATGCCCTTTGTATGTTAGACTGCTTATCATCATATAGATACAAGTTCAGACAATTAAGCAATAGAACACTTTTTCATCACTAATCACATAATCTAGCATCACCACTTAAGTAACAAACACCTTGATGCACATATAACTTCTGAACAGCAGAGCATAAGATACATGATGTACAGCACAGATAGAAACCAACTCATCCAGTAAACACAATTCAATATATGAATATTTTTCTTCACAACAGCCAAAGTTACTTAGTCACTCATCCATTATGCATACTCAGTTCTGAACTTCGAAGAAAAAATAAATTGTTTGATCAATCAAAGATTCCATCAGTCATGTTCAAGCAAACAGAGTTTATTTAATAAGCATAGTTCAGCCAAGAAAACCAAAATTCGATTAACTGAAATTCGATCACACAAGATTTGGTTCAACAAAATTCAATCAAAGTAAATTCGATCAAGCAGAATTTGATTAAATAAAGTTCGATCAACCATAAGTTCGACTAAACTAAATTTGATCAAAGAAAGTTCGATCAAACAGAATTTGATTAAATAAAGTTCGATCAACCATAAGTTCGACTAAACTAAATTTGATCAAAGAAAGTTCGATCAAACAGAATTTGATTAAACAAAGTTTGATCAACTAAAGTTCGATCAAACTTAATTTGATCAAAGAAAGTTCGATCAAACAGAATTTGATTAAACAAAGTTTGATCAACTAAAGTTCGACTAAACAAAATTTGATCAAAGAAAGTTCGATCAAACAGAATTTGATTAAACAAAGTTTGATCAACTAAAGTTCAATCATTTTTCTTTTAAGCAAGCAATGTTCAGTTAACCAAACTTCAATCAAGCAAAAATTCGATCAAACAACACAAGAATAAAATTCGATCAGTCCAAAGTTCGATTACACCAAGATTCGATCACACCTAAGTTCTATCAATCCAAAGTTTGATCAAAAACCAAAGTTCGACTAAATCAAAGTTCGACTAAATCAAAATTCGACTAAATCATAGTTCGACTAAATCAAAGTTCGACTAAATCAAAGTTCGACTAAATCAAAGTTCGACTAAATCAAAGTTCGACTAAATCAAAGTTCGTTCAAAGTTCGATCAAAATCAGACATAATACTCCTAACTCGGAGATCAGTCCTAAACATCGATTACTCCAAAAGTTCGACTATAGTTCGATCATTATCACATATTGCAAGTTCGATTATCACAATAAAATTCGATTATTCATTTGAACGCTTAAGCATGAATCAACTATGACACAAACAGATTAACTCACAACAATAAGCATACAAATCAATTATCTCTCAAAAATAATAAGCACAAGCATAATCCCTAAATCAGATTCACAATCTAATATAAATCTAACAATGAATCAGTACCACAGTTCGCTCCAAAACCTATGCAAAGTAATCAAATGAAAGACTTACAAATTAGTGCAAAGTAATCGAAATAGAGAAGTATGAAAGATTCAGTGAAGCGCGCGTTTATTGTGATATGGGACTGTGTGTTTGAGAGTTTAGACAAAAGTTTTGACCTAAGTCAATGTATTGTGTATTTATAGAGTTGAGTTAACTGAATTGACTGTTATTGTCCTCATTCTTTCCATTTTACATATTTAACCTTTTAACAATACATTTCCGTTTATATTAAGTCCACGGTTAAGATATGTATAGTTTAATGGTTAACGTACGCTGATGACAAACGATATATTATGATTTAGAAAGATGACGAAGAATTTTTTTTTTTTTTTTTTTTTTTTTTTTTTTTTTTTTTTTTTTTTTTTTTATGAATAAATGTGCAAAAGCTTCTCCCCCTCAAAATATGTGATTTTGTGGAAAAAATTGTAAATTTTGAAACAATGGGCAAAGACATATTTTGATTTGAGATCAACCCTTTGCACATTTGGTGGTTTTTTTTTTTTTTTTTTTTTTTTTTTTTTTTTTTTTTTTTTTTTTAAATATATACAAGATAGTGAGAGAGCATGACCCGATTAGTTGTTCGTGAGGAAGTTTGCTAATTCTTGAGGAGTCAGGCATCTCATTCCAATTTGGTGAACCAGTTTCACAAAACGATCATGAGGTAAAGCTTTTGTGAAAAGATCTGCCAGTTGGTGTTCCGTTCCCACAAAATACAGCTCAACGGTACCCTGCTCCACATGCTCCTTGATGAAGTGATATCTGAGAGCGATGTGTTTGGACTTGGAATGTTGCACTGTGTTGCACGAGATAGCGATAGCACTTTTGGAGTCACAGTACATCGGGATTTTGTTGAATATGTAACCATAATCCATCAATTGTGATCGCATCCAAATGATTTGAGCACAACAGGCAGACATGGCTACATATTCTGATTCCGTTGATGAGAGAGACGTACAATCTTGCTTCTTTGACTGCCAGGACACCAGCTTATCACCTAGGAATTGAACACCACCGGATGTGCTCTTTCTTGTATCAATACATCCCGCATGATCCGCATCTGAAAAAGCAGTTAGTGCAAAACCAGAATCCTTTGGATACCAGATCCCCAAATTAATGGTTCCCTTGATGTATCTAAGGATTCTTTTAACAGCAGATAAATGTCTTTCTGTTGGGTTAGACTGATAGCGTGAACATAGGTATGTGGCGAATACAACATCCGGTCTGCTAGCGGTGAGATACATGAGAGACCCAATTATGCTCCGATAGTTTGTAGGATCAGTGGGTTTCCCATGAATGTCAGCATCTAGCTTCGGGGATGAGGAGGACATAGGGGTGTTATAGGTGTCACTAGATGTCATGCCATGCTTTTTTAATATCTCTTGTGCATATTTAGACTGACTCAAGAATATACCACGGGGTGATTGGTGAACTTGTAATCCAAGAAAAAAGTTTAGTTCACCGATCATGGACATTTCAAAGTTTTGTTTCATAAGTTTTGCAAAAGCATTTGAGTACTTTTTGTGGGTAGACCCAAAAATGATGTCATCCACATAAATTTGTACGATGAGAATGTCCTCCCCGTGTTTTTGTATAAACAAAGTCGGGTCTACAGAGCCTTTAGTGAAATGATTAGCAATAAGGAATGCAGAAAGTTTGTCGTACCAGGCCCTCGGGGCTTGTTTAAGACCGTAGAGAGCTTTCTTAAGCCTGTATACGTGATTAGGATGTTCTGGATCTACGAAGCCATCAGGTTGTGATACATACACCTCTTCACGAAGTTGTCCGTTCAGGAATGCTGTCTTCACGTCCATTTGGTAAACGATGATGTTCTTATGAGCCGCGTATGCCAAGAACATTCTAACTGCTTCAAGCCTAGCCACTGGTGCAAAAGATTCCTCAAAGTCAATTCCTTCCTCTTGACAAAACCCTTTAGCAACCAACCGAGACTTGTTACGAATAACCGAGCCTTCTGCATCCAACTTATTTTTCCAAATCCATTTTAAGCCCACAACATAAACTCCATCAGGTTTTTCAACGAGTTCCGAGACTTCCAATCTCTTGAACTGATTCAACTCCTCTTGCATTGATTCAATCCAATTATCATAAGTCATGGCCTCTTTGATATTTTTCGGTTCAGCTTGACAAACGGTGAGAGCGTAAATGCAAGTTTCACCATCTGTGTGGAGTTTCTGTCATGTCATAACTGGTTTATCTGGATTGCCAATCACATTAACTAACGGATGATCCCTTGTCCATTTATGAGTAGAAGGGTAGTGTTGAATGTTGTTATTCAGATTTGACGGTTCCATGTTGCTCGAGGAAGATTCTCCTGGTTCGGGAATGGTTGGGGGTGGAGCAAATGGGTTGAAAAATGCATTTCCGTCAAAGTCTGATGGTGTTGGAACGTGGTTAGAAATGGGAGAAGAATCTTCAACTGCTGGTTGAGGTGTTGTTTCCATTGATGATGATGGTTCAGGTGATGGTGCATCATGAGCAACTACTGTAGATGTAGATGCTGATGGATCAGGTGCTTGATTTGGGAGTTGTTGAGCAGCGGAACTTGTGGAAGCCTCTGACGCACTGTTAACCAAACTGTCATCAAACAGAGGAGCAAACAGATCTTCCAGATCTTTCCTTCTGAAAGGGAATGGTTCAGCTGAAGATTCTAGGAAGTTCAAACGGTTGTTTGCGGGTTCCAAGCGGTCTTGCTCAGAAGCCATTTCTGTGAGTTCATCGAAATTAACGTGTATCGTCTCTTGAATGTCTCCGGTCCGACGATTCCAAATTCTGTATCCCTTGGAGTTCTCACAATAACCAACAAATATCCCTATATCTGCTTTTGCCTTCAATTTACCAAGATCATCTTTATCATTCTTTGGGTAACATAAGGCTCCAAAGACGTGGAAATAGTTGATATTGGGTTTTCTGCCTTGTATGAGCTCATATGGAGTTTTGTTATGTCTTTTGGTGATCATGCCGCGGTTCTGAGTGTAGCAAGCAGTGTTAACAGCTTCAGCCCAAAGATAATCTGGCAATTGGGCATTGATCAACATAGTTCTAGCTGCTTCCACGAGTGTACGGTTTCGTCGTTCAACTACACCATTCTGTTCAGGAGTGCGAGCTATAGAATTTTGGTGAACAATCCCATGTTTCTCTGTAAATTCCCGAAGAATTTGGTTTTTGAATTCAGTGCCGTTGTCGGTATGAATGATTCTGACGGTGTTGCGGACTTGCACTTGAATCTTTGTGAGAAACGTGGTAACTATAGACGAAACTTGATCTTTTGTGCGGAGAAAGTATACCCATGTCCATCTTGAGTAGTCATCCACTATTACCAGAATATATCTTTTCCCATTTACAGACTGAACGCGCATTGGACCACACAAATCCATATGAAGCAGTTGTAGGACGTGGTCTGTGCTATGTTCTGTTTTTGGTGGAAAATGAGCGCGGTGACTTTTTCCCTGTTCGCATGCAGAACACAGATGATCCTTGGCATATCGGAATTTTGGTAAACCGTCTACCAATTTATTCTTTGCCAGATCGGTCATGGTTTTGAAATTAAGATGAGACAAGCGTTTATGCCATAACCATGCTTTCGTGGGATGAGCCTTGGAGAGTAAACATATAGGAGTCGAAGCTGTCATTCCGTCAAAGGAGATGGTGTAGAGACTAGTTCCCCGTTTTCCTTTCATCAGATCATTTCCCTGAAGATCACGAATAAAGCAGGTTTTCTCCCTAAATGCCACTTCTAAGTCTCCATCGCAGAATTGACCAACCGAGAATAAATTGTGACCCCGACCTTCAACATAGTACACACGACTTATTTCGATATTCCCATTTACATAGTCGCCATAACCCATGATTGCAGCGAAGTGGTCATTCCCGAATCTGACCGTTCCTATAAACTTTGCAACGAAGTTTTTGAGAAGCTTGAGATTGCCGGTCATATGTCGGGAACAGCCGCTATCAACAATCCAAAGAACGATTTGAACCACCTGCATCACAATTAGTAGAAACAGATGGAGTAACGGATGGACCCGTTGGGTTAGGAGCACATAATTTAAGTATTTTAGGTACCCATTTAAAATATGCTGTGTTCTCTAGCAATCGTTGCCATTTCCTACTACTTTCTGCTTTCTTCCTAAGGAATGTGCTAGGTGATTTGTTCTTTTTGTGATTAGCTATGGGTGCAACTATGGTCTGCTTTGAAACTGCTAGTGGTGGAGTCCCTAAAATTGATTTGGCAGATGGGTTAAACTTAGGGAGGCCACTAGTTCATTTTGCTTTTCTCTTCAGCAAAGTTTTAGCAACACAGTTTTGATGATTACCAGATAAGATAAGAGTATGACAAAACACACAAGAAGCATTAACATCATTCATAACTGTTAAAGATTCAGCATTCATTACATCTTTTGTAGAATTACACTTAACCAAGCTAGATTCTATTTTAGAGATAACATGCATCTTATTCTCACTAGATGCATTAACTTTTACTTCTTCAGTCTTAGATGTTCCACTCTTAGGTAACCAGATACTAGTCTTCTTGGGTCTCTTTGTGGTCTTTGATCTTCTACCCTTAGATGTGGCAACTAATCCTGTGGAAGAGGAAGTAAGAGCATTAGTGGTTGTATCTGATGATGCATTCTTAGGTGCGTTGTCTCCTTTTTGCATCGTTGGTATAATCTTATGAACTTTGGTTTTGCCTGTTTCTAAAACTTTGATTTTCTTCTTTAGATCAACAATGATGTGTTGGAATTCTTGATTTTGTGAATCTATTTTTCTGTTAAGGCGAACTGTGTCATTCCTGTTTTGAAGAATTTCATCGAGTTCCTTTTCATTTTGAAACAGTTTAAGTTTTAAGAAAGCCTTTGTTTCCTTATACTTTTTAGGAACATGGCTGTTTTGAAATGATAAAGACCCTATGAGATGTTGAAATTTTAGTTCAAATACAGCACTTTGAGTTTGACACCAATCAAGCCTTTTTTGAAGATTAAAAACTTTGTTTTCCACATTATTGTTGATTTGGCGAAGATCATCATTCTCTTTCACTAGATTCTTAATCTCGATTTGCAACATCTTTGTATCAACAACATGATTTTTCATAAGACACTCATTACCAGATTCATAAAGTGCATTCATTAACACAGAAACAACATCACAACTAAGAACATTTTGCACGAGTCGATCATTTTCTTTTTCCAAATTCTTCTTTTGAACTTTTTGTTTTTGAATTTTGGAGTCTTTAGCTTTGAAAATTTTCTTCATTGATAGAACCTCGTCAACTAGATCTTCTTCCCATTGTGATGCACATTTCTTCAAGTGTTTGACATGAGGTAAAATTTTCTTTTGAAGAATTTCTATCTATTCTTTTTCCACAGGAGAGAAAAAAGAAGAGACAATGATTTTAGAATTAAACTCAATTTCATTTTCTAAAAATTTGATGTCTTCCATAAATGTCTCAAAATTTTTGACAATTTTAAAAGCTGGAGGCATTTGTGGATCAACATCATTCTCTGTCAAATAATTGTCGAGATGTGCATCATTTTGGGAGAGATGATATATTTGATCGGAGGTACGTATCAGCGTTTGTTCTGGTTTATCTTTTGGTGGCACAAATGATTTGCTTATGTGAGGTCGTTCATTATAATCATAATGTACACTTGAAAACTTGTTTTGTGAATTTGATCGACCCTCAATCTTGTTAGCAAGAAAATCAGTTTCTTCATCAACAGAATACATAAAAACACGTTGAAAGGAATCATCTAACAAAAATGTTGCATTGTATAACTTAGGATTATCTTTGAGTGCTTTATGTGAATTACGGGGTGTGTCACTTCCAAGTGCAAAACTTACGCCTTTAGGACTTGGTTTCACAGTTAGTTTTTGAATTTGTGTTACAGAATTACCCGTTTTATACACAACATTTTGAAAATCTTTGAGTTTGGTTTCCAGATCCAGAATTTCCTCAAGATATGAGTCAACACGTTTCCTTGTGGCTTGCTTTTCGTCAAGAAGATCCTGCTGAGATGTTGAAAGCTCTGATTGAGTTTTTAACAACTCAGAAGTTAAAGCATCAATTTGTTTTTTGAATTCAAATTGATCCTTTTCTTTTTGAGAGAGAAGCTCAGCCTTAGAATCGGTTAATTCACGTACTTGGTTTTGCAAATCTTGAACTTTAACATATTCTTTTTGGAAAGCGATTTCAAAAGATTGTTCTCGTTTTTCTTGGTTTTGGTATCCAGAAAGTTGTTGTTTATAGCACTCATTGTCCTTTGTTAACAACGCAAGCTTTTATTTCAGATTTGTATTGATGACATTGCATTTTTCAATTTTTGATTGGGTGGACATGATTAAGGCCTGAAGCTCCGAATCTTGATTATGCAAATTCTCATTTTGTTCAATCTGATCATGATTGTCATCTTCTATTAGATCATCAAATGAGACAACTGTTCTATCATCATCAAATGATATATCAGTGTTGATTTGATTATCTAAAGAAGATGAGAATGATAAATCATTTTGAACAGAATGTTCACTTGAGAATGAAGATGCGGAAGGTGAAGCAATCTCATGTAATAAACATGGTGGATCAAGTACCTGAGAAAGACCGTCAGTATCGTAGACCGGGCCTGTCTCGGAAGTATTCATTTCCTGCATATTAGCCATGAGCATGACAGCTGTGTTTGCCTCAAGATCCTCCATATCATCTTCTGAGTCTGCATTTGCCATGAAGCTGTTTTCTTTCACATTCATCAAGCTTGCTTTCTCATCCTTAAGTGCCATCAAGAGAGCTTCTTTGTGATATGCACTGCCCATGGTTCGAGGCTTTGGACATGCATTAGCCATATGACCATTCCCTCCACAGTTGTAGCATGTAACTGAGGTATTTGCAATGCCTTTTGATTCTTTTCCAGTCAATTGATTCCTGTTCTGATCTGCCCCCATATAATTCCTATTACCCCCAGACTGAAACCTTTGTTCTCCAGCTTGAAACCTTTGTGACCCATATCCTCCTCTGTTCCCTGAACCGAACCTTCCCGATGATCTGTTCTGAATTTCTACCCGACCATCATTAACAACTGCCTGATTCCTTGTGTTTGAAGATGAGCGAAGGCGGTTGTTTGATTTGTTTGTAAATTTCCCAAATGCTTTAGCAATCAACCCAAATGCTTCATTGAGAGAACTGAAAGCTTCTTCTTCTTCATCATATTCACTGTTGGTGTAAAAGTTGGAATCAGTGTTGTTGTAGGTAACCATTTGGTTGCCTGATTGTTGAGATGGTGGTTCATATGGGACAAGTTGATTTTGAGGTTGAAAGCTTGGTTGATAAGATGAGTTTCCAAATTCCTGAGACGGTAGAGAGAAGTTTGGTTGAGCCATTAGTGCAAGCGAATTAGGTTGTGGTCCTGGTATGAAACCTCCTCTTGCTGCAACTTCTTTGTCCACTTCTGATTGATGTTGTTTGAGAAAATCATAAATCAATCCATATTTGATCTCACCAATCTTCTTCGATTGCCTAACAAACGTTGCATATTTCTGCCATTCAGGACCGAGGCATCCCAGAAATTTGGAGTTTATTGCAATCCTTGGAAACTTCATGTCATGACGATCAAGATCGTTAACAACATTGGTGAAACGGTGGTAGTAAGATTCGATTGTCTCTCCCGGTTCCATAATAAAATTGTTGAATTCCATGTACAATTTTGATTCAAGATCTTCCTGATTGAGCTCTGTTCCTTCCATCAGAAGATGCACATGCTCCCACATGTCCTTTGCAGTCTTCTGAGCATCAACACTTCGATAGATGGGATTTGGAATTCCCTGAAGAATGAATGCCATTGCCATTCCATTTGCTTCTTGTTGTAAGACTTGTTCAGTTGTATAGCTGGAAACAGCAATAGGAGTGGATGTTTCTTCTCTTTCAGGAGTAGCTGGAACAACAATTACTGGTTCTGGAAAGGGCCCCACAGTGATGACATGCTTCAAATACGGTCCATGGGGTTTGCGAAGTTCAATGAATCGGAGAAACCTGCTTGCCCACTGCACGTAGTTTCCAGGTGTTAACATGGGTGGAGTGTCTTGATTTCCAGCCTCATGACGAGATTGCTGACTGCTTATAGCTTCACACATCTTATGAAACCAGTGAGGTTCTCTGGACACTGAAGGATTGTTCTGAAGGTAATTTTGTTGCATTATTTGTTGTGGAGATAGTTGTGGTGGAAGATTGAATTGATGTTGTTGCACATATGCATGATGTTGTGGATATTGTTGAGGAAATTGTTGTTGTTGTTGAGGGTATTGTTGTTGCTGAGGATATTGCTGTAGCTGGTAGTAGTAATTAAAGTGTGGTGGTTGAGACATCGTGTAGTAGCTTGTGACGGTTAAGGATCTTCAAAGGATAAAGACGGTTGTTGTGTGAAGATTAGATAAGAATCAATTATTTGTTCGGTTAAACACTTGTTCTATCAAAGTTGTTTGGTTCCTAAAATTCGACTACTGAAATTGGACTAACAAAGTTCGACTAATCTGAAATTGGACTAATCAAAGTTCAACTAATCGGAAGTTCGACTAAACAAAAGTTCGACTAGTGAAATTCGATCATCAAAGTTCGACTAATTTGAAATTCGACTAGAGCAAAGTTCGACTAATCTGAAGTTCGACTAATCTGAAATTCGCCTAAACAAAGTTCAACTAATCGGAAGTTCGACTAAACAAAAGTTCGACTAGTGAAATTCGATCATCAAAGTTCGACTAATTTGAAATTCGACTAGAGCAAAGTTCGACTAATCTGAAGTTCGACTAATCTGAAATTCGCCTAAACAAAGTTCAACTAATCGGAAGTTCGACTAAACCGAAGTTCGACTAGTGAAATTTTGGTTACGAAAGTTCGATCAAGAAGTTCGATTAACCCAGAAGTTCGATTATATCACCTAACTTGGTGAATAATCAATAGTTCGATGAACGTACAAATTCGATCAAATAATCTTCGATGAACAAAAATTCGATGAATATATCTCTGACGAACAGTAACAACTCGGATGAACACTAACAATTCGGATTTCTTAATTTTTCTTAGATCTAACCTTCTAACAACCTAAATTACCCCTAGGCGAATGATACCACTTGATGTTTTATACTTTTATGAATTAAGCTACCACTAATTACCTACTAATTACCTACTAGATCTAGAGAGAGAAAGCTAGAGAGAGAAAGAGATGGAAGGGAGATGATTAACACAATAATATCAAATGATTAGAATTCATCAACCAACACCCTTCCCTTGAATGGGAGGGGTATTTATAGTTTTACAAGAGAATGGGCTACTAGCCCAACATACTTAACTTAATACATACAAAACAATAATAAATGATAAAACGACACAGCCCATGGGCCTTCTACACGGGCTGGGCCTAATAACAAACCTAAAGGCCTAAGCAACCTATTACAAATGATCAATACTTGAAATATTACAAAACGTGTTCCCAACATGTATGTACCTCCTCTTCAAAAATAACTTGATTCTTTGGCCATGCAACGAAACTACCTTCGACTTTCTTAACTGTTTTGAACCCATTATTTGCTACGTTCGGTAAGATTCTGTCACACCCCAGAAATCGGGTACAGCGGAAGCATACATGCCACTGGGGTGCAACTCAATTGGTATCACAACACAAGTGCAGAGAACGGTTTTCACCTCAATCATTTAGATTTAAATTGTTTAACAAAAGTGTTGAATTTAGATTGATAAAAGTAATGCGGAAATAGGCCCTTAAAACAATTAAAACGGTCCCCAAATGAATATCAGAGTCTCCTATGACCATGCCATGCCCTGCCAAAAGCCTCCTGTAGCATGCTATTACTTATACCTGAAAATACATGCTAAAAGTGTCAACACGAGGTTGGTGAGTTCATAGAGTTTAGTGAAAAATGAAATGCGTTTGAATGAAGATTTCCCAGCAAAGGCATTGTAAATCCACCCAGTTCCAAGCCCCGCCCATACAAGACTTGTAACCTGTGTGTTTACAACCCACTGCCAAATAAGACCTGGTTTATGTGAACGTCAAATGGTTTATGGACCACAAATGTTAAATGAACAATATATTCCCAATATATATAGAGTTATTGACAACTAAACATCAAGACACCAAAGCCTTAAGATTCTAGTTTGGGCATACCTTGACCTAACAGTCAAGTGGGGAAACTATGATCCGTTTGAAATATCAGTCAAGTGGGGAAACCACAATACATTTGACATCACAGTCAAGTGGGGAAACCACAATACGTTTGACATGCCATTCAAGTGGGGAAACCACAATACGTTTGACATACAGTCAAGTGGGGAAACCACAATACGTTTGACATTCAGTCAAGTGGGGAAACCACAATACGTTTGACATTCAGTCAAGTGGGGAAACCACAACTCGTTTGACATACAGTCAAGTGGGGAAACCACCCGGGCGGGGAGATCAATCCTAATAGATCTATCCACAACAATTGCGCTTAATGGGTCATAATATAGGCAAAATGAAATAGCTTAATGTACTGGTGTCCATAGTAAAAATGATCAAGGGTGAACAATATAAACACAAAATACTTACGAGCAACGACTCAAGTATTTTAACCAATCAATAATGTTTGAAAGACAACTCACGTTTCAAGCAAAACAAGCATGAAGTTTAAAAGTAAAACGAGCATAGAGTTTAATGAAAAACGAGCATGTATTCTCCCCCAAAACAGTTACAAAACAAGTAAAAGGAGGGGCTATGAAACTCACCTGATGCAATAGCTACGATGACAAAAATGGATACACTGAAATGAGGCACGATCTCTAACCGCAACCCTAATATGAATGATAGGATCTAATGTAAGCAATGAAATGATGCTACACATGCAAATACGTATGTTAACGATACCACTCGTTAGTTTTGAAAATAACGGTTATCGTCGAAAAATACATTTTTGACGTCTCGTTAAGTTATAAACTACTTTTCGTGTAAATATGTTGAAAACACACTCTATGATCCTTGTTTGGTGTTTTATTGGTAAATATAATGTTTTTGTAGCAGAATACCACTTTTCATAACTTGTGAAAATATGCCCAAATGGCCTCGTAAAACTAGTCGTGAAATATTGCTCGTTGAGTGTTAGCGATCAAACTCGACGCTTTTGAAAACCTTGTAACATAATCTTTATGTCGTCTCATTTGACTTTTGACCAAGTAAGTCTTAATCAATTAGATAATCAGCTATCAGCTTGGTGACTTGCAAAAATACTAGTCTTTATACTTAGACTTTATTTTCATATAGTGATGTCAAAAATAGTTTGTAAATTGTTGGCTTCAAACGTGTATATCTCGGTCGTTATAAGCCCGTTTGATGACGTATAGTCCGCATTCGGGTCACGAACCCGACCAGTGGACGCTACTACCACTCAAGCCCATCATGAATGGGCTCAAGCCCATCACGAATGGGCTATCACGATAACGGATTGGGCTCACGAAGGCCCAAACCCGAAGTTATTTATGGTCTTGATATAGGATATCTCTTATTTATGAGATATGTATCAAACAACCGACCTATGCGGGATACGCTGAGGAGTGAAGAACACGAAACCAACAAGGGTTTCGTGTGTATATAAAGAGTCTCTCGACTCTCATTAAAGGTACGATCTATAACCCTAACTCTTCAACTAAACCCTAAAACCGATTACTTACTCTCACGCTGGAGGATAATCGTGGGAGACAATCCCACGATAAGCCTAACGGTGTCTTTTTGTTTTCTTAGTGCGTAGGTCTCAAGCATTAAGATCTAATTGGTACGGAAACAAGGAACGCCCAAATTTTGTATCAACAAGTGGCGCCATCCGTGGGACCATACACTAAGAACTCTACGAAGAACTAGAATGACGAAGCATGGAAACCCAAATCAGCGGACTCCGCAGACAAAGAAAACGCATGACGACCTACTGGGGAAGAAGCAGCAAACTGATTCAGCTGCTAAGCAAGCCTCTGGAACAACCAGTGCGCCCAAAAGCCTAGGATCATACTCAGATCTGGCTTTTACCCCAGTAGAACCGATCACAAGGACTACTCATGCTACTACAACAACCACTCGCACGGTAGATCTACTGCGCACTCCTCTCACCATGCCAGAATTAAACTTCACTGAGCCGCCAAATGCGCCCACCCGAAACAAGGGTCCTGATTTGGAAACAGACATCCTCGCGCTAGAAGGAGTCGCGCCTGAACTAGCGCCAAGTGATTTCGTGTCCCAAAACTACGAAACCTTGGCTGCGCTGATGCGAGAGGAAGCAAAAAAGAGGTCAAGTCAGAGTCTGCAAGCCAGGCTCAACTTTGATCCTGAGCATGAGGCATCCCCACCGCGTCACCGAAAGGAAAGGCGCGAGAAGGATGGCCGCCGACACCCGGTATTTACTAGGATCAAAAGGAAAGTTGTGGACGATGAAGCAGCCGACTTACAGTCTCTGGAGGAGCATGAAGATGATGGACGGCGCACCAATGTCCACGCCAGACTTGGCAGTCGCAGGATCCACGATAGACTTGGGCGACGATGCTCCCCAAGTGAAAGCCCTTCAAGCTCGGATTCCGAGGATAGTCGGCGCAAGCGTCGCAAAAGGGTAAGCCCATCCCCAAGTGACTCCTCGGACAACGAGGACAAAGAAACAGGACACTGGAAGTCCAGGAGAAGATACCGCGACCAGGAGGACGAAGATATGTCTCGTCCCTGGCGCCGCCAAAAGGTTGACGCATTCACTCCGCGCATCAGTGATTTCTCAGAAGATAAGAGGAGGCACATGCCCGCTAATGTCAAAACTTATGATGGGACAGGTGATCCTGATGACCACCTAAAAATTTTCGAATCAGCAGCAACCATCGAAAATTGGCCACAACCTGTGTGGTGCCATATGTTTAACTCTACATTAGTGGGGAATGTGCGAAACTGGTTCAGTAAGCTTCCACGTAGATGCATCGATGGGTTTGAAGAGCTGCGGAAGGCGTTTCGTTTGAACTTTACTCAGAGGAAGAAGTGCGCCAAGAACCCTGTCGAGCTCGCTAGGGTAAAACAGCGCCAAGGGGAATCCACAAGCGCTTTTATGGAGCGCTTTAAAGATGAATGCATACATGTCAAGGCATGTCCCGAAATACTAAAGATCTCAGGGTTTATGAACGGGATCAATAACCTAGAGCTTATCAAAAAGTTAAATGATAGGGTTCCCCAAACCTTTGACGAATTGATGAAGCGAACGAGGTCTTTCATCCAAGGAGAAGCCGCCGCTGCGGATAGCAAGAAAGGCTACTCAAACTATAGGTCACAAGAAGAGCCAAGGAGACAATCCAATGACCAGAGTAGCAATCGTAACAAAAGCTATCGCAGCCAAGGAGGCGGACGGGGAAACGACAAGTATACCCCACTAACGAAGACTCCAAAGGAGATATTCGCGACGGAAGGCGCGAACTTTCCGAGACCCCCACCAATGCGCACCCCAGAATATCGGCGCGTAGGGAACGGATACTGTGAGTATCATGGACAGAAGGGCCACACCACTAATGAGTGTGTCCAATTGCGCCAACTAATAGATAAGCTAGTAAAAGAAGGCAGATTGGACCATCTAGTTAAGAACATCAAGGACGGAAAAGATAAACAAATAACCGGGGGCAAGAAAGAAGCACCTAAGGAAAAGGCTGACACAATCTACATGATACAATCATGGCAGCGAAAGACTAGACAAAAGGTCAGCCAGAAATTTTCTCATGGAAGCGAAATCTCTTTTCCCACCTTGGCTGCGGACAACGCAGTGACAGAACCACTCACCATTGAGATAAATGCGGGGGTTACGATATCCACCGCATGTATGTTGATGGAGGGGCATCAGCGGATATAATGTATGAGCATTGTTTCAAGAGATTGCGCCCTGAGATACAAAGACAGTTAAACCCAGCCATGACTGCATTGACTGGCTTCACAGGAGAAAAAATATGGCCCATGGGGCAACTGCGACTACTAGTCGCTGTTGGTAATAAGGAACACTCCACGACAGCCTGGATGAATTTTATGGTGATCAGATCTCCTTCACCATACAATGGCATCATTGGAAGACCAGGAATTTCGGCAATACGCGCAGTACCGTCCACAGCACATGGGATGCTGAAATTCCCGGTAGAAGGCGGCATTGTCACTATCTACAATAGCGCCGCGCCACCTAGAGAGTGTAACACGATTACATGCGAAGCAACGCACACCCCAGAACAGAGCGCAGCTAAAGTATCAAACCTAAAGGTCGCAATTCACCCTGAATACCCGGAGCAAGAAGTATCGATTGGAGGATCGTTGTCTGACAAAGGAAGAGCGGCCGTGTGCGCGCTCTTGCAAAGGAATCTGGATATCTTCGCATGGGAACCAAAGCACATGACTGGTGTACCACGCTCAATTGCAGAACACAAGCTGAAAATCCGACAAGGATATTCCCCAGTACGGCAGAAAAAGCGCGGCCAGGCTCCAGAGCGCGCAAAAGCCATTCTGGAAGAAGTACACAAACTTGTGGACGCAGGCATCATGCGAGAAGTCTATTACCATGACTGGCTCTCCAATCCAGTAATGGTCAAGAAGAGTGATGGTAGTTGGCGGATGTGTGTGGATTTCACTGACCTCAACAAAGCATGTCCACAAGACTGCTACCCACTGCCAGAGATAGACTGGAAGGTAGAATCTTTGTGCGGATATCCCTTTAAATGTTTCTTAGATGCATACAAAGGGTACCACCAAATCCAAATGGCCAAGGAAGACGAGGAAAAAACAGCCTTCCACACAAGCCAAGGTGTCTTTTGTTATACAAAGATGCCTTTTGGCCTGAAGAATGCGGGCGCCACCTACCAGCGATTGGTAGATAATGCATTTGAAAAGCAAGTGGGCCGCAACCTAGAGGTCTATGTGGACGACCTTGTCATAAAAAGCCATACTGAAGACGAAGTGGTGCGCGATATTGAAGAAACATTTAGAACACTACGAAAGATCAATATGAAGTTAAATCCTAAGAAATGTACTTTTGGCGCTACGGAAGGCATGTTCCTGGGGTACTTGATAGAACCAGATGGCATTAAGCCATGCCCAGAAAAAACAGAGGCTGTCATCCAACTCCCTTCACCGCGCACGTTGAAAGAAGTTCAGTCTCTGAATGGAAAACTAGCCGGTTTGAACAGATTCCTGTCTAAATCAGCGGATAAGTCACTTCCTCTCTTTAAAACACTCAAGAAGTGTACAAAAAAGGGAGACTTTCATTGGACTATGGAAGCGGAAGAAGCTTTCACACAGCTTAAGCAACATATAGCAGCGCTTCCTAAGCTAGTCATACCCCGACCAGGGGAGGAGTTAATCGTCTACTTATCTGCGACTCATGGAGCGGTCAGCGCAGTGCTACTGACGGTTAAGAACTCCGTACAAACACTGGTATATTTTGTAAGCAAATCACTTAAAAAGACAGAGATTAACTACAGCCCAATGGAGAAGTTGGTCTTGGCGTTAGTATTTGCCGCCAAAAGACTGCGTAGATACTTTCAAGCGCACCCAATAGCGGTAATCACAGACCAACCTATCAAGCAAGTCATCTCTAAACCTGACGCATCGGGGCGATTACAAAAATGGAGTGTGCTGCTAGGCGAGTATAACATCTCTTATAGACCATGCACTGCGGTTAAAGGGCAAATACTAGCAGACTTCATCATCGAAAAACCAGACACCGATGCCGCACCTCCACTGAGCAAGGTAGAACTACAAGAACCATGGGTCCTGTTCACGGATGGATCTTCATGCGTGGATGGGTCGGGCGCTGGCCTTATCCTCACTAATCCAGAAGGAATGGAATTCACTTATGCACTGCGCTTTGAATTCACAGCTACGAATAACGAGGCAGAGTATGAAGCCCTAATCGCTGGATTACGCATTGCAACTCGAATGGGTGTACGCAACCTAGAAGCAAATGTAGATTCACGATTAGTAGCCAACCATGTGTTGGGCGAATATGTGGCTAAAGAGGATAACATGGTTCAATACCTCGACAAGACCAAATCACTAATCCAAGGTTTTGACAGGTTTACCATTAAACAAGTTCCTAGAGGTGAAAACAAGAAAGCGGATGCGCTAAGCAAGATCGCATCTACAAGCTTTGCGCACCTGTCAAAACAAGTGTTGGTGGAGATTCTAAAAAACAAATCCATCTCGGAGATGAAGATATCCATGGTAATAGAGGAGGAGAACCCTACGTGGATGACCCCTATTGTAGAATTTATAAGCAAAGGCATATTGCCCCATGAGCAGAAGGACGCTCGACGGATACGGCGCACAGCGCAGAGGTTCGAACTTAGAGATGGTATCCTATATCGGCGCTCATTTCTACAACCATGGCTTAGATGCGTTGGACCTCTTCAGGCAGATTACGTACTCCGAGAGATCCACGCTGGTTCATGCAGTATTCATTCAGGACCACGGTCCGTCGTAGCACGAGCCTTGCGCTCAGGATACTACTGGCCCACTATGCATCGTGATGCGCGCGATGTGATAAAGAAATGTAGCGACTGCCAGGTTCATAGACCCATCCCACGCAGACCACAACAAGAGCTAAGGCCTATTACCTCTCCATGGCCATTCTATAAGTGGGGTATCGACATTGCGGGTCCTTTCCCTGTTGCAGCGGGAGGACTGAAATTTCTTATTGTGGCAATAGACTACTTCACTAAGTGGATTGAAGCGAAAGCAGTGGCGACAATCACAGGTAATCAAGTAAAACGATTCATTTTGGAAAATATTGTATGCCGCTTTGGATTACCTGGGGAGATCGTTTCGGACAATGGAAAACAATTCCGTGATAACCCGTTCAAAGACTGGTGCGCAGAGCTAAACATTACACAACACTTCGCGTCAGTTAAATACCCACAAACCAATGGTTTGGTTGAGCGCGCAAATCGTAGTCTAGGCGAAGGAATTAAAGCGCGCCTAGACAAACACAAAGGAAGATGGGTGGATGAATTGTCGCATGTCCTATGAACGCACCGCACGACAATCAAAGTTAGCAATGGAGACACTCCTTTTTCCCTTGTCTATGGGACATAAGCTGTCATACCAGCTGAAATTGGGATGCCAACTATTCGAACCGCGGAAGTTAACGTCGCAACCAATGACAACGAATGACGCATCGACTTAGACCTATTGGAAGAAAGCCGTGAACGCGCAGCTATACGCGAAGCAAAAGCCAAGTAAAAAATGAAGGTATATTACGACGCTAAAGTTCGAAGCACCTCATTCAGACCAGGCGACTTTGTATATCGCGCTAATGACGCAAGCCACGCAGAAGATACAGGTAAACTAGGACCAAAGTGGGAAGGACCCTATGAGGTTGTTGAAGCACTAGGTAAAGGCGCGTACAAGCTGCGTGACATGGATGACCGTGAGTTACAACGCACATGGAATGTTTGCAATCTCAAGAGATGCTATCTTTAGGAAAGGTTACGACCTCACACACGGACACCTCCGCACTTTAGTAAGTGCTTAATAAATATCCGTGTATTTACATTTTGTTTCATTTAGGCAAATGTTTTTCTTTTTTACAAAAACTTGCAAGTATTAATTCAAATGTCGTGGTTTCTAGCTAATTCAGCGACACATTTCACTTTATTGTTTACATGTTATTTATGTCTCAATATTGTTGTTACTTTAATTTCTGCCTACATGGTGTGCATGCACTTATTAAAACCCACGATGGTAAAAGGATGAGTAAACCTACTAAATAACTCGTTGAGTAAGAGGGTTGCAAACCCATCAACATCGGATCACGCATCCTTGTTAAACACCTTACTCTCAAGACGTTGGGGTAAGTTCAATGTGTATCTCACGACGGATACACAACAATGCACACTGTGCGCGTTTAACAACTCAGGAGCTAAGACACTTAACTCCTTGATATAATATTTGCAGTACGCTGTGTAATCAACCAATAAACTTGTAAATTTTATGAACTTCATACACGATTATGGATTTTTTATAAATTTTCTTAAGTATGTACACAACAAGTTGCTATGTTAGACACAACATAGACGTCTTTTACGCAAAGACAAAATAACTAAGTACAAACATTATAACCACAATCACATTTGATATACGTACAATCGTACTTTTCAACATTTTATTGTAGACTACGAGTCCATATACAGTATAGATTCAACATGCACATGTGCAACAAAAAGTGAACCTGTTACAAAACATCACTACATCTAAGTAGCCTATATACTACGTGTGCGCTTAAGCCTTGAACTGCCCACTTGGCGCGCCACACTACCAGCCTCTTCAAGCTTTTTCAATAGGTCAACATCCTTGGGTGACACCGTTGGCACGCTAATGGGCACTCCATCAGACCTCGGAATATGGGCCGCACCAAGACCACAAAGGATGGCTTTACCCTTCACACCCTTCTTCTTTGCAAGTCTCATCTCATGGGCCTTTAGGGACTTCTTTAGAGGAATTTCCTTCTCAAGAGCGAAAGGATTCAGGATATCACGCGGACAAGCAAAGATGGGTACATGCAGTTGCGACACATCGGGCTTCAAAAAATAATCAAGCTGTGCCTCAGCGTCATCTGCTGTGTGCCTAGCCAAAGTCAGCCCCTCCATAATCACACCTATGGGATAATCCTGGTCGCGCTCCAGTTGAGCAATATGAGGAAGCTCCAAAAGCTTCAACTTCTCCATCGCAGCAACAAGATCATCATAAGTGTTCTCGTTGTAACCCGGTACTTGGGCGGCGGGCACAGTCAAGATATTGTTCGCACACAGCTCCTCTACAGCCTCTGCCTTACCACGCGCCAGCGCACACTGAACAACATCCCCAAAGGAGTCCTTCACCTCTTGAGACTCCAGCGTTCTCAAGGCAGCAAGGCGCAAGCCATGACTGATAAGCCACCTGCGCTCAGCAATGGTTGACACCAAGTGAGGGTACAACTCTTCATCGTATTCAATGCTAAGCTTACGCAGCTTGCTCTCCTGTTTCTCCAGCAAACACCCTACGGACTTGCGGAACTCCTCCAAATTAGCGAAGTGCTCATTCTTCCCATTCTCCAAATATTTCAAAACCCAAAGACAAGAAGCCTTGTATTCTTTGAAGTTAGCACGCTCTTGGTTCACTTGAGCAAACAAGGACAGCCTCTCATCAGCAAGCTTCTGAGCATACAAAGTGGTGGACTCTACTTCAGCCTGAGCATCGGCTAGCTGCGCCTTCAGTAGCGCAATTTCCCTATCCTTCTGCGCATTGCTGCTACCCTCACCCGCATACATAGCCTTTAGCTGTACAAACAATGAGGCTTGCTGCGCAGCAGCCAAGCATAGCTCCTCAATCAACTGATCCGTAGGAACATCTTCGGAAGCCTTTGTCCCAGATTCTTGGCCCCCCTGCGCAAGATGAGCAGTAGGCGAAGGACTCGCCTTGGGTGGCGATTTCCCAGCGCGAGCAGCATCCCCAACAGCCTCAACACTGCATGTAAATGACGAGAGCCCGAGGTTATTATTGTAATATCAGCGCAAAACATAAACAAAAATGTTGACGAAACGAGCATAACTACTTACTTGAAGAGAGGAGTTTCAGTTGTATCCTTCTGCGATGCACTCTCCTCTGATGATGATTGCTCACCAGTGATAAGATGGCGCCTTCTTTTGGACGTACCAGCGCCATCACCCCCAGCAACTGCCTTGCGCTTCACCCCTTGGGCAGCGCCTTCAGACTCACTCACAGAAACTCCCACGCTATCTGACGAATCAGTCTGCGATAACTCTTCTATATGCATTTCAGGAGTGGGAAAACTGCGAAGAGGAGTCGCCTCTAAAACAACGGGGGGTGTATCCTCAGGTTCTTCCTGCACGATCTCCATCGTGCGCCCTGCGGTAGCCTGTAGAACTGGCTCCTCGCCATCTCTCAAAGGGCGCACACCCACAGTCACTTGTTTCGGCCTCTCCAAGCGAACAACACTGAATAGATCCATCTCTGCGCAACAAACAACAAACAAACACAAAATAAGTTAGATAAGCTACAAAGGGAAGAACGCTTACAACTAATAAGCAAAGAGGAAGGAAGAGACAAGCACCCACCCCGGCTATTCTCGTCCAAAAAAGTTGGCACCTCCTCCGGACTACCGAAGTAATTGCGACTGATGCCCATGTGCACCAAAAACTCCTCTGGATACGCCTTGATCGGAATGCGATTGGCATTAATCATCTCCGCATCCTCCGCGCTATACATTCCGGGGATGGGGCGCTCATCTCTCGGTAATGATTCTTGAGTATAGAACTCAAAAATCCAGGGAAAAAATGCACTATCAACCGAAAAAAACTTTTCCCTCCAAACCCTCAGTGCGTCTAACTTCTCCGTATAGCACTGCAGTTGCCCTGCGCGCTTGGAGAAGGACACCCACCTGTTTGACCACGACGTGTGGTAAAACGCGCAGAATAGATGGATTGTTGGTTCTATCGCAAACAAGCGACAATTCACTTCAAAATTAGTTATTTTTGCTGCACCTATACAGTGTAGTTGTGAAATATGTAGACGATAATGGTTTAAAATATCTCACAAAAATAGGGAAATGGGCACACGTTGGTTCGCAAATTCGAAGAAGCGTGTGTAAACCCCCACTTTCCCTTGCGGGAAGTTTGCTATTGACGCAGTTGCCACCGGAACTACCGGGTGCAATGTGAGAGGGATGTAATAATCTGAGGTGAACTGACGAAGTTCGTCCGCAGATATATTAGAATTAAAATCGGATAACTGAAGCACCATGGTTAGAATTTAAAGGATTCTGAAGCGCACGCGCTATTACCTTAGCTTTCGTTGATTTTTGATTGCTGTTTGAAGGTTTAACAATGGTGGCAAATGACGGTTTTTACTGTGATAGCCACAGTGAAATGACGGCTCAACTTTATATAGGGTTACACATATTCGTGGATGGATGACATGTGTATCCCACTTGCTCTAATCGTGTGGCTGGGAAGTAAAAAGGTGAAGCACTTTTTCACTCACCACTCACGATTTACGAAGGAGATACGGATGTACTTGGACTAGATTAATTTGCTTTTTTAGGCGGGAAATACTTGAAACTTCCCCGCTACGCAATCCAGAATATTTTTCGTTACAGTTATTAGTCTAGCATCCGCAGTGGGTACACTGCGCATACTAGACTGGGGGGACATGATGACGTATAGTCCGCATTCGGGTCACGAACCCGACCAGTGGACGCTACTACCACTCAAGCCCATCACGAATGGGCTATTACGATAACGGTTTGGGCTTACGAAGGCCCAAACCCGAAGTTATTTATGGTCTTGATATAGGATATCTCTTATTTATGAGATATGTATCAAACAACCGACCTATGCGGGATACGCTGAGGAGTGAAGAACACGAAACCAACAAGGGTTTCGTGTGTATATAAAGAGTCTCTCGACTCTCATTAAAGGTACGATCTATAACCCTAACTCTTCAACTAAACCCTAAAACCGATTACTTACTCTCACGCCGGAGGATAATCGTGGGAGACAATCCCACGATAAGCCTAACGGTGTCTTTTTGTTTTCTTAGTGCGCAGGTCTCAAGCATTAAGATCTAATTGGTACGGAAACAAGGAACGCCCAACTTTTGTATCAACACCGTTTGCTACGTTCTTTATATCCACAGGTTCGTACAAATATGAACTAACATATTTTCGGTAGGTCTGCTCGTCTAGATCACGTCTAACGTCTTGTTTTGTCCCTCGAAGTTCGGAAAAACAGCAAGCATTTTTCAGAAAATTAGTTTTCATCGTCAAACTTTGAAAAATCATAACTTTCTCGTCGTAAGTCGGTTTTTAGTGATTCTTGCGGCCACGATTTCGTTTTTGAAAGAACTTTATAAATTTGAAGGCCAAAATAGCCCAAAAGTTACTGAAATTTCCAGACTTTGCATTTTTGGACAGAACCTATTTTAGATTGTTAAAAACTCACTTTCTTGGTTCTAAACTTGATCATACTAACTCAAATCAACTCCACAAGTTCGCAAATCCTACCATACACCTTCTTAGGGTGTCATGGGGTCCTAAACATCACCAACCTTGGTGGATTTCATGAGATCATTAGTGAAACCTATAGATCTAGTGATTTAGGGAGTTTATGTTCAAAAGTGGTATGTAAAACATAAGTATCTTGCGTGGATGATTAATATAACTTGAAAGTACATGAACATATATATCAAATGAAAGTATAAAATGATCAAAACATGTGTTTGAAACTTACTTGATGATTGGATGAGTTTTGGTAAGAAATGAGTAATAAACTTGAGGTTTGATCACAAATCCATAACTAGGAAGGTAAATGGAGTGTGATTAATACTTGATCTTGAAAAATTAATGGATTCTTGGTGTTCTTGAGGTGTGGCCGGTCCAAAGGAGAGGAAAAGAGAGAGTATTTGATCTATTTTGCTAGTTGATGTTGTTATGTATGTGTTTGTGTAATTAAATCCAAAAACATATAGAACCTTTGCATTTAATTCATGTCATACTAATCAATTGTTTAGGGACATAGGAGGGGGGCAGCATGTGCAAGAAAAAGAAAAGGATTTGATGTGCATTTAAAGCTTATGTCCCCATTTAATTAGAATTAGTTAGTTTAGTGCATACATTGAGTGTTATCGGGTACCGAGTTAACTGAAAATAAATCGTGACGAGTTGAAATAAAATACGACGAAGTTGTAAAAATTGTAAAATCATATTCCTTGGAAGAATCGGGTGTTAGAGTGATTATCAGATTGAAATTTTGTAAACCGACAGAGTTATAAGCGTCAAACGAAAAATATAGCGATTGGTTTAAAAACACCGGGTAAAGTAATAATATAATTTCTATATCATTATAATTAGCTTGAAAATGTATTAGGATCATTGTCGGGAGTATTGGGTATAATGTTAATTGTAATGACTGAGTGGTAACGTTTAACAAATAAACGAACATACGTAAATGACAAACACACAAACCCGTGCATGACTTAATATGATAATGATGCTACTGATGATATGCAGACTACCCTAGTCTGTATGATGTGTCCTTACTGATGATGCATGAATACGCAGCTAAACCATACTGGTTACGCGCATTTGAATACCCGTAAACCTAGTTTACGAAATGATGAACGATAACCATGAATAGTGATTTTCCTCCGAGAATGAATAGTGTTTCATGAATAGTAAAAATTTTGACGACTTCTCAAAGTCTCAAACTGACTTCAAAAATGATGAATAGTGAAATAATGAATAGTGATTGGTGAATAGTAAGCCATGAATAGTAATTTCCCGAGATGAATAGTGAAATTTAAAGCTTGAAAAGGACCTGAAATTACGGGTTGTGACATACTCCACCCGTTAAAGGAATTCAGTCCCTGAATTCAGTTAATGTTGGCCTCTGAAGTGGACTCGGTGAAGAGATGTGGATATTGGAGTCACATTGCGGTGATAAAAGATAAAACATCCATTAGATAGGGATTTGTAATAGTACATGAAATTCATATGATAGAACTTAAAGTGAAACACAAAAGAGATACAACACTAGAGAGTTTAGGTTTCCATTTATTTTTAAGGCAAGAATTCTCTACTTAACCATTGCCATTGTCGTTGTTATTGTCTTGACGAGCTTCGCATTTCAACGAGCTCTCCCCCCATTCTGGTTCCTCAGCTCTGGGCAGTCCTTTCTGAAGTGACCTAAGTTTCCACATTTGAAGCAACTCCCTGGGAGCCTCTGATTTGAGGGCTTTTTACAGTCCTTAGTCTGGTGACCCCGCTTCTTGCACACCCCACACAGTTCACTGCAATGACCTAAGTGATGGAGATTGCATGTGTTGCAGTAGGGTAAATTCGCAGTATATCTTTTCTTGGTGCGTGGTCCTGCGGTATAGACTCTAACCACTTTTTGTCCTTTGTTTGGCTGTTGAACTTGATCTTTCCTTTGGTTGTCATCCCTTTTCCTCTTGTTTTCGTTGTTGCTATTGTTGTTATGGTCATTGTTGTTGACAGTAGTTCCATTCTTTATCACCTGAGCCATAAGCTTTTGAGATATCCTGATAGCTTCGTCCAGATTTTGTGGATCAAAAGAAATTACATCTCCACGGATGTTGTGAGGTAGTCCATCAATGAAATTTTCTAGCACCTTCTCGTTATCTGGAACCATAGTTGGACATAGCACAGCCAACTCCTGAAACCTCCTGATATATGCCTCGATATCATTACCTACTGTTACTAGCTCATAAAACTCTGTTTCCATCTTCTTTATTTCAGTGCGTGGGCAAAACTTCTTAGTCAGCAACTTCTTGAATTCGTCCCACGTAAGCTTGTGAGCATTTTCCATTCCACTGGGTTTTGCATAAGAATTCCACCATGACATAGCTTCCTCAACGAGTGTACTGGTGGCGAACTTTACCTTGCAATCCTTTGGATAATTGCATAGAAGAAATACAGATTCTATCTTCTCAAACCAACGGATCATAGCAGTGGCTCCTTCAGTGCCTTTGAAATTTGGGGGATCTCCACTCTTAAAGTCCTTGTATGTACATTTACGACCATTAGCACCATTAGCAGCTAGCCCTGTAGCTTCTGCTGTTTCTGCCCGAGAAGCGGCTTCAGCAACCCGTACGGCTACGACCTCTCTTTCAACTACTAGTGCTGCCTCTATACTGTCGGCAACAAGCTTTCTGATCTCAGCTGGTGTCATAGTAGTAGTAGCTCTCTTGGGTGGCATGATTCTTCAAAACAAGAAAAGGAGAGTGAGGCGTAAATAAGACGTTTCCTAAATGTAGATGCTCTGAAGTGACTTGTCATAAAATGAAAGCTTGAAGTTAGGTTATGATTAGCTGACGTGCTTCTAGGCGGTGGTTCACGAGGTGATGTAGGTGTGAATATTCTTGCAATGATTGAGTATACACACATGAATGAAACCTATAGAAATTGGGTAGAGAATCAATCTGGACATAATTCTCTTAAAACTATTCCCAGTATTGCAAAAATTCATCTCTGAGTCAGACATAGCTGGTCAGGCTATGTCCCACTGACCCGAGTCGAATATAGATGACCAGTCTATATTCCACCGAGGTTCAATGAATTTTGAAATACTCAGCCCAGTTATACTAATATTATGTCCTTCACATTTAAAGGACGTTCTGGAAGACTAAGGCAAGTGACCAAACTCGAGGTCGAATGATGAAACTACGTAGGAAAAAGGCGTAACGCTGAGACGTGTATGATATGTAAGCATGCTTATATGGAAGTCAATTATAGTAATCAATGAGAATA
Source organism: Artemisia tridentata subsp. tridentata (assembly GCA_021014915.2). Lineage (NCBI taxonomy): Eukaryota > Viridiplantae > Streptophyta > Magnoliopsida > Asterales > Asteraceae > Artemisia > Artemisia tridentata. Next base: position 250,967,534 of record CP139506.1, on the reverse strand, counting down.
AGCAAGTATAAATGATTTGAAAATAAGACACAAATCTTATTAAATATGTCAGCAACAAACCACAAATGAGGCATCAGCTTGGCAGGCAGGCACGCGGCGGTCATAGGATTAAGTTTTTGTAAATGTAGCTATAGTCTAGGTTTTAAAATCACCCAGTTCTCTATAGCCAAGGCTCTGATACCAATCTGTCACACCCCCAGAAATCGGGTCCAGCTGATGAAGCGAAAAGTGTACCGCTTTTAAGGGGTCATTTAAGCCCTAAATCGTATTTATTTGATCAAATATTGCCCTAAATCGTTCCTTTTGTCATTTTAGGTACTTTTGAGGAGAAATCTGGAAAAGGAGGCATTTTGGACGTTTTTGGAGCATAAAAGTGAAGAAAACGACAAAGTCTCAAAATTGTGCTGGAAATTACCGTTGACGGCGTCAGGATTTGTTCTGGACGGCGTCATGGCTTGGCAAAAGTGGTGGATGTGAAAATTACTCATGATAAGCCAGAGAAATTTGCATGGAATTCTGACGGCGTCACGCTTTAATGTGATCAAGGTCGTCACGGCTTAATTTAAAGAGGGATGGCGTCACCCCTAAGTCTGACGGCGTCAAGCCTTGATAAGCCAGAACGGATTTTTGAGAGCTAAAGAGGGACGGTGTCAAGAAGGCCATCCGGGAACCCTAAAAGCGGCGAGGTGACGGCGTCACACTCCATAACGTGACGCCGTCAGATCTGAAAGTCTATATATAGTTTTGCAATTTTTTGTCATTAGGGTGGAACTTATTGAGGAACTTTGTGTGTGAAAACCCTAAGACGAATTTAGCAGCTTTTTCAAGGCTTTTTGCCTTGAGATCTTCCATGTTACATTGAAGATAAGTTATCAATTAATCATTCAATATGTCTATGTGTTGTTTGATTCTATCTTGTTCTTGTCTTTTTTTAACATGCTAGGCTAGATTTATCTTGTGTTTGCTTAGATCTAATGAAACCTAGCTATTGATTATTGGTTATTAGTGTGTTATTAGTTGTATTGGATGATTGTTCATCTATGTTAGGCTTAAGAAAACTTGCTAACTTCCTATTCGGTAACTTGCTTGAACGTCTTAAGAAACATGAACCAATGCGTACTAAGGTTTTTATGGTTGTATTTAATGCACAAGCGAATTCTAGTGATCCCATGTTAGGAGCTTCCTAGCCGGCTCGACATAGGAGTGAAGTAGGAGCTTGTAGAGTTGGGGAAGTACGTACGCCACCCCACGATTGGTATTAAGGAATACACCCGTCATCCACGCAATTAATACACACTAATCAACCGGTAAAAGATAGTTAGGGAGTAAGGAAATCTAAGTAAACACATTTCTCTCCACATAAGTTTTACCACCTTTTCATTTTCTGTTATTTTATTTTATTTGCATTTGTAGTAACTTGGGTTAGTTGACTAGCAACTAATTCCGCCCACTCTTTCAAACCCGAAATTTTACTTGCTTTCATAAAAAATTATAAAAACATAAAAAGAATCTTCTCTCACCCTTAGACCTATTAGAGTAGTTTTTCATACCTAACGAACACTATTCCCTGTGGAGAACGATCAATCCCCCGTACTTACCACTACACTATACTACATCGGTCAGGTACACTGCCTGGTGGGGTTGTAAGCCTCTTGAGATCCCTCGAGAGGTAAAACCTGTTGTAAGGTTGCAAAACCATGCATCAAGTTTTTGGCGCCGCTACCGGGGAATAGTTATTGTTTAGGTTGAATTTTTATTTTATAGGTCTACTCACTAGATTCCTTTCTAGTGAGATTTTTTATTTTCTTTTTCTAGGTTTTCTTTAGTCTATCTATTTTCTTCGTGTTTTTGTTAGTATAAGATTTTCATTGACTATTCAGTTTGCCATTATGGAAAACGCGAATCCACCCCTTACACCTGGCGAAGTAGCTTTGTTGCGTAGCCAACTTGAGAATGAGATTAGTGAGCTCAGGGAGCTCAGTAGAATGATTGATATAGAGCTTGATTATGCCTTGAACAACTTAGAGACCGCCATATACTCAGATAATTACCTAGAACGTAATAATCTTACGGTTGAGGAGTTGATTGAGGAAATTGATGAAGTGAAGGTAGATCCTAGGTTGGATGATTATTTCAATGAATACCCCACTAAGGAGGAGATTGCCTACTATAACAACCTAGTTGATAACCATCGACCACCTTTTGTTAGAATTGACCCAAAGATTAAGAGGGGTGATCCCGGGAATGTGAAGATACCATGTATGATTGGGTACCAATACGTTGAGCATGCTTACATTGACTGTGAATCCCCAATCAACGTGATGTCCTCAGGCCTTTATAGCCAGATCATAAACACACCACTTGAGCCTAGGATGGACCCCAAGTGCCCAGGCGGAGTTTGTAACTTCGTTGGAAGGATTAAGGATATGCATATCCTTGTTGGGAATTTTACCTTTGTCACCAACTTCATGATCTTAGAAGATTTGGCAAGTGTTGTTGACTGCCGCCTATCTCGCGTGGTGTTAGGTAAGCCATTTATTGAAGCATCCAATTTAAAGTATGATCGTTTGAGAGGCATGGTTCAGTTTTCTAATCACATAGATAGGATCGCCTATAGGATGCCTTATCGGGTAAATGAATTTCGTTTTGTGCCTCGATTTGACAAGGACAACATTGGTGCGATTGAGGACATCAATGATGAGGATAAAGAAAAAGGCATGGACTATGTTTGGAATAAGAGAAGCCTTTATTATAAAGATTGCTTGAACCTAGGACCTAAATACAAAATTGATATGGAGGTTTGATAGGATGATTAGAGGGGCAATTGAGAAGCAAAACGGAAAAACGTAGAACCCGTGACTTTGAGTCTAGCTACAAGACTCGTTAATAAAGAAAAGCGCTTCTTGGGAGGTAACCCAAGTTTTATTTGCTTTGTGTGTTTATTTATTTGTTTGTTTGATTTTATTTGTTTCCGTATGTATGTTTAAATTTTATTATTATTGATTCATGTTCAAAAACTAATTTGTGAAAATGCTTTATTTTGTTTTTAACTTCGTCTTAACTACATATAAAGGTATTTTGCAAAAGATAAGTGTAAGGGAAATCCAAATCGGTTTATTAGAACAAATGAACATGAATCGTAATAATAATAAATGAACATACATATTAGTATTTGTTTGAGTCAAATGCTTGTATCGAGTCATAATGATGTTTTGCAGGATTTCCAGGAAGTAAGGTATAGGTTTTTCCAAAAATTTTCCGGAAACGTAACATGAGAATTCTGTCAGATTATTTCTGACGGCGTCAGGTTTAATTTTCTGAAAATTTTTGAAAGTTTTGTTTTCATAAAAAGTTTTTATTAAATCTCTAACTTATAATCTCCAGGAATCTGCAAAATTATCATTCCACAAGCATTATATCCTTATATATAGATTTTATCCCGCCGATGTTATGCAGGTTTTCGTGTTTGTTTTCTCAGGTTTAACAGGTTATTTTGGACAAGGAAATGTATGTGGAATCAAGCTTTTGGCGATGCATTAGTCATGGAGCTTCAACATTACCTTGGAAGAAGATCTAACCGTGTTACGTCATTATCCACCGAGCGAATCAGGGGAGTATTTGATTTCATTCTTTTACTTTATGCTTTTACATTTGTTATTTGAACATTGTGGACAATGTTCATCTTAAGTGTAAGGGGGGTAAAAGTACGATTAGAGAATGCTATTACGCTTGATTTTTGTTTGTTTAATAATAGATGTGTAATAAAACTGAGAGAAATACCTGTTAGGGCAATTTTAGTGCCAAATTTAAATTTTTTTACAACATTTAGGAGTGAAACTTTAGTCCTAATAAGCGTCTCATGGATAGGAATTATATGACTAGCACAAAAACCGTACCACTAAAAAATTTTCCACCCCCAAATATGTAAGGTTCGCCCCTAGAATTGGTAGGAAAAGCATTTATGCTATGATGTGTGTACCGGTAGCACTTAGATTCTAGAACTTGCGTTAGGACCATTCCAAGGCCACAAGTGAGACTACATTCGTGTAGTTAGATTTACTACATGATAAGAGGCATTAGGATAAACCCATCGTTTTACACCTGTGTTTTTGTTATAATTACGTTGGCTACATTGGTCAAGTGATTCTCCCACACCCTTTGCGTTGTACTCATTTTTAGTGCACGATACCCCTAGTACACCCCTCAGAGCCTATCTTTTCGTTTCGACCTTTAAGCATTTTACTTAAAGGAAGAATTTGTTTACACCCCACTTAAATGTACACCCAAATCGCCTTAGCTTACCTTGTATGCACTCATCTTTAGTGCATTATTGTGACAACATTTGTTTAAACCCAAGTTAATTATCTAGTTGATTACATGGTTGCTAAGTCGAGTCATATCCTTGTACATATTGTTTTGGGACGATTGGGACTCATGGGTAAAGTACTAGTGTAATGGAGTAATGGGGAAGAACATCATTTATTACCCCCATATGTGCTAAATATTTTAAAAGTACTCCAAGTGTTTTAATTATCTTAATTCGAGTCATTAGAATAGTAATTTGTAAAGTTATGTAAAAATTCAAGTGTAAGGGGAATGCAACGCCCCTATGATGTATTATTTTGGATGGTAGGGCAAAAGTGTATGCAAAAAAAAAAAAAAAAAAAAAAAAAAAAAGAAAAATCGAAAAAATCAAGAAAAATACAAAAAAATGAGAAAGAGAAAAGTAGAAAAATCATACGGACTACCATCCCGTTTCATTTTATATTTATTTTATGTTTTTGTTATTTTGTTTTTAGCTTAAGATCGAGTCGAGTCCCTGCTTAGCAACATTGTATAGTACATGTAATTGATCAAGATCTTTAACTCGCCACCAGTAAAATATCCTTTATCCAACAAAACCGTGTTTTCCTTTTCCCTACACCTAACGTTATAACCCATGTAAAAGCCCTCTTTGATAGTTTATCTTTGGTGCTTACGCCTAGTGGAGGAGGTCTTCGATCCTTTCCCAAGCCTATGGTAATCTATTTGCTATGACAGGTAGTGAGAGATATTATCCGTTTTCATTTATGAGATTTATTTTGATGACACTTGAGAGATGTGAGTATCTAAACACTACTTGTGAGGTGCTAGTATGTAATCTCCGTGCTTATTATGATTAAAGTGGAACGACTATTTGTTGCAATTACTTTTATATTAGCATTAAATGACCCCTAACTTGTATTTTGATTAGAATAAAAGCGCATTTGCTTGAGGACAAGCAAACCTCAAGTGTAAGGGTATTTGATGAAGCGAAAAGTGTACCGCTTTTAAGGGGTCATTTAAGCCCTAAATCGTATTTATTTGATCAAATATTGCCCTAAATCGTTCCTTTTGTCATTTTAGGTACTTTTGAGGAGAAATCTGGAAAAGGAGGCATTTTGGACGTTTTTGGAGCACAAAAGTGAAGAAAACGACAAAGTCTCAAAATTGTGCTGGAAATTACCGTTGACGGCGTCAGGATTTGATCTGGACGGCGTCATGGCTTGGCAAAAGTGGTGGATGTGAAAATTACTCATGATAAGCCAGAGAAATTTGCATGGAATTCTGACGGCGTCACGCTTTAATGTGATCAAGGTCGTCACGGCTTAATTTAAAGAGGGACGGCATCACCCCTAAGTCTGATGGCGTCAAGCCTTGATAAGCCAGAACGGATTTTGGAGAGCTAAAGAGGGACGGCGTCAAGAAGGCCATCCGGGAACCCTAAAAGCGGCGAGGTGACGGCGTCACACTCCATAACGTGACGCCGTCAGATCTGAAAGTCTATATATAGTTTTGCAATTTTTTGTCATTAGGGTGGAACTTATTGAGGAACTTTGTGTGTGAAAACCCTAAGACGAATTTAGCAGCTTTTTCAAGGCTTTTTGCCTTGAGATCTTCCATGTTACATTGAAGATAAGTTATCAATTAATCATTCAATATGTCTATGTGTTGTTTGATTCTATCTTGTTCTTGTCTTTTGTTTAACATGATAGGCTAGATTTATCTTGTGTTTGCTTAGATCTAATGAAACCTAGCTATTGATTATTGGTTATTAGTGTGTTATTAGTTGTATTGATGATTGTTCATCTATGTTAGGCTTAAGAAAACTGGCTAACTTCCTATTCGGTAACTTGCTTGAACGTCTTAAGAAACATGAACCAATGCGTACTAAGGTTTTTATGGTTGTATTTAATGCACAAGCGAATTCTAGTGATCCCATGTTAGGAGCTTCCTAGCCGGCTCGACATAGGAGTGAAGTAGGAGCTTGTAGAGTTGGGGAAGTACGTACGCCACCCCACGATTGGTATTAAGGAATACACCCGTCATCCACGCAATTAATACACACTAATCAACCGGTAAAAGATAGTTAGGGAGTAAGGAAATCTAAGTAAACACATTTCTCTCCACATAAGTTTTACCACCTTTTCATTTTCTGTTATTTTATTTTATTTGCATTTGTAGTAACTTGGGTTAGTTGACTAGCAACTAATTCCGCCCACTCTTTCAAACCCGAAATTTTACTTGCTTTCATAAAAAATTATAAAAACATAAAAAGAATCTTCTCTCACCCTTAGACCTATTAGAGTAGTTTTTCATACCTAACGAACACTATTCCCTGTGGAGAACGATCAATCCCCCGTACTTACCACTACACTATACTACATCGGTCAGGTACACTGCCTGGTGGGGTTGTAAGCCTCTTGAGATCCCTCGAGAGGTAAAACCTGTTGTAAGGTTGCAAAACCACGCATCACCAGCGGAAGCATACATGCCACTGGGGTGCAACTCAATTGGTATCACAACACAAGTGCAGAGAACGGTTTTCACCTCAATCATTTAGATTTAAATTGTTTAACAAAAGTGTTGAATTTACATTGATAAAAGTAGTGCGGAAATAGGCCCTTAAAACAATTAAAACGGTCCCCAAATGAATATCAGAGTCTCCTATGACCATGCCATGCCCTGCCAAAAGCCTCCTGTAGCGTGCTATTGCTTATACCTGAAAATACATGCTAAAAGTGTCAACACGAGGTTGGTGAGTTCATAGAGTTTAGTGAAAAATGAAATGCGTTTGAATGAAGATTTCCCAGCAAAGGCATTGTAAATCCACCCAGTTCCAAGCCCCGCCCATACAAGACTTGTAACCTGTGTGTTTACAACCCACTGCCAAATAAGACCTGGTTTATGTGAAGGTCAAATGGTTTATGGACCACAAATATTAAATGAACAATATATTCCCAATATATATAGAGTTATTGACAACTAAACTTCAAGACACCAAAGCCTTAAGATTCTAGTTTGGGCATACCTTGACCTAACAGTCAAGTAGGGAAACTATGATCCGTTTGAAATATCAGTCAAGTGGGGAAACCACAATACGTTTGACATCACAGTCAAGTGGGGAAACCACAATACGTTTGACATGCCATTCAAGTGGGGAAACCACAATACGTTTGACATACAGTCAAGTGGGGAAATCACAATACGTTTGACATTCTGTCAAGTGGGGAAACCACAATACGTTTGACATTCAGTCAAGTGGGGAAACCACAATACGTTTGACATTCAGTCAAGTGGGGAAACCACAATACGTTTGACATACAGTCAAGTGGGGAAACCACCCGGACGGGGAGATCAATCCTAATAGATCTATCCACAACAATCGCGCTTAATGGGTCATAATATAGGCAAAATGAAATAGCTTAATGTACTGGTGTCCATAGGAAAAATGATCAAGGGTGAACAATGTAAACACAAAATACTTCCGAGCAACGACTCAAGTATTTTAACCAATCAATAATGTTTGAAAGACAACTCACGTTTCAAGCAAAACAAGCATGAAGTTTAAAAGTAAAACGAGCATAGAGTTTAATGAAAAACGAGCATGTATTCTCCCCCAAAACAGTTACAAAACAAGTAAAAGGAGGGGCTATGAAACTCACCTGATGCAATAGCTACGATGACAAAAATGGATACACTGAAATGAGGCACGATCTCTAACCGCAACCTAATATGAATGATAGGATTTAATGTAAGCAATGAAATGATGCTACACATGCAAATACGTATGTTAACGATACCACTCGTTAGTTTTGAAAATAACGTTTATCGTCGAAAAATACATTTTTGACGTCTCGTTAAGTTAGAAACTACTTTTCGTGTAAATATGTTGAAAATACACTCTATGATCCTTGTTTGGTGTTTTATTGGTAAATATAATGTTTTTGTCGCAGAATACCACTTTTCATAACTTGTGAAAATATGCCCAAATGGCCTCGTAAAACTAGTGGTGAAATATTGCTCGTTGAGTGTTAGCGATCAAACTCGACGCTTTTGAAAACCTTGTAACATAATCTTTATGTCGTCTCATTTGACTTTTGACCAAATACGTCTCGATCAATTAGATAATCGGCTATCAACTTGGTGACTTGCAAAAATACTAGTCTTTATACTTAGACTTTATTTTCATATAGTGCTGTCAAAAATAGTTTGTAAATCGTTGGCTTCAAACGTGTATATCTCGGTGGTTATAAGCCCGTTTGCTACGTTCTTTATATCCACAGGTTCGTACAAATATGAACTAACATATTTTCAGTAGGTCGGCTCGTCTAGATCACGGCTAACGTCTCATTTTGTCCCTCGAAGTTCGGAAAAACAGCAAGCATTTTTCAGAAAATTAGTTTTCGTCGTCAAACTTTGAAAAATCATAACTTTCTCGTCGTAAGTCGGTTTTTAGTGATTCTTGCAGCTACGGTTTCGTTTTTGAAAGAACTTTCTAAATTTGAAGGCCAAAATAGCCCGAAAGTTACTGAAATTTCCAAACTTTGCATTTTTGGACAGAACCTATTTTAGATTGTTAAAAACTCACTTTCTTGGTTCTAAACTTGATCATACTAACTCAAATCAACTCCACAAGTTCGCAAATCCTACCATACACCTTCTTAGGGTGTCATGGGGTCCTAAATATCACCAACCTTGGTGGATTTCATGAGATCATTAGTGAAACCTATAGATCTAGTGATTTAGGGAGTTTATGTTCAAAAGTGGTATGTAAAACATAAGTATCTTGCATGGATGATTAATATAACTTGAAAATACATGAACATATATATCAAATGAAAGTATAAAATGATCAAAACATGTTCTTGAAACTTACTTGATGATTTGATGAGTTTTGGTAAGAAATGAGTAATAAACTTGAGGTTTGATCACAAATCCATAACTAGGAAGGTAAATGGAGTGTGATTAATACTTGATCTTGAAAAATTAATGGATTCTTGGTGTTCTTGAGGTGTGGCCGGTCCAAAGGAGAGGAAAAGAGAGAGTATTTGATCTATTTTGCTAGTTGATGTTGTTATGTATGTGTTTGTGTAATTAAATCCAAAAACATATAGAACCTTTGCATTTAATTCATGTCATACTAATCAATTGTTTAGGGACATAGGAGGGGGGCGGCATGTGCAAGAAAAAGAAAAGGATTTGATGTGCATTTAAAGCTTATGTCCCCATTTAATTAGAATTAGTTAGTTTAGTGCATACATTGAGTGTTATCGGGTACCGAGTTAACTGAAAATAAATCGTGACGAGTTGAAATAAAATACGACGAAGTTGTAAAAATTGTAAAATCATATTCCTTGCAAGAATCGGGTGTTAGAGTGATTATCGGATTGAAATTTCGTAAACCGACGGAGTTATAAGCGTCAAACGAAAAATATAGCGATTGGTTTAAAAACACCGGGTAAAGTAATAATATAATTTCTATATCATTATAATTAGCTTGAAAATGTATTAGGATCATTGTCGGGAGTATTGGGTATAATGTTAATAGTAATGACTGAGTGGTAACGTTTAACAAATAAACGAACATACGTAAATGAAAAACACACAAACCCGTGCATGACTTAATATGATAATGATGCTACTGATGATATGCAGACTACCCTAGTCTGTATGATGTGTCCTTACTGATGATGCATAAATACGCAGCTAAACCATACTGGTTACGCGCATTTGAATACCCGTAAACCTAGTTTACGAAAGGATGAACGATAACCATGAATAGTGATTTTCCTCCGGGAATGAATAGTGTTTCATGAATAGTAAAAATTTTGACGACTTCTCAAAGTCTCAAACTGACTTCAAAAATGATGAATAGTGAAATAATGAATAGTGATTGGTGAATAGTAACCCCATGAATAGTATTTTCCCGAGATGAATAGTGAAATTTGAAGCTTGAAAAGGACCTAAAATTACGGGTTGTGACATACTGTAACCTTTCGTAAATTCATGTCATTATTATCCTATTTTAAAGGTCACTTCTCACTTTTTCCATTTTTACGTAAACCTTGCACCTTTTACGTCTTACCCGTTCTAAACCCTCGTTTTTATGTTCTAACCACATCTAAACCTTCCGATGATCTCACTACTCATCTAAATTACAAAAATATGTCTTGAAAACAAATTTTAATATTTTTGGAAGTTTTTATATTTTTACGTTACCCGGTATTGCGTTACGTGTCTTAAAAACCCTACGTTTGAGTACCGGGAGCAACCAACACTACACAAACCACTCTATAATGTTTCAATAACCAAAAATCTGCATTTTATATATTGTTACATTGTATGTAACGCCTAAAAGGAGCCCTAGCCTCAACACTTGTCCAAGATTTAATACAAGTGTTGAGTTAAAACTTCCATAAGCACCTATACTTCCATTATCTCACTTCCACTATCACTATTACATGCAAATAAGATCAAAATTCTGCACTCTCTCCCTCTCTTGTGCCGTGGATCATCAAGCTCACAAGGACCATTGTATTTTGATTTTCTATTGAAAATTTTGTACAAAGAATGGTGGTCTATTGATGCTAACTCAATCCTTGATCTTTTGCTTCTTGTAGGTATTCACTTTCAAGAGTTTTGTTGGTGAATAATCTCAAGTTTTCAAGTACTCAAGAGTGTGACTCTCAAGATCTTCCAAGAAGTGTTGGTGACAAGAAAATTTAGTGATCATGAATTAGAGAAAAGGTACAAGTATTGTAACTTAAATCTTGATCTCTATTTATCATTCTTCAAGATCTTTCTTTCTACTATATTTTTGGCTCACAAAATGATATTGTGGCTGTAGATTGAAGTTCTCCATGATCCTCTAAAAGCTCTTCTTTTGGTGCTCTCAAAGATTACTCATTGGTGGTGTTGTTTGAAAACCACTAGTCCTTTCTTTTTGTCATCAATCTTGTTCATCACTTTTGTAAGAAACTCCTCACCAACTTTATTTATTTTTATCATTTTCACTACTGTAAAAATTATATATCTTGGTGTATTTGAACATTATATAAGTTATTATGCTTAGATAGGCTTGGTACATGGTTTAAAACACAATAAAACCCCTAAAGGACTAGACCCGCAAACTGTGATTCTGAACCTACGGCAAAGATGGAGTAAACTGTACTAATCAGTAAACATTATATATAAACTAAAAGTATGAGGTTTTATATCTATGTCTTGCGGTCGTTTTAACAGGAATTTCATTGAATAACTCATTACGATGATTAAATTAGAAATGTTTTCGTAAAACATGTCACAACCTGAGTAACAGATTTGAAACGTGCAAAAGTCATTTTTTTTGTGAATAACCCACTGTTACTCAAAGAATAAAAGTTGTAGATAACATCTTAACTTAAACGTGTATGCAAAAATGAGATCATTTTGATTTTTAGAACTCCAGATATTGTATTTTTAGTGGGATTATTGTAATTATGAAAACTGCTGGACTGAATAGTATGGACAAATTGATAATTTAGCTGCTGCTATGTAATTTTTGACCAAGTGGGACCCACAAAAATTGTTAGTACAGATGAATACCTTTCCGGGGATATAAAGAACTTAATTTTTTGACTTACGGTTTGCAAGTAACGGATTTTTGGAAGTAAACAAGTTACTAAAATTTCCATCAGCATTGGTATAAAAAGTATAAACATGTTTTAAACTTTATAAAAATTGGACCTTTGATACATTTTTGAACTACCTAATATATTTTTGAACCCTCAGGTTTAATGTGAACTTTTTGGCTAAAACTTGACCCATGGGCTAAAAATTGAACCTTAGGCTAATCTTGGACTTTTAATAATGCATGATTGGACTTAGGGACAAGTATAGGATTATTACTTGAATTTTGATAACTTTTAAATGCTAAACTAAAACTTGTAATATCTAGGAATTATGTACCAAGCATAAATAAGATCATAACTTATATAACTAAATTGCATCAATGTTTATTTTAAAAACCTAAGACAAGCGTATATCTATTTAGGTTCATCGTAGAGCTTTGCGGCTATTTTCTTCACTTGCTTGTTTCATACTACTTCCTTTATTCACGGTGAGTTCATAGCCTCGCCTTTACTCATTTTAATGCTTTATAAACCTCGCGAGGGGGATACATGCTAGTTTTTAAAACTGAATACAAGTAGCTTTTGGTATGCTGGACCCGATTACATGATTATAGTTTTTGAGTAGCTTTTGCCATTAAAAGTCCCTAACATCATGAACCGTTAATTCCGTGGGAAACGCTAATATTATGAATATGCATATTTGGTTTGACAAGCCTGTCCGGATGAGTCGCGCTCATGCTCAACGGGTAGCATAATATTGAGAGATTTTAGGTAAATTGGCAAACTTACCTCCTTAGGGCATATTAAATTACGTCAAGGTTCGGGGTCATGAGCTTGATACTATAATCATATTATACGACTTGTATATGCATTACTTGTCGCCCGATGAAAAATACTTGTATTCAACTTATTACTTATTAAACTCTATGAATTCACTCAACTTTATGTTGACTTTTTAGCATGTTTTATCTCAGGTCCGTAAGTGACTTTCGTGTTGGGAATTATGATACGAATCAAGAGAAGACAACTTAGATCTGGTAATATATCAGAGTTAGGTCTGTCTTTGTAATTAGGTCTGGTTATGCAAAGTTAAGTCTGGTAGTATGTTTAAGTCTGGTTGACTTATAATGTTAAGTCTGGTCGTGAAGTTAGGAAAGTCTGTTAGAGATAAGTTAGGAAAAGATACAAAACGTGTAAGTATCTTTATAGAAGATTTGCGAATATCTTCTTAGTCGGTTAGCATTAGGGTTTCCTTGTGTTATAAAAGGATCCCTAAGGATTGTTAGTTCTGTGTGTGAGTTGTACGAGTTTCACAATTGTGATTAAAAGTAATATACGAAGTTAGTGTTATCTCTGTGTGTGTTCTTCATTGTTCTTGTTAAGTTTCCACATAAACATTAACAATCGTCTAGGGTTTCTCACTTAGATTGGTTTGGATTTATCCCAACCATCTACTAGGTATTCAAGACTACTTAGAGATCCACATACAATTCGTGGACCAACAAGTGGTATCAGAGCAAGGCGAGAGACTCTGAATTCGAAGAACACTAAATCTCAAAAAACTAATTCTCACTCAAATCACCCTACACAATGTCTGAATTCGATAAACTTGTTAACACTGAAACTTTTTCAATCCATACCAGTGAGGATGAGAGATCAAACCATGAAGATGAAGGAAAAACTGAAACCAGTAACTCCCAAACACAACAACAACCCATCCCTTCCACAACCACAATCTCAAACATAAAACTTCCATTACTGAAAAGAGAAGAATATGATATATGGGCCATGGAGATGGAACATTATCTGGAGTACATTGATAGTGATGTATGGAAGGTTATTCAAAAGGGAAATTCTAAGAAAAGAATTTCACAAGGGAATGATGGGCATATAAGAATAATGCCACCAGTATCTGCTGAGGAGATTAGGGCTGTGGAGAAGGAAAAGAAGGCCACAACATTGCTTCTTATGGCTATTCCTAAGGAGCATCTACAAAGGTTTCATGGCATCCTTGATGCAAAGGAGATGTGGGAGGCTATCAAGAAACGATTTGGAGGCAATGCAAACTCCAAGAAGATGCAAAAGGCTGTTCTTAAACAGCAATTTGAGACATTCAGTGTTTCAAAGACTGAAGGATTTGAGAAGGGCTATGACAGATTTCAACATCTGTTAACACAACTGGAAGTTCATGGTGCAGCAGTTTCAAATGAGGATGCAAACCACAAGTTCCTTAGATCTTTACCATCAGAATGGGGCAATGTATCTGTGGCGATGAGGATTAAGGAGGAAGTAGATTCAATGACACCTGATGACCTATACAATAATCTCAGGATGTTTGAAAGGGACATCAGTAACAACACTCAGGCTTCAACCAGTTCATCAAATGTTGCTTTTGTGTCACAAAACAAAAGCAGTACTTACAAGGTTAAACCTGGTAGTGTTAGGTCTGGTATCTATGAAACTCCTTCAAGTGAAAGGTCTGCTTCAAGTTTTACTGATGAGGTGATACATTCTTTCTTTGCCAACCAAACGGAAGATGAAAGCGTTATTAATGAAGACTTAGAACAGATTAATGATGCTGAAGTTGAAGAGATGGACATAAAATGACACATTGCCATGGTTGCTTTAAGGGTCAAACGATTTCAGAAGCAATATGGAAGGACCATCAACTTCAACAACAGATCACCAGTAGGATACACAAAAAGGACAGTTGAATGCTACAATTGTCACAAGCATGGACATTTTTCAAGAGATTGTCCAGAGAGGAAGCCTGCTGATGGGAAAAGAGATGAAGATGGGAAGATGGAAAAGAATCAGATGAGCTTGCTGACAATGGAAGCTAGAGGAGTCAACAGGGGTGAGTATCCAAGAGTGAATGAGGAGTCTGATCATGCTCTCATGGCCATTGATAATGAGGTATCATTATGCTCTAAATTATGCACTGATTCATATAAGCATGTTAAGGCTTTGTGTGATGAGCAGTTAGAACAAATAGGTGACCTAGAAGTAAATCTATTAGCACATAAAAATGCTGTAAAAACACTAGAGGCACAAAAGGTCATCCTTCAAAACCAACATGCTGCTTTAAATGAAAAACTATACTTTCAAGCTAATAAAATATATGAACAAGATGAAAAGCTTAAAAGGTATAGACAATTGGGTCTTAGAATTCAGAAGGAGAGGGATGAGTTGAGAAAAAGGGTAGATCAGTGGAACAATTCAAATAATAACCTGTTCAAATGTTTGGATTCTCAAATTAAGTCAAATAAAAAATGTGGCCTAGGATATGAGGAAGATGAGAATAAGGCTATATTTAAGAATAAAGAAGAGGACTATGCTGATAAGCCTTTATATAATAGGTTTGTTAAGACTGGTGACTTTAAGGGAGTACCACCACCATTAAGTGATGACTATACTCCTCTTGAAAAAGAAGAGTTAGATGATTCACTTTTTATGTATGGAAAGAAAGGTCCTCAAGTGCCTGAATCAACCATCTCAGAGGACAAAACCAGTAAGTATTCTTCTTGTCAATCCAATGACTCTGAAGGATCTATTGATGGTTCCTTTGATCACTTTAAGTCTGAGTCAAAAAGTGAGGTAAAAGAGAATCCTGAACCTAAGGTTGTTAAGAAGTGTGAACCTATTGTAACTGAACCTGTAGTGACTAAACCAAAGCCTGAGACAGTCAAACCTAGTTGTGTCAAACACATAAAAACTCCTAGGGAATCTGTCAAAATGAATGAGTCACCTAGAAGCAATAGTGTTCACAGAGAAAGTAGGAGTAGTTACACTTATGCTCCTAAAAGATGTTTTATGTGTGGAAGTTTGAGTCATTTAATCAGAGATTGTGACTTCCATGAAAAGAGAATGAAGAGAGAGGCTGAGCAAAAGAGAATGAATGTTAATATGGGTCATGGTTCAAATAAACCAGTTTGGAATAATGCTAGTAGAATTAATCATGCCAACCAGTTTGTTCCCAGACCTGTCCAACTCAATAACTCTACCAGACCTAACTCTTATGTTAATTCTGGTAGACAAAATTTTAGGTCTGGCTAGAGGAACTTTAATGTGAATAGGAAAAATGGTAATTTTATGAGGCCTAATGTGAATATTGGTTATGTTAATTCTGTGAGATCTAATGTGAACACTGGCTATGTGAGACCCAAACAACCATTTCAAAAGTCACAGGTGAATACAAATTTTCAAAGAAATAATTTATATAAACCTCATTCATCTGTGAGAAGACCAGTTGCAAATCAAACACATTCAGATGGGGGTTCTGCTGATAACCTCTCAGATTGCTGGGCTTGGAATCCATTTAAAAATGAATATACCTATAAGTCCAAGCATAGTTTCACTGGAGCAATTTCATACAAAACCTTCAAGTATGTTGCTCCACAAAGAGGACTCAAGCCCACTCAGGCCTGGGTTGTTAAGAAAAACTGATTTCTCTTTCTTAACTTTGTATAGTTTGTATACTTGTTTGTTTTCAGTCTTGCTGTTCTAAATGGTTATTCTTATTTTCAATAGTTAATGGTTTTCTACTTTCCATAGTATGTTTGTTTTTGGTATATTGTGCTTAACTTTGTTTTGCAGTTGTTAACTCTTCTCTATTGCAAGTGATTCATATGTGGAAAATTAAAACAACAGAACCATGGAGCTTTTTATTTATAAACAAGTGATTGCATTCAAGGATGCAATTTATAATGCAACATAAGACAAAAGCTTTAACATAAACCAGCCAAACACCACCACCTACATTTTCTGTTTTCCTTTGTTCATGAAGTCAGGAATGGTCTTCTTGGCTCCTCTGCCACCAAACTGATTCCACGCTTTTGGGCATGGGAGTCCAAGAATCAGGCTGCTTGGTGGTGGACGTGGTATAGAACCACTCCTCAAGGATGGCACAACCTTTGAAGGAAAAGTCACTTCATCATCATTTGCGGGGTCTTCTTCTTCAGAACTTCTATCATCTACATAAGAAGGGGAAACTGGTTTCGAAGTCTTTGGTGCTTCATCTTCTGGTTCCTTTTCAGTAAGGTCATAAGCAGCTAGCCAATGCTTAAGAGTTGATTCTCTTAATGTCTTTTTTCTTGTGATTGAAGAATACCCTGGTGGAAAATATCCACCCCATCCTCCTGATGATGAATCAGAAGATGAGCCATTTGGATCTCAAGAAGAATCAGATGAAATCTCTATGATTTCTGAGTTGGAAGGATTCATTATGGTTATAAGGTTTTTCTTTTAGTATGTGATGGTTTTTGTGATAAAACAATGGGTGGTTTTATAGGGAAAATCTAGGTTTAATGCCATTTAATGCTCGGTTGGTGTATGGGTTAATACTTGCAGGCAAAGAGTTATTAATTGTACTTTTGGAAAGTAGACCATAGTTCTTATTTTGGTTAAGTATGTGTGTTAAAAAAAAAAAAAAAAAAAAAAAAAAAAAAAAAGAAAAAAAGAAAAAAAAGTAGGGTTTACACTTAAGGGGAGGTTATGTACATTTAAGGGGAGGCAAATGTACAAGTTTTACAAGTTTTTAAATCGGGTAAACTTAAGTGTTAAATCTGGTAGCTTGTGTGTCTTGCAAAGATTGGTTTTAGTCTCCCTTTTCTTCTTGTTAAACTAATTTTTGCAGAAAAGATTGGAATGAGATGATGTAAAGCCTTGCATTCGCTAAAATCAGAGTGAAAGTCTACTCTTTTGGTTAGGTCTGGTAAGTTTATGATTCGGCCTGGTTGACTAATTTAAGTCGGGTAGTGTTAAATTTATGACCGTTAGAGCTGGTCAGAGTTATAAAGATTTATCTAAAATATTACCGTTGCACTATTTTCGGTAAAACGAGATATTTATGAAGTATATAAGCCTAAAATTTGATATATTTTATCTCTTTTTATTCCTTATTTGCTTCCAAATTTAAATCATCTTTATTTTGAACTCACGACTCTGTTTATACGCAACTATTTTCAAACCCTACCCTTCCAATCAACCAGACCTAAATCATTAACTCATCCATGGCTAACCTCAAGTTTGTTGACAAGCATAATCAAGTTGGTTTCTTGAAGAAGCCAGATCAAAGTGCAGGTTTCGAGGAGATTGTGGATTTCCTAAAAGGTTCTTACATTTGTTATTCATTAATTCATAATCCTACTATTTATCAGTCCCTTGTTAAGCAGTTCTGGGGGTCGGTTACCTCTGAGACTCTTGATGATGGGACACCATGTTTAAGGGCAATTATTGATAAAAATAGTTTTACCATTACTGAAGCCTCTATTAGAGGAAGTCTTCAATTGGATGATGCTTCAGGGGACTATGATTTTCCTGGTGATGATATTTTGGAGGGATTGAATAACATTGGATACCCCACTGATGGAAGTTTTACCTTTTGGAAAAGTCATTTTACACCACAGTGGAGGTTTTTAGTACATCATTTACTTCAAAGCCTAAGTCCCAAGAGTGGTGGATGGGATCAATTTGGAAGCAGAATTGCTTCTGCATTGGTCTGTTTATCACTTGGAAGGAAATTTAATTTTTTAAAACTAATTTTTGAAGGAATGGTGAAAAATGCTAAGGACCTAAAATTTTTAATGTATCCACGATTTTTGCAAATGGTCTTGAATTATGAAACTAAGGATAAAGTGCCTTACATCTGTGTGGCCTTTACTCCAAAACTTTTTGCAAATATAAAAAGGGGTTTTCAAGGGACACATAGACCTTTGCTTGCTGCTATGCTTGGTACTAACAATGCAGGTACTTCTGGAGCTGCACAAGTGCAACCTGATGAGGAACAAGCCCAAGCATCATCTAGGTCTGCTACACCTACACCTACCTCAACTCCATCATCTCAACCAAGTCCCTCACCATCTGCTGAAAGAATACCTACACCTATCCAACAATCTTCACCTTCACAACCAAATGTTCCAAGTCCTGCAAGGGAGGAGGAACATGCACCCATAACTGTGGAAAATCTTCTCATCATAGTTCCTCAACTGCAAAAGAAGATAGCCATTTTGGAAAAGTCTAATGAGGCACTCAGAAAAGCTTATGTGACTTTGGTGCAAAAAGTAAAGAAAATGGGAGTGGCAATGAAGAAAAAGGGTGTTTCTTTTGATGATGAGGAGGGAGAAGCTGAAAATTCTTCCAAACAGGGGAGGAATTTGGAGCAAGAACAAGAAAATATTCTTCAAACACCAAATCAAGAACCTCCACAAAGAGAAGGAAAGCAGGTTGTGGATGAAACTTCAAAGCCAAAGAAGTCTAAGAGCAAAACAAGAGAAGAACTAGCATCTGAGGCTGAAATTGAGAGGATTAAGGCACAAGATATTGCTGAAGAAGAGAGACAAAAGAGGCTAGATGCATTTTATGCAAGACAATTGGCTGAAGAATCTGATGAATTTACAAAGCTGCTCAATGTTGATGATGAAGTGAGAGCAAAATATGAGGAGCTTCTAACTATTGAAGGTTTAACTGCTGATGAACGAGCCAAACAGTTAGCTGACTTCATAAATGCAAGAAACAATGATGATACATTGGGTGGATTCTTAGAAAAGTTCAAGCTTCAGAAGAAATCAAAGATTCCCAAGAAGATGACTATTGCAGAAAAGAAACATGATATGAAGATGTATCTAAAGAATCAAATGCATCTATCTTTGGAACAGATGAAAGGAAATCATATGAGAGATTCACATTGCATATCTCAAAGCATTTGAGAGAGATCAAGGTTATAAAGCTATTGATTATGATGATGTACAGAAATATTGTTTTCAGGGCAGGAAGATTAAAGAGACTAAGCTTGTTATTGAACCTGATAAAATGGTTGATACACAACCTGAAGTTGAGAAGTCATCAGAAGAAGTGCAAGCTGAAGTAGTAAAGCCTATTGTGTTTCAAAGAAGAAAAGGTTTGGAAAGAAAAAGTAAATCCAAGAAAGTGGTTGTTGAAGAGGAATCTGAGGAAGAACCTTCATCTGAAGGAGCCACTATGGGAACAATTGAAAGCTCAAAGAAACCTGCTAAGATTGTTAACTATAAAATTGTTATGACTGGAGAAAGAGCTTCATATATGATTATTATGGAAGATTATTCTAATATTATGTATATGAATTTTGCTGCTATTTTACATGATATAAGCAGGGAGGATTTAAAGGAACTATACAAGGTGGTGAACATCAAATTTGGAGATAATCCACCTGAAGATGATGTTACAAGAGTATTTTGGGGAAACTTGAAAGTAATGTTTGAGCCACCAACTGAATCAAATATAGTGTGGAAACTCCCTGAACAGCAGAAGATTACCAGCTGGACCTACTTCTATAACTGCAAGGTACATTGTTTATCTGTTAAAGATGGTGATATTTATATGCTTGCAGAAGTGGAATATCCTCTGTCATCAAGTGTTTGCAAAGATATGTTAAACAAAAGGTTATCTGCTGTGAAGAAGGATGATGTATATGAGCAGATATTGGACTTAATAAAATTGCAGTCATTAAGGGATGTAGCTTGAGGATGTTTGAAAGAATTTTCAAAAGTTGTTAAGTGAGACTATTGGAACTTCTCACTTGGTGGAGGTGCTTTGCACTAACACAACAAAAGGTTATCAGTCCACCTTGTCTCATCAACACAAGGACTGGCTAATCCTGAGCAAACGGCTAACAGGTAAAGATTGCTCAAATCCGTTTATGGCTGACAATTTGCCAAAAACATTGTATGGTATTCAACTCACCATATCTAAGATAAGTGAAGAGTTGGCTAGCCCACAAGATTATGGCTTGTGGTAAAGGCTGTGGAAAACCATAAATGGTAATCAATTCACCATGATGAGGTGCTTTTCCATCAAAGAATTGGCTAGTCCAGAAGCAAACGGCTTTTGGTA
The DNA here is from genome assembly GCA_021014915.2 of Artemisia tridentata subsp. tridentata. NCBI lineage: Eukaryota > Viridiplantae > Streptophyta > Magnoliopsida > Asterales > Asteraceae > Artemisia > Artemisia tridentata. Next base: position 250,946,754 of record CP139506.1, on the reverse strand, counting down.
AAGACTTAACAAATCTGTTGATAAGCTGATGATTTGCGAAAAATCATATGGTTATTAATGTACCATGGTCTTACACACCAAAACATTGGCTACACCAGTGGTAATGGCTATTGGTAAAGAGATTTCAAATCCATTACATTTTCAATGATTCACCTCTCACAGATGGTAACACATTTGGAAGTGATGAGAATAGTCTGGAACTTAAATGAATTTGATCTACATATAGTCAATGTTGCTGCAAAGACCATATCAGAAGAGCTTATCAAGATTCAAGCTGCTAGAAAGGTACAAGACCTAAATACAATTCAAAGTGTTCAAGATTCAATCCTCAGAAAGCTTAATCAGAAGAACTTGAAGTTCATGGAGCATGAAGATCAAGTTAGGGGAGGATTGTTGGGAATTATGATACGAATCAAGAGAAGACAACTTAGATATGGTAATATATCGGAGTTAGGTCTGTCTTTGTAATTAGGTCTGGTTATGCAAAGTTAAGTCTGGTAGTATGTTTAAGTCTGGTTGACTTATAATGTTAAGTCTGGTCGTGAATTAGGAAAGTCTGTTAGAGATAAGTTAGGAAAAGATACAAAACATGTAAGTATCTTTATAGAAGATTTGTGAATATCTTCTTAGTCGGTTAGCATTAGGGTTTCCTTGTGTTATAAAAGGATCCCTAAGGATTGTTAGTTCTGTGTGTGAGTTGTACGAGTTTTACAATTGTGATTAAAAGTAATATACGAAGTTAGTGTTATCTTTGTGTGTGTTCTTCATTGTTCTTGTTAAGTTTCCGCATTAACATTAATAATCGTTTAGGGTTTCTCACTTAGATTGGTTTGGATTTATCCCAACCATCTACTAGGTATTCAAGACTACTTAGAGATCCACATACAATTCGTGGACCAACATTTCGGCTTGGATGGGCAACGCAAGAAATGGATATCTATATGATGGCTCATGTTTAAATAAAAGTTTTCATTCGATAATGTTCTAAACTTCTAAAACTTATGTATCTTTTGACTATGTTAAAAACTTTTGGGACCTCTTTGACTCTGGTAAATTATCGAATGTGAATTTCAAAAACGACTTTGTTTTAAAGTTGTTTACTATAATTGTACAATGTGACTAATATATAGCACCCTATGTGGTATTCCGCTGCATAGCTAAAATGGGGGTGTTATAGATTGGTATCAGAGCACAAATTATAGTAAACTACGTCTTTTGTTTTAAAAACCTAGACTATAATCATTTTTACTTATACTTTTCTTCAAAAATGTGAGCCTCCATCATCTTGATCGATATCCATGCCCGCCTACTCCCGAGCTTCCTAATTCTCCCTCGTATATATATATCTTGATCATTCTATAATAATTATATAAGCATTATAATTATTTCTTAACTCGACCGTTAATCCGCGAAATATCACTTATAAATATAAAATCTTTATGCACAAGATTTCTTATTATTTATGCTATTAGTAAACATTATTATTATTTTGTTTATTATTCAAAAACTTTATGCACATCTCTTGATTGCACCGTTGTTATACGTATGCGTAAAATAAATATTATCATTTGTATATGTAATATTTATCGATCATCTTGCTTGTTCACAAAACATCATTATTCACTCACTTACTTACACAAATATTATTTTCATGATAATATTTCTTCTCTTATTCTAATCATTTGTATATATATGATTTTTCAGATTCATCATGGCACTTCCACTCCCACCTGATCATGAGGTAGACATTCCGGAAGACGAGCCAGCTCAACCCGAGCTTGCACCGGAAGAACCTCTACCAGTTCCTCCATCACCTAATCATGTATTCGGCTTTCCTAATAATGATCTTGAAAATCAAGAAGAAGAAGAAGAAGAGGAAGAGGAACAAGAAGAAGAAGAAGAGGAAGAGGAAGAGGAACAAGAAGAGGACGAAGAGGGGAATGTGTTGATACTCCATAATGCGAGTTCAGATGAAGAGGGTGATGAACCTGAACTTATCTATCCTTATGAGGCACCTGCTTCTCCTTATCCACCACCATCTATACCTGACACTTCATCTGATTCAGAACCTGAGGTTGAAGAGGTTGCCACTGTTGGCACCATTAGACAGGTTCCCCTCTTGGAACGCCGATTTCCTAGGATTATCCACGAGAGGGGTGGATCATCTTCGGCTGCTCCCACTGCTTATGAGCCCGAGGATTTAGTACCTGGGTATATGAGGAGAGACATTAACTCTATTCATGGTAGAGTTAGACTTTTAGAGAGCAAAATGAGGGTAAGAGAGCTCGAGGGTGCTAGTGCTATATCTAGAGACAAAATTGGGCATGGACGTATGGATTTGCTTGACTTTGATTTGGGGGTAGTAGAACATCATGTTGACAAGACAGACCGTGAAGTGGCTATGTTGGGTAAGCGTGTTCGAGAATTAGATAATGAGGGTCTTAGAGGTGAAAATAAGATATTGAAACATGAGTTAGAAGACAAGGGGTTGGCCTTAATGTTTGCTGATATGTATAATGAAAGACTTGAGAAAGATTTTTATGAGATGAGGCACTGGGCCTACACACATTGGGAGGAGATGCTTAGAGCGGGGATGATCGATGAGAGGTCATGTGATGTTGTTGATGTGTTGGCTGTTTTTGGGGAGACCCCACCACCCGAGCCACGAGGGTCCCCTCGTAACTCTTAGTAGTCTATGTATTTTTATTTCTATCATTGTATTTCGTTGTTGTTCTTCATCTTGTAATTGCTAAACTGAATGTATCAGTTAGTAGAACTATTATCATTAATTATGATGACTTTGTCAAATTTTGTAATACAATCGAACCATGTATTAATCTTTTGTATGTAATGATGAAGTTGTCATTTCTTAAACTCCACTTTATATTGTTATAATCTCTTTAATATTCGGTTTACTCGTACATGATTATATCTATGTCATTGTATGATTACTCATCAAAATTTTCTTGTGTTGTGATAGAATCATGCCACCAAAGAGAATGTCCGACGCAGCTATCCGAAAGTTAGTTGCTGATAGTGTGGCCGCGGCTTTAGCCGAGGATCGCGCTATAAGGGCTAATGAGGCTGCTGGCGGCGGTGCTGGAGCCGACGGGGCTGCTGGCGGCGGTGCTGGAGCCGATGGGGCTGCTGCTAACACTGTAGCACGTGGTTGTACTTTCAAGCAATTCTTGGGTTGTGATCCCACTAAGTTCAAGGGAACTGAAGGGGCGGTTGCATTGATACATTGGTTTGAAAGTTGTGAGAATGCGTTCATGCTTAGTAACTGCTCAGAGGAATGTAAAGTCAAGTACGCAGCAGGTACTCTACAAGAACATGCCAAATCATGGTGGAACGCTTATGCTAAACCCATTGGAATGGAAGCAGCCTATGCAATCACGTGGACCGATCTCAAGAAAAAGATGACTGAAAAGTTCTGTCCTCGGAGTGAAATAAGAAGACTTGAGACGGAATTCTACTATCTAACGGTCAAAGGCAATGATATCGAAACTTACATCAGAAGGTTCCAAGAGCTAGAAGTTTTGTGTCCAAGTGTGCTACCTGAATTTGAAAGGAAATTAGAAGCTTTTTTAAGGGTCTTCCCCGAAGCATTAAAGGGAACGTGACAGCCGCAAATCCTAACACTCTGGATGAAGCCATTCGTGTTACTCAGAAACTTATGGCACAAGTAGTGGAGGATGAGGCGACTCGCAATGCTAACAACAACAACCAAAACAAGAGAAGGTGGAATGATGATAAGAGGAGAAACGACAACAACACTCAAGGCCGCAACAATGATCATCATCAGCAGCAGAACAGAAGGCGAGAAAATGTGAGGGCAATGACTGAAGCCCCAACTGGAAGAGGTGGTTACAATGGACCTCATCCTTACTGCAATCGATGTAATAAGCACCACATTGGCTTCTGTAGTGCGAAATGTAGCAGTTGTGGAAAACAAGGACACATAGCGAAAAACTGTAAGGGTAAGGCTATTGCTAATGGTGCTAATGCACAACCAATCATAACTTGTTATGGCTGTGGGGAGAAAGGGCATCTCAGTAGCAACTGCCCGAAGAAGGGGAAGGATCAAGCCGGTAATGCTCGTGGTCGTGCGTATGTGATGGGAAATGTAGAACATCAAGGCCCGAATGTCGTGACGGGTACGTTCCTTCTTAATAATCATTATGCTAAAGTTTTATTTGATTCGGGTTCGGACAAAAGCTTTGTGTCAACTAGTTTTAGTGCATTGATAAATATTAACCCAGTTAAGTTAAACTATAGTTATGAAGTCGAATTAGCCGATGGAAATTGGTTAGTACAAATTCTATTATAAAGGGTTGTACCATAAATCTAGCGAACCACCCATTTAGTATTGAGCTCATGCCAATTGAACTTGGTACTTTTGATGTCATTATTGGAATAGATTGGTTATCCGATCAAAACGCGGTTATTGTCTTTGGTGAAAAAGTTGTTCGTATTCCACACAACAACAAAACACTACTAATCAGAGGTGATAGAGATGGGTCCCAATTAAAAATCATAACTCGTATCAAGGCTCAAAGGTACATTGAGCAAGGGTGCCAGATGTTTCTAGCACAAGTGACAGTGAAAGAGTCAGTTGAAAAATGATTAGAAGATGTACCTGTTGTTCAGGATTTTCCTGAAGTATTTCCTGATGATCTTCCGGGACTTCCACCACCTCGACAAGTAGAGTTCCGAATCGAATTAGTGCCTGGTGCTGCACCAGTGGCATGTGCACCTTATCGGTTGGCACCATCAGAAATGAAGGAGCTATCGAAACAATTACAAGAATTGTCTGAAAAAGGGTTCATTCGACCGAGCTCGTCACCTTGGGGAGCTCCGGTGCTATTTGTGAAAAAGAAGGACGGATCCTTTCGAATGTGTATCGATTATCGTGAGCTTAACAAATTAACGGTCAAGAATCGTTATCCACTTCCGAGAATTGATGATCTATTTGATCAACTTCACGGCTCAAGCGTGTATCCCAAAATCGACCTGCGATAAGGTTATCACCAACTCCGTATTCGGGAAGAAGACACTCCAATTACTGCATTTAGAACTCGGTATGGTCATTACGAGTTCAAAGTGATGCCGTTTGGGTTGACCAATGCACCTGCAGTATTTATGGACTTGATGAATCGTGTGTGCAAACCGTACCTCGACAAGTTTGTGATCGTGTTTATTGATGATATTTTGATTTACTCCAAGAACAAGGAAGAACATGTGAAACACTTGAAGATTATCTTGGAGTTACTCAAGGAAGAGCAATTGTATGCCAAGTTCTCGAAATGTGATTTTTGGCTGGAATCCGTACAATTTCTCGGTCATGTAATCAATAGCAGTGGTGTTCATGTAGATCCTGCAAAGATTGAGGCTATTAAGAACTGGTCTCCGCCGACGACACCAACAGAAGTAAGGCAATTCTTAGGACTTGTTGGCTATTACCGAAGATTCATCGAAGGGTTTTCTATAATAGCCAAACCTCTTACCAAGTTGACTCAGAAAAATAAGAAGTATGAGTGGAGTGAAAACGAAGAAGAAGCCTTTCAAATACTAAAACAGAAGCTTTGTAGTGCGCCAATATTAGCATTGCCAGATGGGACGGAAGATTTTGTGGTTTATTGTGACGCGTCAATCAAAGGTTATGGAGCTGTACTGATGCAACGACAAAAGGTCATAGGATATGCTTCACGACAATTGAAGACTCATGAAGAAAACTATACTACCCACGATCTAGAATTGGGTGCTGTGGTTTTTGCTCTTAGGCTATGGAGGCACTACTTGTATGGTACAAAGTGTACTGTGTATACTGATCACAAGAGTCTCCAATACATTCTAGACCAAAAAGAGCTCAACATGGGGCAACGAAGATGGCTTGAACTCCTGAGTGATTATGATTGCGACATCCGTTATCACCCGGGGAAGACGAACGTAGTGGCTGATGCTTTAAGTAGAAAGGAAAGGGCAAAACCATTACGTGTAAGATCACTGGTAATGACGGTCCTTCCCAAGTTACCCGAGCAGATTCTTGAAGCTCAAGCGGAAGCAATAAAAGAAGAAAATGTGAAGGCTGAAAATCTGGGAAGAGGAATAAAACCCATATTCGAAACTCATTCTGACGGAACCCGATTGATTAATAGACGTGTTTGGTTACCACTGTTTGGAGGTTTGAGAGACTTGATCATGCACGAGTCTCATAAATCCAAATACTCTATCCATCCGGGGTCAGATAAAATGTACCATGATTTGAAACAGTTGTACTAGTGGCCGAACATGAAGGCTGAGATCGCTACCTATGTTGGCAAATGTTTGACGTGTGCAAAAGTTAAGGCGGAACACCAAAAGCCAGCCGGATTCCTTCAACAACCCGAGATTCCAGTTTGGAAATGGGAGAGAATCACCATGGATTTCATTACTAAGCTCCCTAGAACTTCAAGTGGTGATGATGCGATTTGGGTCATTGTGGATCGTTTGACAAAATCTGCTCATTTCCTACCAATAAAGGAGACTTACAGCATGGAAAAGCTTGCTCAACTGTACTTAAAGGAAATTGTCTGTAGGCATGGTATACCCATATCAATCATATCTGACAGAGATAGCCGGTTTACATCAAGGTTTTGGAAGTCACTCCAGGATGCCTTGGATACAAAGCTAGATATGAGTACGGCATACCACCCACAGACAGACGGTCAGAGTGAAAGAATGATACAAACTTTGGAAGATATGTTGCGGGCGTGTGTGATCGACTTTGGGAGTAGTTGGGATCGACAATTGCCATTAGTCGAATTCTCCTATAACAACAGTTATCACTCAAGCATTAAGATGGCACCATTTGAAGCTCTTTACGGACGAAGATGCAGATCACCGATTTTCTGGAACGAAGTTGGGGATAGCCAACTCACGGGTCCAGAGATAATTCGTGAAACAACAGAAAATATATTCAAAATCAAAGACCGTTTACTAACTGCTCGTAGTCGCCAGAAAAGCTATGCAGATGGTAGACGTAGACCTTTGGAGTTTAATGTTGGCGATAGAGTTAGGCTCAAGGTCTCGCCATGGAAGGGTGTAGTTCGTTTCGGTAAACGTGGAAAGCTAAGTCCACGATATATTGGACCATTCAAGATCCTAGCTAGGGTTGGTCTAGTTGCATACAAGTTAGAGCTACCGGAAGAACTTCAGGGCATTCATAACACCTTTCACGTTTCAAATCTTAAGAAGTGTTTGTCAGACGAAAGTCTCGTCATTCCATTAAAGGAACTTCGAATCGATGACAAGCTACACTTCATCGAAGAACCGATTGAGATCGTAGATCATGAAGTAAAGAAACTCAAGCAAAGCCGCATCCCCATTGTCAAGGTTCGTTGGAATACCCGACGAGGGCCTAAATTCACATGGGAACGCGAAGATCAAATCAAGAGCAAGTATCCTCATCTTTTCGCAAGTAAACTTTCGGGGGATAAAGAAAATTGAACGCCAGGACGACGCTCTCTTAAGGGGTAGGTACTGTAACCTTTAGTAAATTCATGTCATTATTATCCTATTTTAAAAGTCACTTCTCACTTTTTCCATTTTTACGTAAACCTTGCACCTTTTACGTCTTACGCGTTCTAAACCCTCGTTTTTATGTTCTAACCACATCTAAACCTTCCGATGATCTCACTACTCATCTAAATTACAAAAATATGTCTTGAAAACAAATTTTAATATTTTTGGAAGTTTTTATATTTTTACGTTACCCGGTATTGCGTTACGTGTCTTAAAAACCCTACGTTTGAGTACCGGGAGCAACCAACACTACACAAACCACTCTATAATATTTCAATAACCAAAAATCTGCATTTTATATATGGTTACATAGTATGTAACGCCTAAAAGGAGCCCTAGCCTCAACACTTGTCCAAGATTTAATACAAGTGTTGAGTTAAAACTTCCATAAGCACCTATACTTCCATTATCTCACTTCCACTATCACTATTACATGCAAATAAGATCAAAATTCTGCACTCTCTCCCTCTCTTGCGCCGTGGATCATCAAGCTCACAAGGACCATTGTATTTTGATTTTCTATTGAAAATTTTGTACAAAGAATGGTGGTCTATTGATGCTAACTCAATCCATAATCTTTTGCTTCTTGTAGGTATTCACTTTCAAGAATTTTGTTGGTGAATAATCTCAAGTTTTTAAGTACTCAAGAGTGTGACTCTCAAGATCTTCCAAGAAGTGTTGGTGACAAGAAAATTTAGTGATCATGAATTAGAGAAAAGGTACAAGTATTGTAACTTAAATCTTGATCTCTATTTATCATTCTTCAAGATCTTTCTTTCTAATATATATTTGGCTCACAAAATGATATTGTGGCTGTAGATTGAAGTTCTCCATGATCCTATAAGAGCTCTTCTTTTGGTGCTCTCAAAGATTACTCATTGGTGGTGTTGTTTGAAAACCACTAGTCCTTTCTTTTTGTCATCAATCCTGTTCATCACTTTTGTAAGAAACTCCTCACCAACTTTATTTATTTTTATCATTTCACTACTGTAAAAATTATATATCTTGGTGTATTTGAACATTATATAAGTTATTATGCTTAGATAGGCTTGGTACATGGTTTAAAACACAATAAAAACCCTAAAGGACTAGACCTGCAAACTGTGATTCTGAACATACGGAAAAGATGGAGTAAACTGTACTAATCAGTAAACATTAGACATAAAATAAAAATATGAGGTTTTAGATCTATGTCTTGCGGTCGTTTTGACGGGAATTTCATTGAATAACTCATTACGATAATTAAATTAGAAATGTTTTCGTAAAACATGTCACAACCTGAGTAACAAATTTGAAACGTGCAAAAGTCATTTTTTTTGTGAATAACCCACTGTTACTCAAAGAATAAAAGTTGTAGATAACATCTTAACTTAAACGTGGCCGCAAGAATGGGATCATTTTGATTTGTAGAACTCCAGATATTGTCTTTTTAGTGGGACTGTTGTAATTATGAAAACTGCTGGACTGAATAGTATGGACAAATTGATAATTTAGCTGCTGCTATGTAATTTTTGACCAAGTGGGACCCACAAAAATTGTTAGTACAGATGAATAACTTTCCGGGGATATAAAGAACTTAATTTTTCGACTTACGGTTTGCAAGTAACGGATTTTTGGAAGTAAACAAGTTATTAAAATTTCCATCAGCATTGGTATAAAAAGTATAAACATGTTTTAAACTTTATAAAAATTGGACCTTTGATACATTTTTGAACCACCTAATATATTTTTGAACCCTCAGGTTTAATGTGAACTTTTTGGCTAAAACTTGACCCATGGGCTAAAAATTGAACCTTAGGCTAATCTTGGACTTTTAATAATGCATGATTGGACTTAGGGACAAGTATAGGATTATTACTTGAATTTTGATAACTTTTAAATGCTAAACTAAAACTTGTAATATCTAGGAATTATGTACCAAGCATAAATAAGATCATAACTTATATAACTAAATTGCATCAATGTTTATTTTAAAAACCTAAGACAAGCGTATATCTATTTAGGTTCATCGTAGAGCTTTGCGGCTATTTTCTTCACTTGCTTGTTTCATACTACTTCCTTTATTCACAGTGAGTTCATAGCCTCGCCTTTACTCATTTTAATGCTTTATAAACCTCGCGAGGGGGATACATGCTAGTTTTTAAAACTGAATACAAGTAGCTTTTGGTATGCTGGACCCGATTACATGATTATAGTTTTTGAGTAGCTTTTGCCATTAAAAGTCCCTAACATCATGAACCGTTAATTCCGTGGGAAACGCTAATATTATGAATATGCATATTTGGTTTGACAAGCCTGTCCGGATGAGTCGCGCTCATGCTCAATGGGTAGCATAATATTGAGAGATTTTAGGTAAATTGGCAAACTTACCTCCTTAGGGCATATTAAATTACGTCAAGGTTCGGGGTCATGAGCTTGATACTATAATCATATTATACGACTTGTATATGCATTACTTGTCGCCCGATGAAAAATACTTGTATTCAACTTATTACTTATTAAACTCTATGAATTAACTCAACTTTATGTTGACTTTTTAGCATGTTTTATCTCAGGTCCGTAAGTGACTTTCGGCTTGGATGGGCGACGCAAGAAATGGATATCTATATGATGGCTCATGTTTAAATAAAAGTTTTCATTCGATAATGTTCTAAACTTCTAAAACTTATGTATCTTTTGACTATGTTAAAAACTTTTGGGACCTCTTTGACTCTAGTAAATTATCGAATGTGAATTTCAAAAACGACTTTGTTTTAAAGTTGTTTACTATAATAGTACAATGTGACTAATATATAGCACCCTATGTTGTATTCCACTGCATACCTGAAATGGGGGTGTTATACATACTCCACCCGTTAAAGGAATTCAGTCCCTGAATTCAGTTAATGTTGGCCTCTGAAGTGGACTCGGTGAAGAGATGTGGATATTGGAGTCACATTGCGGTGATAAAAGATAAAACATCCATTAGATAGGGATTCGTAATAGTACATGAAGTTCATATGATAGAACTTAAAGTGAAACACAAAAGATATACAACACTAGAGAGTTTAGGTTTCCATTTATTTTTAAGGCAAGAATTCTCTTCTTAACGATTGCCATTGTCGTTGTTATTGTCTTGACGAGCTTCGCATTTCAATGAGCTCTCCCCCCATTCTGGTTCCTCAGCTTTGGGTAGTCCTTTCTGAAGTGACCTAAGTTTCCACATTTGAAGCAACTCCCTAGGAGCCTCTGATTTGCGGGCTTTTTACAGTCCTTAGTTTGGTGACCCCGCTTCTTGCACACCCCACACGGTTCACTGCAATGACCTAAGTGATGGAGATTTTATGTGTTGCAGTAGGGTAAATTCCCAGTATATCTTTTCTTGGTGCGCGGTCCTGCGGTATAGACTCTAACCACTTTTTGTCCTTTGTTTGGCTGTTGAACTTGATCTTTCCTTTGGTTGTCATCCCTTTTCCTCTTGTTTTCGTTGTTGCTGTTGTTGTTATGGTCATTGTTGTTGACAGTAGTTCCATTCTTTATCACCTAAGCCATAAGCTTTTGAGATATCCTGATAGCTTCGTCCAGAGTTTGTGGATCAAAAGAAATTACATCTCCACGGATGCTGTGAGGTAGTCCATCAATGAAATTTTCTAGCAGCTTCTCGTTATCTGGAACCATAGTTGGACATAGCACAGCCAACTCCTGAAACCTCCTGATATATGCCTCGATATCATTACCTACTGTTACTAGCTCATAAAACTCTGTTTCCATCTTCTTTATTTCAGTGCGTGGGCAAAACTTCTTAGTCAGCAACTTCTTGAATTCGTCCCACGTAAGCTTGTGAGCATTTTCCATTCCACTGGGTTTTGCATAAGATTTCCACCACGACATTGCTTCCTCAACGAGTGTACTGGTGGCGAACTTTACCTTGCAATCCTCTGGACAATTGCATAGAAGAAATACAGATTCTATCTTCTCAAACCAACGGATCATAGCAGTGGCTCCTTCAGTGCCTTTGAAATTTGGGGGATCTCCACTCTTAAAGTCCTTGTATGTACATTTACGACCATTAGCACTATTAGCAGCTAGCCCTGTAGCTTCTGCTGTTTCTGCCCGAGAAGCGGCTTCAGCAACCCGTACGGCTACGGCCTCTCTTTCAACTACTAGTGCTGCCTCTATACTCTCGGCAACAAGCTTTCTGATCTCAGCTGGTGTCATAGTAGTAGTAGCTCTCTTGGGTGGCATGATTCTTCAAAACAAGAAAAGGAGAGTGAGGCGTAAATAAGACGTTTCCTAAATGTAGATGCTCTGAAGTGACTTGTCATAAAATGAAAGCTTGAAGTTAGGTTATGATTAGCTGACGTGCTTCTAGGCGGTGGTTCACGAGGTGATGTAGGCGTGAATGTTCTTGCAACGATTAAGTATACATACAAGAATGAAACCTTTAGAAATTGGGTAGAGAATCAATCTGGACATAATTCTATTATAACTATTCCCAGTATTGCAAAAATTCATCTCTGAGTCGGACATAGCTGGTCAGGCTATGTCCCACTGACCCAAGTCGAATATAGATGACCAGTCTATATTCCACCGAGGTTTAATGAATTTTGAAATACTCAGCTCAGTTATACTAATATTATGTCCTTCACATTTAAAGGACGTTCTGAAAGACTAAGGCAAGTGACCAAACTCGAGGTTGAATGATGAAACTACGTAGGGAAAAGGCGTAACGCTGAGACGTGTATGATATGTAAGCATGCTTATATGGAAGTCAATTATAGTAATCAATGAGAATAAGCAAGTATAAATGATTTGAAAATAAGACACAAATCTTATTAAATATGTCAGCAACAAACCACAAATGAGGCATCAGCTTGGCAGGCAGGCACGCGGCGGTCATAGGATTAAGTTTTTGTAAATGTAGCTATAGTCTAGGTTTTAAAATCACCCAGTTCTCTATAGCCAAGGCTCTGATACCAATCTGTTACACCCCCAGAAATCGGGTCCAGCGGAAGCATACATGCCACTGGGGTGCAACGCAATTGGTATCACAACACAAGTGCAGAGAACGGTTTTCACCTCAATCATTTAGATTAAAATTGTTTAACAAAAGTGTTGAATTTACATTTGTGGGAAACTAGAAGGGGGGTTGAATAGTTTACCGTTTAAAAATCCTTTTAAAAATCTTTTTTTAAAAGTTGGCAATTGGAAACTTTGATTCGAACTTTATGTATAACCAATCAACACCAATATGAACTACACACTAAGCTAAGTAATAATAACAAATAAAAGTAAAGAGTAGAGTTGGAAAGATCAAACCGAGACAGAGGATTTATAGTGGCTCGGCTACGAAGATCTTCTTCGCCCTACTCCACTCCTCGAGTACCACACTCGAGAGTTTCAAGCACTATGTCAACAACCTCCCTTTAGGCGGAGAAAACCGTACACGTCTCTTA